>OU383778.1:58880565-59480565 GCA_910950805.1 Acrocephalus scirpaceus scirpaceus | reverse complement strand
GTGCAGGGTTGGATTTTGGGGAAGAAACTTTCCGTATGCTTCTGTTGGTTGCAGTAGTGGCAGTTTCTGTGATTTCGAGCTAAACATGGGCAGTGCTCTATCAGTAAGATCCATAGCTAACAGAGTGCTGAAGAAACAGGCTGTCTAGACAAATATTAGCACTTAAAGGAATATTTAGACATCCCACATCAGAGGGTTTAATTTCAGCTTGTCAGCTGTTTTCCTACACATTTTTTATGTTCAAGAAGAGTGGTTGACCATGAGGTGACCTGCAGGACAACTTTTTTACTTTAAACCTTATAGCACCCCTGCATGAGCATATTGCCTGCAGTTTTATAAAGCTGGTTCTTTCAACAGGAAAAGATTAAGACAAGGTGTGAGGCATGTGGAGCACAGAAGTAAATAACTGATTGAATGAAGAAGGAAGGATGAGCAGAATGCTTATGAACTTCAATGGTAAACATTTTAAGCCACTCTGTCTCAGGCCAGGTCTTCCACCTGGAAAAAACCCCAGCTAAGCTGTGCTAGAATATGCCCCACTTAGCCTTGATGGGCCTCCAGCTCTTTCTTTTGAGTGGGACTGTCTCTCTGGAAGGCGGCATTCAAATATCAGAATGACAAAACTCATTTGTCATTTATTTCCCAGTGTGACCACAGGGGGCTTGATGGACCTGAGAGACAGATAGGTTTTTACACCTCTCCAAGGGGAACATGGTCTCCTTCACAGCCTGTGTCCACTGAGAGCCCACTGTATTTTCCTGAAGGATTTGGTAAGATTCAGTCACCCAAAGTAGCTCCTGACTGTGACAGGAAGGGATAGACCCTGCCTGACATACAGGTCCTGCAGCATGAAATCACTCAGTCTCATTGCAGAATTTTGATATCTAAAGCCTGTCCAGTGATGTAGTGACTCACAGACATGCTGTTCGGTCCAAACATTCCTGGCAAGCTATCTGCATCTTCTATGAGCTAAAAATTGAAAGCTGGTCTCTTAGTGGAGACAGCATTGAGTAAACAGCTGTCAGCCTGTGCCCTAGTCACAACTGTGTTCCTGAGAGAGCCAGCTACAAATCAGTGCATACTCATTTGATAATAAGCACAAAAATGCACTGAGATTACCTGGCCTTTCTTTTCTTTTGTTCTTTTTTTCCCCTCTCTGAGGCTGGGGGGAGAACGGGGAGTTTGTTATAAAAAGGTCAAACACATAACTTTGCGGCTTTCAGCCATCTCTATTCTTTTCTTTTGCAATTCTTCTCTCTGATTAAACTTCCAGATAAGTCTAGGCACTGTTGCCCGGGCCTTCACATTTAATGATTTTATGCATCACTTGCTCTTGGCACTGCTCACAGCCCTGCCATCTCCACTGCAGCCTGAGATCTTCTCCTCTAAATGTTTGACATCCACCAGCATTTCTCTTTTGCGCTAAGGTGCCTTTTTTCTTGTGAGGTCTAGAGAGGGAAAATGATGGTGGACAACCCTGAGATGAATTACCTAATGCCCAAGGATTTTCTTTCTCAGCTCTCCTAATAGAAGGAAAGCCTTGTCTCCCTATTTACCTTTGTCTTATAAAAAAAGCTAAATAAACCCCCAAAATCTACACCTTGTCCTAGATCCAGATCCCTGTCCCACAGCTCAATCTGCTCAAATGATTCTACGAAAAATGAATATGCAGCCTTCCTTCAGAGGATATTATATGGGAAGCTACCTGGTTAGGCAAAGAAGAATTTTTTCCTGGTTTTATTTGATATTGTTGTTGTTGTTTTCAAATTTCTTTTTCCTCTTTGTAAATCAGAGCATGTAGGTTTTGTCCTGTTATTTAGAGGGGTTTATCAGAGAGATGTCTGGGGTGAGGAAGGCAAAAAGAAAAGACCTGTTTACCATGTCACCTGGGGAAGGTGGACTTGATAGCAAGATTTTGGTGGATGTGATTTTTTTAAAAAAAATTAATAAGAAGTTATGCATGGTTACATCTTTGAACTCATCTCTCTTTATTTCAGTGGATGTAAAACAATGAATAGATCGAAGTGTTTAGACAAATAAAATCTAAAACAGTGTGTTTTTCCACAGCTTTTAAGAGCAGTATAGTAACCCCTGGCTTAGGAAGTTGCTAAAACCCAGATTGTTGATGCCATTGTGTGCAAAATAATTCAACTTCCGTATTCTTCACTCTTCCCTTAGTTTTGCCATTGGCTGCTGTGAAAGACAGGGTGCTGGACCAAATGTGACTTGTGGTCTGATGCAGTACATCTGTTCCTATAATCTAACCAGGAGAAACTTTATTTTTTGTGTGCTCAGAGACAGAGAAATGTGGGTTTCCTGCAATTCCAGTATCGTTGCAGTGGAAATGATGAAATGCTTTTTTGCAGAATTTGACCTGTAAGAAATTCAAAACTTAAGTTAGCAACAAGGTAGCCTTTGAAAAGAAGCAGGAAGTCACAACAGCTGTTGTCTTAATCTTCTGATAATGCTTAAGATGGACCATAGCTCCCCTTGGAAGTGCTGAAATACAAGACATTGTAAAGTATTCTGCAGGTTAAATGCAACAAAGATGATGTCAAATGATGATGGAAACAGCTTTCATCTGGGTGCTTGAAAAGCTTGAGGTGTTTAATTGGAGGCTCGGATTCTCACAGGACACCTTCATTGTCTCTCACTCACACTAGTTGGATTTTAGGGTTCCAGTTAATTTTTTTCCATGTGCTTGTGAGTCAGCAATGGGGTGGGCACATCTGACTTTTGCACAAAGGGATTATCGCTGCTAATGTCACAAAAATGCATGCTGGACAGGGAGGAATCCACAATGTGTATAAATGCTTTCAAACTCATCCAGTTTCTGGCAATACTTATATAGAGAGCTTGGGGAGCTGAGTTACCATTGGGGAAGGCTGTTAATGAATAAAGACAAACAGTTTATTGGCTGGGTAATGAAATGTTGGTTTCTCCAGTTAAAGAGATTGTATCTGAAAACCACTATCACCATCATTACCTTCATAGCAGGACTTGGCTTCAGGGTCACACTTGGATCTCTTAAGAGCCAGTGGTACCATGAATGTACAACTTCTGTATTTTGGGTAGGTGATGTCTATTAATGTAACAAGAGCAGAACCTAAAATTTAGATCATGGGACATAAAATAGAGGAAATGGAACCCTGAATTTTTTAAGATTGTCTAAAATATATGGAAATGTGTTTTATGGAAGAAAGGCCACAGACTGTACATTTAAGGTCTTAAATAGCTGCTATGATTTTATGATTTGCACTGAAAGAGATTTCTACCACTTGGATATAGTTAACATTTACTAAATAATATTGGAATTAAGAGTGTGACTTTCAGAGGGCACCAGTTCATCAGCATTATGTACTCTGTCTTCTGTGTTGAGTTTGTAAGAGCAATTACTACAGTAGTTCATTGCCCTTTGTAATATAATCTCTGTCTGTCTCTGTGGGGACAGCAGCAGCTACGAGTGTAGAAGTATCCCATTCATAGATGCTGTGAACTCCACTTGCTTTCTAGAGTTTACAATAGCAGAGAGCACAGAAAAAGCTTCTTCAGGACCACCACCAATTCATTCTGTACTTCTTTTTTTCCTGTTTGTTCTGATCCCTGAAATGTGACTTTTATAAGGGCTGTAAACTTGGAGAGGGTTCTTTCCATGACCTGCCATTCAAGGGAGTTAAACTTCAGAACTAAATTTGACTCTTAATGCTTCATTCAACAGAATTTGCACAGATTGAGTTGTTTTGTTTTTCTCTAGAATGCGGATTTCAGTCTAAGGACTTGCGTATTACAGTCTTTATTGTAAGAAAAATCCGGCAAACCCAATCAAAAAACAACACAACAAAAAAACTCCGAGTTTTATTTATTGTGCAAGGACTACTGAGAACCATCTGCTTTGGAGAGGCCAACTTCGAGGCCACAGATGGTATTTAAAAAGTTTTCAAAGAGTTTCCAAATCTTGCTGTGGCACCTTTCAGAAATACATGTGTAAGTCCTGCCAAAGCTTGGAGATTCATTTTTCTTTTTCCTCCCAGAGAGAGGGTCACTTTTTCTTGGAATAGATCCCATCTCCCAGACGCGTACTGAAGGCATATTTAAACATTTAGCTTTGGACTGTGGATCAGCCTTTTGTAGTTCCCCGTTGTGCTAGGATAATAGTCCATGTAGCTAGAATTGTGGAAAGTCCACATGCAGATTTTGCCCTTGTGATTATAGATCAGATTATCAAGTTCCAAAGGATTAAAGTTATTTTCTTTGGCCCTTGGCCAAGTAAGTTAATTAGGTGATTTTCTTGAGATCATGACCTGTCGCAGAACTACACTGCCCAGTTGTTAAATTTCCAGTCTGGTGAACGATTTCCCTTCATTTTCATTTCCCATTGCATTTTCATGAATGTAAACCTGTTTTTTGCCCCCGTCATAGGCAAAACCCCTTGTTTTGTGTTTCCTAGACACTGGGATCTATATAGCTACAAGGTTTGAAACCAGCTTAGTGTGAACAGATGTGTACTTTGAGCAGGTTACACTTTCTGACAAAAAGAAACGTTTTATGACTTTTTGCAAAACTTACTTATTTGCCATATCATGCCTCATTGTTTAACAGAGAGAGCTTTAAGCTTTGCCTTGGCTCAAGTTTAATATCTCTTACTCCCTGGAGGGCTTTATTCTCATAAACTGTAGATCTAGTGCAGCGAAGATTCATTGAAAATTGGGTAAAATATGGATTTGACGTATACAAGAAGGCAAAAATTGTATTCTTTAGTGCTGAAACCTTGAGCCTGACTCTAATCAGTGCAGATAACACTGGCAAAATTTGTTGATGAATAGTCACTAAAATTGCTGTAGTGTTTTCTGCAATGGACTTTGCAATGTTTGCAGGCAAGATTTTTAGTTTTTCAAGGTGTGAGAGCAGTCTCTGCTTTGAAGACATTTCCATCCCCATTGTGATAACTATATCACAATCAGTGTTGTGCAGATGGCATTTTTCTTCTTTATGGGCAGTCATCTGAGCTCCAGTGTACTACTGTGAAGCCTAGTAGAACCTGGGGTTAAGTAATAACCAATTTCAAGCTAAAACCAGCACTCTTTAAAAGTAAACACATTTCTTCATTCACTGGGCTTTTATTTATTTTTGTTGACACAGAAGATGAAACAGTATCATGTTATACTTCTAAGTGGACACTCTTAACCCCCACTTGAGTGTGTTGCTGCTTAAATAAAGTACAGTGTGGCTGATTATGGGGCTTTGCATTGTGCTTCCTTCCACTGGTCTTGATGGTAATTATATCAAATGCCTTGTAAAAAGCAATTTGTAGTGCTTTCTACTGGGGTGGCAAACAACCAGGCCAAGAAAAGGCACCTTTTTTTTACAGTCCAGGCAGCAGGAAATAAGTCTCCATTGATTTTTTTTTTTTTTCTTTTTCCCTTTGAAGGTTATGGGTACTTTAGGCAAGGTGTGAAATGCTTACACTACTGAGGTGAAAAATTTTACTAAAGTTGGAACTAAATTACTGTCTGGCTTTAGCAGAGGTGCAGTGCAACATGATCTTTAATCCTATGCAATCTGACCTTCTTTTTATTTGTTTTGTACTGTTCGTCTCTGGCAAATGCAGAAACTTAAGCACAAATATTCAGTTTCTCATTCAATTCTCAGTGAAAATACATTTTAAGTTAATCTTTCAGTTATTAGAAAAGGTGTAAACCCTGATTTTGTGGTTTTGGGGGTTTTTTGGGTGAAACAAACCAAAAAGAATGTCTGCAATGTGTTTGGGGTTTTTTTTTTTTTGTTTTTGTTTTTTTTGTTGTTGTTGTTTTTGGGGTTTTTTTGTTTGTTTGTTTGTTTTTTTTCTTTAAGCTCATGAATAATTGTGGAAAGTATTTTGAATTATTTACCTGTGTGTAGCTCAAAGATGTATTTCTGGATTTCTATGTTTGTGCACGCAAAATAAAAGAAGATTGGGTACTCTTTCTACTTGAGTAATTCTTGTTGCAGCAGATAGGGTATTGTGTGGCTGAAAACTTTTATTGCTCTTGTGTTGAATTGCTCTGTACCCCTTTTGAATAAATGCCAAAGTAGTTTTAGTGAAGAAAGACAAACCTGTCCTTGGAACCTTAATGAATCCTTCAGGCACTGTCAGTTTTCTTCACCATTTGAAATCTGTAAGAGGGCTTCAGACCAATTCTGCAGCTGCCTGACTTAGTGGCTTCACCCCAGCCTCTTGGTTCATAGGCATAATCAGAGAATCAGATTTGGCTTTTACACTGCAGTTATCTGGGTGGTCTTTCTTTAACAAAGTCCATGAGAAACTTAATTTAGATTAAATTCCCTGCCAGTGATGTCCATCAGCTGAGTCTTGCTGAAGCAAGGCTGGTGCTGTCAGATCCAGAACCCTCAAGAAGTGGTGAGTTAAAAGAATGGATTGTCCCATTCAAGTGTGAGGTCTTGGTGAGCAGGGCTGTAACATGAGGTTAGAGACCACTGAAGGTTCCTCCTAAGGAGAAGCTGTAACTGCAGAAGTGAAGAACAAATTAGACTTAACTGATGGGAGTTTGATTTGGCTGTCTAAACAGGTTCCCTTTCCTAGGATGAATGTTCTTAAAGATATTATATTGCATATTTGCCTAAGTTACTTGGGATTTTTCCCAAGTTTCCTTTTATGGGTGAGATGTTTCAAATGAGCATTTCTTGTTACATTTTTAACTATTCATAATCAACACAGAGTTGATCCTTATACTTAAGTAATAGCATTTCATAAGAAACCTGAAAAGCTGATATTTCTTCCACTAAAATAAGTCTCTCCAAACAGTATCAGAGCTGATTATTCCACTTGCTGTGGTGCCCAACTGTGTGACATCTACTATTTGAGTTACTTTATGTCCTGGCTCATGCAAAGATGGCACAGAATGAAATGAACAGAAAAGCTCTTCTCTTTTCCTTGCTTATTGTTCCCTGTTGAAAGAAACTCTAGCAAGAAATAAGGCTTTTTCCCAGAGGTGGTAAGAATGGTGATTTTTCAATGTGCTCTGCAACGTAGAAGAAATTATACAGGGAAACAGAGGCTTTTGTCTTTAGTAGATGATGTAAAAAATATTTACTGGAGATGATAATGTTACCCAGGGGAAGCTGACAACAACTTGAACAGGAAATGCAGCGACTGGGAGATTCCAGGCTGTCACATTATGCTAACAACATGAAAACTTTAGTCCCACTGTTTGAGAAAACTAAATTTTGAATTGAACTCGATCACCAGAAGGCTCCCTCTGACCTTGGCTTTTAACACTGAATTGCTGGCTGACCCTGGTAATTTAATTGCCTCTTCAAATAGCCCCATGCATTTATTTTAATATCAAAGCAAGTTTTGCAACAGGGTTTATCAGTTATTAGCTGGAGTAATAATTAATTTTGTGGACTGGAGTTCTTGTGGCCACAGTGACTGGGTCAGCAGGTAAAAGATGCTCCTTGTCTCAGCAGCTCTTTCTCTCTGGTTTGGTCAATCACTCAAGTTTTCCTGTCCTACCTGCTTGGCTTCTCAGAGTTCCCAGCTCTAGATAATGCTCACAGGTTGAGTCAGTCCATGGTAGTTTGAATAATTCTTGAATGTGGGGTTCTGTGGCTAAGTATAATCCCTCTTTACACTTCGCTGAGGGACACCTTGTTTATATTTTGTTTTGGGGTTTTTTGTTTGTTTGGTTGGTTGGTTGGTTTTTGTTTTTGACAACTAATGCCTAATGGATTGTCAATTCAATTAGGAGACTTTTGCCCATATGCCTTTGTGGTTAGATGCTGGATTATTACATTAAACCATTTTTCTTGTGATAACCTCACGAGTAGCACTGAAACTTTGAGTTGAGTAGAAAATTTTGAGTAATCAAATAAATAATTTTCTTCTGCAGAAAAAACCTTAATTTTCTTCTAGCACTAATGAATGTAAAAAGTGGTCTGAGGCTTAAGTTTCAGAATTAGTGTTATTTATTTCTATAGATCTATAGAATATAGAATCTAGACAGATTCTGCAATGGTTTGGAATAAAGAGAAAAACGAAGCAGAAACAATCCACCTGAATTTGTTTCTGTGTCCTAAAAACAGCTTTTTAGAGCTGAATTCAGCTTTCAAGATCTGTATATCTTGCAGCATGTAAATTAGATCGTATATACAAGTCAAGTAACACTTAAAATTTTGTAATGGTTTTGGGTCTTGAGCCTCCCAAGGGTTTGAATTAACTACACCTCTGGGCTGGATTAGGATCCTCTCTGCTTTTTTACACACATGCACTGTAAAGACAGATTTCTGTTGTAAGTTTAACCAAAGGGAATCGAACCCAGCACTTGAGGAAGAAGACTGCACCACCCAATATTTGTTAAAAACATATTTTGATAGATAACACTTTGCCTTTAGCAACTTCCATCCAGGAACTGTTACCTCTCTCTCACTACTGCTTTGGCAGCCTGGAGATAAACTTTGCTGTCTCTGCTGCCTTTCACAGTGCCCACACAGCAAACAGCAACTGGAAATCAGCATCATAAAACCACATTCCTGGTGATTTAGAATATGCTTGGTGTTACTTATTCCTATGGATTTAAGGAGCTAAATGAGATAAAAATCACACGAACAGTATTGCATGATGTTTTTAATTCAAGTATGGCAAAAAATTAGAAGTGAGGTGACTTTTTGTGGTCATTTTGTCCCTGAAAAGGGAAAATAATTACCGGAAAAATAATATTTTCACTGACAGTACAGGGTAATTAGTTTCCCAGGGAGAAGACGTTGGTAGCAAGGGGCTTTACACAGGGATCCTTTGTCATTTTATGGATGCTCATCTGTCAACTGTCAGGTTGTTTCAAAAGAGCTCGGGTCATAATGTTTTCCCTCTGCACCTTTCCCATCATGGTGGCCCAAATTTGCCTGAATAGCCATGAGTCGTCTTGTTTGCCCAGTCTGGGCATTCACAATGAGGCAGGAGGTGGCTGTGTTGCTGTGGCTGCACAGCATGAGGGATTTGTCAGGGAGACCATCCCGTGTCTTATCAGGGGTTTGGTGCAGTGGACACACTGGCAGGACACACATTTTCTTTCCCCAGGCAAGGTGTGCTTAGCAAATTGAGTGGGACTTCCCTAGGTGGAAAAAATAGGGGAAGGCCTCAGTTTGGTTCTCACATGGGAGAATGTCCTCGTTGGTTTGAGTATTAATGATACACATATAAATAAATACATAAAAATGCCACAGTTTTATTAGTCTTTCCCACATCATATTTTGGGTCATCATTCCTAAGACACAATTATTATCTAGCTGTGACATCAGAATTACTGCAGAAAAATATTTTTTGACCTGGATCTCTCGAAGGATGCAGGTGCCTTGACATTGACAGATGTAAAAATGATCACCACCTCTTGCAGAGATGGCCTCACCTATAAAGCGATATCGAAAGGGGTTTTGGCTAAAACCTGAGGAGGTTTGATGTTGTGGAACAGTAGCTGAAGGTTTGCTGTACCTCCCCTGCTTGGCTTCCTCTGGCAGCTGTGCCTGGCAGAGTGTGGCTCACCTGTACCCCTGGTCCTGTGGCAGTATCTAAGTCCTTGGGAGGCTCATATACTCTTCCTTATCTATCCTGGGAAATCTTTCTTCTCAGTGCGTTTCTTTAGAGAGATTTAAACTTGTCCTTGATTCCTGTTGTGTCTGAAATGTCCCAACCTCCCTTTTGCTTTTCTTTTTTTTTTTCCTTGATTTCTGGTGCATCAAAAAACCTTAATTCAGCAGAGGGTAGGCTGCTGTTCTCAGGACAGTAGACAGTGTCTTGCAACAGGACTAGTTTGATTTTAGATACGTTTATAAATACAACCATTGAAATGTTCATGAGCATTTAATGTTAAGGACAAAATACTTGCCCTTAATGCTAAGAACAACAGTGGAAATTGTCAAGACAAGGTTTAACACACCCATCCCGCATCTTCCTTTCTTTTAATTTGGACAACTCATTTGAGTTCATGATTTATTTATAAGGAATCTGCGTTCTGGGCTTTAAGAATTTCTATGAGAATTCAGTGACAGTTGCAAAAAAGGGTGAAAACATGACTTGAAAAATCTGTGTGGAGGTGGGAGAAAACCTAAACCAAAATGATTTGTCCTAAAGAGTGGTAAGATGTGCCTTTCTTTAGCAACACAAGTAGTTTTATAGTTCAGATTGCTTGCGTATGCAGCCCCTAATAAATTTTTCAGTTCATTAAATGAATTGGCTGTACAGAGATGCCAATATGGCAAATGTTAATTTCTAAGACTTTTACTGGGTGTGACTAAATAAATGTAAAAAATGAAGGCTGGAGGCCTCTAGCTCGTCTCAATTTCTACTTGTGTTGCTCAGTGACGCTTAAGAGTAGCTGAAAATGCCCCCTTGATGGAGTCAGATTGCTTCTTTATTAATTCCATTCATAAATACACACTGGGTGTCCAGTGGAGCACTTAAAACCCTGATAATCAAAAGCTTATTGTGTGTTTGAGAAGCTTGAAAGGGAAACTGAAGTAAATACCAAGGGAGAGTAGAATAAAGTTAGAGTTTTTCTTTCTGAGTCAGCAGGAGGTCGTCTAAAGTATAATGTTATGCACAAGTTTTACCGTCGAGGCTGTGATGGGGGGTGTGAATATGTGTGCAATTACAGTAGTAAAATCAGCATACCGTGCATAACTAATGCAGCACTCTGCAGATGGCAGCACCCCAGAGCAGCATTAACAGCTATCTGATGGCCTCTGTGTGAGAGAGACATGGAGGACTTGTACCTTTATTTCAGCTCGGCATTTAGCTCTGTTCCACTCAAACAACACAAGCCAAAATTCCTGAGAAAGCTATTGAAGAATAGAGGCTGTTTGTTTTTTCCTCAGCTGTGTTTTTCCCTAAGGCAAACATTCTTGAGTTTGAATGTTAAGGTTTTCTTGGGGGAATCGAGCTTGTTGCATTAGTAAGGTTCTCTTCTCAGTGAGCGTATATGAAGAGTGGAAAAGTGGTGTTTGCACCGTAGTGAGGCTGGGTTCCTTGAATTAATAGGGTCACACAGATTTCTCTCCTTCCTTTAGCTCTAGGGCAGAGTTACAGGGAGATAAAAAACAGAGGATTTCTTCCAGAGCTGCCAATTGCCAATTCTCCATACCTTCTGTAAAGCTTCTTCAGTTATCAGCTGAGGACTTGCATAAGCTCTCAGCCTACAACTCTGAAAAAGCAATTTTGGTTTTGTATTCATATCGCTTCTGCTTAACTGTAAATATACTTTTACCTGGGTGAGGGGTGTGTCCTCAGGGTTAGGACCTGTGCAGGGCTTGGATCTCTTTTTGGCTCTTTTCTTAAATCTCAGACCCTGCAAGCAGTAAGAAACAAGTTCTGAGCTGGTAGGCATTGTGGTGCACTGAGTCTGGGGCATAGAAGGGTGCATCCTGTGAAGAAAATGATCTGACTCTTCAGCACCTCCCGTTATTTTATGGAACCATTTCCATGACGGCATGGCAGCAGAGATCTCACATGAGGAGCCATGAGAAGTACTGAGAACTGGAAATAAATACTTCTCTGAGATAAACAATAACATTGATCTTGGCTGAGCATAACACAGAATTTCTCCCAAGACCCCCCTGTCAGGTCCTTTGAAACCTCAAGGCCTAAGCAGGTCCATTTTGGGGCAGAATTTCTTAGCAGCTTTTCTTTGCAGAAATACAAAACTATACCTTTTTTTTTCCTTAAAATCTTCTACTAATAACCATGAATGATGGCAATGTGAGTGCCTTCTATTCTACTCTCCTCAGCAAAAACCACAAAGAAATAGAAAGATCTGAAGTTTTCAGGCCACTGCAGTAATAATAACAAAGTTGATTTTTCAGGATTACATGCTGGAGTATAAAGCAAGGAGGATGCACTCCATACACCTGTAGTAGATAGATTGAGAAGTTGTCTTTGCGATCCCAAATTATTTGGTAAGACAAGAAATGGAACATCACCACTACACAGAAGTAAACTAAGTTATAGGGGAGCGAGGAAGACAGTAGGGTAGCAAAATCAGTGTTTTTGCCACCAAATCTTACTGTAGGTTTTTATTAGTCTGTTCTGCAGTTTGCATTTGTAACAGCCAAGGACTTTTTCACCTGTGTTCAGGAATGTTGTGATCTCACTGTCTACAGCATGCAGAGAAAGAGCTCTCAAAAATTGCTCCTGATCTCAAAGAGGAAAAGTGATGCAACAATCATCTTCATTTGGGCAAAACTGTGCCTCCATCTGTTCTCACTATAGTGCAGTGTTGGAATAATCTTTGTTTCTGAGGATGGTGTGGCGTGTCTTCTCCCAGACTAACATCAAACAGAGGAATAGGGATTTACACTGATGGTGTCTAGTAGAAAGGATAAGAGACAACTAGGTCGAGGAAAAAAGCTTGTCTTTTGATGCTGATCTAAAAGGGGTCAACAAAATAGAAGGTAAAGGAAACCAGTGGGATATTCCAGTGTGGATGACCAGACCTAGTAGAAGAGAGACCTAAAGGTTTAGATTCTTCTTCCAGCAAGAAGAATGCACACTGCCAGAGCCCTGCACTGGTGTGGGGGTCTGCTGCAACCACTGCTCTTGGCAAAGGTGGCCTGGACTAGGGAGTGCTCGGTGCATTGGGAGCCACCTTTCATTCCAGCACCAGGGGGAGGTGACAGTGGCCCCTGGCTGGTGCACCAAAGCAGGAAGACATGCACAGGGATGTGTGCTGACAAACAGGTGGCTTTAGCTGCACACATCCTTTCTGCTAATAATCTTCATTTGTGTGTGTCAAGGACTATTTTTTTACATGTCTGTCAGTTTTTTCATCCTCCATATTCTCCAGCATCTGCAGACAAGTGCATAGGAGCTGAACTGTTTGTCATGTCAGGCTGGGGTTTCTGTTTGCATGACAGAACTTTTTCATGACATATGAGTTTTTAAATAAAAAACAGGGAGAGGCAGCAAATCACTTGAGTTCAGACAACAGAAGAGGAAAAAAAAAATCCCACCTAAACAATAGATGTTTAAGTAGAAAGTGTTCCAGCTCCTTCTGACAAAGAGCCTCCAGAGGATTACAATGCAGTCAATGTTGCTTTAATTAAATTTAATGCTGTGTGAAATGCACTCTGAGAAACTTTGATGAATGACTGGGGCAATTCATGTGGCTCACTAAAGGGCATCCAGTTCTTGCAGGGGTGTCAAACCACAATGAATTGGTTAGTACAGGCATGTTTATAGACTGCCTAAGGAACCTTGTATCTGTGTGGTAATGTCAGAGATAATGTTATGATTCTCTGGACCTTGGGGGGCTTTGGTGACATGGTTAATGAGATAGCCCAGGGAGTGTCCCAGTAGGTTACTTGCAGACCTCCCACATCAAAAGGAGCAGCTTTGCCCCTTCAGAGCCTGCCGTCCTCCAGGTCTCTCAGCTGGCCCTTGCTTTCCATAGGGCCACTTTTTTTTTTTCTACCTCCTCCCCCTTCTTTTTTGGTTCTTAGTCAACATTAACTTTGGCTGCTGAAATTCAAAAGTTGTTAGTTTTCAATTTGGTTTCTCTTTGACCCACCTACACAATGGCTTTCAAAGATTTTTATAGGAACAACAACCTCCAGTTACCCTCCTCCCAAAGCCTCAAAATGATGACAACAACAAAGCTTAAGCCAAAGAGGAAAACAAGGGAGGAAAAAACCTTAACTTTCCCTCTTTCTGTTCCTTCTTTCCCCATCACAAAAAAAGAGTAATGTTTCTCTCATGCAGAGTTTGGTTACAAAGCAATGGGCTATGATAGTACAACTGGGTCTTTTATCTGCTGCACCCAAAAAAGTGAAGGGGAAAAAAAACCCACCAAAAAACAGTGGATGAATTGATAAATGAAAGTCTGTTATTCATGTTTGATTTAAAGGGTTGATTATAGGCCTGTGAAAACGGTTGTTTTTCAATTTCTCTTTGTAAGGAGAAAAACCTCACTGTATGTTTGGTTTAAAGTGAGGTTAGATGGCAAGTAAACATTCTTGTAATAATACAGTGATCTTTGCAAAATTCTTGGTCCAGGAAGTAGATGTTCTGTATATTACATCATTGAAGGAGGCAAACATCAAAGTTAATGCAAGACTACCTCAAATGATCCTTATAAAATCTAAAAAACCTGAAGTTTTTATTGTACTTTTGAATTTTTAGAGGAAAGAAAAGGGGCAGGGCTCATGGATTTAATAAATTTCATATCTCATAGATCTAATGACAGATGCAAGTGTTCTGCTCTGGATGACTATACGCTTAAGACTTGTGATCTTGGGCAGCGAAATAAATACCAATGAGAAACCAAGATGGGATCTTCTGCAATGCCATAAGCAGCATGCTAATTGATCTGGCCTGTGGATGTTCACAAGTTCTGGTGGTTTAGGGTGTGTGTCATGAGCTTTGAGCATTTGTCTCATACTGTGGTTGAATTTAAACATTTGTTCATGTCAAAAGTACTGAAGAAATAGTAAACATAAATGTGCATATGTCAGTTTTTAGTATACTTACACATAGACACTTAGGTTGAGTCAAATATTCCCTACGATTTGCTTTCAAATCCCTTTGTAAAGCTTCTCTATCCCTCAAAGTTTAAAAAGAACTCGAACAACAAAACACCTCACTCAAAGAAACAAACAAATCCCATCTAGCTGAGTCATCTCTGGCCACCTCATTGTGAAATAGCCACAAACAGTCACCTGCTTTCTGCAAACTTTATTTGTGTTGGACAGTTCTGCTGGTGATGACTTCCCACAGCAAGAGTGGGGGAAAACGGTGGTGGTGGTAGTGATTTGTGTGGTTAATGATGTTGACAGGTATTAGGTCTCTTGGTGTTTTGTGAAGGTCCTAATCACTCTTTTGTAAGTTTATTAAATGTTTAGCTATTCTTTAAATGATGTTGGAACCACATCAAAAGATGAGATCAAGAGGTAGTGGTGCCCAGAAGCCTGTAGTGTAGTGGTTATTATTACAGACCTTGCTTATTTTAAGCACCTGAAGTAGAACATTTCTTTCAGAAGGTTGGGATTTTTTTTCTACTGTTTTTAAAAGAAGTATCTATGCTGCACATCACCAAGCCAGCACCACCCTTCTGGTGACAAGCTGTGTCCAGCTGTCTATCCTGAGCCTTTTGCTGTCTTCCCTCTGCAGGCAGGGCTCTTGTCTCTTGCTAGGGGGTGACAATGGCTTCCTGGGTGACACTGTCAACTTTGCAAGGGGTAAAAATATAGCAAAATCATTTTTGTTGAAAAATGATTTGCAGAGGCTGAAAGCTGGTTTTTGCTGAGAAGGTAAATAAATACATACATACAAATAAATACATTTCCTATAAAGCTACATTTGCTGGAGTGCACAGAACAAATGCTGGATATTTAGAGTGAAGTTTTTTTTAAGATTGTTGTAAAGGCTGATGTGGCCTTGAAAAGGCTGCATCATTTCTCCTCTGGTTACAGCACTGAGAGATGCTGCTCACCCATGCCTGAAGAGCTGGAATGGCCTCCCAGCCCTGCTGCTACAAGGGAAGGTGGAAAATGGGCAGAGCCAAGCCAGGCCCTTCCTTCCCTCTATCTCTCTGTTATCTGAATCAACTATCCAGGTAGAAGCACTTAAAGGGCATTTATTTAATAAGTTACTTGCTGCTGGCCAATATTGCTATAATGAAGTTGTAACTAGATCAGAGAGGAAGCAAATGCCAGGTTTGGTTTGGTAACGTGTCTTGCAGAGAAGAGGGGAAAAAAGGCAGAATAAGCTGAGTGGTTTCCAAGACCCTAATCTATTTTTAAATAGGTCTCTCTGAAACTATAGCAGCAACAACAATCTTTGCTGTAGTTAATGGGCTGTCAGTGTATCCTTTATTTGAATGACTGTTTTCTGAATCAGAAGTTAAAGACATCGTGTTGTTGTCACGAGTCAATGGCAGTAAGTCTAACAAAGGACCTTGAAGCCACTCTGAGCAGAAGCCTCTGATGGCTTCAAAGTAACAGCAAGGTCAAGGAAAAGGCAAACACACCGAACAGTGTCCCAGTCTCACCAGTGCGGCCACACAGAGTGTTTTTGTCAGCCAAGCTGGGAGCATTTCTTTATTACCTTTAAATGCTGGAACAATAAATAAATCTGGCTCTAGGAGAGGGTTGTTACAGAAGTGAGCTTGAGGAGCCAGGGCTATAAGTGATACTGATGGTGGGCTGGTGGGAAACGCTGAGTGCTGCACCAGGACGAGATGTGGTCAGTGGGACACTCAGAGGGAAGTCCTGGTGTAGGACAGCTCCCTCCTGGGGCAGTCAGTGTCTAAAACTCTTGTGGTCTCCTGTGGATATTCCATGCCTCGGTGTTTGGAGGAGTGCAGGATGGCTTTTGTCTCTTTGACAGCTGTGAAGAGTGAAAGTGGATTGAAATAGGGAGGCGATGTGACATTCCAGGAAAGCAGCTGTGCTGGGCCACCAAGCTGTTTGAGAACTCAGAATCAACTCACCCTCTTGAGATATCCTGTCCTTTTCCAATGATCCTTACAAAGAAATGAAAGTCTCCCTTTTTAGACTGTTGAGGTCTGGGAGGAGTTAACTGGGTGAAATGAGGTTGGACTGGGTGATGCTCAGCTGGTAAGTGCCTGTGTGGCAGTGGAGAGCTAAAGAATGCAGAGGGGCAGACACATAGTAGATGCAATGCACCCCTTAAGCAGTGCTAAAGGAACACGATGTCTGTTTTGCTAGAGGCAACAGTACCTCAAATGGGATTCCTAGCCCATTCCTGCTGGGCCTGTGGGTCAGCCCCTTCTAAAAGACAGTTTAACTTCACCACGTGGGTTGCAGTGGCTGGGCCTGACAAGGAGAGCTGGAGCTAAAGTTCCTTCTTTCAGTTGAGCCCTCCTTGTTTTAACGCGTTATAACTGGATATTTAACATGATTTTACATAGGGTTTTTTTGTATTCAGTCTCTTTGCATGGTTTAAAATTCATTTCCAGGCTGTGATCTAATGGCAGTAATTACATCAGAAGTGCATACAGTACAGGGTATGTTTATTTTTGTTTCAGCCAAGGCAAATTATTACAGGTCTTGGCTTCGCTTCAGGGCTCAGCTCTGTTGGGAGAGCCAAAAAAAACATCTACCTTTGCAATCTGGCAAACAGGTCCTAAATACCTTATATGAATGTTTGATTTAATGATATGAAGGGTAGTGAGAGCAAGACAGCACAGCCCTTTGAGTCTTGGTGTTGCAGTGGACTGCAAACTCCTTTCTAAACTCTCTGTTGTGGGGAGACCTAGCTTAGTCATACAGTGACTACAATCCCAAGTATCAAATATAAATTGTCCCCCAATTATCCTGAGTTTCTGTAGTGTCATCTGAGCAACGTTGGCAACAGCATGAAAGGCACGAGTAACAAAATACCTGTGAGATTTGCCTGTGTGTAGGTTTCGGTAGCTATAGGAGTAACACAGTCTGTTACATGCAAAAATTAGCTTGCATAATTGCTTGCTTAGAGCTCATGACAAGCATAGCTGTTCCTTCTTTAAGTATTTCCTGGCATCTGATGAGAGAGGGTGGATAAACAGGGAGAACAATTTGCTTTATTCCTGTTGAGCAGTGTGTGGTGATAAAGCCCACCCTGCTTACTCTGTCCATACAGGGTTAACTGAGAACCTTGTGTTTGGTGTTTCTGTCAAGGTACAAAGGATTTAGTTTAATTCCTATGCTTGAAGAATTGCAACATAAAAACAAAGTCCTTAATTATGTCTCTAAAGAATAGAGGGGAAGTTTTCATCCTTCCCTCAGTTCAGCTTCTTTGTGATGCATACCAAAATATGGCTGGATATTTTGGGGGAGCACATGGAAAATACACGGAAGAGTTTTGTAAATCCTAGTTCTAATCTGTAGAAAGATTCTGCCCTATGAACATCTGACAACATTGGGGCATCTCTTTGTAAGCACAACTAATGTGATGTGTAGATTCCATGCGTCCTTTTCTACCTTGTAACTCTTGGGAAAAACAAGAAGTAGTAGAATAAACTGGAGAGTGCCCTTCCAACTGGGTACCAGAGTAAAGAAGTGAGATGGTGATAGTTACCTTGGAGCTGCCATGAATTTCTGCAGGAACAGGAGTACTCAGCACATCTCAAGCTCACGAAAGGAGGATTTTGCCTACTTTAAGCATATTTTTTTAAAGTAATCATGATTATTAACCTTTGGCAGTCTGGATTCAAGAGACCTACAAATGCTCAAAACCACTGAAAAGAGAAACTTATGCTTTAAAGCTGACTCTGAGTTTCTAGGAAGGAGAGACAGATTGTTCTGGCTGCTTTGTTTTTTAACTCCTTAAGCTCCACCAGCTGAAGTAGGGTTGCCCTGGGTTAATAGTGGAAAAGATAAGATCAAACTGTGCCCTCCTTGAACAGAAAATGTGATTTTAATGGTTTTGTATTTTCTGGCTTTCTCACTTGACTTCACAATCTAATTTCTCTGCTACGAGAGATCCTCTCAGTCATGTCAATGTTAAGAATTTAAAAGCAATATATATTTAAATGCAAAACAATATAGGTGACAGTGTGCTCCTATGAAAAAGTACATTTGGGGGCATGTACACATATATGTGTGGTTTTACTATGTAAGAGAAGATGAGATAACAGTGGTGATGAGTGAGGTCATGCATTATATGTTCAAGAATTTTGAATGGTTTCATGAATGATGAAACTCTAAGAAGCCATTTTAGAACTTACAGAATTACTGGGGGTCACAGCCTTTCCAGATTGTGTTGCTGAAGCCTTAAATGTAATTAATTTCAAATAGTGCTAGCTATAGTTATATAGAAATGATAGATGCTTGTGGAAAACCCAAAACCACCTACAGGCACACAACTGAAATGTCTTTGATTTGAGCCGAACAGGAAGGTTTAACAAATGGTCCTTTTCATGCTTGCACGAGATCAGAAGCAACACCTTTGAAATGGTAGAAAGTCTGTTACCTTGTGCAGTGCTCGTAAAACCAGGAACTACTTTGTAGGCTTTCTAGGAAGGAGCAGTGGAAGATCTGAGAGCTTCAGAAAGAGGGAGCTGGGAGATTCATACCTTCCATTTGACCTCAGTGGCAATGCTCCATGAGATTCACAAACCTTGCACAGGTTTCTCCCAAATATTTTGAACGTGAGAAGCTGCTGCTCTCCTCTGGAAAGAAATTGCTGTATTTGCATCACTGCTGTTAACAGCAGCTGGTATAAAACTGAAACTGAAACCGAGTGTTAGTGGATCTGTAAAGGTGCCTCAAAATTACTCCAACCCTGATTAAAAAAAAAAAAAATCCAAAAGCTCGCACAAACATACATGTAGCTATACTGTGCTTTTCCATGGGAAAAAGTAAAACAACACAGCCTTAGAGTGGTTAACACTGATGGGAGAGCAGTAACTTTTCTTAGATGTGAGGTTTTGTTGCTTTTAGCTTGAACAAGGATGAACAGGCAAGCCTTTTGAAGGCTCAAGTGTTCCTCCAGCGTGAAATCGGAGCAGCAAACTTTACTTGAGAAGAATAGTTGCTCACAACTTAATTACGTTGATCAATGAGATGATTTAGAGTTAGGAGGGTTGTGTGCAGCAAAGGTCAGAATCTGGGAAGAGCTAAAGGCTGGTTTAATGTGCTCATTTCCTCAACTCTTGCTTCCCAATAGCTTCCACAGAGATCATTAAGTCAGCAAATGCTGAGCTCTTCAAAACATTACAGACATCTGTAAACTTCTTTATCTAGAAAAAAAATTACGTGTTTTCTTCTTTACATCCACCAGTAGCTGAGCCAAGCCTGTTTCAAGCGAGGAAGACTTGTTATATCAAAGATTTACTTAATTTTTATTGCTGCGCATAAAACATCTGACAGTATTTGCCGAGAAAACCAAAATGCCTCTCTTTGTTTACACAAGCCAAAGGAAAAGTACAGTGTATCCTTCTGCAAACGAACATCAAAGCCCTTTTGCAGAACCAGGGCTGGTGATATGTATTTGGAGAAGCAGTGTGAGAGCCGCCTGTTAGAGAGTCATGCGGGTCTCTGCACTTACCCAGCATAATCCTGACTGGAGCCACGACGTTTCTTTTTTCTCTTTATTATCACTTCGTGGGTAACGTTTGTTGATGAGTAGGATTAACAGCACATTTTCAGTGACATTTAGCTCTTTTAACAAACTCTTTTCAGTCAAAGGTTGCTGGCCTGGAAAAAAAAAAGGAGAAAAGTCATTAAGCAAACAAATCTTTGCCAAGAGTTGATGCTAAACATGCCATCACTCTGCATGAGTTATTCACTGTATATGAAATTTATTCCACAAGACTCTGACCTTGATGTTGATTAACCAGAAATCCCTTCTTGTCTTGTCACTATTAACAGCTTTAGGTGTCTCAAGTGGCCCTTCTCTCTTTTCTTTTTCTTTTCTTTTTTTTTTTAAGCATCCATTAAGGAAGGCTTTTCCCAATTTGTCATTTCTTTCATAGTGCTGCTCCTTGGCACAACCTCTTGAGGCATGAGGAATCAGGGTGTTCCTTTAGCCTGGTGATCTATCTCAGGGGAGACTTTTACTGCTTCAGGCAATTCAGTCCATTATCCAAAAAGCCTGAAAGGGAAATGGGATTTCTCCAAGTCTGTATTCCTGTTTTCGAGGCCTGTCAGTGGCAGTAAGGCCACTTTGTGACTTTCTGGGCAGGACAGAGTTTCTGCACTAAATCTTGTGAGGCAGAGAGGGAGAATATTATGGCTGTTCTTTACTTGTTCAAGGCTCAAAAGGGCCTCTCTGTAGACGTCGGAGATGGAGCATCAGTAGATTGCCCTTAGGTCACTCAGCTTTGAGTAGACCCCAAATATGGAAGATGGTTTAAAACCACCTCCAGCTCAGTATAAACACAGGATCAGAGCAAGAACTGAACCTTTTTGGTGCCTGCTGCTAAGCATGAAACCATTTACGGAACAGAAACTCTGCAAGTATTCACTTTTGCTGGAAATTTCTGGACGGGGTGAGGAGGAGAGATCAAGGAAGGAGAAGCACACCAAAATAAATGCTGGTTGTGGTTTTTTGTATTCTTTTTCAGTGACATCACTTAGTGATAAGTTGAATTGACTGGAAGGATTGAAAACTGGACTTGTTCTAAAGCTGGCTAGGAGTGGATTGCATTACAGCATATAGCTGGCACTGCTTTCCGTGAAGAAAGCCTGGCTGCCATAGACTTTGTGGTCACTGGCCTGGATTCATTTGGTACCTTGTGATTTTGCTGCATTACACTCACCTCTGGCAGTCTCTTGGCACAGTCTTTTGTGGTGGAATATGCTGTTTATCACCACAGCTGTGAGAGATTGTACCCAGTCTGAAAGGCTTTCAGGAGCATTGACAGTCCATACCTCCTTCTCTTTCCTGCTGATTATATAATTTGAGTGCATCACTCATGGTTGGCTGTTCCCTCCATAGCTTACAAGCAATCCTGCAAAACCAAACATTCAAAAAAGGCATGGTGTCATTAAGATAACTTACATAATCTTAATTCTGCTCCTTCATGCAAATATGAAATATATATATGACTGTGGTATGAGTGGCTGCTGCCACACTCCCAAGCCCAAGTTAGGTTTTTTGTCACATCTTGATCCTACAGTGGGGTGGATGGTGCAAAGCAACCACCCCTTCTTTGTGCTCCAGTTGCTAAATATCCTGGAAAGGTCAATGTAGAGCCATTAATTTCTTGAGGGCATTACTAGGATGCTATTGAAAGTGGTATCCCTATGTTATGTGTAACATTGCTAGCAAAGGGAGATGGATTAGACCTGGCAAATTCTTGTCTTTCTGGAGAGCATTAATGCTGAGGTGGAGGTGGGGGAACATTGGGTGAGTGAGTGGATACAGCTGAAAACAATTGTCTAGTTCCTATTTACAGCACAAATACACATGCTTACGTTTTGGGCGAGTGTAGGCAAAACAACATCCTTAGCAGGGAACAGGAACAGCTTTTACAGCTACATCTGCTGGAGACCTCAGCAAGCCAAGGGCAAAATTATGAGGTCATGAGAGAAATACACAAACAAAAACACTGAAATACTCTTTGTGACTTCAAAACTGATTATCCTTAATGGTTTGGGGTTTGTCACAATCTATATGTTTGTCAAATGCTTTGCTTTTAACAGAAGTACAATTTTTCATGAAACTGCCTAAGTGACAAACTTCTGATCAGCTTTGATCAAGACAGATACAACTAGTTGATTTTTAATAAACTATTGTGTATGCTAATTTGCTAAAAGTTTTCAGGTTAGTTTCCTAGCAATATTTTTTCAGTCTGGGCATTGCTTTATTTCAGGCTTTGTTTTTCAGTGCCTTGCCACACAGGACCTAGTCCCTACAGTCTGTTATTACTTCTTTCTTTAGCTTTGAAAAGCTCCATTTATCCAATTTTCTATGATTTCCTGTGTTACATGTGATGTCATTTTGTTATTTGTAGCAGCATAATATCCAATAATCATACTAATTTGACAGGCACTATTTAAAGAGGGAGGGAAGTTGCCTCACTGCAGTTGCTGCAGCTGATACGAGCTGATCATCTCTGCTATCTCCTGCTTTCTGTGGTTGAACGGGAGTGCAGGATTTCTGCTGATACTCTTCCCTGCGTGTCCACAGGTCAAATGTAAAAGCAACTGTTGTTTTCTCCATAGAGCTCTGGGCATTGCAGAGCATGACCTGCTACTCCATTAAGATATCTGCAAAAACTGAGCTAATTGTCTCCTCACATTGAGCAGTTTCTTGGTTGGTTTTTAAGAGAACAGTCAGTTATTTCTCTTTTTTATTCATGTGTGTTCTCCACCTCTTGAGAAATCCCAGGTTGTTCTTGTTTTCCTTTGTCATATTACATGTGTAAATCCTTAAACTGAAATGGAAACCCTGAGTTCAGCACATCTTGCCTGGAGATTGATGATGTGGGCTTTGGGCTCTGATGTTCCAGGCTGCAATGCCTGTTACCTGTTCAGTAACAGGTTATTTGGTACCTTCCCCTATGTCATCTTTCATGTGTTTTTTCCCCACGTACTACTTGATTTCCTTATATTAACTATAGAGGAAAAATGGGCTGATAGAACATGAGCCTTTTCTGCAAGTCATTTATATTTCTCACAGCTTTCACCAAACACCTGGAAAAACCAGTTGTCAATAACATGATATCACAGGCTGGCAATGTGCTGAACATCTCTTACCATCACCATCGTTGTCACCACCAAGATTCCTGTTTGGGCATTGCCAAAAGGCAGTTTTGGTCATGGACAGCTCCTCCTGATGACATTGCCATTGGCATTGAGATTTTAACAACTTTGAGGCTCTGGTAGAAATAGAATGTCACAGTTCTCTGTTAAATGGCCGAACAAGACATCATCTGTTCATCTTGTTAAATATATGCTGAAAGAAAAGTGATGCAACCAAACTGAATTACTAAAGTTTAGGGTTTATTTAGCATGTTATTGAACTGTCTTCCAGATTCTGCTTTGTAAATGAAGACAATATAAGAAGAATATTGACCAAATTGTTTTTACATTATATAAAGCTGAGGAACTAAATGTACGTGAACAAGCTGAGAGAATTGTAGAAATTCTTGTACCTTTCTAACAGGATGGTTTGCTAGGGAGCTGAGATGAACTCTGCAGCACCTGGATATTTGCTACCATGGGTTGCTAAAGTATTAGAGAGAGTCTCTAACATACACAAGGTACAGATATATAACTATAAAAACACAGCCAGGAAACATCAGAGATGAGTATTTTGCTATCAATTTCTGACATAATCACCATTATTCAGATGTTTTCCTCTTTCCTGAGGGAAGAGGAATGGAGGTTTGAAGTCCAGTCGTGGGTTCCTGCTGGCAGCAACAGGACGGTGCACATGTTACTAGAGAAGATGAAGTGATTTCTCGGGCTTTCTTTCCATTAGCTATGAAAGAATAAGCTGTGCTATATTTAATTCAGAATTAGCAGCACTGCTGATATGCTTGATGTTCCTGACACCCTGCTGGGCCCTGGTGTATCTGGCTTTTTTGGTGTGTGTGGGTGAAGAGGCTCACAGGCTGCTCACAACACAGCCTGTGTGGCATCGGCTCCCCTGTTGATTTAGTTTCATTTTCTGTTTTTCTGACTTGCTCAACTGCCTGTAACGGCATTAAAGTATTCTTCTGATCTTTGTTTCCATGTGTTCACTAAACGCAGCTCTAGAAAGCTTTTATGCCAAAGGAACATTCAGAGTGAGAGGCAGCTCTCGGATTTGTTTCAAAAATCATTGGCTAATTGCATACTTGACTGAGCCTTGTTTATAATAACCTCTACCGAGAGAGCCTTTGCTGGGAACTTAATGCAGAAACTCTGATCTCTGATAAACTGAAACTCTGAAACTCTGATAAATCCATTCAGGAGAAGTACGTGAGTCCCACCTTGGACAGCAAGTACAGATAAGCACCTATTGTTACATCAGTACTGTGCTGTCAGTCAGAATATTTCCTGCCCAGAGGTACAGACAGCAACAATTCAGCACGTAATGCAAAAGAATTGTGAGGGAAGCAGGGACACTGGCAACTAGAGGAGTACATGGCTGTGCTTCCCTCAGGAATAGAAGAACTAAACTGCTGGAAAATCCTTTAGCTGGAACATTGATGTCTCTGCAGGAACAGTCTCAAAAATTTCAGATTGATACATCTTCTGACCTCCTACTCACTCACTGTTAAACTCTGCGTCCATGCCAAGGTCTTGCCTGTCAGACCAAAAGAATCTCTTTACCTCCACACCTTGTCACATTGTCCCCTTCCATCTGCCAAAACATGCTAAAATAGACTTCCTTCTCCATGGATCAGGATAATTGACCTTCCCACTCCTCTGTCCCTCTCCTGACTTTGTGAGCCCTACCAAAACTTTATCGTCATCTTCCAAATCAGAAACAATCTCACTGCTTCAACTGCTTTCACTTAATTCCTGTGCTCTTTATCTTCCCATTCTTGCTGCTTGCTGTTTCCAGTCTGCATGAGTGTTTATGTGGCTCTAGCTGGATATGAGTGAGTATGAGTTATTTTAAACGTGGGAAGGAGGGAAGAAGAGGAAAAGATGATCTGAAATAAGATCTTAAATAATTTGATTTTTCTGTGGTATTGTTACTGAAGAAGAGTTAGAGCTCACCCAAGTTAGAGGGCAGTGCTTTGTCATTGAGAAAAAATCAGTACTGGTGACAAGAAACAAAAGTGTATTTGCTCCCGACAGCGTGCCAACAAATTGCATCAGTGAAGTCCTCTTAAAGCTGACTTCCAAAGAGAATGATTTTGGGACAAAAGTCAATCTAATTACGTTTCATCAGGCTGGATTGGGTAGTGAGGATTGGCTACACATACTGACTCTGGTGTCCTATGGAAGTGCTGACTGTTACTTAATTCAAGCTACAATTTTAAATGAACTGTGGATATTGCAAGCTTCCTGGTGTTTGGGGTTGAGTGCTCTTATAAAATGATGTTGTCTTGGGCACCCAATACATAGCTGGTGAGCAGCTTTCTGCAGACTTTTTTGAGAGGATGATTCAGTCCCTTCCTGCACTCATTGTCCCATTCTCCTGTCTGAAAAATTTGTGAGAGTTTTAGGGGTATAAATGGTCATCGAACCATTCATTTATCTCCAGAAGGGGCATTGTATATGCCAACCACCAATAGTAATACTTAAGAATATTAATTATTGACCTTTCTATAACAAGAAAAGCAAATTCTTCTCAAAGTCATCAGAAGCACTTGAAGCAAGAAGTGCGTGTGATGTTATCATATACTGAACACAAAGTAAAGATGAATGGCTTACAGTGCAGGCTGAGGTTTTTAAGCATGGGGTTGACAAGACTCATGTAGAAAGCAGTCAGGAAAATGGTGGGCTTAATGCTCAGGAAAGTGACTTTCCGTGGACTGCTGTCTTCTTCCACTGTGTAAGAAGGAGCATGGTGTGGACTGCTTGGTTATTTCCTTTCTCTTGCAGAAATCATGAACATTTACCATCTCTCAGTCCAAAGCCAGACAGCACTTTGGTCATTTGAGTTCTTCGTGTTGGGCTCAAGGCTTTTTTAGAAAGCAGTCATTTACCAAGCTGAGTGTGGCTGATTTTTATTGGAAAGGAATTGCAAGACAAGGCTGATAGAAGGTTTCTCCTTCCCATCTCAGTTGTTTTGGCCTTTGTTTTCCCTGTGTTATATGTGTTTGAAGGAAAAAATATTGACTAGCATACAATGAACAGCACCTCTGGCAGATACTGCTACTTCCCAGCAGCCTGAAAGGCAGGAAGAGCTTTGGATTTTATAGACAGAAACACAAGAATGAATTTACCTTATGCTTTGAACCATGTCAGTGGCTAATAATTCTCCCAGCATCAGAAGAGCAAAAATGATACCCTGAAGTTACTTTTGGCCCTCATTTCTAACCATTGGTGAGCCAGCTCAGAGATGGCAGCTGCTTGGTTCTAACCTTGTGAGATCCACCTTCCTTTTGGCCCCACCAATCCATAGTGCCTATGGGAAAAGAAAAGTCTAGTGGTCTAGAGAAGCTGTCATATACAAGCTAGAGGGCTGCTTTTTTAAAAAAAAAACTCATTGCAAATTGCCTCAGATTTCCTGAGGGAAGAGAATCAGGAAGGCTAGTTCCACATCTGTCATCACTGTTTTACTCACAGATCCTCTGGTTTGACAGCATCTCAGAAGAAAATTGCCTGCACTTGCCATGCAAGTTGCAAAATGTACATAAAATCATCTTGGTAAATCTTTGTAATACAGCTGGAAGAAAATTTCCTGCCTCCAGTGAGTATTCACCTTTGAAATGCTTTTGCTTTTATGTTCTATCCAGGGAAACTCTCTAAGAAAGGATGTGTCTAATTGTCCTTAAAAACTGCTTTGGACCTGTGACTATACTGGAACTTTTATGCCACACTGAATTTGAGGATTGAGTTTTTCTATCAACCCTGCAAATGTTGTAACCCTACTCCATTATTTGTTCATTGTTGATACATAACACTGCACCTCCAAAAACACCTCAGCTGAAATTATGTCTTTCAGAGCCAGTAGTATATTCCTTGACTGTTTAGCAGTTTCTGCAGCACTTGAACCAAATTCTTTCAAATCAATAGTCTTGCGCTGTGGTGCAGAATTTTAGCCACTCTATTTAGCAGGCACGCAGAGTTACTTGATCTCAGCTTTTTCAGTGGCAATGCATTTCCCACTTTCTCCATAAACTGAATTAAATTATCATTTCTTTACTCTGTCTTCACAAGCAAATTTAGGCATCTTGCATTTTAAGTAGAAAAAACAATAGTAGCTATCATTTCAGCATTTTCATGGTGTAAGAGATGGCCTAATGAATTAATAGAATTTGCAGCTGCAGAGGTCTTTTCTTCAAGTTTTTCTGGCATGCTTTTATAAACTACTCTTGAGCCCCATGAGATCCTCTGAATTCAGCCTGGTATTATTTGTCTTAGGCTGACAAATGGGGTACATAAAGGCTGTGAGACCTGTTGAAAGTTGGATAAGGCAGTGTTAGTGTAAGGAAGAGGGCATCCATGTACTTGGCTAAGCATTCCTCACACTGCTACCAAAGCACATATCCTGTGCACTGGGTGTTTCTGCTGACAGGAAAGGGTTACACAAAATACCAGGTTCAATCAAGAAGAAATTCTTCAGCTGATGAAAAGCTGGTTAAACTTTTGCTCTTGCTACTGTGACTATAACATATTTTGAGAAAATCTGAGCTGTCTGAGCCTGTACAGTATTCCATCTTGATGGAGGAGTAACTGTCCTGGAGATGCTTGAGCTTCCTTTTCACCAGCAGCATAAATTGCTGTGTTCACTTCATCAAGCCTAAGTGTTAATTACTTCCCACTAACTCAAATGTTCCCAGGTTCAGGATCAAGAGAACCCGCTTAAGCAAAGCATCTGTCTGAGCTCCTCTCAAGTTAATGTTCCATACAGCTTGCTTCTGAAAGGCTGACAAGGGAAGCAGTGAAAGCCTTGGTATTTCTCTATCTTCCACCATTTAGAGGGATGGGGAAAGAAAAAACAAAAAGAAGAAAAAGAACCTTTTTGTGAGCCATCTCCTTACAATTCTGTAAGTTTGTGTCTTTCTTTGTTCTGATACTCAGAAGTGTGAGAGAAGAGATTTGTAGTTACAGCACAGAGTTAATTTGCAAGCCTGAGGCCCTGGAACCTGGCATATGAATCTACCAAATGCAGGGCAGACCTGGAAAGTGTGTGGTGGCTCTTGTCCAGAAGAACAATGATAATGCCATATAGGCAATACAAGATTTTGGTGCCCATTTCACAATATATAAAAAAGAAGAAAAAATTATCAAGATGACCTCTGTGTCTGGGAAGAGGGATAGGTGGACCTAAATGCAGAGACACATTTCAGTCACAAATGAATATCACATCTTCTCAAAGAGCTCACATTTTACTGACCACAGGATGTTTGAATCATAGGGACACACCAGTTCATGCAAGCACAATGCCTTCATCCCATTAGGACTGTTTCTCTAGAAGCAGGAATGGACTGTGGTTTTTCTTATGCAACTCTGCTATGGAGAGCAGCCTTGCTCCACTCTTGGTTTTGTGTGTACTTAAAGATATGTCATGTGCCATAGGGGGAATTTGAGCTTGACAGCCATAAACATGCACCACCAACAGACTCTAGAACTCTAGAAGAGTTAAAATATTTAAAAGAGGCAAGCACAGATGTGAGAGAATCCCTTAACAGTCTCCAATCCTTTGCTCAGAAAAAACGTGTCATGATCCCCATCTTGTTTGCTTGCTGACTAATTTCCAACAAATATTCTTTAGCTACCTATCTGGCATCTTTTCAGAATTCTTGCATCCCTGTTGTCCTTTGCCTAGGAGTTCCTCATGTTCCCAACTTCCTGTGTGGACAGCCATTTCTTTCTGTCTGGTTTGAACTTGACTTGTACCTTCATTTTTCCTACCTTCTAAGTATAAGAAGAAACTCTTAATTCCTATATGCATGCTCCAAACTACTTTGTTTGTCAGTCTTGTCATATGCCTCAGTCATCTCTTTTCCAGACTAAGGAGTTCCAAACTGTTCAGTCTTTCATTGTGTGTTTGCTTTCAAGTCTCCACAGATGTAATTCCTTCAGTCAAAATCTTTATCTTGCACATTGGCATGAAAACCACAACAGAAAACAAAAAGAAACAATGTCTCAATTGGAAGGAAAGATCTCCATCTGCTCTGGAGCTATGATATGGGGATGATATGCAAGTGTAGGTGATTGTGGAAGAGTTTCCAAAGAGACCATCAGTGCCTAAAATGGATTTTTTAGACAGAAATATAAGGACAACACACATAAAGAAGACTTTTTTTTTCTTTCCCCTGCAGGGATTTCTAGGACCCTCAATAATTTTATTCCTAAAACAAGAAACAAGAAATTTTTTTTAGAATGAGGATGGTGAAATGCTGGAACAGGTAGCCCACAGAGGTAGGTGCCCCATCCCTGGAAACATTCTTGTTCATGTTGAACATGGCTCTGAGCAGCCTAATCTAGTTGAAGCTCCTTGAACCGTTCTATGAAAAAGCAGTACTAGAATAGAATAGGTTGTCATTAAGCATAGTCTCATTTCACAATCATTAAACTTAATTTTCAGTACAATAGTATTTTTCCCTTTCCACCAGTTCCTCTAGCATACACACTCTCTCTGATAAGGGCGCTGTACTTCAGCGTTTTCCATAAATACACTCCCTCCTCTGTACCCATAGGGTATCTTCATTAAAAAACCCAGCTCTCCAGTGTGATGGAGTTATTTCCTTGTCTCTCTGAGCTTTTCTACTGCTGCAATTCCCTGCTCATGTCACCTGGTGGCTGCTGAGCCCTTCTGCAGCTCAGAAGGTGCCACTTGCTCCTGGGAGCAGCAGAGACCTCCAAAGCAGTCCCAGGAGATTTAGGGATTTAGGATCATCTCTTTTTTTCCTTAATTCCTAGTGATGAAATCTCACACCATGACATTTTTGTGAGCAAAACAGACAGTGCTTTTCCATGGAAAAGGAGAAAGAACAGGCATATATATTCTCATTTTGAGATAACTCATGCTACTTACACATAATTCCTTTTGATAGTTTGAAGTGAGAATCAGGCCTTTAATGTTGGAAATACTTGATTCTTCATTAACAACCTCCTCTGCACTGCTGCATCGATAAGTAAATTGACTGGGTCCAGAAAGAGCAAGGTAATTATTTTCAACAGTGTTCATCTTGATCTTCACCCAAACTGGAGACAGTTTAAAGCAGAACACTGAGCAAAAATTGCTCTGCAGCAAGCCCAGTGTCAGTAATTTCTTAGATTCTTTTCAAAGGGTCAAGAGGGAACACTGTCATATGCATAAATGAGGGAACCATTCTCATCCTGTGACAAAGAGGGATTTTGTTTGCCCGTGTGGGTTGAATTGGCTGGAAAAGTGTGAGTAAATGTTATTATTAGTCTTGAAGCTTGTGGAATGATCGTTTTGCTTTGTGTTTAGCTTTTGGTGTGTTGTTTCATTGTTTGGGCTATTTTAGAATTCTAGTAAATTTATCCATAGGATCCTGATTTCTTTTTGGCCCAGCACGGTTGTTAGAGGCGGGTGTTGTGGTGATATATCTTGTTGAATAAGGACAGGTGGTTTTCACCCTTGTCTGTCATCAGCCTGGTTTACAGTAAGAGGTGTGAAAAGGCACACTTTTCCCACAGGGAAAACACACGTTGGGTGAGGGCCTATGTTTAAAGGGCACATAATTAATAGCTGTAAAGAATCTGCTCCTCTAAACATAGCAAGGTAGTGATTTTCACTCGAACAAATACTACCAGGGGAGAGCATTTTATAAAAGAGACAAAAAAAGTAAATATTTGCTCAGGAATTTAAGGTCAGGAGTCCTGTTCGGAGACAGTAAGATGTGTCCTCTTACCTCTTTCAGGTATTTCTATCAATCTGTTTTGGAGGATCTTTGGGAGGGATGACTGAGATATCTTATCTGGAGGGTGGGAGTGGGGTGTTCAAGCTGCTCTTGATAAAAGTCCATCAGAGTTGCAGCTGGCACAAGAAGGGCTCTTGTTCTGTTTCCTTGAGACAGAAAACCCTGCAAAAGTAGTAGCCAGGACATGATCTTGTAGGCTTGAGGACAGGGAAGGCCAGCTGGCCACTAGATCCAGTGGAGGACATGTAACCCCCTCTCCATGGACAGCGTGGTTCAGGGGGGCCCTTGAGACCCCCAGAAACAGAGCCCCCAACACTGAGCAAATAGAACTTGTGCAGCTCTTTCTGCAGGCTGCCTCTGGCCAGCAAAGAGCACAGAGGTCTGTGAGGGAAGAAGGACTGCTGCTTTTGAAGCATGGCTCATAGACAAAAAGGTGCAAGAAATAAAAAGCTCAACCATTTTTTAATGACCTCCCCTGAATCTTTGTGGGAGGGTCATACTCTCCCAGCACAGATTTTTTTCCTCCTGATAGCATTATTTCAGTTACTATATCATTATTTCAGCATTATTTTCATTATTTCCCTTGCTGCTGTGATAGTGTCTCCTTCCCCTGGTTGTCTTTCAGATTATCCTGTCAGATTTGAAGATTTGCAGTCAGTCCAGTACTTCCCAGTACTGCAGACTGGGAGCAGCTCCCCTGTGCTCACAGGTACTTGTGCAGTGAGCTGAGGTGTGGAAGAGCACTTCTCTTCAGAGCACCTCCCCAAAAGTCTGCCAGGCCTGAGAGATGCCTGTGCCAGTGCTTCTCCTTGGTCCTGACTCCTCTCCAGTGGCAAGCCCAGTAAGAGTTTTGGGTTTCTCTTCAGCCAGCTTTGTGCAACACTGGGCAGTGAAAGGGAAGAGGTGGGCTGCAGCAGGATGGAGAAGAAGGCTGGCAGAGCCAGGGCTTTGGGGGCCAGCTCATCTGGGACAGGTCTGCATGATAGGGTTATGATTCCTCTGGGAGACCCCCAGAGCGCCTCTGGATTTGGGTGCTCTGCCTGCTTCTGCCCAGACCTCTTGCGACCTGCCTTTCTTCTTCACTGCTTATTTCACTTATGACACTTGGCTTTCACACAGCTCTCAGAGCAGCTAAGGCTTGTTCTGTGAGGGTGAGGAAGGTGTTCCTCCTCCTTCAATCTTTATGTTATATCTGTGTAGTTTTCTAAGGAGCATATATACTATCTTCCACCCCAAACCCTTTGTTCCTTCCTGAAATTACACTTCATTTTCTGCACTGCAGATATAGAGACATCCAACTTTCTGCCTGAGATTGTGAAATGGTTGGAATGGAGAAAAAGAGAGGCAAGACCTTAGCTGAGATGTGCATGTGGAGGGAAGAGGTGTAGGGGGGCAGGGAGTATTCATGGAGCCCCGTGTGGAGGGACCAGCAGCCTGTGTGGCACAAAAACTTTTCAAGCTTACAACAGGGGAACATTCTGTGGATTGAAGGCTTCAAAGAGAGAGCCTGCCAGCTACAAAAAACAAATCTTTAAATAACAGGGAGAACGATGAGAGCTGCTCGCTCGCAGGGAGAGAGCCGGCTTCACTCGGCCTGTGTGGAAAACTGTGTAATCCCATTGGCTTCGGGGACATTGCAAGGGCTTACACCATGGAAGAATTTAGCCTGCTGGGTCCAACCGCCTCATTCAGGCTGAATAATTCTTTTGTCCCTTCTCTGCATCCCGATTGTGGCACTAGGCACCAAAATGTGTGTTGGTTTTGGTTCCAGTGAGGCAGGTTTTACCGGGCTTGTGTGAAGGGACCCTTGTTAAAAGTGCACTGCTGAACTGAAGGGAAAGTTTCCTCAGCTTTCCAAAAAATTCTCTTTCTGGCAAGCTTCAAGCTTGAAAAATGTCAGCCTGAGAGGTGAAACATAAGGAAAATTCAAGCAATGGAGTACAAGGAGATATAATAAATCCTTTACCACTGATAGTAGCCTTCCAGGTATATTACACATTTTAAAGGGAGTTCTCTTTAACAAAAATAGTTATAAAAAATACTTTAGAATTAATTGAAAGAGCTTATTGTGCCAGAATATCAGTGAAAACCCTGTCTTGAGAAATGTCCTTTAGTTAAATACACACCAGCCCTAGTCCCTTTGTCTATATAACTACAAGCATTTTTTATTTTCATTCATATTTTCACCACTGCTTGCCTAGTAGATTCTTGACTGAGAGGGAGATTGAAATTATTCTGTCCCCATCTTGGACCCTCTGTGCCATCATGACACAGAAACTGATGGCACCTGGGCCTTTCTTGCAAATTCCACAGTGGATTCCATGCGCTTCTGTTTCTCCAGCTGACCCTTAAATACTGTCCTCTGAGCCTCTGATATGAAAAAGAGAATGAGAAAAATACACAAGTATTAGAAAGCCCAGTGTCTCTGCAGGGGCCAAGATTTGCCTTTTCTTTGGGGTTTTGGTCCAGTATGATTTCTTACATTTCTTTATGTTTCAGTATGATTTTCTTCTTCCAGGAAGGCATTGCTTGATTTTGGGTTTTTTACCTTTAGTGCAAGCATATGATTTCAAATACCTTCCTCAGACTCCAACACGTAGTTCTTCAGAAATGTAATGGGCAGGTAGGCATGGGAAGGAATTTGATTATACTTGAAAAGAAAGACAAAATAGATCTGATGGTAAAGCTATCCAGCATGTTTTAGGTTTCTCTCTGTAGTTTAGGTAGAAAGGATTGTTCTTCTGCCAGTGTAAATATATAAATTTTAAAAGAGATGTCAAGGACTGCTTAACATACAGACAAAAAAAAGTTTCACACATCTGCCCTTATAATAGCTCTATGTGTTTGTATTCTACTTATTTATGCATTCGCATTTGGTTTATTTATGAGATCTTTGCCCAGAAATGTTCCCCTATTAACTCTATATGGCTCTATATGGAAATTAATATATCACTGTGATATTCCATCTGTTATTATTTCTCCAGCATTTGCACCTATGAGCCCCAACCAAGATCAGAGTCTCATTTGGATCCCAGGATCAAAGCCTCTTTTGTGCAAGGGACTCCACATATGCACAGAGGGTAGCTGAGGCTTTTAGTCTAAACACAGAAACCGGGCAAGTGTCAGTGAAGGGATGGGTGCTGGCCCTTAGCACTGACCAGCCCATAGAGCACTGCTGAGGAAAACGTAGTTGTTGTGGAAGACAGGCCCAGAACCCCTGCAGCCCCTTCACCATTGTGCCTCTCAGTCTTACGGCACCTCCAAAATGAGAGGCATGATGTGACTGTGATTTCCTTGATGTGTTTGGGCTGTAATAAATCACCTGTGCAAGGCCACAGAAAGGGATGTAACAACTGCACCCAGGGCTGTCATCTTTTTGCTCATAAAAATAGAATGACAAAGCAACTTGTTAAGCAGGCTTAACAACAAGGATAACCTAATGTGAGCCGTGTTCCTGTGAGATTTTGTGCACCAGTAAGTGCCTGCTTGGGAGCAGCAGGAGCTGAAGTCTCCAGTCTCCTCTGTAGCAGGCTGGCAAACGTGGGAGGTGGCTACAGCGGTGATGGCACAAAAGATGCTTTAAAGCCCAGCTGTGGTTGTGGTAAGAAGCTGGGAATCAAGGCTCATGCCCACAGAGCTGCAAGGAGCAGGAGAAAAAGGAAGGGGTAGTGTCAGTGGGGTTGAGGTTTATGAATCCAAAGCTAGAGTAAACATAAATAACCTGTAAAGTGTGTGGGAGTAGAAGGAACATTTTAATTCAGCTTTGCAGATTGTGAGCAAGTGATTCTGGCAGGCCAGAGTGATGTTTTTAACTACTATGATGATGATGTTATTGCTGTGCAGTCTGAAAGGAAAGAGAAGACCATCTTTTGTTGGAATACTAATGTGTTATTAATTATAAAATATGCTTCTCCAAACTGCTGTCCAATGGAAGCAGCCTCCATAAGCAGTGTGGCGTTCATGCTGTCAGGCACTCATTGTTTCTGTTCAGTGGTGGCAGGAAGGCACCAGCTTAACCATAAATATTGACAGCAAGCTGGAAAATCTTCTGTTGGTGGGGGAAAAAAGTAAGCACAGACAGTTGAAAACAGTTTCCTGATGGTAAAAACAGAGATTATTACACTTATGGCATCCAGAAAATGCTAAAGGAAACACAAAATGGAACATCCAGTTTCAATAGCTGAGGTGGGAATGAATCCTTTGCACCTGAAGCTATTTTAAAATATTTCCTTTCTGATCTTCTTCCTTTGAGAAAGGAGACTTTTGTGTGTGTGTGGTGGGGGATGGTGGAAAATAATAATTTTCAGTATTTCAAGTATGAAAATTAAAATATGTTTATCACTCTAAAATGTCCCAGCAGTGTCCCAAGGCAATGGTACTCTATGGAGTTCCTCATGCTTCCAGTCTGCTGCTTGGTCTGCATCTTTCCATCTAAACCTCAGAGCCATCTTTCTGCAGAAGCAGGGTGATGGAAGGTGCCATTCTGTGCTCTGCAACATAATTTTTTTGGATGATCTGTCAACTGCAAAGAACCCTTTAAACCCAGGTGTGTTGATATTTGGGAATGCTTTCAGGGGAACAATTTCCCAAAGCCAGGGTGAAGGACATCTTTCAAAAATAGATCAGGAATGACAATTTCATAAAATTTTCCTGTGAATCACATGAATAATCTAAAACAACAACAAAAAAAACCCCCAAACCCCAGAGCTGGTTTTAAGCAGTTACCTCAGAGGCCAGTCATCTGCCTTGTTTAGTCTCAGAGGATACCAAATACATCTCATTTCTAAAAGAAACATCCAAAGGAATAATCTTCCAATGTGTCTCCATGTATTTTTGTTGCTGGTAATTTTTTGGCCACAGATCCACCCCACGCTGTGCAGGGCTCTGGCCTGAGGGTTGCACACTCCTGGCACTGTGGGTACCAAATTTGCTTCTCTTGCATCCTGGCCTGGCTTTTGGTAAGTCAGCACCAGTGGCTTTCTGAGGCTGTCTTTAATCCTTACTTTCCTCCTCTTTCTTTCGGTGAATATGCATGTGGCTGTAATCCGGTGCCCAGGCATCCCACTTGCAGGGCAATTTAAAGGCCTAATATGAGTGCAGTGTGCCAGGTCTGGGAACAGAATTTTTATTTTAAGTTACCTTAAAAGGCATTTTCTGTTGGGCTCTTCTTTTTTAAAGGATTTTCGCATAAACTACAAGGGTGTCCAGAGAAAATTTTCTAATTTAGTAAAGGTTTTTAAAATTCTCATTATGAAAACAGGAAAAAAGGCACTTTTGTTGATAGATGTATCTTTGTTTTTCAGTTTACTGGTATCTGTAAACATTTAGAGTAATTCTTCTGATTTCTAGCTGAGGATTTCTTATGCTCATGTGTAAATAAACCACAAAGCCACAAATAAGTACTTGCCACTTTGGATGGGTTTTTGAAAGCTAAATTCAGGGGCACAGTTGAACTTCAGAGAGAGTACTTACAAGCAAGGATTTGCAAGGATGTACTGACATTAAAGCTTGCTAAAGCATGGCTGTAACTTTAGCCAAAATAGTTATAAAGGGCTCTTGTGCTGATGCCTCAAACATATCACCTTATTACTGCCTATATCCTGCAGTTTGAGAACTGCCATCCAAGGAAAATTGCAGGACTTAGAGCACATGAGTGGTAATGAGAAATATTCCTCTTGAATATTCAATCAGTTTCGCCTTAATTTGTGGTGGCTCAGTCAAGGGCTGGGTTGAAGAGCTCGTTTTAGAAAGTGGTTTCTTCCTCAACATCTCCAGCTCTGCCAGGGCGAAGGACAAATGCTCAGAGCAGCATTGTGGCAGAGTTAGGAGGAGCACTGCAGCTTTGTCACTTCTACACTGGTGGGGTCAGGGAAAAGGCAGGATCTTAGGAAACAGTGGTTTTGCATATGAGATGGTATGATATGTTAGTAAAGGGCCAGGTTTTGCATTTTGATTGGCCAAAGCCTCATGGGCATCCCTCCAAAAAAGCCATACAGCTATGAGGGTGCTTGTGTTTTCCTTTATGGGGAGGAGCAGAAGAGGGAGAAAGCAAAAATAATTCTGCCAAAATGGTTCTTGTCTTGCAAAAAGGACGTGGCCATAATTTTTCTTAAATTCTATGCAAATACTCAGGATAAATATTGTGTTCAAACTTTTCTGGCTGTTTCAGCAGGCAAGATAAAATCAGCTTCCTAACTCCTAAGAATGGTCTTTCAGTCCAGATGCAACTTTATTTCTTTATCTCTGTGATTAAGCATGTTTTACTAAACTTTATTTTATTGCAGCTTCCCAGAAATGCATGTTTTAATATACCAGACAAGAATAAGAAATGAGCTCATACACAGAAAAAAGTCTGGTTTATAGTTATTGAATATACATGCTCTGTGTTTGCTATGAGTTTAACATGTATGTCATGCATTCTACTAAACAATTCAAGCATAAATGGAAAAGTTGGATAGTAATGGAAAGAATCTAAAGCTTTTGAATGCAAAAGGCCTTGGCAGAAACGTAGTTAGGAAGTAAGAGCTTTGATTATGCTGTTTATACTTGTTTTTAATAGCAAGCTCCCCAACAGCCATTGTGATGAAAAGAGCATTTTTGAAGATCAGTGCATGTAATTCAATTACCTGGTATGCCTGACACAATAAAAGATGCTTATTTTATTGAAAGCTGAAAACAGAAATACTACAGATTTTGTAACATATACAGAGAGAGAGCAGAATCCTGTATGTTTAGCAATGCAGGTCTAGCTTCAAAAAGTAACTTTAAAAATAGCAGTGTGAATCATCCAGCAGTTTCCTATCAAAGCTGCTTATCTACAAGCAATCCAAAGGTTTTCCTTACTGTCAGCAGCGCACAGTCTCCCTGGAAGCTCAAAGTCAAACTGTGTTGCTTTTGGCTAACACTTCAGCAACAGTAAGGATTGGCCCATTAGAAGCTACAGCATGATCTATTACCCTGTCCATGGACTTCAGAGGGTATTGCTTCAGTCCTCTTATGTTTAAGAGCTTGGCCCTTTTTAGGAGTTGTTATTAGTGTTGTTGTTTGATTTCTTTTACCTTTGGACCTGTTGGTATCCTTTAGAGCTCATGGCTAAAGGTAGAAGAAACAGCAGTCACTGGCTTTACACCTTTCCAAGGAACAAAAATTGGCCCCAGATGAAGCAGACAAGATAAGCTGACTGTCATCAGCACTGAAACTCAGCAGTGCCATGAGGTTGCCAGAAATACATAATCCCCCCTTAAAGGGCTATCTGGAATATCTCATTTCATCCAAATTGAAAGGTCCAAAATGGAACATTTTATTGGCAAATACTTAGGAAAAGGGCTTGCATTGAGGCCTTGTTTGGACATTTTTTTGTCCTTCATACAATGCATTGTGGCTGAAATGGACAGGCTTTTGGACACTTGGATTCAGGCATGGCTGGTCTGCGGTGGTAAAGCCCAAAGGCCTTGTCACTGTTGCAGTAACCAGTGACGAGTGTTGGCTGATAGGAGAGCAGAGAGAAATCTGCAAATGCATGGGGTAAATGGCTCCCCTCAGGCTGGACTATTCCTTGCACATCAGCTGTGCAGCTGCAGGAAATCTCTGATGCCAGGTGAGGAACTGGCATAGTTCAATTGCCTGCACTCTCACCTGCTTCAACACAGGCATTTGCCCATGTTCTCTAAATTACTCGGGATCATTTACAGTTGTAAAAATATGCTGCTACAAAAGCTTTGTTGTTCACCTTTAGGGATGAAGATGTTCAGCCCTGACAATGTTATCTAGAGAGAACAGCAGCCCAAATCATCTCAAACATGCTTGGAACATAACACAGCTTCAGGCGAGGCTCACTGACACCAGTGCTGCAAAAGAAAGGAACGAAAATGAAGTGACCATTACTATGAGCAGTGTGAGGCAGATGACACAATTTTGCTTGAACAACCAAATTTAAATAACAGAAAATTGGACCGCCTGTCCTTTTTTTTTCTAGTTCTCTGGAGGTGTTCTTTCTGTGGCAATGAATTACTCCCAGGCTTTAACATAAAACAGCATGTAGCCCTGAAAGCTGTAGAGCTGCCTCTCCAGACAGAGCACAAGGCTTCTGAAACATTGCCGTCTCGTGGCAGTCTCCTGGCACCACTGCAGCTGCTGTAGTACAAACAGCCCTGCCAGAGGTCACAGGCAGGTGTCACAGGCATTTAGTGGTAGGCAGGATACACAGTGGAAACTTCCTCAAATTTCACAGATGAAGATAGAGAGTTGGTTTTGTGCAAAAAAAAAAAAAAAAAAAAAGAAGATTAATCAGATGGGACAGGTGCCCAGTCAGATGATGACAAAGTAACTGAACTGCTGCCAAGTGAAAGGCAGCCCTGGATTCCCTTGATGGGTTTCTGTGCTTTCATAGCCTCATAGCAGCCCTGAATTCAGTCACCTTGCTGAAGCAGTTCAGCGTCTACATCGACAGTCAGGAAGGTTTACGGCTCAGGAAGGCAGATGACCTGGGATGGCTTTCTCAGAATGGGAGCTTTCTTCTTTTCCAAGCCAAATTTGCTGTACTGCCTCCAGCACACCCTGTTACATGCACTCAGTACAAAGTGTTAGTCATTTTGCAGTAAATATCAGACAAAAATATTCTAAATAATGTGAATAATGTTTTTTTTTTTCTTTCCCCATCAACATTGAATCAGGGATCTTTTCTGCCATGGGTTGCTTTAGCAATCACCTAAAAGTAGTCATTACCTCTGTGTATAAATTACCATTATTCAGAATATTTTAGCACATACTGTACAGTTTGCTTTTAAAAGCAAATCAGCATCTGTATTAATTTTTGGTATATGAATTATTTCCTAGGATTGCAGTCTTTAACATTAGTCCAGTGAGAGTCAGATTTTCCAGTCTGTGGCTAACAAACACCAGTTTGGAAGACCTGCATGCATGCAAGTCTGACTTGTACATCTGGCAGTCTACACTGGGCCTTACACAGACCCTGTCAAAGTAATTTGGTGGATTTCCACTGACCTGTGACAAAGAATCTCTTTATCCTCTGCCAAATGTGTTGACCTCCTGTCCTGTAGTATCCTCCCGAGTTTGTATGAATATCCCATATATTTCTGTCTGCCCAGAGCTATTGTAAGGAAGAAATCCTTGCCAGGCCATGAGCACTAGATCTAGGAGGCGTATGTATTTAATAGCACAGTGCCTCAAATTGTGTCTGGTTTTTAATAAAGCTTAGAGAGGTTTTTCTGTGCCTTACCCAAATGATCTGAGTCTGAACACGGGGGCTCCAAGTCTGAGTCTGCTTCTATAAATGGAGGTATCCGTAGAAGGAGACAGGTGGATATAGAATCTCACTATATACAGCATATATTTGCTACTAAAGCACTTCCATGTAAATTTTACTGGTTTATTTTATAAAATGCAAACTTGAGTACAGTTTTGAGCAATTATTGATGTTATTTCAGTAAATTTTCTTCCCTCACATGCCCTTTTCCATCCTGAGGAAAATTCAGTGACTGAACCTGTTCCCAGTGCATCCCACCAATTCTAAATCGGAACAAGGGCAGACTTTGGAGTTTCACTGGCTGGATTTCAGGGCATTTCAAGGAGTAGTGGATACCTTTTCTAAAGACCTAGGACATATATCACCAGTGGGCCTCTGAGGGATAGGCCTCTCTGATTTTAATAAACTTCTGAGCATGCAAAAGCCATTGCTAGCCAAGTTAGTGGCAGCTCAGGGGTTCTGAAACTCTGCTGGGTCATTTCTGCTGTAGAAGCTGTGTTCTCTAGCACTGGCCCAGACTGGCTCTAGAGAATGAATTTGATATGGTGCGTCTTCTGTGCCTTGGGTAGCTGTGCAGGGGATATCAGGGCTGGGAGCTTACACCAGTTATGCCCGTTGTTCTCACAGGGATGGAGTGGAAACCAGCCCAGCCAAAACCTGGATCACCTTACAAAGGTGGAGGCAGTTCAGAGAAAAGCCAGTCACAAGCAAAGCCTAGGCAATATGGGTGACCAGGGAGTTTGAGGTGCACACAGAGATTCAAGCCCAGAGGTAGTATGGTAGTCTGATGTATTGTTCACGTAAGAGGGGAAAGTTCCTGTTCTCTGTTGCCTCCTCTGTTGTCACTAGAGCCCTGCTGGGGCCAGAATGTTTGCTGCCTTGTGAGACCAATGCCTGTGATATGCAAAATATCACTCTGATGTATTGAATATCAGTGGCTTTGGTAAGTAGTACGTGGTAGTCACACCGGCTCAATGAAAATCCTGAGGAGGCAAAAAGAGCTGAGGGCAAACACAGCTGTGATAATACTGATTTTATAAGGGATTGCTATAGCTACTGGCCCCAGTATGGATTTGCAAGGCTAGGTAGTGCTGTAATTTGATGCCTTTCTTGCCTTATTCACTCAAACGTATATAGTTTTATTTTATGTACCCACACCTTATAACCCTTGGCTTCACGTGTCCATGGCTGTAAAATACAAGCCTGTCATTTTCTCAGATTTCCAACCTTTTCCTCTTCTGTCCGTAATAGGCCTTTTCTTCCCTCGTTTAAATGCAGTGTTCCTTGATGACGTGGTGCACTTCTAAGAATAGTTTGTGATGAGTAGTGGTGGCCTGTTGTCTTTCTGTTGCAGAAAAATATAAAAATATTTGCTTCTCGTGGCCTATGGTTGCTGATACTTCTTTTTTACTAGCTCCTCTCCCCTGTAGCTTATGCCATGCCTTCAGGTGAGTCCAAGGACTATCTATAAACTCTCTCTTATGATCTTGACATAAGCTGGGCCTTCCTGAACTGCCCTTAATGTTTGTTTTTGATATTTAATCTGTTTGATATTTAATCTGTTTTGATATTTAATCTGATATTTAATCCCTAGAACAGTAGAGTGCCTTTGAGGCAGCGATAAGGTGCCAATCAGTTTACTAAGTCATCCTTGTATAGGTGTGACAAGCTTTATCTGCTCTAGGAGCCTGACTTAATACAGCCAAGAAGAAATATAAGGAAAGGTGTTCACTTGCTTTTTATTTCTCCTAAATTCCACCATCAGCTGGTATCTAGTTTGCACTGCCCAAAACCTCTTCTCAATCTGCTTTTGCCTAGGCACACGGGATGAGAAGGGAGATTTGCTCTTTGGGAATTGGAGCATTGGCATCTACAGCTTGTGGTAGCTCCAGTACCCATGTCCAGACCCAGGACTGGTCACAAGACCTGCCAGAAATCAGGCAGTTGTCAGGGACTGAGGCTTCATGGACACAGAGTGGCAAAACAGACCTATTTAGAGTTGTATGCTGGACTTTCCTGTCGTTGGATTGTAGGACAAATGTTCCCAGCCACACTGGGTAAGGCTGAGGATCCATCAAAGAGGTAAAAATTTGGCAAGCTTTTTGGCTGGAAAATGATCTTGTGCTATCTAGGTACTGCTATGTGTTACAGCAGATGAGTACATGTGGAATTCTTTGGGGTTTATTTTTTTTAAATTTGATTGAGGGCTTCCTTATCACCTCTCTATATTTGCCTGGATGTATGCATATATGCCTGTTACTTGTCTGTCTCCCTAACTGATTCCTTAATCTCAAGTAATTGTATTGACTTGATTTTACTTGATGTCAATTAAGTGAAACACAGAGGTAGAAAACCAAGGCAAAGCAATGCTGACAGCTTTGTTTTAAAGTTGGATTTTTCCTCTTCCAAGATCTTATATAAAAACATAAAAAATATAAAAGGCTTAAAAGAAAGGAGAAAGGTCTGTCTTTTGCTGCCAAGACAATGAAAAAGAAGTGCAAATGATATAATAATGGATATCTATTACTGCAAAGTAACTGTGTGGATTGCTTCTGGTAATGAAAATAACTATTTGATAGAGCAGACTGAATACTTGCATAAGAATTAACAAATTAACAAACATTCAGAGTCATATGATTCATCTACTTATAACAGCTTCCCTGTGAACAAAGGTGTAACATTTCATGCTCTGTTTTTATTAAAATGCTAGTAAAAGGGTTTATGGCCAGGAATACTCATATGCAACTCACAAAGATACTCACAAAAAATATATTTTGTATTTGTTGCATGGCTTGCATGGGCAGCCCAGTTCTGGCTCTGGTTCAAAGAAGTACTTGTGGTCTTGCCTAGTTTTAAGTCTACCTTTTCAAGCCACATCAACTTTTGTTCCCTGTCAAGAAAACAGAAGCTTTGCCACTCCTTTTGATGACAGTATATATGAGCGTATTATCCATGCACTCCATGGATAATAAATTAGGGATGGGAATCCATGAGTGATTCCCATCCCTAATTTATCAGCTCCTGAATGTAAATAAAATGCTGTGTGCCTTGGAGACATCAGCAGGAGAGGGGTTTGTTTAGCACATCAGTGCTCCAAGCTTGTCAGACAACAGTGCTGGGCAGGAGAAAAAGCATGTTCCTGAGGAGCAGAGGATACCTTGTTCCTCCTCTGGTGCATCATTTGGAGGGTGGACTCTGGCAGGGAAATCTCTTTTCCAGCTGTGATTGCATAGCCCAGCTTTATAAAGGTCTAGAAGGGTCAGAGATAAGGACACATGTCAGCTAATGTACCCCAAATGCAGATACTCCACTATCCAGTGCACAGCCCACTCGCCTCTCCAGGCTTTTTCCACCACCATCTTCTGAACCTTGATGTTTGTCGTGCTCTTAGTGATTTTTTCCTTCCAATGAGTTCCCTTTGCAGTGACAGGCAGAAGACCTTCTTGCTGGAGGACTCAGCCCAAGATTTTCTGCCTTGGCTGGGGCACAGGCACTGGGACAATGTTTGGGCTGCTGGGATGAGAGCAAATTCTGGTGCTGAACAGCAAAGCTGGTGAATCAGTGAGCCTGTAAAGAGATCTGGGGGGTGATTGTGAAGTGCATTGTTAATGCTATTAAATATTACTTAGGCCTACAGCAAGCTGCACCTTCAACAGTTTAAACTGTAATTGCTGGCTGGTGCAGAAGTAAGACTGAATGTATGTAAATCCTGTTGAAAGATAATATCATTTTGGCTTCTCAGTCAGATTAGCAGCCTCTGCAATTAATAGTGTGGGCAGCTGGTGATGGTAGTGGAGAATCTATCATACAGTGCTGTAGGATGTGTCCAAATTTGAATACAGTAGATGTTGTCCTTTTCCCAACCTTAGAATAGGCAGATAACACAGAGCCTATGCTGTGTCCCTTTGGAGGGGGAAGGCTGAGAGCCACAGGAATGTGTGACTGGCTTTCAGTAACCTAGACTCTTTCTCCCTTTTCTCATTACATTCATGGTTTATGATTCCAGCTGAGAAACCAATGCCACATCGATTTTTTTTTCCTGCCCCACTCTTTTCCTCTGACACACCAATTTTTGGAGGCAGGGAAAGAGGGAAAAGGAGAAACCTTCCACCAGTGTTTAAATTGCACCCCGGCTTACGACACCTAAAGTCCTTTCACAAGCACATATTTTTATGGCATACTACTCTGTTTATGTATCTATTTAGAGCAAGACTTAGAGACACACACACATAAAGCCTAATAGCCGTCTTTTCAACCATCCATGAAGTCTAATTTTTGCAGCAAGCACTTGAAGAGTGGATAAATTGCATGCTAGGATCCATGCTGGATGAAAGTGAAGTGGAAATGCAACTGTCCAAACTATGGCCATTCTGGTTTGGTGGGTTTTTTAATGCATTTGGGAACAAAGATGCAAATGTAAATAGTAATAATGACTTCTACAGTACCTAGAAAAGGAAGGTCAAGCAAAGTGTATTCTCCCACAAAAAGAAGAAGTGGAAAACTGGTAACAGACAAGGAGAAGCCTGAGGTACTCAACAATTTTTTGCCCCAGTCTTCAGCTATAGCCTCTCTTCCCACACCTCAAGTGGATGGACAGCAGGATTGGGACTGTAAATAAAGATCAGGTTCATGACCACCTGAGGAAGCTGAACATACAAAAGTATATGGGATCCAATGTGATGCTTCCCAGAGTCCTGAAGGAATTCACAGATGTAGTTACGAAGCCACTCTCCATGACACTTGAAACTTGTGGCAGTCAGGTGAAGTCACAGGTGACCAGAAAAAAGGAAAATGGTACCCATCTTTAAACAGGGAAGAAAGGATGACCCCTGGAACTACAGACCTGTCAGCCTCCCCTCTGTGTCTGGGAAGATCATGGAGAAGCTCTGCTAATGCACAGGGAGGTGATGCAGGAGAGTCAGCACGGCTTCACCATGGGCAAATCCTGCCTGAGCAGCCCAGAGCCCCCCTGTGATGGGGTGACTACATCAGTGGACAGGGGAAGGGTTACAGATGTCATTTTTCTGGACTTCTCTAAAACATGGCCCCCCAACATCCTTTTCTTCAAACTGGAGAGAGATGGATTCAACGGGTGGACTGTTAGGTGGATTAGGAATTGGTTGGATGGTTGTGGTCAAGGGCTCAGAGTGCCAGAGGATGTCAGTGACAAGTGCTGTCCTTCAGGAGTCTATGCTGGACCAGTGTTTTACTTAAGTCCTCATTAATGACACAGACAGAGGGACCGAGGGCACCCTCAGCACATTTTCAGATGACCCCAGGCTGAGTGGTGCTGCTGACACACCTGAAGGAGGGGATGCATCCACAAGGACCTGGACAAGCTGAAGAAGTAGCCCATGGGAATCTCAAGAGGTGTAACAAGACCGAGCACAAGGTGTTGCACTTGGGTTGGGGCAATCCCTGGCACCAATTCAGGCTGGGGATGAGCAGATATAGAGCAGCCCTGCCCAGAACGACTTGGAAGTGCTGGTGGGTGAGAGGCTGAACACGACCCAGCAATGTGCACTCAGCCCAGAGAGCCAAACGTGTCCTGGGCTGCACCAGAGCCCTGTGGGCAGCAGGGCAGGAAGGGGATTCTGCCCCCCTGCAGTGCTGCATCAGCTCTGGGGTCCCAGCACAGGAGGGACATGGACCTGTGGGAGCAAGTCTAGAGGGACACCAAGATGATCAGAGGGATGGAGCATCTCTTCTTTGAGGAAAGATTGAGAGAATTGAGATTGTTCAGCCTGGAAGAGACATGGTTTTGGGGTGACCTAATTGCAGCCTTCCAGTACCTGAAGGGAGCCACAAGAAAGATGGAGAGAGACAGGACAAGGGGTAATGGCTTCAAACTGAAGAAGATAAGTTTAGATCTGATGTTAGGAAGCAAATCTTCTCTGTGGGAGTGATGAGGCACTGGCAGAGGGTGCCCAGAGAAGTCTTTGCTGCCCCGTCCCTTGGAGTGCTCAAGGCCAGGCTGAATGGGACTTCGAGCAGCCTGACCTAGTGGAAGGTGTCTTTGCCCATGGCAGCGGGGATAGGAACTAGATAATCTTTAAGGTCCCTTCCAAACCAATCCATTCTATCAATGCCCCACCTCCCCGTTGTTTTGAAGTTATAAGATTTGGCTTTTTACTCTGTCCTTCAAGAAAGGAGCAATCATTTAGCACTTTTCTATGTCTCAGCATATACAGTTTGTAGCACCTAGGAATCTCATACCTGAGATTCCTGTGGCCCAGCCCATTGCAGGCCTCTTGTTTTGAAATTTTCATGCAGAATTTTAAAAGAGAAATGTTTTGATAAGGATTTTCCTCAGAAATTTGGAAACATTGAAAAAAACATTTCTAAGCAGTGCTCTAAATTTCTTTGCTTTTACAAACCTGAGAACACCTCAGACTTTGTGTGTAGAAGCTACTAATATGTGATGGTTTCTGGGGTTTAATTATTGTTAACTCTGTTCTGCTATGACCCATTTGGCAGTGAAGGTTTTTCTGCATTTGTACAGTAACTATTATGCTTGGTGCTGGGCACTGGGCAATGCAAAGAAAAAAATAATAGTGAAAATACCAGAGTCCTCAAAAGCCTCTGAGAATTATTAGTTACAACACAGTTATTTCAGGTGGATCCATCCCTGCAGGCAGGTGATTAAGGGTGTGGGGAGGCTATTAATTTATTAAAGGTTTCTGCAGGTATTTACACACATTCACTCCACACATTCAGCACTCTTTGGGCAACTTCTTTTGTTGCAGTGAGCACTTTTCACTTGTACCATGTCCAGATCAGCTCTTATCTTATTTTTCTGTCATTTAAATGATTTTTTCATAAGCAGAGGGTGAAACTGTTAACAGCAATGCTATCTGTATGTTTCCTAAGGCTGTGCCACGTCACCTCAAGCTTCCTTTCCTGCTGCTTCCCTTCTTTCCAGAACTTCAGGCAACACGTTCTCACTGACAGTGCTGGAGTGGTGTGGGGTGGGCTTCCATGGTCGCTCGCCAGGAGAGTAGATAAAATTCTCTTCCCAGTGAATCCAGCAAGATTTTTGTCACTGTTGTTAACTGAGACTTCACTTGGTTTCTAAATGGTGCTGAGGAAAAGGACAAGTGGCTTGAATATACTGAGAATAACCTGATGACTTGACAGAGGAGAAAAAACCCTTTTTCTGCAATTTCTGCCAAAGTGAAATGATTATTTCTCTCTGTAATCCAGTACTGCTCTTTATCAAGCCTTGAACATCGAATATGTGATTTGCAGGTAAAAGCCTCTGCCTGCAGTGACATTTTTATTTGTGGGGGTTTCTTTTCCCCCACTAGCTGAGAAAGACAGTTTTCAAAATATCTGGTGTAAAGACACAGGTGGACTGCTCACTGCTTTGAAAATCCCAAGGAAGTTTTCAATCCACACGTTACATTGTGTACATGAGGTTTCCAAAGTGCGAGGCTGTTGCAGCAGCTCCGTCCCTGATGACACAGAAGCTTGGATGTGTGTGGCCCCTACCCAGACTGGACAAACTGTGGGAAGAAGAATCAAGCTCTGGAGATGCATCGGTGGAAAGGAGACTTTCTATTCTTTCATGGTATAAAGACGGTTTCAGGCTCGCTGTGGGGGATATTGCTTCCCCATTGTTAAACAGTTTTTTAAAGGCCTTATCTCTTCCTCGTAACACAGACACTTCAGAAATGTTAATCTCACTTTTGTGCTTAACTGTTTCAGGAAAGTGGGAGGTATTGTTCTCTAACATTTTTAATTTACTAAGACTTGTTTACCACGAAATGTGATGTACTACTTTCTCTGTAGCTGAGAGTGTTAGCCAAAAGTGAAGGGAAGTGGGAGGGCTTTATTGTGAAAGTCCTTTAAGGTTCCTGTTCTTCTTGGCCATCCTCTTTAAAGCCTTTTTAATAGCAAGCCCACTCAAGCAGTCCGGCAGCTCACATCACTTTGTGCGTGGCTACAAAACAAATGTGCAGGGGCGGCAGGGGAAGGACTTTGCTTGTTGGATCTGGCTGTGCCTGAGCTGGGAGCACTCCAGGCAGACACCTCCTTATCTCTTGGAAGGGGAATTGCCTGGGTCAGTCTTCTCTGAGCTGACAGGGATTCTCTGAGATTGGAAAGCTGCTTCAGGACTCCTTCCCTCTTCTCTGGGAGCTGCTCAGCAAAGCCACCACGTAAACTTCTGTGGACTGAGTTGCTTTATTGGTGGCTTATGTTACAAAACTTTGCTCCGTGTTTGCCTAGCTCAAATGTGGTCGAGCCAAATGCAAAGGATCTTGTAGGGGGCAGCTGCTGCTGCTATTTTTGGAATTTTGGTTTGTTTATGCTCAACTTCTAAAGCAAACCTTCTCTCCAAGAACAAAGAACCCCAGCAAACCCCAGCGACTCAAGTCTCTCCAGCATGTCGCCAGTGGGACCAGAGGTGTAATTTAGCTCAGCAGATTTTATCTGCCCGGACTCCACATGTGCAAAGACCAACCACGCTGGTGTGCTGCAGAGAGGAGGCACAGATTGTGTAGGTCTGTCCCCTGTGCACTGTTGGCTCTGCCGTGGGAACTGGACAATAACTGGCTATTTTAGAACAAACAGCCCAGCAGAGCAGACAGCCCTGATTTGCACCAGCACTCCTGAAGAGTGGCATGACCCTCAGTCTATTTCCTCATGGTCCTGCAAGGTTGATGTCACAGACACCTTCACTTGTGCTCAGAAGGAGGGATGTGACCTCTGTTCGTGTGTTGCAGGAAAAAGCTGCTCTTCAAGCCCTCACCATCGATCTCTCCTTCCTTCTCCCTTCTTGAAGGCAAGTAACCACTGTCACTAAGGCAATGATATAGTCTCTGGCTCCCCTACATGTTTTAAACCACTTGGTGCCCTGAACTAGGCTAGGGAGATAACCATATGTTTTTCCTGGATGCTTCTTCAAATTGACTCTTCAGGATTGAATAACAACATTATGATACTGATATCTGGCAGTGAAAGGACTTTTTGTTATTCCCCATGAGGGAACAAGGCCTCATGTCTGAGAATGAAAAGAAAATGAATGTTTTTCTGAAAGGGGTCTGTGACTGCTCTGAAGAGAAGGATGAGCCTAAGCTATATGCACATGCCAGCCTGGGAGTTTTTCTTCACGTTTCAAGTTGAAGGAATATTGGGAGACAGAATAGAAGTATTTCAGCACTTCTCAAAGGTCTGAATTAGCTAGCAGAAGCCTGATGAGAGACAAAAAATTATCAGGGAAGATGCAGTGCAGGAACAGTACCTTTTTTAGCCAGCAGAACCACAACCCAGGCAGGATTTATGACATCACTTTCTGTTATGGTGGCATCCCCAAATCCAAACCAGACAGGATTAAGGGAGGACTTTAAACTTAAGAGGAATGGCTGGACTGTTCTTTTGTTGGTCTGTGCTGGAGGTCTTTGGCCAGGCCTGCTGGAGAGTGTCCAGGAAAGAGCAGAGCTTATGTGACCTGTTACTACAAGCAAAACTTGGAGTTTTGCAGAAGGGAGCACCATTCCTGGCACCAAGTAACGAATCTTCCATCCACAGTGACACCTGGAAAAACACTGGGACAATAAAGAGTCAGTGGCAACTTCAGAAGTGTCACCTATACTCGTTAATTCATTTCTTTGTAGGTAACTCAGGCCACAGCATGTCCTGGTTGTTTTGTGGTGGTGTTGTAGATGATGATGACGATCTTTTAATGAGATAATACATTCATTGCTCACTACTCCAACATGTAAGGCAATTACTTCTCTTCATTCAGAAAATAAGAGATTCTTTTCAGAACAGATTGGCAAGCACCCCTTAGCTAAGGATCCAAGGGCATCGTCCTCTTTCAGCTGCACATCTTCTCATTAATATTTGAAAAGGTTTACTGCAAAATTTAGGGTTGAAGTGTAGTATTTTATGCAGTTATTTCAAAATTCATAGATTTCTAGATTTTTCTGGCCAGAAGGGACTATTATGCACACCTTCTCTGACCCCCTGTATAATGTAGGCTACATATGTTTAAAGTTTCAATTTGTTTTCCTGAGCAAACTTGTATTTATTACATATAGTTTGGTATAGAAGAGTAGCTAGTGAAAAGGTTGAAATCCATAAATATTATATCAGACCACCTGGTGCTCTGAAGCTTGATTCTGAATGATGGCTGCTCAAAATGAAGAGCAGCTTGAAAGACAGGGAGCTATAATGATGTGACTATTGCAAAGAGCAAATGAATTGGCTCCATGTCAGGGAAGGTTGTTTCTGGGAGCCTGGTTTCAGTTTAAGTATTGGGGTGTTTTTTCCTTTGGCAAAAAAAAGTGCTCGTTCAGTCAGTATAACCTTTATTTTGAAAATAAGGAATGGAGAGGAATGTTTCTGTAGGAGATCACACTATATCTGAATAACTCAGTAATGAAAAGCCACCTCAAACTGACAAAGGGAATACCCCTTACCAAAGGACAAAATTTATACTTAAAGATGTGCATGCAGAAAACAACCTGGTGCACCCACAACTGTAGTCACTACAATGCAAAGGTTTCATCTGGATAGCAGCAACGTGTATGTTGTATTTACTGACATTCCATTGTGTGATTGAAGATGTGTTGAATGGCTCAAGAGAGGTGTTTCTGTCTTAGCATCTCTGTTTTAAACAAAGATGAAAAGGAAGGGCCATAGGACTCTCAGGCTGAGCAGCAGGTTCTGTGACACTTAGCCTGGGCTTTGATGATCTTGCTTTCACTCAGCCTCTTGCTCACGCTGGAAGCTGTGGCAGAGCTTCACAGCTCAGCACAGACCCACCATGTAAAAACTACAGGTTCTGTCTCGATGATTAATGTTAGCTGTTTGAAATAATCCAAATGCTGCCCTCTGATCTGATAAAATGAATAAATACATTGGGTGTGAAGGATGGGAGCTACAGGGAGGAACTCGGAGGGGATGAGGACAGGAGGTTTTGCCAGGCTTGGTTTTCTGGGCATGGGGGTTGGGGGCATATTATTTTTATTTATTTCTTTTTCTTCTCCAGATGTTGCTTTGCTGTAGGCTTCCCCCTGATTCTGAGATTAAGTTTTACTGCCTGAGATGGGAGAGAGAAGAGATTCTCACACCAAATGGCAGGATAAATGCTCTAGGGGCATGGGAGGAATTCTGTTCATGGTGTAGTCAAAAATGGGTTAACAAGGGGAGGTACTTCAGGTTCCCACAGGTACAAAATCCAGAAATAGAGCTCAGCAAATCATATGGTTCTAGCTGCCAGCTTTTCTCAAATGTTGCCCAGCTCATTTAACCTTCCTTACATTTTGCTAGGCTGCATTTGGTCTCTGCACACTCTGTTTTACTCCAGTGAGGACAAGATAAATAAAGACAAGAGTATCAGTTGTATGAACACATAACTGCTTGTGTGCACAGACACTGCTACCTCTGTAGAAGCAGGTGAGATCCCAGAAAATGAGTGAACCATTCTGCATCCATCCATGTCTGATAAATACAAGAAGTATAAAAAAAGGGTATGTATTAATAAGAGAAATGAAATGGATTGCATCACTGTGATGTGCAAAGGGGTTCTCCTACACAAAGTTGGTGATTTTAATTTGATTCATCATTTCCCTGTTTTGATAATGTTGTAACTCACTTTTCAGTGAATATAGATCTTTTGCTACTCAGGCTGTTAAAATGCCCACCATCAGGTTCTTTTTCTATTGATATTTTAGGAGATGTTATAAGCATGATGTAATCATGTTTTAATAATTATTTCTGATTAAATCAGCTGCTGTCATCTGGTTTTAAGATCCTACTCTTTTTCTTCATGCCTTTTAATATACTTAATAATCTTTCTATTACAATTTCTGTTTCCCATTTATGAACACAACTATCATATTAGACTTATGTATTGTTCTTACATTTGTTGGGTTTAATTTTGTATCAAAGAAAAGAGAAACTGCTGGCTCTGTGGAAGAGATTTGTTACCACAAGGACTTTTTCAAGCAAAACAATTAACATAATGGCCAAGCTGTAGGAAAAAATGGAAGAAAAATTAGGAGCCACTCATAACAAAGTTTTGCCACTTTCTGCAGATTGCTTGTTTGACAGGTGTTATGTGAGTGTGAAAGGATGGTGAGTGCTGTAAGTTTTTTTCTTCAGTGTCTTCTGAACATCCATTCTGGATGCAATGAAAGATCTTTGTACATTGAGTCATGAAAAATTCAAGGATTCACTCCTGAGCATCCTGACCAATGGGAATTTTGTTTGTTGCCTTTTTCTCTCCTCAAGGAAGGTTTTCTAGTGTGGTGGCCTACTGACAGATTAGTTGATGGCAGATCAGTGGTTTAAAAAGTATGGTCCCAGGCATGGTGCTTGGCCTGGAAAACCAGAGCAGGGCAGTTGTGTGTGGATTGGACTAAGCACAGTGCTCCTTTTCTCGTTCTGAGGATGTGTGTGGGTGTAAAGGAAGAGTTCTTTGAAAAACTGCATTGCATGCCCATATGGTTGGATGATTTCTGACATCTGCCACAGAGCTGTTTTACACCTGAGGTGGCCATTTGGGCCTTGCTTGTAGGTGGTGCATACAAAGAATTGGGCTTTTCCAAGGTAAAGTTCATCTGGCCTATTTTCAATGTCCTAGAATAAACATGGTCCCTAGAAATTCCAGTACTGAATGGAAATGCAGCCTACTGTGGTAGATAGCTCTTCCTTGTACATCAAACCTTTAATCATCTTAAATTTGGATGATACCATCCAACCTCATCTGTCATGACAGAACTCCTGTTTCTTAAGGAGCTGCTGTGAGATCTTAAGGTATATAAAATAAAAATTCAAATATCTAATTTTGAAACACATTAAATCATGTTTTTGTCTGTTTACAAATATAGATCTGGCTTTGTACCAGTAGTTGCTTAAGGCACATGAAGAGCTTGCATCAGATTCTGAAGCAGCAGCTTTTTTAGCACTTTTTAGCAGTTCTGTAACTCAGATTGACCAGTGAAGGAGAAGGGCACATAAGAACTGGCAGAAAAAAAGAAAAAAGATTGGATGCCCACTGTTAGCAAGAAATTGTATCTGTTCTTCTGCTCTGTCTTTTCCTTCTGAAACTGTTCTTTGCTCTCCAGGGAAGAGATTTTCACACCCATATATGAAGAGAGCCTATGTTCAGGCACAGCCCTGATGTAATAGCCCTAGTCTAGGTGACATTCAGTCTCTGGATGTGCTCAGTCCTTTTATTTTATTTTTTTTTTAATTTATTCCCCTGTCGACAGGAGGAAGTAGTAGAGACTTAAAAACTGAGCAGAGCCCACTAGTGGGTTCCTCCCCAACAGTGGGAGTAACTTGCCATTGTTTCCAGTTGCAAATTTTCAGATCAGTGTATGTGGGATTGAATGATAGGCTGGTGTCAGCCATCCAGGGGCTCACAGTCTCCATCTCCAACATTGCAGGGACATACCTGTGTTCTCCTGATTCACTTAAGGGTAATTTTCAGACAGTAAAAATAACTCATGGTCACCTTTAGGAACCTCACAAGGATATGGAGCCAGTATGACTCATTACTAAATTACTCAGAGCCTTGATGATCATTCTTAATATCATTCTCATTATATTTTATGTCAAGTAGCTGGACACATGTAAAGGAATAAGAGTTCTCTCTCTCTGGAATTACTTGCTTCCAGACCTGGAAACAACACAACGTGAAGGAACAGCACTTAGCTAAATTACATTATTATGAGCTTTATCAAACGCCTATCAATATATCCAGAACTACATCTTTCACATTCAGTGACCTGTCTCCTGGTGCTTTGCCCTGGTTAGAGCTGTACAGAGTTTTCTGTAAAGTCCTTGCACAAAGACACTCTAGAGTGCGTGTACAAAAAACAGTGAGGAAGCTAAATGCTGTCCCCCAGACCTGTTCAATTTTACAGTATGGATGCCTTGAAACAAGGTTTTGGGGAGAAGTTTTCCATGAATATGGATCTGATGCAGTAAGTTTTGATACACGGCGAGGCAGAATCAAAGAATCATTGACTCATATGGTTTGGGTTGGAAGAGACCTCAAAGATCCTCTATTTCCATCCCCCTGTGTAGGGGCAGGGACATCTCTCTCTACTTAAAGCCCCATCCAACCTGGCCTTGAACACTCCTAGGGACAGGGAATCCACAACTTCTCTGGGCAACCTGTGCCAGTGTCTCACCACCCTCACAGTAAAGAATTTCAAATGTGTCATCTAAATTTACCCTCTGTCAGTTTGAAGCCATTGCCCCTTGTCCTGTCACTACAGACCCTTGTAAAGAGTCCCTCTGCATCTTGCAGCTCCTTCAGGTACTGGAATGTGCTGTAAGGTCTCTACCATAGGTGATCCACCATTTGTAAAACAAGGGGGAAGGAACAAAAGAAAGGACAATGTCTCTATGCTTTCCTGCTTCAAACCCTGTATTTCCCTTAGCAGAAAAACATGGAATGTCTGATGAACTTGGCCCCTCCTCAGCCAGCAGCTGCCTGCACGGGATTATGTTCATTAGCTGAGGTAGCTCTTGTCAGATGCCTAGGATTTTTCTTTTCCTTCATTTTCAAATCACTTAAAATCAGAGGGTTGTTTGCGTCATGTTCTATTTTCTTTTTCCTTCTGGTCTCTTCTCCTTCTAGACTGTGCCCACTGGTCAATCTATTAATTTGTAACTGTTTTTCTGATGAGGTAGCATGCAATGATAATTTGTTACTGTGAAACCTGTAATGAGTTTTAATTATGGTTCCTAATGCCATCCACTGTCATTTAAATCTCAATGGCTGTCACTTCCTCGTTCTCTTCCAGAGAAAATACAGCTCTTTCCCCCTTCAAACATCTGCATTAGTGCACAGTTTATGCTTGCCTCAGTGGGGCTAAGTGAGTCACAAAATGCCAACTCCTCAAATTATTAGCTTCTCTCACTTAGGCCTATCAAGAAAGCCAACCTAATCTGTTACTTTTGCTGGACAGCCTGGACACAAGAGAAACATTGCAGACTCAGACAGACATGTCCTTGCAGTTACACTGGTGTGGGTTTGTTTGTTTGTTTGAAGAAGCCCAGCCTTGTGAACCTTGCAGTATATTTTAGAAAGAAAAACACAATCATCCAAGCAATTATTTCTGTGGGTACTTTCCTGAGCAGTGAGATAGTCTGCTGCACTGAAGCTGTTGGGGTTCTTCTTCTCATTTCAATAACATTCCATTTCTAGCAGTTTTTACCATCTTGTGATCATGGAACATATGGGAGGGGAGGAGGCTTCTGGTCAACTCCCAGTAACAATGCAGTAAATAATTGCAGTAACTCAGCTCGTGTGCTATGCCTGAAATGGAATACATTTGATTGTATTTTTAAAGAGCTAGGGGCACAGTGGCTGCAGTGCACAGGCCAGCCAGGTCTGGAGGTAAACACATGGTTTCTCTCACTTGGAAGCCTGATGGGAAGGTGTGAGGGCAGGCAGGAGAGCAGAGCTAGAAAGCCTCAAGGTCTCATCCTGGAAGAAGCTCACCAGATGCCACAGGGCAGCAGCAGTGGAGTTTGTGCAATTACAGCAGAAAGAAACATTGAGAGTCTTCAACTTTCCATTAGGAGCCAGCACAGGAGAAAGCATTGTTGTGGAGTGCTGACTTTTTCACTGGTTGCTATAATGTCATTTGGTACCGTTGTAGTTTTGTGACGCCTGTAACTCTTGGGAAGCAACTCTGGGACCTCTGCACTGGGAAATGGAAGTCTTCCAGCTTGAGCTCCCATGGCTTCTCTTAGCTTGTCACAGTTTGTAAGCTTGTACACGAACCAGGCAGAGAAAGGAGCAAACCCACAATGTCTGGCACGGCTGTATGTGGTCAGTCATCTCTGCTGCAAGAATGTCCCCAAAGGAAGAGCCAGAGGATACTCCAATGTTTGCTTAGTGTTGTGTGCTGAAATCAGATAATATCATTCTCCATTTATTCTGTTCTTTTTTTCTAAAGCTTAAGCTGAAACCTAAAGCATGATCTCCTTAGCAGCTCTGGCTAAACAGAAAAGCAACCCAGCACATACCTAAATGGAAGTTGAGATTTTCAGAGGAGCTAGAAGGGGGCTGAGCACTCACTTCTGAGCAGGAGAGATTTGCAGTTGATTCCCAGTGTTTTACAGGTCTGATTCTCTATGCTTTCCCTCATGAGTTTATTCATGTTGCGTAGTGGAGATAACGTCTACACAAATTTTAAGAATATGTGGAAGTCTGTGTGGTTCTTGGATTCTGTTTCCAGTTGTTTCTAGATCGTGACAGATTTCCTCCTTCCTAAGTTCCTCTGCTATTAGCCAGCATCATCAGTCAGAGAGCAGTGTCAGGGCAGCAGTTTGTACAAGCAGCTGTCTGCTGTCACATTTTTTATTGTCCTTATTACAGAAGAATGAGGCCTTTTTCTTCACTGAGCTATCAAAGACATGGTTGGGGGGGTGTGTGTTATGGAGCAAAGTGACAAAATCATTCTCCTTGTTTCAGAGCCTAAAAAGATGTTAAATATAGCAGGAGCTCATCAGGTTGTATTCTCATTGCCTTCCCAGTGTAGCCTCAGTGGTGCTTTCTGATGTTAAGTATTGCCTCCCACTTTCAATGGGCTATTTGTGCTTTGGTTTGATAGCAAGTATTTCTGCTTTTATTAACAGGAATGAGGAAGGAGTGATGCATTGTGAGAAACTCTTTTACTACACAGTGAGAAACTATTTTGCTGAGAAGCTAACTAAAAACTGAGGTGTCTTCTGGCTTTGACAGTATGCAGTCTGCTTTTACAGGGAAGTGGATGCTACCTGAAGGAGCTGACAGGGATATGAGTTGACTCTTCTGTAGCCAGCAATCTCCATACTTTCCTTCTTCAGCTGCATTTTCCCTGGCAGTAGAAAGCTGAGGGAATCTTCTGACAGCAGTTCCTTCCTGCCAGCACAACAATGTATTTCCCTTCTGAGCTGCCCTGGCCTTGCCCACTTAGTACTCAAGCCAGGGAGGGAGCTGATATGAAATGAGGTGAGACTCAAGGCCAGGTTTTGCCTCACCCAGCATGGAAAGTTGATGGCTCTTCTCTACCAGCAAAACAGCATGTGAAAGGGTTGGCTCTTTCCTGGAATCCTGTTGACGTTGTGGCAAGAGAGCTGTGGGTCCGGCAGTGGGAAGGTCTTACAGTTGTAACTCTTTAATTTAGAAGGTTTTGACCCCTTGTGATTCCCCTACACTCTGTACATGGAATTAACTGGAAAACTCAGTGTGGTACAAACGAGGTACCTGGCTTAGTAGCAGCAGGCTCATTTGAGAGGCTCAGGGATAAAGGAATGTGCTTAACTCTGGAGTTTGGAATGCTCAGGTGCTGGCTGTGGTGGGCTGGGGATGTAGAGCTGCACTTCCAGAGCCCATTCCTGGAGAGCCACAGCAATGGGACCTGTCAGCACAGCTCACTCCTTAGGCTCAAGCAGTTCAGTCTTGCAGCAGGGGAAAGCTCTGTGTTTTCAAGGGGAGGAGGGGATAGCTAAATTGGCAGCTGGAAAAGATGCCATAGGTTAGCTCTTGTGATCTAAGATGCCCCAGCAGAGATTTCTACAACATCTGCTTTGCTTGTCTTGTGCATACCTACATATTCATGCACAGCTTTCTGATCTCTCAGGAGATGACTAGTGAGCTGTAAACCTCCTGCTTTAGCTGATGGGAGATGAAACATCTTTTCTCTGTTGTATTTTCACCTCCAAAGAGTTTTTCAGGCTCACAGGAAAAGATAGGTCTTTTAGAGGGTACCCCTCTCCTCACCTGTTTCCTGATAAATGCAAAGAGGAATGGGAAATTTCCAAAAATAAGTATGTACTAAGAACTGGTCTTTCTGGGGAATAATAAGTCTCTGTACGTCCCCCATGAGCTAATGCCACGTGAGGGAATGTGAGGGAGTGATGTACAGTCCTGGCAGGATGTGGGCAGCCCTGCGGTGAAGAAAGGCTCCTGACACATCCAGCAAGGAGTGTGGAATGAGCTCCCCAGTGAATCCAGGCCCTTTTCTGTGATGCCAGCCAAATGAAAGGAAATATAATGATGGTATGTTAGAACAGCCAGAGAAGTGGATCCTGTGTGACTGCCAGCTTCCCGGGGCAAGGATACAGCGCAGCTCCTCAGACCTGCTAGGGAGGCTCCTGGAATTCATGACTGAAAAGCTGCAAGTTGCAAAAAGCCTGAGTGTGATGTGTGCTGCACGACATGCTACAGAGCTTGTCTTGCTGAGCAGAAAAAAATTAAGGAAGCCCTTTAAAGGGATCACTGTGCAACCCTTGTCCAGGGGGAAGATATTGCTCAAATTTTCTTGATATTCTGAGTACACTAACAGTACTAACATCTGGGCTATTATTCAGTTAAATCCATCTGAAAAATAAGTTGGATTTTTGATGTTGAAGATTGCACCTTTTTATTCCAGTCCCCAAGAGAAATCACTATAGAACATGGCAAGACTTTCTCTTTGGGTACATCCCAGAGTTGCTCTGCACCTGGAAAAAGAAATTTTTTCCTCTTTTCTTCCTCTCCCTTCCTTATCTTCCAAAAGTGGCTTAAAATAATCATCTGCATTCAGCATCTCACTTGTTATTTGATCCCTGATTTCCATCCTACTGGTTGGGTTACTGTGGAGAGCTTAGCTGGTCCTTGACTTTCTTAAGTTGCACCTTACCCCATTAAAGGATCTGTGTTAAGATCCCAGAAAGATGCTTGTAGGTTTGACACACATGCTGCTGAGAGGATTTTTATTCCTTTCTTTGTTCTCTTCCACCCTACTTCTCTAAGGAGAATCAATATGTTTTCAAGCCAGTGTTCAGCTCACTCGGCTCTGAAGCCTCCCAGGTGCAGCAATCATTCTGAGGTTTGGCATTTGTGTTCTGGCAAAAGGAAGCAGAGTGGTTTTTAAAAAGGTTCTGAGCACTTGATAAAAAGGAAAGGGACAGTCTTCAGTTATACTGATCTGGCAGGATAGAAGTTGGTGGTCTTCTCTTTTTCACTCCTCACTGCCACACAAACCAGCGCACACTGCTTTACAATAGCACCTAGACACTCCAACGTGCAGCAGATGCAGAGAAACAAACTTGTGCTTGAAAAGGTTGCATTTGAGGGGGTCCAAAAGTTGTGAACACATATAAACAGATTGCTTGCTTAACTACATGATTTCCAGATTCCTTTCAGTGGATTGAAAGGGCCGGGTTTTTTAAATTCATTTTTAGAGTAATCAAAGAGGTAATTTCATTTTGTTCTCCCTTTTTTAACATTTCAATAAATAGAGATATCAGTGGAGCATTTTTATGGAAGTTAGAGTGTTAAATGGAGATGTCAGTCAAACTTTTCACAACATTGTCATCCCTTCTTGATCAGTTTGTTCTCACTTATTGGGACTTGTTTGTGTTGCAGTGCAGTGTGTGATGCACTTAGTGTTTGAGCAGCTTTGCATTTTCATTTGAAAATGACCCTTCTTCCATAGGAATCTCTTTAGAGAAAAGCAATTATAAGTGCTTAAATTGAAGGATTCATGGCACCATTTTATAGCAAACTTTTGGCCACCATCACTCAGGGCAAAGCATGTAGCAGCCAGGCAGGCAGGGCCAACCACTGTTGCAACAACCAGAGATGTTAAGCACCACAGCCAGGCAGCACAAGCAGAGGAGCAAACCACTTGATCCAGGCCTATCAATGACATAGTGACAAGGCAGGAGTTTGTGTCATCCTGCTTGTACAGACACAGAGCATGTGTTGTGGCTTTTCTTTGTCTCCATCAATGGCTGCGTTTGGGGGTCATCTCAGTCTGCACCTGATCTCTCCCTGGTTTCTACCTCTTCACTGCTGAAGGAGTGGGACTTTGAGACTATCAAGAGGGTAGGTGGGTACTAAGAGAAGACAGCCATGAGGGGAGAAAAAAGATATTTCTATCTTAAGGATGGGAACTGCTCAGTGCCCTAACTGAGTGCCAGTGCATACAGCCCATAAGTGCTGCCAGGAAAGCCGGTGTGGGACCTGCACCGCCACGCTCAGGCCTCCCTGACACCCTTTGCCCTGCAGGGAATTCACTCTGGAGGGGAGAGATTCATAAAAACTGGGCACTCATCTAATCCCCAAATTCAGGTCTTGGTCTGCTTCCAGTTAAAACCAAAGGCCTGACTTGCACCAGTTTCCATAGTGCTGGTTGGAGGCCTGGAGAAGTCAACATTGCTGGGACTGCCCCACTTTGAAACTACAACAGCAAATATAGAGGGAATGCAGAGGAGCAAGTACCCAGAGCTGTGTTTGCAAGGACTAATATTTAACACTGAGAACATAAATACTCCGTAAGTGTTTAACATAAATGATTGTGGTCATAAAGCTGGAATGGCACAGGGGCTTCATGCATCTTCGAAATGTTTTGACATAACAGCCTAAACGAGGATTTAATAAAGTTCTTGTGCTCTAAAAAGTACTCATAATTTTTGCTTAATTTCTACATGTTTTCTCCTCCTTTAATTGTAGTTCAACAAAGCAGAGAGACCAATCTCAGATAAAAGTAAAAACACTAAGATTAAAGTGCACTGCTGTTTATTTTTAAGGGCAGTGGGTTAATATGAGCACTCTATTGTTGATGTCAGCATCACAAGCCAAAGATAAACACCACTTTTCTGCACTTACATCACATTTTCAAGGCATTATTCTTCATTAACAATTATTTTCTTCTACGATGGAAAAGAATGACTTTGTCATAAGCTTGTTGGCTACCAATCATAACCATTTTGTGCCTTTTCTGTAAAATATTTCTTTTTACCATGATCTTTGCTTTTAAGTGTAATTTTTGTTTTAGTTTCCTTAAGTTCTGATCCCTTTTTACAATGAAACTATTCCTATATTTTTACAAAATAATTTTATTTTTTAAATGCATGTATTTTGGCTTATTGTCCCTTTCTTACCATTACCTCTAGTAAGATATTAGAAACTTGACGTTCTTGCCATTCTGAATCTTACCTGTGGGTAAGAGACAACAACGTACATCTACAGAATTGTTCCCTGCTTCTGTTTTCCTTCTCTTGGTTAATTTATAGTTGGAGATTTTAGTTGTTTTATGAGTAAACTCCAGTAGCAATTTGCTTCAGAAAGACTGAGAGATTATATTTACCTAAGGAGTTACAAAGACACTACCATTGTAGTGATCATCATTGTAATCTTTCCTCTTGTCAATCTTTCAGAGTGTTCCTTTAAGAAATTTATCAGCTGTGTTCAGTTACTTGTGTCCTCCCATAAAAATTTCAGTATGTAATTAATGAATAGCACACTTTTCTAAAAGAAATTGAGAGGTTTCAAAGCCATAGGGAAACATATTTGCTTTTTGTTTGAAAGGCCTTTCTGCAGACCACCAAGAAGCACATCCTACAGCTGACAGATATTACATGCTTCTGATGCTGTTGTGTAGAAAGCCAGGCAATACAAAGCTGTGCTATGTGAAATACCATAGACAGCTTGTAATTTAAAATATTTTCTTGCTGTCAACTTTTTTTGACCTGTACCTCTTGCAGGACAGTCTCAGAAATGTATCTGTCCCTAGCTTATCTGTGTTAAAATCATATCTTTTGCATCTTACTCATCTGGAGTGGCACATGCAGGTTATAGCCAATATCCTTCCTCTATTGCTCCTATTGTTCTTCAGATGAGGATGAGTCACAAAAAAGTTTACTTTTTTCATGCTTAGGAAGTTAATTTAGTTAATATAACTTACTGAGACAAAAATCCCATTGCACAGACCCAAAATGATTCTCAGTTACTGTTTTCCTATGGGGAAACTCAGAAATATTTTGTCATTTTTTCCAGTTCAGAACACAAAGAAAAATCAGTTATCTTGGAATCCCTCTGAAACATTTTCTTTTCTTCTTGTGGCTCTAACTCACAGAAGAACCTACTCAAAAGTGCTGCAGTGGTTTAAAAAAAGACTAGAAATGAGATGACATGATTTAAAGTGCTAACTGCATTTCACCAGCTCTGCTTGCATGCCACATTTTAGTCACTGACATTCAAGAAATAATTTCAAAAACTTATTTTGGACAGTTAGAAAAACTCGTCGTGTAATCACAAGATGAAGGAAACCAAGTTATTAGAAGAGATTATTTAATCTGTAGTAATCGTCATCCTTTAAGTATCATCTAGTATATTCTTCTGGGTACAAATATGGTCAGAGCAAAAAAAGCTGAGGACAGCTGACTGCTGTATCCCACTAAAATAACCAAACCTGGATGATTCCTGCTTAGTGGGATAAGAGGTATTAAGAAGACCAACATATAGTCCAAAAATAATTTCCTTTGGCTACTTCTGAAATATTTAGCCATGCATCTTGTATTTTTCTAAATGCCACATAGGAAATAAAAACATTAGAAATCAACTTGCTGTTATTAAGCGTGCTAAAATATATGCTGTTATACAATCTGTTTTATATACTCTTGTAACCATCTTTCAACATGCAAATCCTCTATTTGCATGAATATACACATCTTGCAGATTAGTATATAACAAGAAACTATTGTGATGCTCTAGTCAACCCTCCAGCCAGAAATGCTTGTTTGCATCGAGTATTTGTGCTTGTCAGTCTATTTGTATGTCCATATCTCCACCCATCTCTCAGTTGTTAAATTTTCTGAGCAAAAGTTCATGCTTCCTTGAATTTTTCTATCCACCCACTTAACTTTGAACATCTCCCTCTCCCTGGGAAAAACTGATCTGAATTCTTTGATCTTCCAAATTCTTCTTGTAGGACAGCAGACATCCGATTTGACCCATACATGTCTGCATTTGCATGAGAATAACTTTCCTTCCTCCTACGTATATTTGGAAAGAAAAGCAGAGGAGTGACCTAGCAATGTTCTCCTATTGTACAGATGCGATAGTGGCAAAAGTTCAAAATATATTTGATTGTAACTTCTCTAAGTTGATACCTGAAACAATCTCAAGATTCCTGTGTCCCAGTCAAAAGTACTTCCTACTTAGAAAACTTACATTGTTAGTCTGTACTGCTTTGTGTCTTTTCATTTGTGTTATCATGAAAAGTAAGAGAAAGATGTTTCAACCTAAAGCAGGCAGGGACAGTAGGCATCAAAACAAATGAAAGGGAATTCTTGCCTCATTTAGGCTTATTGAGAAATCTCATATAGTAGGTGTATGTTCTAAACTAACCAGATTACAATATAATTAAATTGAGTAGCTCCTCTTCAGCAGAAATCTTGTATTTATAATGAGAAAAGCTTAAACTTGAAGCAAAGTCATACTGCTTTTCTCTGGCTTAATTTGCAGTTACCCAAATAGCAATACCACAGATAATGAATTCTGAGTTAATCAAACTATTGTACCGATGAGCTTGGTAGTTCATCTTCAGTTTCAAGTTCATAAGATCATTTATGGTCAGCTGCTTAAAAAGGAAAGCCTTCTCTTCATCAAAATTGTAGTCTAGGTACTTTTTGTGATTGGTGTCAAGGATGAGGTTTGGAGGAGAGAAACTCACAGAAGTTAGAAGTGGAATGATAAAGCTTATTCTCAGAGAAAAAATGACCCATCCAAAGGAGCCTGTGTGCTTTCTGATGCCTTCAGATAAATAAAATTTTGGCTATAGTGAAATATAATTTTACTGTTATTCTTTCCAGACTAAATATACCAGTTGTTTCATCAACCAGTTAAAAAAGGTTACATGATAACACATGCTCTGAATTTTTGTGGAATGTATAAACCATGGCATAAAATCATCTGTTTAACTGCAAAGGGAGTAAAAGACATCATGAATATACCTTTAAATGTTTGTGCAAAATCCTAGATGACCTTCACAGAACATTGGAACATTTTCTTTTCACCTGCAGTGTAGGAACCTGTTGAGTATAAGTGAGAATTTGTCTGTTCCAGACTCTTTCCTCTAAGTACTTTCAGTTTAAATATCCACTTTCCATGAAGGTGTCTACATGCTTTGAAGGATTTAATGAGATATTCCTAGCCAGTATAAAAACTTGTTATGAAATATGAAGGAGACCAAAATCAGGTTGATTCACAGATTTGGTCCAAGTAGCTTGAAATCTAAAAGACAACACAGGCTGATGAGGGCCCATCTTTTGGTCTCCCCACAGTGCCAGTGTGAGGGACAGATCCAGTCACACACATCAGTTAGCAGGAAAACTTTCTTCTGCTGTGGTGGACACAGGACTGACCCCAGCGGGACTGATGTCCTCAGCAAAGGACAGCATTTGCAAGGTGCACAGACTAGCAGAAAGTACTGGGTGCCACAGCAGGAGTGCAGTGCCACACGTGGTGTGAAACAGGAAAGGTTGGGCTTTGCAATCGGTTTTTCCGGTGCCTGAACAAGAGCTTGTACCCGCAGCATTCGCTGGGATGGGGAAGGGGGGAGAAAATTGACCTGGGTGATGGATCTGTGGACTGCTGGTGTGTACACTCATGTGCTGGAACCATGTGAGTGTTAACACATGGTCACCCTATCAAAGGTCTGTATATGAAACTCAGCTGCTGGAGTGACAGAAGATTTTGTGCTGTTAGCGCACACTTCATTAAAATACCAGCTGAAATCCAACTCTGAAATCCCACAGTTTGTGTTAGTTGATAAAACTCAATTGCCTCCAATTACTGTTAGTATGGCTTTAAAATAATATTTTGTTGTAGTAAAGGTCCCCTTGTGATGAGGAATAGCTGGCGTTCACAACTTGAAATTTGGGAAAGAGTGTAAATACACAGGGGGGTAGGGAATATGATCAAGACTGCTTTTATCACTGTCCTCTACATCTTCCAGCAACAGTGCTGTACAAAACCAAATCAGGGATGCAGTACTGAACAATAGAAAGGTTAAATGTTTTTGCCTCCAGTATTTAAATGAGCTTGTAATGAAATAAAGCAAACCGTTGCAAGTCCTGCTTGAATCCAAGAGGCAGTTTCATGATCTGGAGAGGAGAACCTGTCACTGCTTTACATCATTTGAGTAGTTCTTAATCCTGCAAAGCACTTGTATGAAGATAAGCCTTTTTCTCACTTTAATCCTCAGGTCTCATTCATGTAATCGACATTCAGCTCCTGTTCAGGAGTTTTGTGGGAGCAAGACCTTGCTAGCTGTACTGAAACATCTGCTGTTGGACATTCCTCCTTTGCCTGTGTGCAGATATGCTCTCAGCTAAAATGAGCTCACTGCCTCAAAGCACATGGTGGTGATGGACCCAGTTTGTTGGGGTGTTTTTTTCCCAGAGCAGCTTGGCTATTCAGCGGGCAACCTTGTGCATGGGATTGACCTTTAAACAGGGGTATAACCTTGTTGCCCTTAGGTTTCTAGAGGAGCAAAAGCATGTCAGCTCTTCTGTGCAGAATGTATGGTCTTGATTTTATTTTAAGAAAGAAAGAGGAAACGTGATCAGGTTCCTCAAATTTGTATTTCTAAGCTACATAGTAATATTTGTTACAATTATTCATATAAGGTGTCCACAAAAAATGACATCGATGCATTTGTATATTGCTTTAGCAATACAGGCTTCTATTCATGACAAACCATTTTAAAAACATCATTGGATATCCTATGAAAGTTTAATAAGACTCCTTATTGACACAGTAGGGAATCTTTCAGAAGATTTTCTTAGATCAAAACTCTTAGGGCTTCTTGCTGAGAAGTATAAGTGACCCCTACAGTTCTAGCTGATCTCCACTAGTTGTAGATGCAATTGCAGAGAAAAATGGAAAAATCCAGGGATGGAGAGAAGGAGGCACTAAGTGAATGCTCAGGCATTAATCATTTAATTTTTATTCTGTTGATTCTGGTCAGAGCTCTAGACTTGAGCTGGGCCAGGACTGCATGCCAGAGCATGAAAGTGCCAGCAACCATCAGAATTATTTGCTCCTAAATAATGGCTCTATTGTGGAGCCTGCTGGATTCAGGAAGAGTGCTGAACTGCCTTTTGCCTTTTGGGCTTCCCCAAGGCACTTTCTCTTGGGCCACAGTGCCTGGGTAGGGTGATGAGCCTGAGGAGAGGTCCCATAAAATACAGCAGGCTGGGTCAGGCACCAGTGTGCTACCCAGGAGGAGGTGCTGAGGTGTATGATGCCTTTATGTCCCTCAGTTTCCTGAGGACCACTTGGAATTTTGGAATTCCTCTCCTTGTTTCAATAGCGCTCAATTCAAACTGCACAGGTAGCGGGTTCCTGTCTCGCTCACCCAACCAAACACCAGCAGAAGTCCTTCAACTGTTTGCAAAAACTAGAATTTTGCTTTCTGCTTGTAGGTCAGCCATGGGAACCAGGTTGATGTATGTTTTTGTCTGATTTACTTCAGAGATTTGAATCACAGGCATGAATAAGAAGGGCGAGTGTTATGCATCAGATACATGGGAAACGCTGAATTATCTCAGGTGCTCATGAGTTTGTTAGAAATGTCTTCCAGACACTGGGATTTTCTGATTCTGTTGAGCTGGAAATATTACAGACACAGTCTTTGTTGCAGCATCTGAACGTTTCCCCCTGCTGAAACCAGACGTGCACAGCAACAAAAAACAAAAGGAGCTTTTCACACCTCAAAATAGATTTAATATGGGTTCAGTCAGAGTTTGGGGCAAAGGTTTGTGATCTTTCTCATTTTAATCAAAGGAGTTGGCTCATGCCCTCAAAACTTTCATTGTCAGAGTAAGATCAGCAGAATTCACTTGCAGGTCCATTAAGCAAACAAAACCATATTCCCTGCTGTCACCTCAGTTCATGCTTTGGCAATTTTTAGAAGCTCTTTTTTAAAAATAACTTTCTCTAGGTTCCAGGACCATTATTACCGCAGTCTCAGTGGTTAGACGTGTTTATATAAACACAAAACACAACATAGTGAAGTTCATACATCTATCTTTTGCCACCACAATCCCTATTCTGAAACAAAATAAAACAAAAAGACATAAAGCTGCATTTTGATATCCTTTAAATCAGTATTGAAACCCTTCCAGAATGCGAAAGTTATTCTGGCATCTCGCTGAAGGTTAACTTCAGCATTCTGGAAGGATTTCAATAGTAATGAAAAGGACAATAAAGAGACTAAAGCTATTTCAGAAGCATTCCTGAAGGATAATGCTGGCATGCTAGAGAGATTTCAACAGTAGGCTAGAGGGCAGCAAAATTATTTCTAAAGTATTCCTGAAGGAGAACTTTTAATAATCTAGTAGTATTTAAAATAGTTCTGCTGTGGTGGTAAAACTATATAACAAATGTCCCTGACAGGTAATTTCATTCTTTGAAATAACAAGTCAAAGCCTCAAATGCATGAAACCTGCTGCTTGGAAACTGTGTCTGCAAGAAACAGAGAGGCAAAGCACTTGCTCTGGAGGCTGGTTAAGTGTCACTGACAGAAGTCACAGAGGTGGAGAGGTGACATCCAGCCTTCTCCTTTCTGAAAAGGTGGGTGTGTAGCTTAGTGTCACCTCCACTGCCTCCCTGTGGGTCAGTGAACATTCTGCTCAGGTGTTAGGATCTCATTCTCATTCCACCTAAAGATCTACAAATCTGGAACCTTCACAGTCTCAAAAGAAAGTGAGTGGGAGATGTCACCCAGTGGATTTTTCTGAAGGTCTGGATGCTACCTTTTGACCCAGCTGGCAGTACCACAAGAGCAGGTTTTCTTATAATGCCTCACTTCTTAGTCCAGCTGACTCAGAGAAACACACAGACATGTGTAAATTAAACTCAGACACAATTTAGCCGACCAAATATGCAACCCAGCATTAAATTTGTTTGGGTTGGAACAAATTTTAGCTAGCAATTCTAGCTCCTTCTATATTGTATCCTAACTGGTATGCTGGATTAAGGTACTGTATATGTTAGAGGTAACCATGAGCCAGTCGATGAGGAGCAATTAACTTGTGCCCCCATCTTTCCCACCATTCCCTTTGTTCTCTTTTGAGAGAAGTAAAGGCATAAGGCATTTTATGCCCTGTCTGTACAAGGAGTGGTCTCATCCACAGGCAGGGCATGACTTGGAATGGGGAGATTATTTTTGGTTCTTTCCCAAGAACAATAGACACACTTGAAAAACAGTCACAAGTTTCAGTCATACTTGGAAAAGATATTACATTTTACTATCTTCACCTCATTTATGTGCCTGTGCCACCGTGGTGCCAATAACATTGTCACAGCCTTTAGCACATGCTGCTGTTTTCCAGAGATGACCAACTTCATCTAATCTGTTCCCTTTATGAGATTATATTGAATTCCTTCATTTGAAACAGCCTTGCCAAAACAAAAAATGACTGCACACTGTAGGTGAATTTTTGCTCTAAGCTCATCCATGTGGATGTACGCAGAAAACAGAAATTAACACAAGTTTGTTGAAATAGAATCCTATGAACTTACTGAGAGCCAAATTATGATTTCACAAACGTATATTTGGTAAAGATCTGGGTGCTTTTGCAGCTGGCATATGATTTTACAAAAAATGTATTCAGAACCTTGGAGCAGAAGGTTCTGTTACAGATAGAAAGTATCCCAGGGGAAACCTCAGACATGCCCTCCATGAATGTTTAAATGGGGTATAGTCAAGACTGTCTTTAACCAAACTTCTGAGAAAATCTATAGAGACCAGGGGTTGTTCACAGGAACTGTATGATGAATCTTTCTGATGGATTAATATTCTCCAAGAAAAACCATAATCTCTTTGAGAACTGGAGGGTGGAGGTAGGAAATAGTCATCTGACTCATTTGTTTAACATGAAATACTCTCCTGGATCTTGCAGTAACAGCTATCAAATATGGAGTTGCTGCCAGTGTAAAATGTGTGGGTTTGTTAATATTCCCCAAAAATTCTCTCTCACCCTAAAGACAATATCCTAAAACTTCCAGGTTCCCACTTATGCTTTACTTCTCTATTACATGATTTGAACTGTGCTGTATTCTTCAAAGGTGCAGTGGTTTACATTGCTACTGCTGGCCATAGGAGTCCTTTCTTTTTTCTTTTCCTTATAAAGATTATTGCTGTCCACTGGAGTTTCTTCCAGTGGCTTTTCACACTTACCAAGTAGCTGTTCCCAGGTTCTGATAAAGTCATCATTTGCATAGCCTGACAAGGAAAGATTACATTTATCAGCGTTTTCTGTAAGTGGATGTCCTTCAAGGACAGCCCCCAGAAAGCAGAGGTGAATGCAGCAGAGGGAGCGGCATTAATCATCTTCACCATCAGAAATAAGGAAGAATAAATAAATAAACAGCTTAGCATCATGATCAGGTATCAGGGGGTTATTTCAGGTGGCACAGACATTAAATGCAATCCCAAGGATGTCAGGACCAATGCCACGGATATTTCGGTCCCGGCGGCTCTGAGAGCGGCGAGGGAGAGTTTTGCTGGATGTGATATAATAATGTTATCAATAATAACAGGGTGTATATTGTGGCAGCACAGCCAGTTGGTCCTGGGGTGAACCTTGCTGTAACTACAAGTGTTAGGGCTTCCACGTTTTGGTTTGGAGCTAGTGATGGGGAATGCTGACACAGGGATATCTGTGGGTTGTCTCTCTTGTCCTCTGGGTGGTTCATAAGGAGTAGAAGAAGTGCTGGCATCAATAATAGAAGGAATATCATCAGGGGGACTTGATGAGGGGTATTACAAGTGAAGTAATTACTAGAAAACAAGGTGGTGCCTCCCACTAAGGAGGATGAGGTGCTGGGAAACAGGGCTGAGGAAGAGAGGGAAGACGTCATGGATTAGATGATGATACCTGGAGTCAACAAACTGGCACCCCAAAAAACAACCAGATTATCAGAGCCAAGTTCCCCACAAAATTCTGCCACTTCTGCCCCAGGTTAGCAGGGGTGCTGTTGTTTTTTGGGTCTGGAAAACACCTCTGTGACTCTGGCAAACATCCTTCTGGGCACTGAGATTTAGCAATTTCAGTACTTGGAATTTGTAGCTGTTGCTTCCCAAAAAAAAAAAAAGAAATTGACAAAAATTTTTCAAAAACCTGTTCAAGTGTGTAACTTTGCACACCAGAGTAGCTTCAATTTAATAGTACTGAAATTGTGATTGCACACATATTGCCAGAAGCATCCTGCAATTTTTTATAGTGACTGAAAATTACGATTTTTTAAATACTTGGAAGAGTGAATATCTTTCAAGTGAAACCATCCTTTCCTAATTATTGATGAAAGGCTTTTTAATCATATTAGACAAAATCCTTATCAAGATGTTCAGTTCATTGAAATCCTGAAATGCAAGATCAGCCTCTAATTTTAAATATATGAGAAATAGAGAAATTATCCGAAATTCGAAATGAAAGTGAATTTCTGTCCTTACATAGGAAAAGAACTTCAAACGAACAAAGCTATCAATGAAATAGTTCCCAATTTTGTCTTTATTCTGATATGTAAAATAATGTAACTACTTCTTCAAGGACATTTAACACTACGAAAGCATCCTGAAGGTTTTCTGGTACAGCTTGCTACTAGTATCTCTTTGTTCTTTTCAACATCTTATTTAAAGAGTCAGAATTTTAAAAAGCAATTGACTTTCTAAAAAGCTAATTTGATTTATTTGTGTTATTTTTATTTATTAATCAATTTCCTTCTGGGTTGAGTTTCTTAAGTGCTAAGCTTCATAATGGAAATGCTGACACAACTTTAAGTATAGGGGCAAACGCTATTCTAATAATTCAGCTGAATAAATACCAGACAGCATTTAGTTATTTTCCCAGGAACTGAATAAACAGCCACTTCCTTTATACTGTCTCTTTGTAAAGTAAAAGTTCTCCAGCCTGCTAATCGTCACTATGAAATTTTCTATTAAAAAACCTTCAACCTTTCTTTTGTTTATTCTGCTAGATCTTTGTGGTTCCATATTAGTCATGTAAAAAACTCCCCCCCACCCACCCACCCACCCAAAAAAGATTACACTGAGTTGGCATTGAGCCACAATTTTGACCTATTTCAAAAAGCAGTGGTTTTGACTTCTGTCACTTTTATGGGTGAGAAAAAGAGAGTGAGCTCAGGTGAATAATTCAGGTGCTGATCCATGCTTCAAATGTTCAGAACTATTCTTGAATAAATTAACACTGCACCATGTGTTAAATGAGTTAAAATTCTTCACAGCAGATGATAAGCTGCTCCTAATACAATGGGGTGTAGCTCTCTATATGGTTTCATCTGACATAACAATCTACTGCAATGCTGCAGGTGTCACATACTGTCACAACAGGGCTGGGTTCATAGGAATGGTTTTACTCTGCAAGTCCCTATAATGCTAGAGAAGGGTAGAAATTAATTTTTCACTGGAAAAATAAGAATAGTTTGAGGATTTTATTTAGGGGTTGTATTTGGGGGGGGGGAGGGGGGGCGGGATGATGGTTTGTTTTGGTTTTTTGTTTGTTTTTTGCAAGATGGAAGGAAGATGTTTTTCCTGAAAGTTCTGCAAGTGAAAGGGCAATTTCTCCTGGAAAATTTTAACTCTGAGTTGTTTAGAAGAACTAATAAACCCTGGACATATCCTTACCCAAGGATTACTGATAGGTGCTTTTAACTCAGTTCTGCCTAGAAAGAAAGAGATGGTTGAGAAAAAGAGTCAGTCTTGAAAATCTTTACCGATGCAAAGTTTGAACTTCACATAGTGGGATTTGCCCAAGTTGCATAAACTGCAGTGCAGCAGGCAACCCCCCTACCAGTGCCTCTGGACTGCCCTGTCAGCAGCTGAGAGAGGCAGGCTCTGTGTGGAGCCAAACCTGCCCCAAAACTGTGGTGTAAGAGCAGGCACGAGGCTGGGTCCCTTGGCGATGGGAATATCCATCAGGCTCTGCCGTGTGCCACCGCTGGCAGAAGTTGCATTATTCAGATCACACAGCTCCTGTTTTGCATGCCAGCCCTTCCCTGTTTCCATTTCACTAATAGCTACCCCACTGGGTGGGTGGCGTGACAGATCCTGAGTTTATACATCCTTAAACTGTATTAATTACTGGCTTTTAAGTAACTAAGAGTTTTTATGACATCTTCATTAGGGTAATAGTAAGTGGGTGGATACGGGTGTCAATCAGATGAAATGGTAGATGAATTGCACATGGTATTTCGGTTAATTTGTCTTGTTAATTTCCTGGTGATGTTTGCAGCTGTTGAAGACAGCCTCCTTTGTGGGAATGAAACCAGCTGGGTGTCTGATCCCTTTCCATTGCTGGTGCTTGCAGTCTAACCAGCAGTTTCAGCTTGTTTCCAAAGAGTTTTGATCTGATTAGGTCAGCTCTGAGTTACAATAAGGGGAAATAATGCCAAGCAGTCAAGTTCTGGTTTGGTGTGCTTCCAGTAGCTTTTTTAAAGTGGTTTTAATGACCAGCTTGGAAACTTGAAATAATAGAGGAAAAAATGTAAACAGTTGAAAATGGGGCAAAAGATATGCCACTCTGACCCTGAGCATCCTGAGCAGTATGTACTTTACTTCTTTCCTCTCCTAATGACAATGCTATGAAGTAAGAAAGGGGGCAGCCCTTGGGAAAGGCTGGGGTGGGCTGGTCAGGGCTCTGACAGCCTCCTGCAAAAAGAGTTTGTGAAAGCCCTGTAGCAAGAGGAGAAGAAGAGGAATCATCTCTGGGAATGGGCATGAACTCAAGATAAAAATAGTGAACTGGAAGAATTTATTTATTCAGCTGAGCAATGGTAACATTAGTTGAAGGCTGGGTTCTGTGGAGCAGCCCGTGTCACATAAGGAGCATTGCCCAGGTGACAGAGCAAAGGCATTAGGAAACACTGACTTGGCTTGGAGGTTTTGTTTGATTTGAAGTGTGTATTTTATTGCCATGGATATTCATGCAAGCACTCTCCTAGAACAAGTGGAAAAAGTATGAACTTAAACACTTGCTGAAGCCGGCAGGACTGTTGCTGTCTAAAAGCAGTAACAAAAAGCACCACATCCAGATTATGACATTCTGTACCCCTGTCCCTGTGTCTCTGCCCTCCTGGTGATAGTATTAGGGTTAAAATCTTAGCTGCTCAGAATCAAGATTTCAGAGGAGAGTGGAAAATCTATGCGGGGGGGGTGGATGGAAACCAGCAAGCTAGTGAAACGTAGTCATGGGCTAGGGAGCTGGCTTTGCTTTGTACAAGTTAACCAACTATGACCATGTGTAGGTATAAGCTATTAAGTGTGATTAGGACCAATCAAGGGATAACATAGGAATATAGAGAACAGTTCTTTCGAAATTCAAAGTCTTACGTTTCAGTAGAATCAATAAGAAGAATGGAAAATATTGAAGTTAATCACTGATATTTCACGTAACTAAAAGGTATAAATTGTAAATCTGAATGTATCTCCACAGAACGAGATTTGGGTCTTAGACCCCCGTTCTCTTTGGGCCCAAAAATAAAAAGCACTGCATATAGCCATGCTGCTGTGACTATATGTTTTTATTCCTACGCTAACATTTTTGGCGGCCCAGGTGGGACTCTGTCAGACAGACCAGGGAAAACCCTGCCGATCACCTCTACGCCGGCACCGAGGAATTTTTCTCGAAAAAGAAGTCATCGACAGGGACCCTGGTTTGCCCCACAAAGCCCCCTGGGAGGTAAGTGCTTTTTACTTTACTTTAGTATATAGTATTCCCTGCCTGTAAGTTGTGGTGAAAACCACACATGGTTAGGGCTAAGGAATTCCTGTAGTTTGCCTAGGCAATCGTCCATAAGTCATCACGAAAGCGTTGCAGGTCGGTAATTGTAGTTTTCTGTAGCTGTATAATAGAGAAACTTAAAAGGGTTTTCACAGGGGCAGGCAGCAATGCTCCTGCCCCATGAAGTTCTTTATTGGGGTGCTTGTTAGCACTGGAAAGAGTGTAATTTTGAGCAAGAATTAAGTAAGTCTAAGTTGACTGATTATTGTAAAAGCTGGTGACCGAAATATTTCTTGGAGGATGGGAAGGTTTGGCCAGAAAATGGGTCCTTGGATTCTGATACAAGCTTACAGTTGCTGCTGTATTGTAAAAGGGAAAACAAATTTGATGAAATTCCGTACTTGAATCTGTTTTTCTATCTGCAGAAAAAGCCCGAGTGGCTTTCTTAATGTGAATTAATGATTGTTAAAGTGTCTGAAAATAATAAGTGTATAAGCTCTGATCAAGAGAAACATTGTTTAGAACATTTGGCAATGGACGAGACTGTTTATCAAAGAGATGACAGGAAGGCGATTTATTAATAGCCCCACAAAAGAGAAATTCTAACCCTATTTCATCATCTAGTCTAATATCACCCGATCCATTGACCCCACCATCTGAAATATTTTCACCAACTCCTAGTCAAAGATACCCACCCCTCCCACAGGTTCCTGCTCAAATATATCCTCCTCTTCCAAAAACCCCAGCTTCCCCTCTGATCCCGGCTCAGGAATCTTCCCCATATTCTCCCCACACCCTTCCCCACTAACTGCGGCTTCCCCACTAATCTCTGCTCAATATGCCCCTCTTCCTCCACCAACTCCCGTGGAGGGATACCCTCCTCCTTGCCCAACTCCAGCTCAAAGATACCCCCTCTCCCACCAACACCTCCTTCTCCTGCTGCTCAAGCTCATGCCTCCTTGTACTCCCCTGTGCCACCTTCACCTCCTTCCCCAGAAAATGACCAGGACTTACCAGTAACACAGAGACAAAGGGGGGGTGCAAAAGAAGTTGCACAGAGAGCAGACAGTAGTGAAAGTGAGGACGATAAACCAGTATCTCATTGTACCTAGTCAAGGTTAGCCTCAGCCAAGACCTCAGCCAAGAAAGAGTGCATTAAGAGCTGGCAAACAAAAGAGAAGTTCAATTGCCCCTCTAAGACAGGGTGTGGGAGTGGAAGGACCAGTTTTTGTTAAAGTGCCTTTTCCCTTAGAGATTTAGTCATCTAGAAAAATAGTGCTGGGAGCTACAGAGATGACCCTGGCAGAGTTGCCAGAATTTTTAAAATGATTGTTAAAACACAAAATCCAAACTAGAATGACATTCAAGTAATATTAGACACGTTAATAGACTCTACTGAGAAAGACATAGTCATCAGAGCACCAGGGAAAGGGCAAAAGAAGACATAAGAAATAGAATTGTCACAGGAAATCTAGACTATAATTTCCCAAGCGATGATCCTAGATGAGACCCTAATGATGCATCTAGAATAGATATGATAAAGTTAAAGCAATATCAAGAATAGATACAAACTAGGGTCCAAACTGCTATACCTAAAAATATGAATTAGTCAAAAACTATATGAAAAGGAAGGGGAAGAAGAGGAAACCATGGAGCCATTAGTTGCACCGCTCTTAGGAGATAAAGAGGTAGATTTTCTGATTGATATAGGTGCTACGCACTCAGTCTTGAACAATTCAACTCTGAATAAGTTAGAAGGGCAGATCAAGAATAAATCAACCACACTTGTGGATGTGACAGGGAAGCAGGAAAGAAGGTCATTTTTGCAACCCCTGGATTTGTGTTTTAGAAGTAAAGTACTAACTCACGAGTTTTTGTATGTGCCTGGTTGCCCCGTTCCACTTTTAGGTCGAGATTTATTAGCAAAGCTTGATGCAGTAATTACCTTTGAAAATGGAGAGTTATTGATGAAAATACCTGAATCCAAAACCAGGAAAATTTTAATGATAAAAGAAAGACCAGTTTCTGCAATTCCTAAGAAAGTAGAAGAAGCAGTGATACCCTTCATCTGGGAAACAGACATACCTAGAAAATCTAAATTAGCACAACCAGTGCATGTAGAATTAAAAGAAGGAGCTAAACCCATACAAGTAAAACAATATCCAATAAAAATAGAAGCACGGCAGAGAGCAGCCAAGATTATTGACAAATTTCTAAAATACCAAATTTTAGAAGAATGTGAATCAGAATATAATACACCAATATTCCTAGTTAAAAAAAAAAACAAATAGACATTACAGACTAGTACAGGACCTTAGGGCAATAAATGAAATAACCAAAGATATTCATCCAGTAGTTGCAAATCCATACACATTGTTAGCATCTGTAAAAGAAATTTATAATTAGTTTTCTGTGATTGACCTTAAAGATGCATTTTTCTGTATACCTCTCGATGACCAAAGTAGGAACCTTTTTTGCCTTTGAATAGGAACACCCACAAAACGAGAGAAAAACCCAACTCACCTAGACACGACTACTCCAGGGTTTTAAGAACTCCCCCACTCTACTTAGAAACCAACTAGCAAGAGAGCTAGAGATCTAGACCAGACAAGGGCAAGTACCAAGAAACCAATACCTTTTGTTGCAATATGTTGATGACATACTGATAGCCAGAAGAAAAGGCAACCTGCATAAAAGTAACAATTGAAATCTTAAACTCACTGGGTATGGGAGGATACAAAGTATCCAGAGAAAAAGCACAAATTGCCCGAGAGACTGTAATTTACTTGGGATGTGAAGTTTCACAGGGACAGAGAACACTGGGTACTAATCGTATCCAAGCTATTTGTGCTATTCCAGAGCCCCAGAACCTGCACGAACTGCGGGTCTTCCTCGGGATGGCAAGATAGTGTCGCCTATGGATCACGGACTATGGGCTAATTGCCAAACCCTTGTATGAAGCACAGAAGACACAGCCATTCACCTGGGGCAAGCCACAGAAAGAGTCCTTCCGAAAACTGAAAGAAGCACTAACAACTGTTCTGGCTTTAGGGTTACCTGATCTTTCCAAAGACTTTCAGCTGTTTGTGCATGAAAGGCAACGCCTGGCACTGGGAGTCCTGACCCAACGTTTAAGAAGCTGGAAAAGGCTAGTGGGCTACTTTTCCAAACAACTGGACAATGTAAGTGCCAGATGGCCTTCATGCCTGCGAGCAGTAGCAGCCACTGTGCTGCTGATACAAGAAGCCAGAAAGCTCACGATGACAAGACACATAGATGTCTATGTGACACACATGGTAACCACTGTGTTAGAGCAAAAGGGAGGCTATTAGCTGTCTCCCAGCAAGATGATGAAGTTTCAAGCAATACTGACGGAGCAAGATGATGTAACATTAAAGACAACTAACCTTTTGAATCCAGCCTTGTTCCTAGGTACCACGACCGAAGAAGGCTCTTTAGAGCATGACTGCGTGAAAGTAATAGAATACACCTATGCTGCAAGAGAAGACCTGAAAGATGTACCATTAGATCAACCAGACTAGAAGTTGTTCACAGATAGAAGCAGCTTCATAGAGAACAGGACCAGATACACTAGATATGTAGTAACAACAACCAGTACAGTAGTAGAGGCAAGAGCATTACCGCCAAATACATCTGCCCAGAAAGCAGAACTGGTTGCCTTAACCAGAGCTCTAGAATTGAGTGAAAGGAAAAAAGTAAATATATAGACTGATTCAAAATATACCTTTAGGGTAGTACATGTGCATGGAGCCCTGTAGAAAGAAAGAAGAATGCTGGGGCATTCTCTTCTCAGAGCACTCACATTAAACATCAAGATACTTTCCTGTAATTAATAAAAGCAGTACAAAAACCTGAACAGGTAGCAACTATACACTGCAAAGCACACCAGTCAAGAATCTCCACAATCTGTGAGAGAAATCGGAAAGCAGATTAGACAGTACGACAAGCTGCTTGAGAAGTGCAAACAGCAATAGCATTAATACCTATGAAATTTAATGCATCTCAATTCAATTTGCCTCCAGAGTCAAAATATTCACCAGAAGATGAGAAGCTAGCACACCTGCTGAATGCAAAGAAAAACTCAGAAGAGTAGTATGTAACCATACAAGGGCAAATAGTGATACCTCCCTTAATAATGAGAGAGATCCTACAAATTAAGCATAATGAATCCCATTGGGGATTGATGAAGTTACTAAGGTGCAATGTAGTCTCAGTACGGATGTTAACAATAGCTAAATCTATAATAGCAAAATGCAAGATTTGCTTGAAAAACAATCCAGTAGCTAGACGACAGACACAGTTAAGAAAGATTCAAGTAGGCACAGAACCAAGAGACTACTGGCAAATTGATTTTGTAGAACTACCCCAGACTCAGAGGTACAAATATCTCTCAGTAGGGGTTGACACATTTTCTGGATAGCCAGAAGCCCTTCCCTGTCGCACAAATCAAGCAAAAGAAACAGTTAAATAGTTACTACAAGAAATCATTCCCAGGTTTAGGGTATCTATAAGAATCTCATCAGATAGGAGCCCTAGACATAATTCTCCTGAAAGAGCATAGAGTGTGTAAATTTTTGAAAAGACAAGTTGATCACTGTTGCATCCATATACCAAATGTAACAGAAAATGTAGAATATTAGTCAGTTAAAGCAAATAAGACACGAGGTACAAGAAGAACAAAAGGCTTAGCTACAAGCTAGTTAGACAAAATTTTCAAAAGTTTAAGATAGAATGTAGATTCATAAATAAAGTCTATCACTGAGAGTTTAATAATGTCGTTAATCATGTTCCTAGTGATTTAGTTAATTTACAGTATCCTGAAAAAAGAAAAAGTCATCTTAGCATCAGACCATAATGAAAGCATTGACACGAGACAAGGATCCATATCCATTATCTTCAAGATCTCCGGTTTGTGACAACACCCATAACAACGGCTACAACAACTACAGATTTGAAGATGAACATCGAGTGTAAAACTCAGAAGATAAAAGACTATATTAAGTGAAAACATCCACACTTATTAAATTGTGAAGTGAAAATGTTTTCAAAGAGGAGAAATGATAGTATTAGGGTTAAAATCTTAGCCGCTTAGAATCAAGATTTCAGAGGAGAGTGGAAAATCTATGTGGGGGGGGTGGTGGAAACCAGCAAGCTAGTGAAACCTAGTCATGGGCTAGGGAGCTGGCTTTGCTTTGTACAAGTTAACCAACTATGACCATGTGTAGGTATAAGCTATTAAGTGTAATTAGGACCAATCAAGGGATAACGTAAGAATATAGAGAACAGTTCTTTCAAAATTCAAAGTCTTACGTTTCAGTAGAATCAATAAGAAGAATGGAAAATATTGAAGTTAATCACTGATATTTCACGTAACTAAAAGGTATAAATTGTAAATCTGAATGTATCTCCACAGAACGAGATTTGGGTCTTAGACCCCCGTTCTCTTTGGGCCCAAAAATAAAAAGCACTGCATATAGCCATGCTGCTGTGACTATATGTTTTTATTCCTATGCTAACACTGGGAAGCCTCCAGGATGCAGACTGTAGGACCAGGAGTGTGGGTACCTCTGCTTGCCTACTCAGACTGGTAAAATTCCCAGCTCCAATGCCTCTGACAACCAACCTCTAGACAGCTAAGACTGACGGGATGAAGAGTCAGGAGTAAATTCTACTAGTAAAAACTGGTTTTGTTTTTAATTGTACCTGTGTTACTGAAGTTTACTGTCACGCTCACATCAATGTTGGCCGTGGTTTGTACTGCTAACAGACCTGGTTGTGTCTGCAAGTTAAGTAAATAGAGCACATAGGTAATAAATTGTGATCCTTCTCAACTTTCCTATGATGTAGAGATCATAGAAGGCTTGTTGGCAATGCTGAGAGAACTCTAAGAAGAGTGTCTTAGCATGTTTTATTGCAATGTCAGTAATTTTATAAACTCTATTTTTATGGACTGTGTTTTAAAGCTATATTTCTCTCAGGAGTGTGTCATTTTGATTACTCTTGACAAGAAATCTCGTAATGCCACCAGATAAGCCTTTTCTGATTAAAATGGAAAATTTTGGGTTGAAAACTTTAAACAGCTTGGGTTCTGGGGTTATTTTTTGTCTTCCTTTTTAACACTCCATGAAGGGAATGGGGAAAGGCTTCTCCATGCATCCAAATATTTTAACCTGTAACAGATACCATTTTTATAACTGCTTCAAGTTTCAAAACCTGACAACAGAAGAATTTAAATTTATTTTATTTTTTGTTGTTGTTCACACTAACTCTTTAAATGTTAAGGTAGTTTTGACAAACTAAAGCAATTCAAGAGAGAGAGAGGAAAAAAAGAGAAATAGAAATTGGGTGTGCAGGGCAAGAAGAGACCCGGGTCTGCCTTTATTCTTTCAAGTAAACAAAAGCAATGTCCAGGAATAATTTCCAGATATTAGGAGGAAAAAAAGAGAAGGTGAAGATCCCCTGGGCAAATGTTGGATTTTAAAATTGTTGAGACATTGGATATTTACTTTCTAGAAGGATATGTTACATACAATAACAGGCACATAGCATAAATGTTCATCCTTAGCTGTCTAGGGTATTAATATTTCTTGATGATACCAAGAGATGTTTGCTGGAAAGTGGAAATGCAAGGAATTCCTGCAAATTCATGGGTTTGTTTCACCCTTGGCCCAAATGGCCAAGGCATCCCATCAAATTCATTAAGTGAAACCCTTTAATCTGAGGATTCAGAAGCAGTGACCAGGTATTGCATCCAATTCTAGAACGGCAGCATCCAATTCTAAAGGCACAGGCCAGGGAGCCAAATGACCCAAAAGCTGCCATTGACTTGGAGCAGGGCTGTGAGCCCAGCTCCCCATGCCTCAGAGACTCCAAGTGCTCCAGTACAGCATGGCATCTCCTTGGGGCACCCAGAAGCTTTCAAAACAAAGGCAGGAGACATCTTTGTGCTCTGCAAACAAAATGGGGAAATTTAGGTAGGCCAAAGGTAATTTTCCAAACCGTTTTTGAGGCAAAAAGCTCCTGTCCTCATTTTTTATTTAAACATAATCACTTTAAGGCAGAGGGGGAAAAGCCCAGGGTGTGAGCACAATTCCATTCCAGCTTTCTATTGCAGTCGCCTCCACACTCTGGTTACAGCTTTGATATTATAATGGTGTTATTTCTTGTAACATGGGGCTACTATGGGACCCATTACTCATAAACCTTACCCTTGGAAAATGTAAAAGTCAACATCAACCATCACTAATAATGTATTTCACCTACTGTTATTGTAAGTATGTGAACACAGTCAGAATCTGCTCTGTGCCTGCTCTTGTTGTCCTTTGGAAATATCCTTTTGCACAGCCTCTTCCTCTCCTAAGCACAGGCTCCATTGAACATATTTATTTCACATTTTCAAATATTTTTCTGCTTATAAAATGAAGCAAATAGTCTAGTGGTTTGGTATGATGGGTTTTTTTCCTTAGGAGGAAATAAAATTCTGGCATGGACCTGAGGGGAAATACCCTCTCTACATTTAATCTCAGCCCACCCCACTATTCCTTCTCACAAATTTTGAAAAATTCCTTGTAGTTCAAAGCACAGGGGTCTTAAATGGAGCACATTCTTTTCAGAGATTTTTTATATTTAACAGATTAGCAGGAAAGTAGTCTCAATATCAGTGGTTTTTGTGACGTGTAGCTTGTCAGTTTTAGAAAAACTCAGCTCTTCCCTCATCACCAAGGTTGTCTGACTCAACTGCAGATGATTCCTTTTCTTCTTCCCCACCTGCATACCAGGTCATTAAACCAATTTCGGCATTACACTAAATGATCAGGTAACTCAGCAGTGAGAGCCCTTGTGCTTCTTTATTGTTTATTGACTTTCAAAGAGATTTAAGAGAAAAGTAAAAGAATACTGTGTTATACCTTTGAGACTATCCAGAAGTAGAGTCTGAAAGGACCAACAAAAACCCCAAACTTGTCCAGCCCTCTTAGCAGAAGTTCTCAAAATGTGGATGAGCATCACCTGCAGGTTTTGTCTGTGCTTGTAAGCCCAGGAGTGATAAAGCAGCTAGGATTCACTTATGGCAAGGAGAGAGACAGAAGTCTAGACCTAGCCACCATTAACATGGTCATGAGGAGACAAAATCCAGGGATCTTGGTGTCCTGTCGCCCGTGCTCACCTTATATTTTCTTTTAGCTACTGCAATAACCAGTGTGGCTAGGGTTGACCAAATGTTTTCACCATGCTATTAATGTGATTAAGTATCACAAGAAGTCATCAGCCAGTGAGTTTCCTCACTAAATTCAATGAATATGAAAATATTCACCTCCTTCCTGCTGCATCACAGCAAGAGAAAAATACATCTTTCAATCACACGTCCCTTTGTTACAGGTCATTTAACTTTGCTTTCCTATGTATAGCCATATATTTTTAAATCTTCTAGATTGAAATAGTTGTGGGTAGATTGATTGTGAACTGATTTATGATCCGTATTGCACCAGAGAAGTAATTTTATGCATATAACTTCTTTTACAATTACCTCCACAATGATTTCAAAGGATTTCACTTCTTGTGGGAGGCCGTCAATAAGTGGCACTTGCATATTCATCCATTTCAATCTGAGATTTTTAAAGACCTAAGGGAATAGAACAGAGCCACTGGAAATTAATATTTTCAGCAAGTTTCCTTTTTCAATTTTTTTAGGGATAACCGTGCTTCAGTGAAAGCATTTTTAAAATGAAAGTATTCCTAAATTCACAAATGCTGAAAGCAAGAGATTTCCACCAAAATGTAGCAATTCTTTTCAGTATCCTTTGTAATTCAGTTGGATGTAAATCTTGCATCTGGGCTTTTGTAGGTATTTCTTTTCTATTAAATATGCACTATTCCCAAGTGAATGAAACTACTCAGAAATGAGTTTGTCCTTTGACTACAAGATCAGCCTTCCCAATTTCTTGGATTATTTAACAGAGCTGTGCTTTTAAAATTGCCACCTTAAAGCTCTCACTCCTGTGGCAAAAGAGTACTTGAGAGTTGGTTTCCCACAATCTTTGTTTCTCTCCTTTGCCCTCAAAGGGCCAAATTCTGCTCTTGTTCCTGGGCCAGATGTTAACACCCAGTGCCTGCTGCTAGGCTGGCAGACTGGTATCACCAAGCTGCAGGGAAACAAGTGGATTTCCAGCAAGTTGCTGTAGGACACAAATGTCCTGGGACCATCATGCAAGGGTTGTCCGTGCTGCATGGTCACGTCGAGCTCTCCAAAGAGTTTGGTACATCACCACCTGGAGGTACTTGCTCAGGTACCACTAGCAGTGCAATTATCTCATTGGGTTTTGGCAATTATCTCATTTGTTTTAACATGAAAAGAACGGTGTCTTGGAGAAGTCATGATACCCACTCCCCCACACCAACGACAATACCCCACCCAGCCCTTGGGGTTAACCACTTGATGTGGAGAAAGACTCTGGGGTAGGGGGACACACCTTTGCTCAAATATGCACTGCACATCACCACAGTTTTGCAGTCCCCAGCTATCTGTAAACACCAGATCAAGCTCTAAAAAAAAAAATACACTTCCAAAATTCCTTTTTAATTTGTAATAAATCCATTTTGGAATTTACAAAGGCCAGCGCCAGATGGCCTGGAGCATGTTCTCATTCATATTTCAAAACAGAAAAACCTTTCTCAGAATCTGCAAGCTACGACTTTTTCATGGAGATGATTTCTGTTGAGCAAGGAAAACTCAGGTTAATTAGGCCAAAAAAGCTGATGCAGTCAAAGGCAGAGACACAGAGGTTGCAAGACTGAAATCCATCAAGGCCAGTGTCGACAGATGCCCTCTTAACTTGTTTGTTATTTGCTAGGGGGGTAGCCACATATTTCTATAGGAATAAATTGTGCTTTTTTGTTATAATAAATGCAGCCATGTAAAAGGTCTTCATCCAGTAGAGTTACAAGGTGCAGCCCAGCACAACTGCACATTATGAAGACTACAAGGAACCTGCCCTAAGGTGATGGGGATACTGGAGACTTCCATTTCAGTGGTATAGACCTCTGTAAAAATGCCCTTGACGCTGTGGAAATGAGCATTTGGTTTGGATGGAACTAGAAGGAAGGTCTAGAACAAAGAATCTCCCAAGGTCTCTTTCCAGCTATCCACATGTTTATACTTTTGTGATTGGGAATCTGAGAGTCAGGGAGAGCTGGACACTAAACTGGGAAGAAACACTTCAGGAGGTGAGGCAGAGTAATATGATGTACCAGAAGGTGGGGCCTGAAGTTGAGACATTGACCATCTGAGAGAAAGTGGTTAACACTGGTAACCAGCACTTGTATGGGCATGTCCAAACTGTGGGTTTTAGCTGTGTCCCTCATAGGGCCAGGAGATCTCTCTGATGATGATCAAATCCCTGGAGCAGCAGTGGGTGTCACAGCACAGTCCAGCTGGGATCCCCATGGGCAGGGTCTGCAGGGACATCCCTCATGAGCTGAGAATCAGTGACCATCTCTTCCAAGGTAATTAGCCAGGTCAAGGATCCATTTCCAAAGTGTTTTTCCAGTACTCACTCCATTTCCAAAATGTTTTTCCAGTATTCACTCCTTTTCCAAAGGATTAAAACTTCTTTTTTCTTTGTTTTCATCCTGACTTTCTTTCTGAACTTCTACTCCATTCAGATAGACACTCCCCTTATTAAATCCCTGAAATAAATAAAATAAGAGGCAAGATTTTCAGCAACTTCTACAGAACACCTCTGACCTGCAAATAATATTTTGCCTGTGGTTTTTGTAACTTTGGGAATACGGTCACAGCTATCATCAGGGGCTAAATTCAGACAGGAAATTTTTGTAAACATCATCTTCTACAGGTTGGATGAAGAAAGAGAAATCTTCTTTGTCCAGGTTGTTTCTGTCCTTGTGGGACACAGTGACATAATTTTGCTATCCATGCCCAGGTAATTGTGGGCTCTACACCTGTCCCAGGCCTTTTCAAAAGCATTTCTCATGAGGATTTGGCCACAGTTAGAGCAAGGGTGGATGTCTGCCTCCCTCTGGGCCAGCACTGCCACCCTTGAACACAGAGTATGCCAGATCCAATGACAAATTCCATCACTGACAAGGTGTGTGTCAAACGCAGATATTCCCCATTTCTGACTGAGGTATCAATCTGCCCTTCAGAGAGTGTGAGCTGGATTTATCCCTATACAATATGCAGGTCTCTGGGCCAGAAAAAAGAGAAAGTTAATCTAAGAAGTATCCTAACCAGTTTCACAAAATAAGCACCATTTAACTTAGGCTAAGCACAGGGCTGGGTAGCTCTTTGTGAAAGGCATCTCCTACCGTAGTGCTCTTGATCTACATTCAGGGCAGTAGTTCCCTGTCTGCCTTCATTTGAAGCTGAGGCATATCCAAAATCCAGTACTGTCTCTTTAAAATGAGTCCAAAATTATGTCTTGTGTTTTGGCTCTGTGGTTGCTCCTTGTCCCTCTCTGCAGAAGGGAACAAGGAGCAGGAGGGGGCTGAATTAAAGGATGGGACTCGGGGAAGTCTCTGGCCACAGGCTGTTTCATGCCTGTGGACAAGTCAGCAATTTCTTTGTGCCCCTGTTTAGATACATGTGGAGATGTCTCCATGTTCCTACACATCTGGATGTTCCTATCCATGATAACTCAGCATTCACTATTTGGAAGGGAAGTGCCTGGGTGTTCTGCCAAGCACAGTGGACACCCAGCCTGCATGGAATACTGCTGTACCTGGAAACACTGCTGTTCACAAAGCTAGGTGGTAGGATTGCACAAAATATGGATTACTTCTCTGGCTGGTCCAGTCTTTTAACAGTGACTTAGCTTTGTTAGAAAGGACCTAACAGAATAGCTTTTGTGTTCTGACAAAAAAGCCTTCACCATCTTACACTCAATGTTTCAGAGGGGTTGTGGCCCAGATGCTGGAAATCCCAGGATTTATATTCTGTCTTACCACAGGCTTGCCAAGTGAGGAGGTGGCTTCTTCATGCTGCACCACTTTCCTGTATTTCCTCTTCTCCCTTTGTGTTGGATTAGGTGATGGCTCTTTGACACAGACAGATGTCAGTGCCCTGGCACCCTTGGCTCTCCCACCTGGATGGGTGGGTGGCCTGGGGCTTCATTTTCTGCTGCTGAGAATAGTACAAGTAACAAGTGAAGGATATTCCTCCACTCCAGGCTACCTCCCTCCCGTTGTCAGTAGTGCACTGACAAGGGGACACTCATGTCTGTGTGTTCTGTCTCCATGTTTAATATCTGCTTGGTGCTGATGGAGTCTCTTGGAGAAGTGCTCACACTGTGTTCCTGTAATGGGGCAAGAAGGCTGGCATGTGAGAGGAACTGATCTTTGTTTTTCTTTGGCAATTTTGTGGTGAGTGCTGTGGTTGGCATGCAGGCCGAGACGTCACAGGGTGGGAGAAGTTTAAATATAATTACAAGTCACTGCTCTCTGCTGCCAGCTCTGTGACTTTAACGAGGAGTGGAGAGAACATTTTTCCCATGGTGAGCACAGGGGATGCCCCATTTGCTGAAGGTTTGTACAGATCTGAGAGGCAGGGAGTTGTATTTGGGAATTGGAAATAGCCTTCAGGGAGACGGAAGAAAGCAGGAAAAAAGCCAAGCTGCAGAATTTGTATGGTAACAAAGCAAAGAGGAAATTGTTTTCATCCATGGATGTTAGGAAAAGGCCCCTTAAACTTCCTAATCAGAAGTCCATCTATTTTCAGTGTTGAGTTATTCGGTCTTGATACACTTTAATTTTGGGAGAAGTAAAAATACTACCTAAATATTTTCTCTGTTCTGAGTAGCATCTTGCCCAATTTGTTTCATACCACTGGTCTCTGTAATGTGTTCTTCCTTCTTGGCTGGGGTAGCAGAGAGATGTTCAGAGGCTTGAGCCTCCTTTCTGGGTACTCTATTCTCTGTGTTGACACTTTCTGTTAGTTTTACCTTTTACAGCCTTTGATGCACTTTATGGAACCTTGAGGATGTTTCCATCACAGCCTCACTGCAGAGAATACTACTTTGGGTGCCTTCAGAGCTTGTAGTTTTGTTGGTCTTTTAAACAAATAGATATCCTTGGAAGGGGTCATGAATGCACAAAATGCAGAAATGGAGCCATTTATTAGTAACTGAGGTTTAAGATGCATTGGAAAGGATGGTAGGGGAGGCACGGTAAAGTAAGGGCTAATAAATTCTGGTACTTGAAAGAAAATGTTTGAGTTGTGTAGTAGTTTGGAGTGTAGAACATTCCAGCTTGTAAGTTTTTTCCCAGGAAGACTGTTATGTTTTAGAAAAAGCAGAAAAATTTTCAGGCACAAAAGTTCTTCTTCAGCCTATTCTTGAATATTTTGAGGCTTTTTTTTCTGTTGCATTTGTTTCCCACAAGTACATCTGTTTGTGTTCCTACAAACCTTGCATTACATGTATTCAAGCAAGACAGTGCCATGTCCTAAGCTACCCTTATAACTTCCCCTGTAATTTACTTAGTGGTTTTACATGCACATGAGGAAAAGATATTCTCTCCCTGCAGATAATTTTGTGTCAAGAGTGTATTTCACTCAACATTTTTTAAGTTCTGGATGTGAAGGTTTGGCTCCTGAAGCACAGAGTTGTAAACACTCAAGTGTTGGACAGCTAGTTCCACTAGGAAGTGGGTATGTATCACCACAGTTGCATTCATGTTTTTTAAAACAACCACAAAATCACATCCAGGTACTAAATAAAGAGGCTGGTTTTCCACTGAGCTGAATTCTTTAAACTCCTGACAACCAACAGCTATTTAGATTAAATCAGAGTACGTGGGGGTGATTTCCTTGGAGCCTTGATCCTGCCTGGAGCCTTGCTTTGGTTACCTGTGTAAGAAAATGCTGCCCCAAGGTTCCATATCTGCTCAGGCTTCTCTGTTTCACAGGGAAAATAAGATAAATTATATGGGGTTAAAACTCTTCTCTTACATATGCCTGGTAAATCTGAAATAATTTCGGAGTAGTTTCAGTTCAGCTGAGGTAAATCTGAATTCACAACAGGGAAGCTGCAGGCTGGCTGTCCATGCTACTGCAGCAAGGTGCTAAGTGCTACAGAAAAAGCTTCAGGTTCAATGTTTTTTTTTAATTAAAAAACCCCTAAAAACAGCGAGCATGTCCTGTGATTTAAACCACCAATAGGTTCCCGTGTATCTCTAGGAACAGAGTGAGAGAGAAGCAGTAACTCCAGATGGGAAGCTGAATTAGAAGTGTGGTGAGTGTCTATCTGAAAAGAGACACCTGGGTGAGTGAAGACACTAATAAATAAGCATGCTGGGCTTTGAGCCTTGTGAGTGCTTGTGAGAGAACAGTTGGAAAGCCTTAAGTGAGGATGTCTTTCTTGTAGGCAGCTGACCAAGTGTGTTGCTTACAGTTACCATGTGTCAAGATGTTTCTTGCTCATTAGTTTTACACTGATGGAAAGCAACTTTAAATCACTCTTTAGAGGAATCCACCGTGAGGCACGCCAGCTGTGTGCCAGATGAAGGAGTTGTAAAGTCGTTTTGGACAGGCAAGAATATACCAGAGAGAGAGATTTAAAGTCATGAGAAAGATAATTACTTTGCACTCAGAGATTAGCCGTAGGAAAGGAAAGGGAAGAATTACACTCTGCATTTGTTAGAAGGTTTTCTGCCGTCTCTCTGTCCCACTCACACATGCACACACATACACACAGCTGAATTTACTGTCACAGTGTCAGGTTAGCCAGGACTGCCAGCATGGGAGAAATCCTTATGGGATATATTTGCTTGTTATTGAGGGTGTGAAAACATTCCCTTTCTCTCATTACTATTTCTAAAAGGCAGGTCTGGAGCTGAGGCAGGCAGTGGGCAGTGTGTCACTGGTGGTAGTGAGGAAGGTGATGGCACAGGGTCCTGCTCAGGCCAGAAGAAAGCGTGAGTGAGCAACTAGGAATGGAGCAGGTCATCCCACGCAGGCGCTCAGGGAAGCTCAGTGCATACACCAACACTTGCATTTCTGCAATGTTCCACTCCATCTGACTAGCTCTGGCAAGGGGGAGGTACTAAGCCATCTTGTTGTGGCTTTTGCCACAGATTTGATGGCCCCTTCAGACCAGAGCCTGGTGCTCTGTTCTTTCACAATTATCTCTTCCTCCTTACTGGTCTTTCTAGCTTCTCTGGGTTCTCCTTATCCTTATTTCAGTGCCTTTATCCTTTCTTTCAGGCCAAATCACTAGTCTTTTAAGGCACTGGTGTTGTGCTTGCCATGGGGTTTGGGATATGTTGGCTGTGTGGGAATTTGTGAACTGGTGAGCTGGAGAGGTTGTCTGGCTCCCAGGGCAGAGCCCTGACATTGTTGAGCATGTCCCCCAGCTTGCACAGCTGGGAATTTTGGAATTGCTCAGACGTAGCCCAGGTCAGAGAACCAACTTGGAGAGTTCTCAGCCTTGGACACTTGTATTACAATAGTACCTTTGGGCACTATCTCAGGCAAAAAGCTGACATGAATGTCAAAAGAGTGAAAAGAAACAAAACTGCTTTTCATATCCAAAATATATGCCACCCATGCCATCTGGTATTTTGTTAAGTGACACTGGAACCTCAAATATTTTCACTAGATATGTTAGGAAAATGTTTCTGCTTAAAATACTATGAAATATTTTCCTAGTGGAAATCCTCTGAACCCCTTCTAAAAGACCACAAAAAAAGCAGATGCCCTGATGTTGACACCGTGCTTCCAGAAAGACTGCAAATGAGTTGTAGTGTTTGCACTGCCTGTAATCAGCCTTAGTGTAATGAAACTCTCCTTTTTGTCATTGATTTGGGTTTGGTATTTTTAAGTCATTCTACCTAAATGGAAGTATCTGTACAGGGAATTTATTTCTGCCCATTTGTTAGGGCCTTAAACACTGCAGCTGCAAACCTTTGCCGCTGCCTGCCAATGGCAATTATAGCCCTATGAAGACTCTATAATATGACCCAATAACCTACCCCCCTTCCTCCCTTTTATCTAGCTTTGTGCATGGATAGACCTTTAGGAAAGTTATAATTTGGATGTGAAACAATTATCCTAAAACAGTTAGCCAGAGCAGAGTGGACACACAAATTTATCTTCTCTCTCTCTCTTTTGGTGAAGAACATCTATCTTCCATGACCTCTTGATTACTGAAGCCTTCAAAATATATTCTTTGGTCTGTGACACCGTGCTCGGTGCAGGGCTGAGCATTAAATATCACCCTCTGTGATTAATTGGAAGTTAATTAAATCTATCACTGAAACAATGGGAAGGCAATGATCTATGTAATCATTGAAATAGTAAATGAAATGATGTAAGGGCCCTCCATTTCACTTATTGACAGTGATGGAGAGGTGCCCAGGCCCTGCTGCTCAGCTGTGTTTTCTGCCTGACCACACCAGCCTGCTCAGGCAGACACAAACCTCCCAGTGAACCAAGGAAGCAGAGCTAATGGTGGGCTACTGGGCACTGCTTTTCCTTCTCCTTTGCCACCTCCAGACGCTGCTCAAAAGGCCTCTGAGGCAACTCTGGTGTTTTGGGCATGCAGTGCAAACAGTGAAATGGCAATCCTGAGGGACAAAGCATTTCAACACCTTTTTCAGTGTGAATGAAAATGCTGCTGCTAAGATTGTTTGGTAAGCAATGACATGGCGTTTAATATTTTACATTTTAACAGTTCTTCTTAAATGAATCTATAGTTTTGCAATAGCTCTGAAACTGTTGCTGTTTATTCCAACCTAGCAAGGGATATTGAGCTAGTGATTTTCTTCTTGGTAAGAAAATCTTGTTTCCTTGTTCTTGTTAAGAAATTCTTGTTCACTGATTGTTAAAACAGTATTAGCAGTGCAGAATCCTAGAAAATACACCTGGAAAGGATGCCACATATTGTAGACAGTACTCAACAAATTTCTCTAGATGTATTGGGGGAAAAATAAAGATATTATTCACTTCCCTCTTAAATGGCATTGCTATAGGTTTCCCACTGGGTGCTATTCTTCAACATGGAAATAGGGCTTGTTTTTTAGTGCAACAGGAAATGTTTTATAATATGAATTTCTTATTTCAGACACATAATGACAACACCAGGTATACCCTCAGACATCACTCTCAATAAATCCTCTCTCCTTTTGGGAACAAAAGACTGGCAACTTTGAAGGAAATGTCAGAAACTCACCTATTTCCTTTCTTTCCTTCTTGCTTCTGGGCACATGTGCACCCCTAGAAGGACAGAAGCCTGTGTGTTTCCTTTTGATAGGGTGAGCTCTGTTCTTTGCCTTGGCTCCATGGACTCTCAAAGCACATGAAAGATCCAAGACTCCCATAATGAAAGAGGATTCCCTTATCTTGGCCATTAGTTCAGTTGCAAAATGTGCTCTTTAACAAGGAAACATGATCATTTCTCATTGTACCGCTTTTCCATGCCTGCTTTTCTGCTCCAGACCTCTGATTCTACTTGTCTTGTAACACTTGGCCTTACCATGGCAAGATTTACTTTCAGAAACAGGAAGCAGCTCTCCACCAAGGTTAAGCCACATAACTGTAAAACATAGTCCACAGAATAGCATATTGGATTGCATATGAGGAAAATTTCTACACTCAGAGGGTGGTCAAGCATTGGAACAGGCTGCCCAGAGAAGCAATGGAATCACCATTCCTGGAATTGTTCAAAAAGTAGGTGGATGTGGCACTTGGGGACATGGTTTAGTGGTGAACATGGCAGTGTTGGGTTCATGGTTTGAGTTAATGATCTGGAAGGTCCTTCCCAATCTAAATTATTCTGTGATTCTGGAAAAATCATCTGCTATCCAAAGAGTTTGTGAGCAAAGTTGGGTAAGCTTTTCATCTCCCCAGGAGCAGCTCAAGCCCATCTGTGTTGTGCTCTGATGCCCAGTCCTCATCTCTTTTGTGGGTAGAATGTTTTAGCATCTCCAGCAATTATTTCCACAGAAAAAAAAAATGGTGGCAATGCATACAATGATGAAAAGGCCTTTATGAAGGCCCATGACTCCTTTAGGAAGGAAAATGTATCAAAATGTTCTTTTCTTGCCTTCCTGGTTCTGTGTTCTTTCACTTTCTGTGTTCTTTTCTTACAGATAAACAGAGGTGAGGTCCAATTTGTTTGATTAAATCAAAACTGAATACAGCACTAAACAACAGTTACTGACTAAGCAGAAGGGAAATGTTATTTACCATGAGAGTTGTAAGAGAGCCCTTTCTTGGTGGCCTCCTGGCTAGTACAATGTATTAGTAACCTCACATTATCCTGATAATTAAATGAGGTTCCAAGCACCCATTCAAACCACTGTGATCAGAAGGTAGTACTTCCTAAAATTTTTTTAGTCTTTATGTTAGATCCTTGTTTTCCTTTAACCAATATAGGAATTATTTCTGAGATGATCAAAGGGAAATAATTTCTGGTTGAGGAATATTTTAAGTACTTGGTCCTCACTTGAAAAGAATTTTGTTCTCTTTGTCTCTGTAGCTGATTAAAATATGGGAGATCCTGGTCATACACTCTAAATCAGCTTTACTAATTTTATTTGCTTGCCAGAACACTTCAGATTGGTTTGGCCCAGGGATCTGAAAACTGTCTTGTGGGAAGCTGCTTTTCCTGCCTCAGGTGAGCTCACCCATGAGGCACCTGACATCTGAAAGGAGACCTGAAGGCTGTGTGTGAGGTGGGCAGTGGTGGACGCTCTGAGCTGACATGTCCTGCCAGCCACTGGGATAGGCTGTCCACTTGCTTCCATCAGCAAAAGAAACAGCTGAAACTCACATCCAGCCCAGCCAGAAGACATTGCTAATTTGGCTTCTTTTTTTTTTTTTTTTTTTTTTTTTTTTTTTTTTTTTTTTTTTTTTTTTTTTTTTTTTTTTTTTGTCACAGCTGAACATTGGTGGCCAAGACAAAGCTCCTGGGGAAAATGAACCCAAATTCCTGGGAGAGGAATCTTTCTGATCACGTTTAATATTCCCAGTCAGGTTCCTACCATTTATTATTTATTGAGCTCTGTGAGCTTGCTCAGCAATACACAATACATAAAGACACAGACTCTATCATAATGGATTTGCAATCTAGATTTCACAGTGCAAGATAGATATTGGTACATACTATACCTGGTGGTTAGGTCACAGTCCGGTCTCAGAACCAAGCAGAGAGATTTTTTAAAGCTTCTTCCATTAGTAGTCCATTAGAGTGGCATAAACTTTTTAGATTTGAACAATTAATCCCCGAAAAATATTCAAATGGATACACTGAATATTTTAAATACATTTAGTATATGTGGAAAATGCTGACCTGACATAACTATATGTCTGTGTCCTACTGATCACAGAACACTAATAGCAGGGAGTCCAAAGAAGTGATTTCATGCTTTCTGTAGTGATGCAATCAATTTTAAACCTTTGCCACACACAGTCCCCAGCTCTTGCTTCGTTCTGGTGCCAGAACAAGCAGTAGGATAAGAGGTTGATGCCACTGGCATAGGGCAAATAGACTTTGTAGGGTTTTCCAGGAGGTCAGTTTCGTGCATGCCTCATTGGCATGTGTTTCCAGAAGAAACCTGTGGCGTTACAAGTTATTCACTGCCTTCGTGAGGCAACCCCAAAAGTAACATCCCCCCAGCCCCTCTAAACATGACCACCTCTGTGGAAAACAATAGCAATCCAGGAGCTCAAGGTGGGAAAGGGGGCTTTGCTGGTAGCTCTCTGGATCTGCTCTCTTGTTAGGATGAGGAGCAAGGAGAAGCTCTGTTTAACAAAGTAGCTGCTATTATTTAATCCAGGAAGCCATGAAAGGCAAAAAGTCCTGGAGAGCTGAACTGCAGCCCTCACAGGAGAAACCTGCCATGAGACTTTCTTGAAGAGTAAAATGAAACAACTCAGGCAGGCATGGAGAAGAAAATAATCACCTGAAAAATGAATAGACAGGGAGTAAATGGGTTTGAAATGGCAGCAAAATGGGTAATTCCACCAGATGTGGTCTCTCAGTACAGGAAGCAGCCACAATAGTCCTGTCACCATGCAAGGGACTCTTCCTAATGTTATGCAGGGCATGTGCAGCCTCAGAGTGCTCCCTCATGTAGCCTTTCACGGGATGGCCACGTAAATGCTTTATTGTACTGTTATTTCTCTGGGCAAATAGACTGTTATTTGATTTTTGTTTCCAAGAGCAAGCTTTTGACTTTGGCTATTAATGTCTGTTAGAATTGCATGCGCAGAAGAAGGGTGTTCCTGCATTTACCTGTGTGCATTGAAGGAGCAGGAATGTGCCTCTGTGCTAGTGAAGCTGTGATCTGTTCTCTCTTTTTCACCCCTAACAGTACTCTGAAGATTGACCATGGAAGCTTTTCCTACTTAGTCAGAACCCAAATCACCAATGTGGAAACGTGGCATTTTCTAATTTGCACTTTGCACTTTTTTTGAATGGCAGACTACTCCTTAATTTCCCACTAATCCTTCTGCTTGCTGAGCTCCCTCTGTGCTGTTTCAAGAAGCCAGCAATTAGGGATGCTGCTGATAAATTCACAGAATAGATGCTTGGGGGCTGGGGCCAGAATAAGAGCTGAAGTTGTCTTCCATCAGGAGCTTGGGCATAATTTCTCAGCACTGGGTTTTTTCCAGTAAGTTGGTTTCCTGGTGACTTTACAGTGCAACATGGAGTATGTAGTTGGAGTTGAGGTGTGGGTTTGGTAGGAGCTGTGTTTTCCTTTCCTCTCAGAGCCATGATCTGTTCGGGGTTCTGAGCACTGCCCAGCTTCACTCTCGGTCCCTGGCAAAGCCAGAGTGGTTTCACTGAGATTGAGTTTATAGTTAAAACCAAGTATATTTTGTGAGGCTTTCACAAATATTGGTGATGTTTAGGGAATCCTAGGAGTGTCCCTTGGGATAACTCCAGGATATCACATGGAAACTGCTGGTTACTTTACCATAAGAAAAGGTGCAGGCGGCTTATTCTTAATATATAAGATAAATAGGCAAATACACTGAAACCCAGCTTTACACTTGGCTGTGTCTCTGCTCAAAGCCACATGCCCTCAGCTCATCTTCTCAGTTATATATTGCATGAGAGAAAGGCTTTCTATTCTCTCATGTTTTTTCCAAGGGCTTTTGTGTGGAGAGCGACTCCATGGGGATATTTCCCATCTCTCTGGCTGTGGAAGCTACCACAATTGCTAAGGAGCATCTTAGCAGCAGTATCATTCCCTTGACAGCAAAATGCTGCAGAATTCTACAGAAATTGTAGAATTTACTACAGTTGAGCTGCTTCCATAGAAAAAACTTTAAGCATTTAAGGAAGAGACAAGAATGCAGAACACAATCTTCCCTTTTGTGTTTCTCCCACTACCTGGAAATGTTTTGCCAGTTTTTCTGAAGGTATACCCATCACCAGCCCTGAAGATCTGCTGAATACTTTGTGGGTTAAAAAAAAAATAGACCTCACGATTCCCATAGGCCCTCCAACCCTTTCTTGTTTCTAATTTCAAAGGCCCTTTTGAGTGGGAAACAAAAGGTTAATTTTCTCCAGCTTGCCCAGGCTGACTTAATGTAACAGAAGGCAGCAAATTGTATTGATTTAGTGACATGCAACTGTCCAAAAAGAGCTATTTATACATTATTCAGGACAAACACTGTCATAATGGACAAACAGCAGCAGCATCTGGGATGTTAATGTCTACAAATAAGATTATTCTTTGAAAGGATTAGGACGAAGCATTTTGTGTAATTAGATTTCTCAGTTTTAGGAATGAATTGCCTTTTAGCAGTAAAAGCTGTCACTGAGGGAGCCATTAGCTCCTTATAACTGAATTAAATGCATAATTAGTGACATGATCACATTAGGATTTGTTTCATTTTTAGCTAATCCGGGGTGCAGGGTGGGGGGGTTGGTCTCTCCAGGTCACCACGGCCCACCGCGGCGGGGCCCGGCCTCAGCTGGCGTGCCAGAGTTGGGGAAAGTCAGGCGCGTGTGAACGGGAGCCGGGGCCTCGCCACAGCGCTCGCGGGGCTATTCATCACTGGGTGCTGGGTGACAGTGACTGATGGCTCCGGCCCGGGCCTGGCACTTTACCAGTGCAAGAATCATACGAGCCAGGGAGCGGAATGACAGCTGGAGCGCCGTGTCAAGTGGTGTAGAGACCAGAGCTATTAATAATCTGTGCCACATGATCTGCGCCGCCAGAAAACAATGATTTAGACATTGGTCGGAATAAAGATTTCACATTTAGTATGGAGGGGCTAGCCTAGCACCGGAGGAATAAATCGCTATTCAATCAGCATGTATGAAAATAAGGCAATGAATACATTAAGGGTGAGCAAAAAGGAGGGGAGCGCCTCAGCCCCAGCCCAGCACAAATCTTGTTAATCAGGACTTTCCAAGGCTTCTGTGATGGCATTAAGTGGCGCTGGAAGAGCAACTCTTGAAGCCTATCACGAGTAAAACAGCAAGGAAATCATGTAGATCCCAAAATTTAGTGCCCTGTCCTGTTGGTCCTGATACGCCCTTGCATGGGCTACAGCTCTCTCAGATCACACCCTTCTCATCTCAAAAAAGCACAGCAGATGCCTTTGGCCAAGGAAACCCTTCCTGCAACCATTCTCCAGGTCCATAGCTTGGACAGCTGTATTTTTTGCAGAGTTAAAACCTGTCTGGATGGCAGAGCCCTGAGAGAGGCAGCAAACGGAGTCACATCTAGTTGGCTGCTGCTGTTCCCCAGGGCTCAGCTTTGGGGCCACTTCTGTTTAACATCTTTATCGATAATCTGGATGAGGGGATTCCATGTACCCTCAGCCACTTTTTGGGTGACTCTTGCTCTTCAGAAAAGATGTAGAAATACATCCTTAGCTTCTCCACAGCATGTAGCATGGGGGTCAGTAGTGTAAGTGGGGAGGTTTGGCAGGTTTGCAGCCACCAGACTTCTGTAGTTCTGCTTCAGGGGCTTTTGTAATAGTTGGAGCTGTTGTATAAAGCAGAGTTTCTGATGGAATTTCTGGTGGTTTTGTCCTTAGCTCTGCCTTTCCTCTGTCACCTAAACACCAATAACGAGGCTGTTTAACACACTGTACATTTATTATGTCCTTTGTTTATATACTTCCTGCAAATACTAGATTTTGCCAGGATAACTTAGATATTCCTAATTACTTGATGGTCACTTTAGGAATATCTTAGGTTGACAGAATGAAGGTCAGAGCTCAAATTCTCAGAGAAGTTCTGGTGCAGGTACCAGCTGAAATACCTCTCCTCCTTTCAGAGATGTGTTTTCAGAGTTTAAGTTTTTTGAGCCATTCTGGTTTGACTCAAGTCATCATCATCTGAATTCCTATGACACAGTTGTGTTTGTGATGTCATCACTGGTGTCAAATAAGGTCTTACTGAAGACCAGCTTTTGGTTATCCCAGGTGCTGGCCACTGAAAAAATGTAGTCCCAGCTGGAAAAAATAGAACATCTTATTCCTTTGTGTTCCTTACCATTTGTCAGGGAGTGTGATTTTAGGGGTGTAATGCAGAAATGAATATTGGCAGAGTGTAACCATTGTGAAAGTGGGAGGTCAGAGCAAGCCTCAGAGTGGTTGGAGGAGCAGCAGAGGAGCACTTGGGAAGAGACACATCAGCTGGTCCTGTTCCCCATGTTTGACTGTCACTGAGGGTCTTTCAGTGTCCCAAATGCTTTGACTTCTCTGTCTTTTTTTTTTTTCATTGTTTTCTTGCAACTGCTTTCACCAGCCCTGAATCAAATGCTTAAGTGAGTGATAATAACTCATCCTCTGGTGGGTAGTTTTTTGCTGTTTGTGTTTTGTACAATTATAAATTGTATAATCTGAGCTCTCACAGCTAGAGCTTAATATATTTGACTTTATTGCTTTTTGTTTTATGGAAATAAGTTACTGCTCACATTCTGACATTTAAATTAAAGGATCTGCACTAAGTCTTGTGTGCCACAATAAGAAATTAAGAGAGCTTTTCTTGCTAAACAAGCAGAGCTGGAAGCCTCAGTCCATCAAGGACTCAGGTCCAATTAAAGCAGTTTACAAAGGGGGCAGAGTGTTTGGTCCATGCTGTGCTTCAACATCAGTCAGCTGGGCCCTGGATGCCTCTGGGGATGAGCTTTCCCAGCCCAGAGGAGGTCAGCTGGGGAGGATTACTGTGTCCATGGGATGTGTCACACCAATTTCTGAGGGGCTTAATTTTCCAGTCACTTGTGGACAGGTTCCATTCACACACCTCATACATGAAGTGACACAACAGGGGTTACCTGCTCAGATCTGCAGCTCTAGGCTTGCATAAGCAGACAGCTAAGCTGCTTTAGAAATGGCAAGCCTTTCAGAAATCACAAATTGAGAAGTGGAGAAAATGCCTCATTTTGAAAGCTGTTCCTCTGCCTGGGGGTTGTGATTTCAAGCTTCTCTGTGCTGCATGAAAGACTGAGATGTTCTGTTTTGTGCTTCCACAGAAAACCTGAGGCATTTGTGCAGTCCAGACACTGCTGGAATATTTCATTAACCAGAGTATTTCATGTAACTCACAGTAAAATATGGGCAGTACTGCAGTTCCAGTTTCTTTAAAGGGCACTTTTTCTTTTATTTTTTTTCTTGTTTCCCTTACATATTTTAACTTTATGTGTCCTTTATTTTACACCGGTCAGGGTCTCTTTTACCTAAACAAGAGCAGCAATTTCTGTTCGCAAAAGTGGGCTTCATTGGCTATAGCCAAAACCCAGCTGTTGGAGAGAAATCCTGGAAGGAATAGGGCCATTGTGAATGCTCACAGGACCAGCTTTTTCTCTGCACCTGCCTGCCCTAAAGCAGCTTTTCTGTGTTAAAAGCCTGAATATGGCATGGAGTTTCAACCTAAGGAGATTGTACGTTTCTAAGTAAAAATATTTATATTTTTCAGAGTTAATAGAAAATCAGAATTTTTTTGTAGTGTCTGTCCTTCCTGGGCTTGAGTCCAATACTAAACGTGAGAAAAGCTTTCCTTTTACTTGCTGTTTCCATCTGGGCATAGCAACCTGATGCAATCCTATGCATTTGGTGCTGTCAGCACCCTGTGACCTGTATGAAGAAGGGAGAAGGGAAGCAGGAGACAGGAACAAGAAAAAGAAGAAAAAGGGAAATAAAAAGGGAAAAGGAGAAGGGAAAAAATGGAAAAGGAAAAGGAGAACTGAGTTCTGAGGTGGGCTGTAATGCCTCTGATAGAATTGCCCTACAGTAAATTCAATAGTTGAAATCAACAGGGAACTGTACTCTGAATATATAAAGGGATTGGATGATTCTAATACCTAAAAAAGCCAAGCAGAAATATTTCAAATTGGTAAAAAAATGAAAGAGTGAGTATTATTCACCTGAATCTCCCAGTGCCTGATTCCCAGGCATAAAACGAGTCCATTAAAAATCCTGTTTTAGACAAGGACTTCACAGTAATGCTTGTGAAGTGCTCAGGTAGGGGTGATGGTTAAAAGTTGTACCAGAACTTTTCTGTGCAACTCTAAATCCAAAATTTCCTCTCTCAGGAATGACAGACTTTGAAAGCCCCTACTTTTGTGTGTGTTATGTAATAAATTGTATTGCAACCTGATATAAAACAAGCAGTGCAATGTCCTTAAATTTTGATGTCAAGCAAAAGCTATAATTTCCCCATCTCGATGGAAAGAGGACCTTTGGGTTACACAAACAACACAATTAAACATGTCCCAGAGTGTTCCTGGGCACAGAGGCCAGTGGTGAGGAACAGCTTGCAGCTTGGATCGTAAATCCTCTTCATTTCCAGGGCAGGGTGAAGCACACACATTGCTTACAAGCAATCCCAGTATGGATGTGCATCCTCTGGAATTGCACCTTTTAAAGTGGTTCTGGCTGGCATGGGCCAAAACAGTGTCAGGGAAAGTCAGATCTGTTTGTTGGGGCAGGCAACTGCATTTCCATGCCCAGGACTGTGTCCTCTCACTGTTTGATGTACTCACCTTGATGTAACCTCAATGTCTAACTGACCCAGGTCCCAGTGGTCTGGCCAGGTAGTCCTCCTTTAGCTTCAGTGAAGATGTTACAGCTCTTTGGCTGACTTAGTTAGTTAGTCCAGAATTATTTTCTGGACAATCCTTTCCATGTGCTTGTGTGTCTTCTAGTCATGCAAATGAGTGGCACAGGGCAAAATATAAAATAACCATTAAGAGTCATATGGACCTGAATACAGTGTCAGGTAATCAGCATCACCAAATGGCATTGATATACTCTCGTAAGCACAGGAGTGGTTTATATTTACACATTTCCATTGAGTAGCTACAGGTACTCAGCTGACCTCCTTGCTTTTACCCCACAGTGAATCTTTCGTGTCATTTCATCTCCTCCATCTTCCTAAGGGGGGAAAGAAACACCCAATGTGCCTTAATAGCAAATACCTGTGAAATACTGGGAATACTGGGGAAAAGAGTGTGCCTGGAATGAAACCTTTTCCTCCCTAGCCATTCCTGTCGAGTGGTCTGAGGAAGACCTTGCTGAGCTGCCCCTTCTGCTGCTGAAGCGCTCCCTCGGAGTTGCCTCGGCTGCTGGATGGCAATGGGAAGAAATGAAACGCCAAAAGAGGTCCAGGAGTGACTTTAGGCTGTTCATGACTGTGCAGGGCCACAGGCAGGCCCTGTGGGATACAGTGCGGTCTGTGGGAGGGCTGGCTCTGTGGTGCCCCACGGCTGCTCCAGAGGGGAATGGGCCATCCGCTCATGTCCCCCTAACTGCATTGTCACCTCCTGGAGGATTACATATTCCAAATCAAATTCACGACGTAAATGGATTTTGGTGAGGTAATTCTCTTGTTTCTGAACAGAAAACATAGAGAAAAGTGATGAAAGTTGGGGTTGGCTTTCAAATGCTGATATACTTAACAACATGAAGTTTAAAAGCTGAGTTATAAAGTGAAAATAGAATCAAAAAACCAGTGTTTTCCCTCCACAAACCGCATGCTTTGGAACACTTAGAAAAAGCTTTTATTGCAAGTTCCTCCTTCAAACTCATTTGTGGATTAAAGGAAATTTCTATGGCCATGACGCCGAGGCAAGGGACAGGCTGTCCTTCCCTAGGGTGACCCCAGAGCACTGGCTAGCTGGGGCAGACCCAAGGCTCTGCCTTCCTCCCAGCTGCCACCTCTGACAAGGGCTGTGCTCTGGCTGCCCAGTGGTCAGAGTGACATTGGGGATCAGTGGTGATAATCCCTCATCCCTGTGGAGAAGGGAGGAGGGCAAAGGGAGGGGTTGGAGACTTTGTGACTTTCTCGCACCGGAATAGACCTTTTTTTTTTTTTTTCCTTTATGAGACTGCAACAGATATTTTTATTTCTGTTTTAGGGACAAGAAATCTAGTCTTAGTAATTGATGCCACATTGAAAAGAATAGAAAGTTGAGGCATGCTACAACTTTTCTTCAGAGCAAGTGATCTAGATCTAATCCCCTCTGTTTCATCTGAAAAAACCACTTGCGTATCCGAACATGAGAGTAAATTAGCATGTGCCTATGAATACTAATGCCGCATAAACTCTACTTTAAGCCTTTAAAAATGAATAGCAGCACCAAGATAACTAAATGGGAAGAGGCAAATTCAGAAAGAGCATTAGCATTGTCCTTAGACACTTTGAAGCAAAATGTTTAACTTTGTATCAAAAATATTAAAATAAGAGGCTTTGCAAGCTGGAAAGTGACTAAAAAACCCTTTGTGTCTAGGTTGATAGTTCAAGACCCACATTTTTTATGCCAGAGAATAGATACCAAAGGTGCAATTGCATGTGGGGATTAATATTTTGTGCTGTTTAACCCAATCCAGACACATGATTTTTTTTAAAGGGGGGAAAGGAATCTTTCACTATAGTGAGTACTGCTTTCACACTTTTTTGCAGATCTCTTGTGCGTGGGCTCAGTAACCTTGAGGCAACCTGGTGGGTATATAGGAAACAAGTTTCACCTCTCTGTTTTCAAAACATATCTGAAGGTGAAGGGCAGATTGTAAGAGGGTCCTAGGACAGAAAGGACCTGATTTAGTCACAGAACCATAGTATCCCTAAAAGTAATTATCCCTGTTTATCCTCTGGAAGGCTGCTTCGGTAAAATTAGAGCAAAGAGATTTTTTTTCCTCACTGGGAATCATGATTACAGAAAAATTCCAGAGCACATAATGGTATCAAAAAGCATAGGAAATGTTACTGTCTCACACTCCTGAAAGGAAGAATAACTAGAAATAGCTGAATTGGGATGGAAGTCTCGTTGGGCATATATAGAATCCATACTCTGACAGCCGCTGCATTTTAAGCAGAGAAAGGATGTGGAGGGCAAGAGGGGAATGGGAGCACAGAGAAGTGATGTCCCTTGTCTGAAGTCACCTAGCAAGTCAATAGCATGGTTAGGAATATGGAAATGTGGGTGTACCCTCATCCCTCCCTTCAGTTGTCTGAGATTCAGGACTATCATGACTGTTATGATCCAGCATGAGGGAAGGTGACACTCCCATTGCCATTCAGGCATGGTGCTCTGTGGGTTTTCCTTCCCTTCTCCTCATTCTCTGTGCTCCTTATATGATCCACGTTGTTGTAAGTTTGTACAGGGTGATGCAAGAAAATTGTGTCATCTCTGGCATTGCTGATTATCTTGGGAGTGACTGAGGCATTCACCTGCTCTGGGCTGGTCCAGCGCACCCCTCCCACACTTACGTGCCGGGGTCTCCCAGTCCTGTTTGTGGCATTTACTGTCCGTGTGCTTATGTGGCTGAAGAAAAATCAACCCCACCAGTCCTGTTAGCTGGGTGTCATCGTTACCAGAGGAGAATGGCTGCATCTCTGTTACTGCAGGGGAGAATTGCACATCGCTGAGGTCAGGAGCCGTGTGAGGTGAATTTCAATGATCTGCAGTAAATGCCAAAATAGATGAAGAGACCCATCCAGAAAACTGTAGTGTAAACAACTGGGTTATCAAATGCATTGTAGGAAAGAAGGAAAAGGAGGAGTGTCTGTAGGAACTCGGAGTTGTGACATTGCAAGTGGCAACGTGATGTGCTCTGTCGCAACATCGTGTGCTCCTTTGCAATGTTTTGTGCCCTGTCGGTACCTGTGACATGAAGCTGCCTTACTGGCAGGGTTTATTACAGGGGCCTGATTGCCCAGACCGGGAAAATCTGTCTTTAGAAGGAAGGGAGAAAAGAGATCTCTTTTTTCCTCTCCTCCCTGAGGGTTTCACAAACAAGCCTAACAAGGTCAGTCCCCTGCCAATAAAACCAGTCCTGGTTGATACGCAGGCTTGCCTGTCTTAAACCACCCCTGAGACACTTAACCTGCTGGATTGCCTCTCTGCAGACACCTGCCTGGGCAGCAGCAGACTAAACAAACAGGGATTCTCAACTGCACAAAACTTGGCCCCTTTCAGCGAGGCTCCCATCTGTTAAAAAGCCATTGTCTGAGCAAGTGTTCAGCTAGCTGGGGAGGCAACGCTCTTGCATATTGAGCTGCCCCTGTCCCCCATAAAAGTCCTCTTTAGCATTTTCTTTTCTCCCCAGTTTCCATCGCCTGATTTATTCATTGGTTTCACCTCTTCTCCCCTCCCCCTGTGGTTCATAAGGAGGGCCTCGTTGTCTTCTGTACCTCGGGGGTCATGTCTTTTCAGTCACCGGGACAATACCCGCTGCTGGCATCTGCTTCCAGATCCAATCAGCCATATTGTGATCACATCCTGCCAGAGAATTGTTCCTTCTTTTGCTCGGCTTTGTTGCCAATTTCATGCCATGTATTGCTCCATGTTTTGTGCTTCATGAAGCTGTCACTGGCATAAAAGTGGCCTGACCAGGGTCGTAGTAAAAGGGGTGGGAATGAAACATCCACCAAAATGTTGAGCAGGCCACCCACGGGCCCCACGCACGCAGGCACACACACACACACGCAGGCAGGCATGCAGACATGCAGGCACATCCACAGCCTCCCACCCTGTGGAATTGCCATCCTGCTGAGCTGCTTTATGCTCTGCTGAAGCAGCAGAAACTTTGATGGGGAGCTGGGAGCTGTGACTGGGATTTTTCCCCCCTAGTAAAGATCAAAAGCAGATAATTTTCTTGATATTTCTGGAGGATCTTGGCTGCCTTATATCAGATAAGCTTTAATAAGATCTGAGCATGAATCACAGAACTGGTTACTCAGGCGATTGAAAATGAGTCTGAGTTGTTAGTGGGTGTCAGAGGGAAAAAAATACCCTTTAAAAGGAAATCTCATGGGAAAATTGCATCAGTGACACCCGTCACTCCAGCCTCTTGCTTCCAAGTCCAAAAGCCCCCCCTAGAAGTTACACCAAGGTCTGCTGAAAATTGTGACCATCCTCTTTGGTCTGGACTTGGATGCAGTTTACTGAAGACAGAGTCTTATGGTGCTTTTAAAGTCCACACGACAGGGGCACAAGCCCAAATTGCTTAGCAAAACAAGATGAACCATCTCTGTGAAATCAAAAGTATGCTTGCACGATGGCAGAGAGTTTGGCCCAGTATTCCCCATGGCAGAATTACTTCTTTCCTTGCAAAATACCTTGAAGTTAGACAAAAGTGAATTACATGTTTGTTTAGACATGAGTAAATGGAAAGTGTAAACTTCTCTGCTTTGTTCTTGGTTTTGATTTATCTTTTTGCATGTTTATTTGTTGTGAGTGTTTTTTGTGATGTGACAAACTCATCTGATGCTCTCCTGCGTACCCCCAGCCTCTATTTGCCAAGCACTGGGAAGGTTTTTCATGTTTATTTCCTGCCTGTCAGAGCACCCAGTAAACCTTGGGGAAAGGGCTCATCCCTTCCAGAATACAAAGTGAGTCCAAGCGGGGTCAGGGGACTTCTCGGCTCTCCTTCTAAAGGGGAACTGATTCCCCATTTCCTTTCTTTTGGCTCGCTACTGTCACTTGCATTCACACTGGGTACCACCTTCCCATGCTAATAACCCGATGGCAATCAATAGAGCTGTTCATGGAAGGCAGAGAAAGGAGAGGGATACGCTCACCCCCCTCTCTCTTTATGCCACAGTGCTTGACAAGTGGGTTGGGGAGCAGGGACAGGCCCATGCTTCCCAGGAGAGGATGCCAGGCACCAGGCAGCTCTCTGCACAGAGTCGGTGTGAGCTCCTCTCTGTGTGTCCAGAACTCAGTTCTTCTCTGAGTGTCTGCTTCTTTTGGCCCAGTTTATACCATCCAACTACACAATAAATCCAACGAGGGCACTCCGAGTTCTCTTCAAAGGAGGAGCACCTCGTATGAAGGTTTTGTAAACCCTGCGATCCTAATCCTGTCAGGAAAGGCAGGGGGCAATTAGGTACCAGGTGCAAAAGCAGCAAGGTTATGCTCTCTGACTGTCTCCTCTGGAGCTGGTGCTTCTGACGTGAAACCCTGGCAGTGCTGGGAACTTCAATATCTTGGGATCCTCACACACAAGCTTCCCATCTGTGCAAGCAGGAAGTGTGTGGGACAGGAGAGGGAGACAAGCATAAGGAGAGAGGAAGAGGAGAGGACCTGTCCCCCTCTCAGTGCACTCTGAAGAGCTGCCTTTGGGATTCCCACAGCCTCTCTGGAAAATTTCCTGGTAGAGCCTTCAATTCCTGCAGTAACCCGTGGTCCTCAGCGTGCACTCACAGCCTCTTCTCCAGAAGTGTCCAGCTTTTATTTCTATTTAAAACTGAGCTTGAACACTCAGTGAGAGAGGCAGTGGAAAGAGTAGGAGGGCAAGAGGCAGCTTTGTGAGAGTGTGTGTGTGCGAGCGTGTGTGTGGTGTGTGCATGCGTGCGTGTGTTAAACAATTTCATGGACATCTGTCATGCACAGTTAACTTTGCATTGCTGCATTTTAAGTTGTAGGCCCAGGCTTGGCCGTCAGTGATAAAGTAGCTGGCAGTTTTCAAAAAGGCACTGGATAACAGAGCATGAATCATAAAACACACTACTGTGTAGCAATATCCAAGTTCATTCAATGCAATGAAACCATGCAGAGGACCTTTATTCCCAGCTAATTATGTGGAAACGCCTAAGACAATAAAGCATCTGGTGGTCTTTCTTCCCCATTTCAATTTTTCTCAATATTGTGACAGGAGAAAGCATTGTGCCTTTCCCAGGGTAGTTGCTGTGAAGAGGAGTAAAAGCAAGGGTCAGGGAAGAGCAAATAGATGAATTTATAACTTTCTTTTTATTTATTCCTTTCTCATTGTTTCTCTGGAGACTCTTCCTTCAGGGCTGTATTTTCAAACCACTATTCTCACTACACTCTGCCTGAATACTTTTTTTTTATAATACCACCCAAACTGCCAGGCCCCTCTGTGTTCACTCTTTTTTCTCCTCTCTTCCCCAGATGCATCCAAGAGTTGAAATCCAAGTCTGTGATCTCCTAGCTATTAAAACAGAAGCAAAAAAATTAGAAGCCTAGAAACAAGCAGTGTTTTCTGAACAGGGAGAGAAAGGATTTGGTTTGGAGAGTGTTTTCAGTAGGTTTGGGGCTTCTTGTAACAGAGGCTCCAGGACTCTGTCAGGCTCATTTTCTGTATATAAAATGAAAATAAATTTTCTAACAGAAAACTTGAAATAACCTCACAGCAAATGATTTCTGCATTACAATTTACTTTTAGGCCATCAAAAGACAACACCCTTTGAACTCTTTCTCCCCTGGCTCTCGGGCTCTATGGCACTCATTAGTGAATATTTTAAAAATGTCTCCTAATTCTTTATTTCAGAACAAAGCACAAAAGCTTGATTTTCGCTAGAACACCCTCCTTGATCAGATTATAGAACATCTTTTTCCTTGTGGGACCAAGGCTGTGAGGACAAAAGAAAACAAATTAGCCAGGTTCAGCGTATGGTACAAGGGGGTCTTGGTTTTCAGAAAAGAATAAAAGAATTATTTCCCTGGTTGCTGATCAGGTGTCTGACTAAAAATAATGCCTTGTGAATGTTAAAATAGGTTTTGTTTTGTTTGAATGATGATAATTACTGCTTACCTCTAACAAAAGCTGCAGGAAGAGTCTGATTTGGGTCATTGCTCTGCTAAGATCTCACCTGCCTTGGCCAGATGAAGTGAGGCTACCTGGAGCTCCCTGCATAGGGAGTGACTGCTCTGGAAAGTTTAGTAGGTGCTAACAAGCATATGCTCCAGGAGGCAGCTCATCCCCATACCAAGACAAATCTTCCAAAGGGATAAAGAGTGAAGAAGCCTGAAAACTCAGCTTAGACCCACCTCTTCTTCTTTTTTTTTTTCCTTTTGCATTGCAATATCAAACAGAAAGGACAACTCAGTGTTAAATAGGTTTAAATGAAAGAAATAATGAAATCAGAAAGAGAGAAAGGTAAGCCATTTTCCTAAATGGCTAATACTTGGGATCTTTCCTCAAGAGTAAATATTCCATAGGTTTCAGACTGTATCCTCTTTTTTGGGCACTCTCCACTGCCACTGTGATATTTAAAGACTGTGCAGCAATCAGCAGTTTAGCCTCAAAATAGAGGGAAGTACTTTTCATCCTCATGCTTTAAGTATTTGCAGTTTGTACAGCACAGAATGAGACTCAACTCCACTGTGAGAAAATGAACCCTTAGAAAGGAGCTGTGCTAGCAGAGACCAAAGGCAACATGAGATACAGACAGTAGAATACTCAGACTAGGAAGATTTGTACTTACCATGGATTTAGGGGAAGTAGAGGTGGAAGTGTCAAGGAGGAACTCCTAACAGACCAAATGCATGGCAATGTGTGGAGTAAATAGGAGGAAGCAGGGATGAGTAAGAGGGAGTGCATCTGATGGGTGCAGCTCGAGGCTGAATTTCATCCACTGACACAGTAAGGAAAAATTCCCATGGTGGTAGTGTATTCTTAACTCCTGAAAGGACATGACTACATTAAAACTCCTACCTCTGGGAAATATTTTAAGCAGTATCTAAATTTTAAATAGGAAGCCTGGGTCAGGGAGGGGCTGCAGTGTAGCTAAAATCACCGATTCATTGAGTACTGCACTCAAATTTCTGCTGCTTGATCCCTTGCATTAAGTGTAGGTCAAATCACTCTGTCCTTTCCTTCTTTTTAGGTTTTCAGTAAACGAAATAATAATTTTGGCCCTAGCTTTGACATCTAACAGTGAATGTTATCATTAATTTGCTTCTAATATTTCAGTTGCTTTGTTCAGTGAAAGAGTTTGTGATTGACAAATACACAGTCCTGTTACCAGCCTGCCTCTCCTTCACATATAGCATTCGACCAAAACAAGACTTGAAACATGAAGCAGAGAGAAACATAAAAAATAAAAAGGGGCAAGGGAAACATAAAGCAGAAGCAGGAAAAAATAGGCAGAAATGATCAGATGAAGCTCAAGGATTTGCCAGCTCTGCAGGCAAATCAGACTTCTTTTCTTCTTCTCAGGCATTCACAACAACATCAACAATTCTTCCCCTCTCCTTTGCTCTTCAGAGTGACACTAGTGGACTTTCGATAAAGCCACAGGTTCATGTGGCACATCTGTCTTTTACTGGTTAGTGAGGGCAAACACTTGTGCAGGAGTAAAGTTCTGCACTTTGGCAAAAATCAAATATGCTGTCTTCAATAAAACATTTAGTGTTGCCTTTCACCGTAAGGTTTACAAGTACCTAAAGGTGTGGTGAATGTTTTACAGCCTTGAATGCATGTAAAGCCGTGCAAATCATAACCTAGGATTGCCTGGGAAGAGACGATTGGAAAAAGGAAAAAAAAGATAAGTATGTTTGTTGAAAGCTGAGCATATATGCATATAAGAATGGAAAAGAAGGGAAAGGAAAACAGCTATCTGCAAAAATATTCAATTTTAAATTGGAATGGTAATATCCTGGAATTGCTAGAATTTCACAGCTGGCTGCAGCATGGTGAAATGTGTGTATCTGAAAAGGTTACATTTCCCACCCATGCTATGGAAAAACATGCATGGATATCTATGTTATGTAACAGGAGTTTCAGCATCAGAAGAGTGTGCAACAGATGCACACTCAGAAATGCCAACGTATACTCAGAAATGTATTTCTGACATTCCTAGGATTAGGAATAGCATGTCAGGAGGCTGTGACATTGTCCACAAGGGACAATTGTGCAGTGTAAAATGCAGGTGCACCAGGTTTTGTGTGGTTTCAGCAGCGTGCCGAGTGGGAGTGCATTTCTGCTAACAAACCCGTTACAGCCTCCCCGGAGAACTGAATCCTAAATGTGTTTCTGTTTCTGCTCTTATCCTCCCACTGCTCTCTCTGAGCAGTTAAAGGATTTGATTCATTCATCCCCTCCCTTTGTCTCCCAATCCTTATCCTTCCCAGCACACAATTACTACTTGTTACTATATAATTTTTTGTTACATGGATTATGGTCCTAATTACAGCCCCTGCCTGGGAGACTCAGGTGTAGAAATCGGTTTGTTTGCTAGAGTTGTCCTCAGGTGATTGTTTCATTGCAATGTATTTATAAGGCTTTTTGAAGCCACTCCAGAGGGAAATGAAAGCTCCCCAGACCCGAGACAAATGACATTATCTTCTTTCAGCGGGCTGAAGAAGGCAGCTTAGTCTTAATTATTTATGACTGAGTGTGTAGAATACCCCTCTGGTGATTATACACGTCTCGCTTCCACAGGCAGGATCACATGGGGGCCTGTTTAGGGCGACATGGCCCTGTATCCACTGACACCCTGTTACACAGCACAGAGCCCTGTGAGACTTCTCCTCTGTAAAGCTGGGCAAACATGTGGCAAAAGAGCAGTGGGAAGCCTGGTGAACCTTCACACCTCTTGTCATAAACCAGACTGCTGTGCCTTCCCTTTTGTTGTTTACATTTTTGCATGCTGGATGGCATTGAAAAGTGGCTGACCTGGCATCTTTTGTGGAAGTGGAAAGGGCTGTATGACAAAACTATTATTCTTGATCGGTGAAATGTTGTCCAGTAACATAATCCACCATGGAACCAGGGGAGAAGGTGGGCTGGAGGTCCAAGCGTCTCCTTGTCATCCAGATCTCCTGCCTGAGGCAGAAGTGCCATGAATGACTGCAGAACAAGCACAAAGTGTCATGGCACACCCAGACAGAGGAACAGTCCTTGCCCAGGCTGCTTGTGGCAGCACAGTGCTGACCTGCCCTCCCAGTGAGCTCTTCATCCATTCCTTCTAGATAACCAACTCAGCTGCAACTCAGGTAACTTTATATGCCAGAAGTTCAGTGGGGAAAAAAGGGGATCATCCATGGGTAACTGAGAGCCCAGGAATTTAGTTATTGATCATCACTCCCAAGTACACTGTGTTAAGACTCTGAAAAGTTGCTGGAAAGATGAGCTATTGGGTCTCTATGCCAATCTCTGACCTTTGTCCCTATTTTACTCCCAGTCTCCAAGCTAGAATTTCTTACAGAGCTGGTTTGGATTTTAGTAAAACGCGGTAAGTGTTATCAGTGTATTTTCCATCTACCACCTGACTGGTAAATGCTTGAATTATTCCCAATGTTAAAAAGTCTGCAAGTGTTCAGTTTTACTGATCACTTTGATTTTGGCACCATGCACAGACCAAGGAGCCTTACAGTAATCTACACAAACCCACCCAGTTCCGGAGGCCACTGACCAACTCTGCCAGGTTACTGAAATCTTGTATTTTGGGGTTGAGTATTTGTTTTGAGTATTTTGTTAAATTTATGTCACAAGGTAAATTTTTAGAAGGGATTTCAGATCTGCAAAGTTTACAACAGCTCTAGCAGAGATCAGGAGCTCCTGCAGTCCTACTGAAAATGGAGAGTGGTTTTTTTAAAGCGAAGTATTTTTCAAGTAAAATTTTTAATTGATGATTTTGAATAACTTATTTAGTCCTTCCAGAAGTTTGCCAAAAGGAAACTAAGGCATCTGAAATATTTTTTTTTTCACAGTCCTCTAGTAGATAAGTATATTTTTGTTCAAAAAATAAGGGTAAATTGATATAAAGTGGACACTAGTTTTGAGACAGAAGAATTAAAACCAAAACAGAGTCTTATGCCTTCAGAAAGCTTCCTGATATGCTGGAAGGGCTCTGTTATGTTAGTGCAATATCCAGATGCTTCACAAATATACTGTGGAAAACAGTGTCATGAATTATTATGTGTTTGAAGTTATCCGACAGAGATTTCTGTCAGGTTTTTTTAAGGCTCTAGTACTCTGGTAGGTTTTTTTCTTCCTTTTGGGAGGCTTCAATAGAAGTTCCTAAGCAAAACCAGCACAGCTGTAGGAGTTTTGAAGGAAGTTTGCTATCATCTCAGCAGACAGGCTGCTGGCATGGATGAATTAGCACAGCTGCCGTCTACAATGTGATCTAATTCACATGGCCATCAAAAAAAAGGGCAGTTTCAGTTTGTTAACGTGTTACTTGAATAAGTGATTAAAAGACACAGTAAAGTTTAAACAGTGAACTGTTTCCCAGATTCTGACATTTTATTAGCAACTCATTACTTTCAATATTGCTTTTGTATTCTTGTTCTGTGTTAGCTTTCTTGATTCCACCTTAATGGTTTGTTTTTATCTGGGCTTCAGCAACTCTGCTGGATGCTACTCTTCTGTTTAGAAATGGGATTCCATATTACATCAGCCCTGTGATCCTGCTGCTCAGGAGTGTGTCTCTGTTCACAAGTAGCACATGTGATCATGAGCTACTTGTGAACAGAGACACAAACATGCTTTCAATCCAGCATTTTATTTACAAGGAAATTTGGCCAAATTCCTCTGCTGCGAACTGGAAAAAAAAAAAAAATCTCTAAACTCTTTGGGGAAGAAAGACGGGGGGAAGCTCCCTGCTTTTTACACTGTTGAAACTTATGTTTGCAGTTTTGGGCGGGGAGAAGAAAACTAATTCCTATGCCACAAAATCAAAGCAAGGGGGGAAAAGGAAGCCACTCTGGTATCTTTGCTTTCCAGCACTGAAAATTCTCCATCCTCACCCACAGGCAGCACGTTGTATGCACAGATGGATGGCGGCATGGCCCAATAGCATGGTCCTTTGTAAAGCAAAAACTCTGCCAACTCCCTGGCCAAAAATCCCCCACAGGGTCCCCGATGAGGCAAATTTCCAATGGCAAGCAATAAGAACACAGGCAACAAAGGCCTTGGCAGGGCTGGGTACTGGCTGCTCCTTGTGGCTCTTCCAGGGCTGCTCAGGTTGCCAGCATGGTGACAGCAGGGGCAATTGATGCCACCCAGATTTGTGCTGGCAGACTCCAAACACTCACCCACGCTGTCCAAACAGCAGTCTGCCTCTGGGTCATGGGATAGCAGTGACAGGGAATTCAATGGCATGAGGTCTAGCCCTGCTTTTCGTCCCAGCTGTGAGAAATGAGGGACTGAGGTAAGGACATCTGCTGCTGCTACTGCCCACAGCTCTGACTGCTCCAGGGATCAGACAGGGGCACTTTTCTGGGGTAACAGAGGAGGGTTCATTTGCAGTGCTGTTAGGCAAGATACTCCAAATCTAGATATTTCCTTCCAGTAGCCACAGAGGGTTGATGAGTGGGGACAGAAAAACAGAACCACTATAAGAGAGATGGTCAGTGCAGTACCAGGTCTCAGATTCATTCAGCTTATCCACATCCACTGCATCCACTTCACGTGTTCACCAGTTTGTATAGCATCTCAGCAAGCAGACAAACCAGAATTTAGGCAAGTACTTTTGCTTTATCTTATTACCTGGTGTGAACCCTTTGGATTAGTAACGCAGCAGAAACAATGCCAGTGTCAACAAACCAGGGAAGAGCTCGAATGACCCTCACTCTAGAGCTGTGTTTATAATAAACTCCTGGAAACAAGAGCCAATTCCTCTTCTCTGACTTACAAACACAACACCAGAAGCGCACAAACCAAATCCTGTTTTACTGGGGAAATGTTCAAACACAGGGCCTTGTCTGTAGTGGTGGGTTACCTGTGTCATGCAAGCCTGGAAATTTGATATTCCCAGCCAGTGTGAGCCAGATGCTGGCATGTTCCCCCTTGGTGCAGTGCTGAGTTTTGCCTTTTCTAGAAATCCCTCCCACCCTTCCCCGGGCAGCATCTTCCACAAAAGTGCTACTCTGGGTTGTGAGTGAAATGTGGGACAGCAAAACTGGCTTGGGCACTCATCAGAGAAGGTCAGACAGACCTGGGCTGCCTGGGCTGGTGTGTATCTCTTCATGGCATTTGTGGGTGGCAGCCACAGCTGCTGCTGGCCAGGAGTTTGGGGAGAAAGGGGGTGAGAGAGGCCATAGGTGTGTGACTTGTACCCAGGCAGATGGAACCTGGGTGGATTAGGGTCCCCTCCAGGGACTCTGGGGTGCTGCAGAGATGCCCCCTCACCTGGCCCTGCTGCCCCCAGAGACCCTGGGGGCTGGGGTTGTCCTGTGCTTCACAGCAGCTCCTGCATTGATTCTGTCTTCAGTCAAGGGGACCGTCCATAGTGAAACAACACAGCATTGCAGCTTTTTCTCTCCAGACACAATGCTGGAGAGAAAATCATCAGGGAGAGGGTGTATCACTTGATGGGAAAGTTTTTGGCAGGAGTCTGTAGCATTAATGTATTTGTTCATGTTGCTGTTGCTGGTAAAATGTAGCTCCCCAAAGAATCTCAGCTGACATAACAATCTTTGTGTAATTGAGGCATTGCTCTCGTGTTTCTCTCATGTCTTCATTCTCTGCTGCTTAACATCTTCACCGTCGCCCTCATCCTCGCCTTCTTCAGGCTTGTCTCCTGCTGCGTTGCTGCTAGAGATCACTCTACTCTCACTCTGTCAGCTACTTACTTATTTCCAAATCACTTCCTTTATTTTATTTCTCAGATTCCTCCTTTGTACGGAAATATATCTGTCTGCATGTGCTCTCCCACATTTTCCCTCCTGCTGGTTCTTTGACAACATCTCTGTCCGAGGCTCAGGGATTATTTTGTGACACGTTCTGTCTTATCTGCTGTAATAGATTTTGCATGGTCCTTTTCAGTTGTAAATACATCATCTTTGCTGCCTTTCTCTTCTGCAGACTTGATAAGGCTTTCAAAGAGGTGCACTCAATTTGAAGGAAACTTCATATAAGCCTTCTCTATGGAACTTACTAATACAAAATTGTTTCATACATTCTTTTAAGAAGCTGTTTAGGTATTTAAATCCTGTTGACCCACAGCCCAGCATAGAGGCTTCTCCCAGATCCCATTTCCTTGGTTTCTGCTGTTTCTGCATCGCTTGTCCTGTGCCTACACTAACACTGACAGCATGGATGAGGGGACACCAGCAGTGCTGGGAGAGATGGACCCAGCTGTGAGGTGCTGGCTGGTGCTGCTTTTCTTCATTTCTTGTTTCCTACCTTGGTTTCAAAGAAGAAAGCTCAAAAGGAGATTTGAGTTCTCTGCCACTCCAAGCTACAGCAGGACATGAGTATAGCAGCAGAAAATTGCAGACGTACATGCACAGAATTGATATTTAAGCACTGGAACCAGTTTTCTGATCTCTTTTCTGAATGCTGCCTGGATGAGCAGTGTTTTGATACACAGGCAGACTCTGGTTGTGTTAAATGATAGGAATCCTTCAGTGAGCTGGAGTCTCTGCCCCCAGAAACCGAGCTCTGGGTCTGTGCCTGCATTTGGATGACTCTAAGGAGGGAAAACCTTAGGTAAAGAGGGCTCTTTCCAGCTAGTTTGAGGGTACAAGTGAGTGGCTTTGAATGTATGAAAGTACAGGGTTGATTGGGTACAGATTCCATGCAAGTTTGTTCAGGATGGGGCCTGAAACACAGCTGACCCCTTCGAGCAGAGCTTCCAGTCTGTGGGAGATGCAACCTTCTGGGCCAGGAGATGCTGCCCTCTCTCCTTGCCCCTGTTCTTTGGCGTTTGGGGCAGGAGGGGGAAAGAAGCTGGGGCGGGGAAAGAAGCTGAGAAATGAAACGAGGCACGAAGGCTGCACGAGAGTCTTTTATCAGGTACATCTTCGTTTTTCAAGTGCCTATCATATCACGCAAACTGCTCTTGAAGAGCCCTCCATTTACCCTCTCCCCTAATTAAATGTGCACTTCATTAATGTAAATTGGGGGTTTAATGCTCTTGTTGAAATTCTGAAGAAAGTGCTATGGCCTCGCGAAATGCTTAAGCATCATTGCAAATTAGATTAGGGACCAAGAAAGGCAGTAAAATTAGAATGATAATGGTTGATGTGGCTTCCTGACAGGCGTGACTATTCAGGGATCAATGGGACGGAGAAGAGTTTCCCCCAGCCTAAAGCAAAAGGCAGGGACAGACGTCAGCCTACAGATGTGGCTTTTGGAAGCTCTTTCAATTAGTTTAATTTGGTAAATGGTGGGGATTTAGAGGCTCTTAGCCAGTCATACAAGACAAGAATACATTGAAATGTTTTTTCGCTTTTTAACATAAAATAGGATTGGCCACATTTGCATTTCTTAACGCCGGGGTGGGGAGGTGGAGGGGGAGGAGGGGGCTGGGAGGGGGTGGCGGTGGGTGTTTAACCAACTTGGGGCTTTAAAATGGAAATGCTGGCCCTGGAGCTCGTTTGGGAACTCTCCCTGCCGCAGTCCTGGGCGGGGGTGCTGCGGACCTCCGGGGACGGTCCCTGGGCACAGCTTGGGAAGCGCTGGGGATGGCGTGGGGGGACAAAACAGGTCCTTAAACACGGGGGGTGGTGCGATGGGGGTTTTCTCTGGGCTCCGCTGAACGGAGACGAGTGTCCCCGTCCCGCTCTCGGGGTTCCAAATCGCCGGTGCTCTCCCCTCCTCGCACTCCTCTAATCGCGCTCATTCCCTCTGCGAGGTCGGGAAGGGAAAGGCAGCTGGAATGCGCAAACAGCGCTCCTTTTTGTGTCTCTGCCGGAGCCAGGAGTTGGAGCTTGTTTTTTAATCCCCCCACTGGATAGGCAATTGTAGTTAATGAGGTGGAAAACAAGTTCGACAGACAAGTGGCGCTGAGACTTGGCTGGGTTTGCGCGAGGAGGAGGTAAGAGGAGGGTATTCCTGGCTGAGGATTTCTTTACTATAAATGTGCAAATTAAAAAAAGCAACACCAAACCAAAACGCAGGAACATCAGCTTTTATGGAAAGCTACTGCCTCAGAAACAAATCCAACAGCGCAAAGCTGTGCAGTGGTGCATGGGGTGGCTGCGGGCGCTGCCTGCACGGAGCAGCCCCATTTAAGGGAGGTCCTCTCTCACCCCTAAAGCTGAGCTTCCCCTCTGAGCCTGGCCAGTTAACTGGGCTCCAAAAATGTTCCCTAATCCTCTCTTGACAGAAAATAATTCACGGGCAGTGAGGGTGCGTGTTTGCCAGAGGGAGAGACTCTGCTTAGCAGGAAAGAGCAGTTTGGGATCCATAGGGTTGGGCAGCTCCTGATAGGGTAAGCCTTGCACAAGAGGAGGACTAAAGTATCACCCTAAATGGGGTGGGTTTCCTTGTGACCTTAGGTGCTCCTTAGCCACTGCAAAGCATCCCTATTGAACCTCAGAAGTTCAAAATTTAGGTTTTGGATGCTGACTGAGATGTTGCTGATGGACTCGTATCCCTCCCTGTTTGAGCAGCATTGCAGTAATGCAGTACCAGATGCCAGGGGCTCTGGTTGTCAAACACCAAGCACCAGACACAAAAGTACAACACATTTGGTAATTCCTTCTCTGATCCAGCCAGTGTAATGTGCAGCTTTGCTCAGTGCTGGGCAGCTTCCCTGAAGCTGTTGCCTTGTGAGGGCTGACCTGAAACAGAGGCTAGACAAAACTAAAGAGTAAAATTAGGATTTATTAAAAGGTCCCCAGAATCCACCCTGGGCCTTACAGAAGCCTACGCAAGGCAGCACCCAGGGTGGTCTGCAAGTGGTGGCAAAAATGGCGCCGCAGTCACGAGATTTTGCCATTTTATAAGTTTAGGTCCATTTGCATATTGGGGTCCAATTGCCCAATTACAACCCCAGGCCGTGAGGTCCCATCCTTCTTGTTCCACCCCTCAGTCCATCGTTGTTTGCGTTCTTGGCCTGAAAGTTGTCCTTGGTCTTCCATCAGAAATGGATTTGTTTTGTCTGCCTGCTCCGTAGAGGGAGCACAGTACAGTTCTTAATACGAGGCTTCATCCCTAGGCAGCGTGCACAGAATCTGAAAATATAAAAGCTAAGGCATCAAAGCAGCCTGTGAAATAACCGGAGTTTTCCTCACTGTGCATTCCAAAAGCAATCCCAGCCATCTGTCCCAGAGGAGGAGTGAGGCCTGGGACTAGAGCACCTGATTCCACAAAGCTCAGGATGGAGATGCCCTGTAAGCAGCAGATGAGAAGTTTCTGCAGAGCTTGCTTGGCAGGCCTTGTGGGAGCTATTGCTACTGGTCTTTCAATTTCATTAGCACTAAATTCACCTTTACAAAAATTAAATTTTTAAAAACTGCTTGACTTGGCAAGGGCACCAGCTGAAAGATCAAGTTACTGTTTGTAAATGCCAGACATGAATTAATTTAGCAGTGCACTTGTCCTGACTTTATGAAAACATATCCCGAATATTGACTTTTTCTTTCTTCGATAAAACCTCTTTTCCTTTGATGGGTGAGGCCTCTGTCTCATTCCAGTGGGCTGGTGTTGAGTCACTCTGAAGCTTTTTCAGTGTGTTGCTCATTTGGAAATGTGGGCATGAAGTTGCTGGGTCTCTGCTGCTGCCTGGAGAGCTAGGTGAGAGAATTTAGTGCTGCTTTTGGGAGATGAGTGCTTTCAGTGCACTCAGGACAAACCTGAAAAGTGGGAGCTGTGTCATCTTTCAGAGAGAGCGTAACATCATCAGCTTGAAAGAAAACTGGTAATCACGTCTGGCTGCCAGTTACCTCAAAACTTTTTGCTGTGGAAGGGGGTAATGGCAATTGTGCATTGTTAACTTAAAAAGAAAAAGAAAAAAAAAAAAAAACCAGTTTAAAAATATGTGTGTCATTTTTAAAACAACCAGAAAGGCAGATAGACTCCTTGGAAGTCAGAGGAAGTATCTGAAGGTGCCTTTTCTGTATGCCAGTTCACATCCTGAAAGCTGCAGCTACAGAGACTGAAAGAAGACCAACACACAAAAGAGGTAAAAGAAGAGAAAAGAGCAACCAGCAGGCAGAGCAGATGGAAAAATAACAGGGAAGGAGCTGGTCAACCTCAGGTCTTCTTCAGGCAATCAGTAAGCAGTTTGCTCCTGTAGTTCTCCCTGCACCCCTGTGGAAGCCGGCTGGGAAGCAGAGGTTTTCCCTGCTGTAAGGGCATGATTAGGTGTGGCCCTGTGGATCACTCTCACTTATTCAGCTGTTAAAGCAGCTTAAACCCCTATAAGAACATTAACATTTGGGTGCCAATACCAGCTTGACCTTTATTCATAAAGTGCAAAGAGTTGGAAGTACAACAGATTGGTTGCCAGCGATTGCCTTTTATGTGCAGTTTAGAGGCTTTGATTTCTCTCCCCTTTCTTCCTTTAATCTGACATCGCTGCCTTGAATATGTTTGTGCTCTAAGTAAACAGGGCCAGTGCAGGCCTCCCTTTTTGAAGAACTGTGTGTCTGTGTGAGAGTGAGGTGGGGGGTGAGGTGACCTCAAAAAGAAAAAGTTTGCCTTTGGAATTAGAGGGCTTAAGAATAGATGGAGGACACCAGGGTTGAATGGAGCTGTTCACAGGTCTGTGAGTTGAGCTCCACATCAGGCTTGAGGAGCCCCAGCTATTTATTCCAAATAGCTGTGTACATGGGGAATGAGAATGTAAGGATTTATATTAACTCTCCTGGACTTTTGACTTCATGACATATACAAAACAGAAACTCCAAGTGGAGCACAACAAAGGTGAACTGTCTGAAAAAGTCAGACCATCTTGTCCAACAGCATCTGGTCCCACCTTGTGTTCTTGGGTTACTTCTGGGGTAGGAGAGATGCCCAAGACTGGGTTTTTTTATTTCTAGTGGCAGATTTATGCTGTTTTTCTGTGATTTTCTGGTTTTTACTCAGTCTGCATAGTGATAGAGTCACATCGTGGCTGACTGTTTTCCAGAAGCATGGAGGAAAAGCTGAGGAAGGAGAATAGAGGGAATTTATGTCTGACATCTCAGCAAAACCAACCAGCACGATCGTTGGCTGACACCATCAAAGCCATCATACAATTGGGATACCCTGGCCTTAATTGCTCAAAAGTAGCAGCTTCCTGCTAGCTTTGGTAAAGGTGAACCTAAAAATTTCAGTGTTGTTTGGGCACTTGGCTGCCTCTTTGAAACTCCTTTTAAGCTTTTAGTCCTGGTTTAGACAGCTTTTTGATTTTTTTTTTAATAGGATACTTGTCTTCCATAGATCCTGCAGTGCTTTGTCACAATCTGCTTTGTCAGGACAGCAGTTTTCCAACTACACTGTTTATGCATAAGTGTGGCCTAGAGAGCTGCATTGTAAAAAAATACCAAAAAAACCCAACATTGTCTTTTAGAGGTCATCCAGCTACGTCTGCAATGACCCTGATGACTTGTCTTCAATGGAAATACCTTCTAGATTTGTGTGGTACTTCCATCTTCCATCTAGAGCTGGAGATCTTCTTGGTTTTCTGCTTAGACTGATACTGCAGGGAAGAAATCTTTCCTACTCTACTTCCCCCAGCAGTGGGGTTACTCTTGACTTCTCCAGGTGTCTGTGTCTCTTGGCCATTGTGTGACTGCCAGCAGATTTTGTTCTGCCCTTGTCCTGCATGTCAGTCTACCCCGAGCCTTCTTGCCTTCTCCAGTATTTCAAACCCCTGCCCAAAGCTCTTGTTTCAATAAAAGTGGGGGTTTTTTTGTGCTGACAAAATATATCTTTATAGCAGAGGGAATGTCTGAATGAGCATTTCAAGTCTTACCTGTCACAAGCCATTAGCTGAATTGCTTAAAGAAATCCCCTGACAAGTGTAATTGATGGTTTTGTGTTACAGAGCTTCATGATATTGCCCACAAGAAGAATTTCTTTTACAAAAGCCCCTTCTGTTTAATAAAGTAATTTGTTCCAGTTACAGTGATAATAAAATTGCTGAAATGAAACAGGATTGTTCAATGAGGACCTGAATCCAATTTGCTGTACTAGTACGATTACACTTTTATCTCTGTGTTTACTCATTTGCAGAATTGCTACCAGACTTTTTATATGCAATTAATAGGATTAATGGTTCCCAGTACAGGGAAGACAGAGCCCAGGAGCACAGTACCTTATTTTGTGTGTCAATGACACGCCAGCCTTTTGTGGAGCGCTGCCTCAGGGTGTAATTCAGTGTAACATGCTGCTTTCCTCTCTGTTCTTTGCAACAGGTGGAGGGGATCTCATGGCATTTGATCTCATGGTTGGTAGTTACTACATTTGTACTGCTGTAGGGTCAGAAGAGCTGCTTTTGTGTCGCTGCTAAGAACAGAAGTTTATCTTCCTGGGGGGAAGGGTGGCAATACACGACCTCTGTCCTTTGAGTTCAAAACAACTATGAAACAATTGTTTATTCATGCCTTTTTTCTTTTCTTCTTTGCAAGTCTAGAAATTACTTATTGAAGATTTGTGAGCCATGGAAAAGAATGATTTTTCACTTCATGGTGACTGAGGGAGTGCCCACAGAGATAGATCTACACTAGCTTTTCCTTTTTAGGATTCTGCAGACAGGAAGATGAAGGAGAAAACCCATAGTGTGCTGATGTGGCTCACAACTTATTACACTGATGCCTCTGAACCTGATGTGGCCTGATGTTTCTTAACTTCAGCTAGGACCAAATCTCCCCAGCCCAAGGCATGCAGGCTAGTGGTCTTCACAGCTCACACATTCAAGTAACATGTGCCAGCTTTTGTTCCTCTGCTTCCTGGCACTCTTGTAGCAATTCCAAACCTACAAGACTGATATTTGACCCTCTAAAAGTGGCATTATTTGAGTCTTTCAGTAGAGAAAGCGACCAATGATAGAGTACGTGAGCACAGAAAGGGTGGTTTACTTGCTCCCTAAAGCTGGCCATGAGGTGACATTAGGTGCAAGATCCAAATGCTCCATCAGTTGCTTCAATCCAAGCACAAACATATCTAGCTCCTAATGAGGGAATGCAGGCACACTCTGTGTGGTTATTAATATCCCCCTGCGTCCCCGTGGCACCAGCTCCGTGCTTGCTGCTGCCCACACACAGAGCCAGGACCAGTGCTGCTCCAGGGAGCTGGCAGTGTGAGCAACAGCATACACAGTCTAAGCATTTGCAGTCCTGGAGACAAACTGAAGGCCCTCCTGACATGTTACTAACTCAGGGATATAAGTGGACTTCACTAAAAGCCAGACAGATTAACTTGCTAGGTTTGACTTAAATGCCTGGACTGCAGGGGAAGAGCTTGCCAGCTTCCTTAGGGGCACTCCAGCCTGGATGGGATTTTTCAAGTGACTGCAGGCAGCTCCCAGCTCTAGGGCCATGAGGCTGGATTCTGGGCTCAAAGTCCACAGCTGATGGTGGCCAAGAGGGTTTTATGCATGTATTGGGCTATCTGGCTACCTCAGAGTCAAACACTGGCAGGTATTTTATGCTAATTTAAAAAAAAATGCAGATAAAATTAGACAACTTCTAAACTTCTCATGCCTTAACACAGAAGCAGACAATGAAGAAATGGTCTCATGATGCAGTAGTGGAAAATACCAGGGAAGCAGGGAAATCATTTACATGGTGCTTATTTTATATTAAATTTAATCAGATTAGGTTTTAGAATGCAAGAGGCTGACATTTTCACTTGATGGAGTTCTGAGGCCAGTAGGAGCCTACAGCTCCAGGGGTTGGCTGGAATTCCTTTTGGTGCCAGGTTCAAGCTGCCTTTCATTTAGAACATGACTGCTCTGTGCTGGGGTAAATGAGAAACCTCAGCCTGATGCCTTGGGTGGCAGGAAGAGCTACTGGCAGTGGTGTGGCTTATGGCAGAGGCTTTGACATGTGGGCAGGAAATGTGGAGCAGAAACACTGAGTCTCCTTGTTGCTCCTGTTGCGTTGTCTCCCCAGCAGAGTTCAGAGCTGGCTTATGGCAGGGGATCACCATCCACGGGAGGGGTGACTGAGCGCCAGGTCGAGGTGCTGATGGGGAGTCTGCAGGTGGCTTGATTAACATCTGCTCCAGCCCCACAGCGTAATGACTGCCCCTCTGCAGTCATTAAAGGTGCTGCATTACTCCAGGAGAGTACTGGAACCCTTGAGAGGGGAGTGCTTGGAGTTGTCTGTCAACTGCCACATTTCTTGATGTGCTGCTCTAACCATTTGGTAGCAGTTATCAAATGGATCACACACAGAGAGCTCCGTGCTGTCAAGGATATCTTCAGCATGTTATGAATCATGTGGGCACAAACATCTACTTTCTCTTCCTAAAACCCCAAGCTGCCTTTTTTCCCATGGAGACAAGCTGAGGGGGGTGAGCAGTGTCAGCAGCTTCTGTTTTCTGCCTCCTTGTATGCTGAGGCTGCTTCTCTGATGTGTGGAGGTTTTGCAGTGCAGAGTGTAGGTCCTTCTGAGTCCCTGAGGAATTTCCAGTGTCCACAGCACAATGCTTTCCAATCTTTGCATGGGAGTTCTCCATCTCCCCAAAGTCCTTACCATCTTGCAAAGAGCTTTGGGTACTGATTAAGCTGATAATAGAATAAATAACAGGGGCTAGCCTAGTTTTTAGCTGCCAGCCTTCTTGACAGTCTTTGTTGGACTGCAGTCAGCTTATAAACCCTGGAGCAATAGATTATCCTCTGGAAACTGTAATGTCTTCTGTACCTTGGCACTTTGTAAGGACTCTCACACAGCCTGTCTCAATCACTTTCAGTGTCCCAATCAAAGATTTCTGACTTCTCTGAGCTAACTACCAGTATTTTTCCCTTTAGTGCTGTAGCAGTGTCAGCTCTGAGTGTTGATACAATGCTGGTCTGTTTGCCAATGTGCTCATATATCATGCAGCCTCACCATTGAAATAAGGTGAATATAGTCTTAAGAGGAATGCTGAATTTTATGTATGGTGTAATCCAGAACCCACTAATGTTTTAAAAGAGACAAGGTCAGGGGGAGGAGATGTTTTGTGGACATCTATGTCCTGTGAATTCAGCTGTCTGAAAGGTCAAGCTTGTTAGGGATACTGCTGATAATTCTCCTGCAGTTCCCAGACCTTTGTGCCCTATGCTGACAGCTCAAAACACCACCCCTCACCACCACCCCACCAAAACTCAGATATTTCTGGCAACGGGACCAGACCCAGCAGAAAGTGGGCTGGCAGCAGACAGCCTCCACTGGGAGGACTACATAAGGCCTGGAAAGGTTTGGGAAGCAGTTTTGGCCACACCATTGAACAAGGGTGCCAGGGCTGGGAAAGGGCTGCACACTGAAAACTTCAGTAAAGGAGTATCAGGCCCACTCCTGGGAGGAGAATGTGGTTAGAGCACATGACACCAGGCTGGGCACTTGCTGACTGGTTTATCCTTTCCACGATCACAATAAAATAAGGTTGTGCTGTACCAATTGCTGTTTGTGTCGAGTGTCCAGAGGCAGTAACAGCCACCAGGGCTCTGCTGTGCTCAGAGCTCTGTTAAAATGTAGTATAGGTTTGGGACGTTTTGAGGAAATTTATGTCCTTTTTAAAAAGGATCAGACAGCTGGTGAGATGACAAACAAGACTAAGGAGGGCACATCCCCTGTTAGGCATCAGCTCAGTGGCATAAATGTGAATAGCTATGAAGCCTCTTGATCCCAGCCCTAGTTCTATACACACTACCCCACACCTCCTTCATGGCAAATGGGATAAAGAGGCACAACACTCATTTTTAGTGATGTTTCTGCTACACTGGTGTATTCACAATGTCAAAATGACTTTGATGTTAAGAAGAAATGAAAGCTAGAAGTGACTGGATGTTTGCATGTCAAATCAGGAGGGCTTTGCCTCTGTTGTTCAGCAAGCAGCCTCTGGTGTTAGACTGAGTTTCAGCAAGTTTGTGCACTCAGAATCAAGAACAAAACTCCACTGCCAGGAGCCCCTCTTTCCAGACTGGGCCTTCTCTTTGCATCCTGTGAAAGCCTCTGCTGCCCTTGGACACTCTGAAGAGAGAGGGACAGTGGTGCACCCAAAGCCCAGGAGTATGAGAGTCGTGATCAGGCTGTAGTGCTGAGCCACATTAGGGAGCTGGAATCTGTTGCCAAGAATTAAGAGCATTTAGTCTGAGTATACTGTTGCCTTACCTGTTTTTTCCCCACAAGCTGTTGGGGGCCCTCCTTGGCCCCTTTAAGAACCCCCTCTCTGTGGAGCAGCTCCTGGTCCCTTTGGCCAGACGTGGCAGGAATGGATGGGCTGTGTGCGGCGGGATCAATTGTAAAAAGTGGAATTAGTCATTCTAAATCATGCAGCTGTGGTCGAAGGGAGCTCTTCTAAAAATCATTAAACAATCATGTATTCTTATTGATTTATTCAAAATACCTTGAGGGAAAGCAGATTAAACACAAGGTAAAAGTAAACTAATGCAGATTAAATGGATGAAGGATGGGCCGATAGTTCCCTAGGTGGTTTTTTTACTAATGAGAGGAAAATTATATGTACACTATTACCAGTATAAAAGAGTCTATTAGAGGTCTTTTGCTTGACATATTTATGTATTTCAAATACTAAGTAGCACAGTGAATTGGGTTTACCCTGGACATTTGTTATTTTTATTGCATCTCCAAGTGATAAACAGGGCTTTCTCTTGAGGGCAGCACACTGCTTTTCTCAGGAGGCACAACCCTATCTGCATAGCAAAATGCTGAGATGACAATTGCATTTTGGATGACATTTATTAGCAATCCAAGTGCAGTTTTATGCCCACTTCTGAGGATCACAGCCAGAGTTTAAATTGAGGGGTGCAGGTATAGGTCATTATTTGTAGCCACCATCACCCCACCTTCTTTCCACTTTATCCTCCCATGCTGCTGCTTTTGAATGGCATTCATCCAGAAGCCGTGTGAGGACTGGGGTGACACATTCACTGTTCATTGACTACTGTCATGCACTTGCAGCATGCCCTGAGGACAGCAACACTGCAGGGAAGATGATTTTGTTCAAATGCAGTGGAGTTGTCACCTCAGATGTGCCTGCTCACGTGTGCTTGCTCTGACTGCTGCTGGTGTTCAGGAGGAGCAGGGCCACACCCTGGAGATTGCCACATCCAACACCATTGGAAACAGGGCAATCATATTTAATGTAGTCAAGTTCTGGTTTCAATTTAGGGCAAGAATCCTCACTTTTGGTTTGTAGAAGTGTCAGAACGTGGTAGAATCAACCACATGGAATATTAAATACCAGGAGTCACTTTGTAATTTTGCAGAAACTCAGAATCAGAAACTGTAAGGTTGCTTTCTCCCGCAGATAAGGATAGGGCTGGTGACTTTAACCTTCTTGCATTACACAGACTGCCTCTGGATTTTCTGCAATGACTTCAGTAAGCAGTGGTTTTCTAAAAGAGGTATCTCAGAGAAGATTAATATTGTATAGGAAATAATGTTCCTGTGTTGAGAGATTCATTTGCAAAGCCAACTTAACATTACTGGGAAAAATAAATATATGGCCCTTATTAAAGGGTATAGTGGTTTCCATTTTTGCCTATATGTATGCCAAGTAGAATGTGAAAGAATCATAACTAAGTGGATTAGTTCTATACCTTACCTACTTTTGTAATTATTGCTCTTGTCAAATAGTGTATCTAAACTAACCTACAAAATGAGACCTTGTCATGGCAGGCAGATAAAAAGTTCAAAAACACATTTATGATCATTTCATTATATGCTGCACTTAATTAAAATAAAGGTAGCAACCTGGAGGTATTTATTTACAGAACTTTAGGTTTGATATGTAATTTGTGCATAAACCACAAGCTATGGCACTGTTATGGTCTTTTTAGTCAGTATAGAAATATTTGCCCAACAGTTACTGGAGGAAGTGATACAAAAATGCCTAAAGATGGGACACATGAAGTTCAACTCACTCAACAAGTGGAAATGTTTGATTTCATTAAGTACTAATTACTCACCAGCACTGTTCTGTCCCTGTGGTGATACTGAAGGTGGCATTGGCATGTTTGGGAAGGGTCTCATGCTGGCTAGCATGAGTGTGGTGTGGAGGAAAATTCTGGGCTGTAAAAGTATTCTTCTGCTTTTTGGTAAGTGATGTCCTGTGCAGTTTTGTTAGCAAAGAACTTCAGTGAGAGAGACCTTGTGGAAAGCTTCCACAGTTTGAACTAGGTTTGTGTTGAAAAGTGATTAGGTTTTGTAAGTTTGTCTTACTTACAAATATCTCTGGGCTTTGAACACAACGTGTCTGCTTCATAAAGTTCTCCTAATTAAAATACAGATATTGGTGTCAAACACTGATAAGGATACAGGGTAAATTGGTGGGCTCCTAGAAAGAACAGCAGTAGAGAAACAAGGTGACACTAGGTGGGCTCCTAGAAAGAACAGCAGCAAGAGAGGAGTTGTCTCTGCAGAGCCATTCTGGAAGCTGCTGCTTTTACCAGTGGGTGTCTGTGCAGAGAGAGAGCAAGGTGCTGCTGCTCTCCCTCCTGCTGGGACATTCCTCCCACTCCCAGTAATCCCTCCAGCACCTCCCAGGGCCATAATCTCTTTCCCAGAGGCATAAAGCAGCTTCCTCTGGTTGCAGAGCAGAAGGGAAGCACGAACAGCATGTGATTTGGGGCTCTCATGTGCCTGTGATTCTGGATTTAGCTGAAGTGATTGGATTGCTGATACCCACGAGGAAAGGGAGAGGTTGCCACCACACGGCAAGGGGTCCAACCTGCTGGAGAAGTGAATTCTGAGCTGCTGCAGCTTGTGGGTGATTGTGTTATGCCAAACTCAATCTGACTCCTTAAAATTTAAAGCTGAAACTGGGCAATTTCAAGTTGTTTCATGAGTGTTCAATCATTTTTGTTGTGCAGGGTGATGCTTTATCAGACAGTCTGACACCCACTTTAGTCAACTAATTTTGGTTTATTTTTCCCCTGGTTGTTTCCCAGGGCAACATAGCCAAGTCCTGTCCCTTAGTCATGAGAGACTGAAGGGTGAATCTCAGTCTCTATTTCTATTATTTTTTTCACCTGAAAATACTTTTCTTCGAAATCATGTTGCCCATAAGGAGATCTGTACCCTGTTAACAACACAGAGGTTTTGTTTCTGTTAAGTTTCCAAGTACAAGGCCTATCTAGTGTTAGTACATAGAAGCACATACTGAAAACCAATTTTTGTTTACCTATGCAAATGGTTGGCGTTTCTGGGCATTTAATGAACTGCAAAATAACAAGTCTCTCTTTGCATGGACCAGGGAGTGCCCATGGTGGAACTCTCTATGGGAGGGAGAGCAGTGGCAGCAGAGAGATGTAATGCCAAAATACCTCATGGTTTAAAACAAACTTTCAGATAAGCTACATCTATTGCCAGGTAACAGGGGGGAAAAAAGGGGAAACAGCTTCACTGTGCAGCTGCAAGCAGTGAGTTGGCTGATAGGCTTTGGTCCCATTCTGTTCCACAGGAAAAAACTCCAGCTGATTGCGTGTGTTTAGGTCCAGGTTTTCGGGAGGGTGCAGCCCTTCCCACTGGCTCAGAGAATCAACCCCATTCACCACTGTTCCTTTTCAGAGCTCTACTGTTCACCTTCTTGTGGAAGGTCTTGGAGCTTAAGAATGAACTCTTTCAAATTTCTTTTTCTTAAGAGTTGTTCCAACATCACCTGAGGGGGAATTTGTGTGGGGGGGTGTAATTTAACTTTTTTGGCCCCTGTGTTCAGAATTCAGTTTGAAACATTTTCAGGTTTTGTTAACTATAACTTTCCACCAAGTCCTATCAGTAGGATCTTCACCACTTCAGATATCACTTGATGTATTCATTTTTTATATATTCAGAGCTATGCATAGGGAAATTGAGATGTTGACCACAGGCACTCACCTGCAAGAAGATATAATTCTCTGAAGGTGATAGGTCAAGCTTTGGTGAGAACGGGCATTGCAATCATCTGCAGTAGATCTCAGCTTGGTTCAATATTAACTCAGCCCAGAAAGGAGCAAAAGGAATAACCTTTTGGAGACATCAACTGCAAGTAAAGTGCAGTGGCAGGCAGAAAGGGAGAGAAGTTCAGTCCTGGTGAAGAGGGAGGAGGTTCCTTGTGTTGTAACTCACTGCCAGACAAAAAGCAGTTGTACCTGGCATGGGAAGGCTTGCTTGTAAGCCAAAAAAAAGCAAAATATTTTAAATTATTGACTTAATTACCTCTGGAAAAAGATTAATGTAGTCTAATTTTTTTAAAAAAATATTACTATAGACTGATTTTTTAAAAAATAATTTATTGGTTTGTCAGTTTGCAGATTTGTTTCCCTTGGCTGTTTCAGGAGGCTGTCTTGACTGCCAGCATCAGTTCAGCCTCATTTTCTGTTCTGCAGGAAGATAAAACTGTAGAATTGTCAGACTTGATCAGGGCAGGCAGTCCATCTGATCAACTATCCTGTCACCAGCTTACTAGAAAAATAAAGACAAGGTTTGTTTGCTGCCTTTTTTTTTTTTTTCCCTTTGCTGCTCTTTAGTATCTTCAAAGCCTCTCTGCTCTACATCTCTTACCTTGCTATTCAGGCTATGTCTAGAGCAGAGGGAGCAAAGCATTTCCAGAAAATCAGTTTGTCCCACCATTGCTAGGTATCAATTCTTGGATAGAAATTTAGTCCCAAAACCTCCCTCAGAAACATAACTTAAAGTGACTGTAGTTGCTTTAAAGGAATGAGAGAGTAAATTACCACAAAAGCTTGCCAAGTAACACTAAACAAAAAATAAATACCGCTTTGAGGGAGAGAAGGGAGAAAAGTTTCTGCAGTCAGAGCTGTATACCTTGTACAAGTCTGTCTTGAATGATTTCTGAGTCAGTAATAAATCGATATGATGAAATGTAACCTGTCATCACGTTTGATCCAAAAACTTTCCATTCACCTTTCCATTTGGGAGGAAAAGACCTGCATTTTCCCCCTCTCCCTATGTATATGGGGCACCATTTCAGTTCTTTATTGTCTCTGTGGTAGTGCAGCCCATAAACAAAGCCAGTTATAAGCCTGTGAAGAGAAGGAAATTCCATCCCTAAGTGAAGCTGTTGCAAGGCAGTTCCCAACTGATGCATGTTGGAAGTAGAGAGGAGCCTCAGGAATCCTAAGTAGAACAAACTTTTCCCTACCTAACTTCACAAATGAGGAGGATATGAAGGAATAGGATGGATTTTTAATGGGTTGGTAGTAATCCATTGGGTTTATGTGATCTCTATGCTTACACAAGGCACCACAAGAGACATCAGTGAAAAGCTGCATTGTAACAAGCTGCAATGCCTTGCTGCATCATACAAAAGTTCTCAGCTCTTGGTTAAGAGGTAGGAAAACAATAATCAGAATTAGTTGGAGGCTGACAATCTGAGCGCTCCTTTAAATTATTCCTTGTCTGTTTGCAAAGTCTGCTGTGAATAAAGAACTTAACAACTGCTGCACATCCACCTAAGAAACAAAATACACACTTAATACTATCAGTATCAGATTGTGTTTTTACACCAGGCAGGCAGCACTGCTGGCTTCTCTGGCTTAGCGTACAGTCACTGGAAGAAAGCCGCTATACGGTGAATTATTAGGGTACTTGGAAAGTGAGATTTGATTTGTGAGGGTTTATGTTATTCAGCATTTAGGCAAGCAATAATTCTGGATGCCCATGAGCTGTCAGGCCAGGTCCTTTCCTGGAAAAATGCCAAGCAAAGCTCATATTCATGTTTTGATAACATGAAATGCGTTGTGCCTTTTTGCCTGAGGCCCGATGTTTGTCACAGCCTAGACAGCAGTGACAAAAAACATGAAGCATGGGATTTTCATAAAGAGTGGTGGTATTTGTCAGTCACTTGGATCCAGGATATATTTGATGAGTTTAACCCTGTCCAGTTGATGTGCTAGCATAGGTTGGTTTGATGTTTTTAAATTATTAAACATGGATGGATAATTTTAAACATTTTCTTGCAAAATATGATAGGTTTATCTGACTCCTTTTTTCAAATCAGGCATCTTGATACTGATAATTAGAGAAACATGGGTCATCATCTTCCCTGTTGAATAAAAGTGGAATTCTGCCTTTTTTTTTATTTTGTTGTGGCCAAGCCATGACTTTTTGCTGTTTATGAGAAACAAGCAGACTTGTGTAAAATAACTATCGTCAATGAACTATGTTATCTGGCAGCACTGAACACACTCAGTGGATTAAAACTGAAAGTCTGTCGTGATCTGTGTGACTGACAATATCTCACTCCCTTCTCTTGGCTCCTTTTGATATGCAAGAAATCCCAGTACTGGGGATCGTTCTGCCAGCTGGGAATCTGTCCTGCAACTTCAGTGCCTGAGAGCTGTGCTTGGCAGACACTGTTCTGCACTCCACCTTCCTTGGGAGCAAAATAAAATTAAACATAATGGAAAGTCTACTTAACCACAAAATTTGCAAAATGAGACTCACTGATGCAAATCACGACCCAAAGCCCTTGAGTGTGTGAGGATGTTCTCGGCTGATTTCAATGAATTTTGGATAAGGCCATCCTGAGCTGTATGGTTTTAACTGCACTCACAGTTATCATATATATTCATGTTTGTGTAAGCTTTTTCCCTTCCACACAGTCAATTTTTCCATCCTGCTCTGACCCTGTAGCCTCAGTTTCAGTATCAGTTTCAGAGGTCCCTGTTCATTTTACAGCTTAGGAATGATGCCACCTGTGTACAGATAAGGGTCTCACCTGAGTTGTAAACCACAAACAAAATCCAGCCAGCATGAAAAACAAAACTTGCCTTCAGACACAAACACCTTCAGCAATGACAAAGGAAATACTGAAAAATTACTGGTGAGGCAAATTGCTTCTTGGATTAAGTGCTCTTACTTGAGAATTTGTCCTGTCACGAAAATCCTTTTCCAAATTCATCTCATGCCTCGTGTCTGAAGCACAGATGAGCATGCAAGAGGTCTTGCTATTTGACAGAGACAAAATTCTTTATGCTTGCCTTCAGTTCTCATAATATCTTTAATTTTCTGCCTTTCACATTAATTCAACTTGCAAAATTTGTTATGCAGATGCAATGCAAACCACTGCAGCAGAGACCAAGCTGAGCAAAACTTCCAGTCAGAAGCAAGTTATATTCCTCATTCTCGATAGCAAAACTGTGTAGAAAAACCTGCAAACCCACCCTGACTCTGCCAGGTAAGCTGTGACAGATATGATTTTGCCACCTGAAGAGGTCACTGCCCTTTCACCAGGAGCATTTTGCCCCAGCTGAGTTACCAGGGGCAGCCTGTGCTCCCAGGAACAGGGGTCACAGTGAGGTGAGGATGAGTTGTGCTGGAATGCCTGACTCCCATTCTCCCTCTCCTCTGCCCACGTGCAGGATGTTTCCCTGAGGACAGACCCAAGGGATATTTGTTGTCTTTTGAAGAGAGGGGCACCTCACTTGCCACTATTTTCCTCTGTGTTGGCCAATTCTTCTGAAAAGTCAAGACAAGCAATTACTGTAAACTGTCACGGGCTGTTCTCCTCACCTGCATTGCATTCAAACAGGGAAACAACTCTCATCATCTTTCCAGCACAGGAAAAATAACATGAAAATTTGCAATTGATTAAAAACCAGAAAAGAGAATGTTGACAACTGTAACCAGCTCAAGAAAATTCCATTCTGTCTAAGCAAGGCTATGTATTTTTATGTTCATTAAGTTTTAACACCTCCCAGTCTCACCTCAGCAGATTTCATTTTCTTGGAATAAATTGTTAACATTCGTATAACTTTGACATGATGATTTTGGAGACTCTTTGAGAGGTGGTTTTGCTTCAAAGCTCAAACAAAAGTGCTTGAGAGAATTTTTGGCTCAGAACATGGGTTTGTTTTTGTTGCTTTGTTTTTTTTTTTAATTGAATGTGCCTGCTGAGAACTCTGGCTTCCTGTACAAAAACAAAATTATGAGACACACAAGCTTTCCAAATCTCTCCGTATTCTCACTATTATCCAACTGGCACTCGTGAGGAGGAGGGTCTGATCACTGTGTTCCCATACAGGAAAACAGACTGCAGAAGAAAACTGGACAGAGCTCAGGTAGTTCTTAACTAAAGAGTGTTGTCTTCTTATTGTTTCTTTCTCTGCCTCTTGCCCTTACCAACTCTTTCAGCAAGCTTGAATGCTGCATCTGAGTGCTTGGCTTTCAGAAAGAGCACACATAACATCAGCTAGAGCTTGTCCAAGTAAAATCCACTATCCTTTGGCCGCTGAAATTATGTGGGAGACAGAGGATGCAGTATAGGAATTATATTTTGCTGCAAGAGAAACAGAAGCGATGTTCTTTGCTACCTGTGAATTTAGTTCCTTGAGTCCCTGAAAAGGAAAAAAAGAAGTGGATCTTTGAAGCTGTACTGTGGTTCATCCAAACATATGGCTCTGTTATAGAAAATTAAATCATTTTTCCATTTCCTACTAGAAAGGGATCAACTAATGTAGGATTTCTCCTAGGACCACCCTACAGTGGTCAAAAATGGGAAGAAATTGCCAAAACTCACTCCAGATCAATCACTACTTGTGTGCATGAAAAAGAACCGAGGAGAGATAATGTGGTATGGGTACACTGTTACCATTTATCCTCAAGTGTAACAGATGCCACAAACTGAAAACACAGTGAAAATTAGCTGGATCCACCTGAAAATGCAGCAATATTCCTGCTGCTGAGGAAGAACCTCAGAAATGGGAGTGTATCCTGAAATGTCTTGTTGAGAGCATTGCTTGAAGCCAGTGCTGTAGGCAAGGCTTTAGATATTCCATGCTATCAGGAGCTTTGTGGCTTTGCTCTTTCCTACTTTGATTACCCACTCATGCTTTTCCTTATTCTAGTAATCACGTGTCCAGCCATTACTTGCACTGAGAAACACTTTCAGACTGTATTCTTCTAGCCAGCACCCAAATCCTTTCCCAGCTTTCTCTGCCAGGCTCAATTCCCTGCAGGGTTTGGGACAAACTCCTTGCAGACCAAGGGAACATAGTATTCCCATTACAAGGAAACCTCAAAGCTACACACTTGGCTCTCTTCCTTGCCTTTCATTTCTCCCTGTCTTATGTGTACAATAAAAGTCAGTCTCCTAGCTCTTTGTGGCAAGGGTTAGGCATAATAATAAGTGTTTAATAGTATGCCAGGAGAATGGGGTGCGGTGTTGGGGTCCTTCAATTAATTAGGATGCTGATTAGTAGTAGGGGGCTAATTGACTTAATTTTAGTTTGTTTCCTGTCATTTGTAAATTTTAAAAAAAATGTAAGGGCACTGTGCTGGTTTTATTAGTAATAATGATTTTATTATATTTCTCTAGATTGTTCCCTAGGGTTTTTAAACACCTAGCCAAAATTTAGATGTGATGTCAAGTGAAATAAGTCCTGATGTGTGTTCTGACTGTGTGCAGAAGAGTCACACGAACAAAGTCTGAGTTTCTAATGCAGTCATAATTTCCTAATGGAAAACATATTCTTAAAACTTTTTTCATAGAGAAAATATGAAAATACTGTGCAGCTACCCACAGTAGTTAGAACTGTGAGTGCTTCTTGGAGCAAAAGAACAAATTACAACACTCCTGCTCATGCATTCAGTATTTTGGTCCTAGCACACACACACTCTCACACATATCTACAAGCAGAAAAGATGTGATACGTCAGAGAAGCTCTTGCTGTTTGCCAGAGGTCTTAAGAGGATCTTCTATTTCATTCGGTAGTAATGCCCTTTTTGTTGACAAAAGTAAATTGATGACAGGCAAGAGGGAAGCATTTGGTGGAAAAATTCTGTTGACCCTTCTCAGATTGAATTTGACCACAGAACAGGATACCAGCAGTTGCAGAAATGATAGATTTTTGTAATGACCAGCAGAATGGCCTTTTGGCATGTTTAAATGGCAATAAATTTCACTAGGAAGAGGGCAATTTAACTACTTTAGGGCAGTGAGGATACTCTTTGTTTGAGGTGTAAATAAATTGCGGTTCATTAACAGTGCACATATTACGTTCATGGTGTAACTCTAAAGCAGGGGATGTTAATATTTAATTTAATTTAAGCAGGTATACTTTGACTGTTTGAGGCTTGGGCTTGTTGGGGTTGTTTTTCACCTTGGGTAAAAATTTTTCAGGGCACTTCAACCTCCCGAGGCCCATCTGTGCATGGCTTTAGTAATGGCAAATAAAACAGGGTGCACAACAGAGTAAACTGCTTGGCATGACTTTTCCAACTGGTAAAGTTAACTGAGCCAATTGTTTCCAATTTACACCAGCAAAGCCTCCAGCTTCTGGTGTGTGGTGTTAAGTGCTAATTTAGTTATGACAAGTGTGGAGAGCCAAAGCCTTGTTTTCTACATGGGTGCAAAACCAAAGGAAAGGCACTGAATTAAGCTGTTGGTGGCAGAACCACAGTGACATTATTGCTGGCAGGATTTATTTCTCATCTTTTACCTTGACTCTGAAATTCCTCCTGTCCCTCACTCATTATTTTGGCACAGTTCCTTGCTGAACTCTGCTATTCAGGGAAGGAGGGGGGGCAGGGAGGAGATGTACCCAATACAGTTTGACATTTCCTCAGAAAGATTGTATTAAAATCCACTTACATTTAGAGCGCACTCTCATTTTGGAATGCTAATAAGCCATCGTTTCATCAAGGTAAAGGGAGCAAAATCTAATCAAGCCAAAGACCAGCTTGCCTTGCTGTTGACTGTGTTCCTGGAACATCATTTTAAAAGGTTGCTTTTAAGCATAGCTAAAAATGACAGACTTATCAAAAGTTTATGAATAACCATATCACTTGGCTACTTACCTCTGGCTGTAATAAGTGAGCCTTATTTCTTTATTAAAGATTTTGGGGGCTATGAACTCATATCCGTGCTGCTGTTTGCACCAGTGGGCAACCATCCCGCAGGATCACATTCAAGTGATGGGAAGGCAAGAAGATTTCTCCAGTTCTTGGCCACTATCTCCAGTAACAGGGGCTTGGCCATGACTTGTCTTTTGGTTTTGAAAAACCAAACCTCAATGGAAGAGTTACTTTAAAATCTAATTGTAATAGAGACAAACAAATCAAGGGGAAGTCGTCCCTAATAAACACCATTCCACAAGACCTGGAAAACAGAGACAAGTGCTTTGACTCTGACATAGCAAAATAGAGATGCAAAAAGGGAAGTGCCAAGAAAGATGTGTAGAACTCAAAAATCTGGTTGAAATTGGTGTGACTATGATTCCTGTTCTGCAGAGAATATTTTTTTAACTCAGCACCTGAGTGTCTTGCAATGTTGCACAAAACAGTGTGGGTCCTGGCTGCTTTACCTGCTCCTGGCATGGGAAAAACTGCTAGTGAGGAAGGACAGGCGTGCCATAGCTCCTGAGCGGGCAATTGTCATCTAAATTCATGACTCTGGTTAATGGGCTTCAAGCAGCTACTCTAGACAAGACATCTCCCTGTAAAAGTCTCCATTTGCACTGCAGCCTCTCAAAAGCCATCTCCTGTTCACAAATATGTTCAGGCTGGTAGGGGGGCCAGAAGATTGGCCAAGGCAATAAATGTCTTCAAAGGCCTAGCTGTGGTGGGGCTACCAAGGTATGACCCTTGGGTGGACACAGCAGGTGGTTTAGATAAGATAAATTCAGAAGCATCATGTAAACAGGGAGTGAATGAGAATTCCATGACGAGAATATTTCACATTTTGCTATGTGCAGGCACTACAAAGTCATAAGGGAATCATTCAAGCTTTCCACCTTCTTGTGAGCTTCCACCAGTGTCCTGCAGGTTGCTTGTCAAAATGCTCAGTGACTACTGAGCACCAGCTTAAGGAGAGAACACTCCCAAAAGGTTTCCCAAGGGTGATGCTAATTTCTGTGCGCATTAAGAGTGAAAGGGATTTGTCAGGGGAGTTAAATCAGTCTCATCAGGTTACAATAGTAAAGCTGAATTTTTTTGTGTGTTTTCTCTTTGGAAGATTTCTCACTCTCCTCCCAGTATTTAATGTTTCACATCTACAACCAATCAAACTAGTTTACCATTTTCCCCCAGTAATAAAGTCTGAGGCTGAAGGTTGCATTTAAACCAACCACAGTTACATGGCTTACATAAGTTCCTTTTAGTTCCAGGGAATAAAATAACATTATTGGCAATACATTCTACTGATTTCTTCCTTTTGTGCCCATAGCAATTTCTACTTTCTAGAGGGTATGAACCTTAAATGGGCACATATGAAAGCAGAGAATAATAATATCAGTTTCTGAAAGCTTTTTGAGAGACCAAGGAGTAGAACAGAAAACCATTCCATAGTTGGTGTCTCTCCTGATTTTGTCCCATTACCCACTCAACCTTATATTTTATTATTTATTATTTGTATTAATGATTATTTATATTCACTATCTTTTATACTTATTGTTTATTCATGGTTATAACACACTCATCATACAATATTAACCAACCTATAACACTGTCATTGACAGCTGTTTTTTTCATTAACCTTCATGAATATTTCAGTGTAGTCTGCCCAATTCTTCTATTTTAGAAAAGCATTCAAAAGTGCCATGTTGGGAGGTCCTGTGAATACCAAAGTATACTTCCAAATGCCATTCATTACATCTCCTTGGACTGATTTAGATTTGTGTTATGGCAAATGTGTACTGATAGGAAGAGTCAGCCAGACATATATAATGATAGTGTTACTGAATAGTCTATGCTATAAATATCTTCAGCTCTCAGGTTTTGATTTCCCAAACAGAAGTCTCCTCTCCTCTCCTCTCCTCTCCTCTCCTCTCCTCTCCTCTCCTCTCCTCTCCTCTCCTCTCCTCTCCTCTCCTCTCCTCTCCTCTCCTCTCCTCTCCTCTCCTCTCCTCTCCTCTCCTCTCCTCTCCTCTCCTCTCCTCTCCTCTCCTCTCCTCTCCTCTCCTCTCCTCTCCTCTCCTCTCCTCTCCTCTCCTCTCCTCTTTTATAATTTTAGAAAAAGAATTGGGTTTTTTTTATTTTGGAATTGAATTTCCTAACAATTTTCATACGTTAAATTATCTTTCATCCACTTTTGCACTTCCGTCACCCTCAGAAATGGAAGGGCTGTGCTGGATGAACTTACTGGGTGTGGTATCCTGACAACACCAGAAGACCAGGAATAGCTATGCAATAGGAAGTTTAGAGACATGCTAATTCCTTTCTGGTGGAAGCTGGATAATGCCTGAGGCAGGAGAGTTTGTCTCTTCCAGAACTCTTAGTCCCTTGTTAGTCCAGTGTTAGGTACCGAGTAATTTTTATCCCAGCGCACAGCAATATGGAAAAACAATTGTAGTGGCTACAGTTACCTGCAGTGCAATCCTGCTTTATCAAGTTACCTGTTATCAAAATGACTCATTGACCAAAACGTTGTTAGATCTTGCCTTGCAGTTGGAGGAGGAAAGTTGTTAGGATGTTTTTCTCCCTCCCCAAATCCACTCTTGTGCTGGCTGCAAGACAAAGAACCCCCTAAATTACCCAAACCTAACCCAGCTAGAAATCCTTTTCCCTACTGCTCTCAGATAGAGCTGTCGTCTCACAAGTTTTTGAGCAGGAATCATGGCCAAGACAGGCTCAACTCCTTCTTGGGGGATTGCCAACCCTAAACACAGGGTACCCCTTCTTCTCTGAGGATTCCTATTGAGCACTGTAGCAGCCCTTGTAATGATTAAGCCTCTCCCCAGTAAAATACTGTGCTTCCATCATCATGGCACCATGTCAGGATCATGGGATCCTGGGGGGAGATGGGGCTCTGGCTTCATAATCTTCACACTGATGCTCATATGGAATTTGCTGGGAGGAGGCTTTTGGCTGCTGTGGAAATGATGTGGGGAGCACAGCACCATCCTCAAGGCCCTTTGAAAACACACCATGGTCAGAGCACACCAGGCAGATCAGCACGACAGACCAGATGTGTGTTTTGCAAATTAATGAAATGCCTTTTGAAATGCTTTTAAGTAAATGAGAGTTAAATTCACCCTAATTGCATTAACCTCTGTGGAGAGCAGTATCCATTCAGGGTCGTGTCCGCCTGGGTTTCAGACGCGTTCGGCACCTTGCAAACCAGGCTCCTCTGTATGCAGAGAAGGGAGGGTGGATACAGGGGTGCCTGAGCAGAGCCTGGGTCCCTTCAGGTGTGGAGGGACAGTTCTGGGCACCCACTGGTGTAAATGGGAGGTCATCCTTTTCCTGACAGCAGCTTTGAGCCTTGTGGGAGCAGAGCAGGTGCCAGGGCCAGCCCCGTGAGATGCTCGGTATGCTGCTGTCGGCGGGGGTAGGGGTGGAAGGTGAGAACACCGACTGGGCAGTGCTGGGCATCCCCCAGGAACCAGCACCTGCAGGCTTCATGGGAACAGGGAGGCAGGCAGGGACATGGGGAGAGTGAGGGAGAAGTGCTAGACAGCTTCTCCATCACCAGGGCCGCCGCTTTCATCTTCGTCGTGGTCCGCTCTCTTTTTTCAGATGGCACTTTGACAGAAGATTAATTCAAGTCAGCTGCTGAAAATAATTATTGCATTATGGGAGCAGTAATCATTATTTAGAACATGATTAAATATGTCTGCGTCTATTGACTCTGCCTATGATTTATGTATTTGTTTAGTCAATAGTCTAATGTAAATGATGTAATTAATTATAGATGGTGGTGTCAGGTCATTGGTAAAAACAATCTGATGAGAACAAGGGCTCTGTTTTTTCCTGACAGATGCAGAGGGAGGGCGGGAGGGACGGGCAGAGTTGAGGGAATTCCAGGGGAACTTTTTCATGTGTGAATGGCGGCTGGGATCTCAATTTGCATGTTGTCTTTCTCTTGTTCAGCATTCGTTTAGAAATTGAAATAACTTGTTAAGCAAAGGGGAAGGGAACACATGATTGCAAAGAGGACACCTGGGAGTAGTGACGGCGCACAGCTAAAGAGCCAGCTGCTCCCTAACACGAGAGAGCGTGCCACTATCATTTACCGCTTCATAAAATTAAGTGTTTTCCAAATTAAATCAGTAGGCAGCATGCAGGAAGACCTACTATCTCTAATAACAATTTTTCAATCAATATCGGGGGCCCGGCTGATCTGGAATCGGAGCGGAGGAGTCTGGGATTGGCTTGGGGGGAGCAGGGAGACAAGGAGAGGAGGAGGTTGGGGGGGATGCTCAAGTACCGCAGCTTTCAATCAAAGCAAAAGCTAAAAAAAATATATATGCATGGTGGATTCTCCATCACTGTGAGTCTATTCCCCATAGATTTTTCTCTTAACTGATAATTCGGTCAGTCACATTCCTCAGAGGGAGGTCATGGGTCACCCCAGCCCCTGTCAGGCCTCAGAGAAACCATTTCCATTTTAATGCCACAGCTATAATCTATCAAAGATGTGATGTACAAGATACAATGAATTTAAGTGGTCTTCATATATCACTGAGCTTTCATGCCTTCACCTGGGTAATAGTCTGAATTACTCTCCCTACCTCACAATCTGTCACCCCCAGTAAAATAACTGCCACACGGGTGTTAATGGCAGGTTTGTCCAAATTGGGGCCGTGGTAGCCCAAGGCATTACACATCATAAACTTTAGCATTCAGTGCTTAGCCTGGCGGTGTCAGCAATTGAAAATTATTCTGTAAATACTTCCGAGGCGCTGCTCTGCTCATGTTTTTATTTATGGCAGCTAAAACAAGCACAGGGGGAAGGCGCAGAGCACAGCTGCTGGTGCCGCTGCACACCTCCCCACACAGACACCTGTGACAAAGCTCTGGCTACCCAACACTGTGGAAATTTTGCAGCAGCAACCCACTGGTGGACCTAGACATAGGTGGGCTCATAATTTCTGCAGCAGTTAGACCACAGCAAGGTCGGGTTTATCAATATCCAGTGGCAGAGTTGTCTGTGTCCATACCAGCTAATGCCTGCAGGTTAAATGGAACAAATCTGATTGTCCTTCCATTACAAAACACTTTGAGGGCATTCCTGGAGCTCCTGGGTTGCCCAGCCTCACTCATGACCGTGCAGAAATTCATGAGCCCAAAATCCATTCTTGTGTTCTCTGGTCTCAGGGAGGTCTCCTGAGTCACAGCTGCGGTAATGATTGTAATTGCTGGTGTAATTATGTCTGTATGAATATGGATTTCTTGCTTTCCTTTAAATGAGCTCCTGCACTAAAGCATAGTTCCAGCTAAGCAAGCTTCTTTCCCTATGCCTGGCTACATGAGGACTGTTCGCTTGAACATCAAGTGACACCTAGTCGCTGACAATAAATTACATTTTAAAAAATTCATCTATCCCATTAAATCATACGAGGCCAAGCTAGGCCTATAAATCAGAGCAGCTGTGGAGGAAGGAGTGGGAGAGGAGGTCTGAAGAAGTGCAGAGTCTTAGGCCTTCCAAAGTTGTCTGCTGCTAAAGCCATCCTGCAGTGAAGGCTTAGGTGGTGCTTAGTTTGGAAACATTTAGAGGAAGAGGCCGGCAAAGTGCTTGGGGCTGGGCAGAAGGGTGTGCAGGGTCCTGACAGCTGGGAAAATGCCTCTGCCCTGTCTCTCTGCAAACACTGTGCTTGACTCACCTCCACAGTGAAGCCTGGGCCAGGCACAAGCCCCAGGCACATGCCTCATAACATGAGAGCACCCACTTTGGAGGATTTTTGATCTTGCTTTGTAGCTCTCTGTTGTATGAAGCTCAGAAAGAAGTGTTAGGTATGTGAGTGAAAGCAGTGATGCTCTTGTCTGGTCTGCACTCTGCATATGGGCTGTTCTATGACGTACTTGGGTGCTGTGTAGAACTAGAAGGATTATTTCCTACTTCAGTTATTTTCTTACTGTAAATTAAAATAACATTGCTGTTGGCAGATAATCTGCTATGAATTCCCTATCCTGATGTAGTTATATCAAATCCTATTTATCCCTACGGCAGATGCAGCTGGTTTGGTACATGCAGTTAGTAATAGACTTACTTTAAATTGCAGCTCTTGCCCATTGGTTTATTGTTGTGTTTGTTGTACTGTTGTTGCATTCCTTATTGTTGTATTGTTGTACAAATAGCAGGTTAAAAGCTTTTTGTGTTCTCTTGGTAACTGTTGTCTTTAGTTTGAGATTGTCACCAAAGTCTCCCACACCCTGGCAAACACGAAAAGCAGCTGAGGTGCTCCAGCACCCAGCCTGTGAAGGCTGTGCCTGCAGTAAATACCCAGGTTGAGGTGCTCCAGCACCCAGCCTGTGAAGGCTGTGCCTGCAGTAAATACCCAGGTTGAGGTGCTCCAACACCCAGCCTGAAAAGGCTGTGCCTGCAGTAAATACCCAGGTTGACAAAGGCGACGTGTGCAGTGATAAAGCACCAAACTCCCAGGCAAACTTTTTCCTGTGGGAAAAAACCCTTACCTTGTAAAAACTAACACAATGAGCATGGTTCTTTGACCCTGGTGTTTGCTCACTTCAGAAGGCACAAAGCTCTCCTCAACCTTTCAGGGTCAAATCAGGCAATAAAAACCTGACTACACACTAGGGTTTTGGCCCTGTTCCCTGTGCTTGTTGCAGCCCTACAATCTATCTCCTACTATCCTGATGTTAATACAGCTCAGAAAATATCTCCAAAGTTTTATATTGTCCCAGATATTTCCAAAATATTTTTCAAGGGGTATAAACTGCCCCACTGTCTCCTATAACGTAGCATGCACAGCATTAAATGCAACACCAAAGATGTGTCCAAACAAAAGATATTTTTCATGATCTTTCTAAAGGAAGAAATCAATCATATCCTTTAGTTGCCCTAGCTGAAATATATGCTTGATTTTTTAAGCACATCTTGGAGTACTTTCCTAAATCAGGATCTTGATTTCTAGCATTGGGTATAATTTAAAATAAATCAAACTCTTTTCTCTTTTGACATGTTATTCTGATCTATGGCTTGGCTTTCATTTTGTCCTGTTAAATAGAAACCCACTTCATCATGAAATATGTCCCTCATACTTTCTCCTACATAGTGAGAGAAAAACATTGATAAACTTCAAGTGGCAGCCATTTCTCAAAAGCTTCCTACAGGCCTCAGTGAAGGAAAAGGAAAACAAATGCTATGCAAGTGCTACCAGTTCAGCTACAAGATGACTAGAGGAAGGGGTAGATGGGAGTGAACATTGGAGGGGACAGATTTTGGAAAGCTGTGCCTCTGGCTGTCTTACATCCAGCTTGTAGTAGGCCATGGAAAAAAAAATCATTTGACATCATTTTAGGTGGAGATGGAATAAAGCTGATATCTCTCATGTATAACCATATTGTTTTGTTTAAAATGTGAGTCTTCAGACAAAATACTACACTTGCTCAGCATTCCCCCTGAAAGAGCAATGGGCGTGTTAAATAGTCTCTCCTTGCACTACTTAAAACTTAAAACTTCCCACAGAATTTCAGGTACAACTTGTTTCTTTGGCAGCTTTTAGGAAATAGAGCTAAGTTGGCTTTAGTCAAGGTGTGAGGCAGGATAACATGGGCTAAGAGTGGGAATATTACAGCAAACCAGAGCTGTCTGTCTGTGTCCTCTCCAAACCTGCTGCAGTTGGCCCCTGTCTAATCCTTATGCATCCCAAACATTGGATTTTTAGACACTGAAATTTGCTGCCCGCTGTGAAACAGAGGAGAGCTGTTTGAGCTGAAGAACAATATTGGCAGAAGAACAAATGGCTTTGAACTGACTGTGAATAAATTTAAGCAATTGCATTATTTCTAGCCAGCAGAGGAGCCAAGCTCTGGAAGAGACTTCTTATAGGAAAAGAAGGAACTGAGCCCTGGCCAGCTTTAAGATGAAGCTTGATGGGTTCATGAAGATAATTATATGACAGAGTCCTTCATATCCCTCTGAATAACTGTGGGCTGGGTTCTTGGACCCGGCTGCCTCTTGCAGCCTGAAGCACACCCACAGGGAAAATTGATGGGGTCTGTAGGTGAGGTGTGAAATTCCTGTTGGTGCTCCCAAGGGATTTCCCAGGAGGGCTATGGGAAAGCCCCATTTTCTGTCAGTCCTGCTTTCCTTTCCTCCTTTCTTGCTGAGAAGATGACCCTTATGGATTCCTTGGAGATATCTTGTGTGTAACTGCACAGACAGATGGGCTGTGGCTTGTGGACAGGGTACAGTTAACCAGAACTCTCAACTCTGTCCTCCCCAGCTGGCCCAGGACATGGCCAGCGAGATGTACTGGCCATGCAAAGTGACCCTGACACTGTGATTTCTAGGGCAAAAGCCTCTGGGAGCCCTTCTCACAGCAACCAAAAACCCTGACAGGGCTGCTAGAGGTGCTTACCCAGGCTCCTGTCCCATCTGACTGGGCTTGTACCATCAGAGACACAGTTTGCACCTCTGGGACTCTAGCTTCAAGTCAAAGTACCATTATTTCCTTGTTTTCCTTCATCCCAGTGTTTTCCATTGGGTGAACATCACTTGAACTTCCTGAAAGAATGACAGCCACACTTAGAGCAGGAGTTTGTAGTTTGGGCTTGCATTTGCATAAATGCCAGTGCCTGGAAGCTGATGAGCCCCTGCTGCCATCACTGGTAGAAATCATGAGGGATCAGACAGTGCCTTCATTTTCATCCCTAATTATGGGAATTTTGCAATCTTGGGAGAAGTCCATTGTACAGCATCACTACAGGGAGTGAATAGAAGCTTGCCCTGAGGTACCCAGCACCCCAAATTCCAGGTTTCAGCATTATATCTCAGCTAGGAAGGATGTTGTCTGCTTTGTTACCTCACAGGTGCTACAAGTCCTACCTCTTATCACAAAAGACATTTCACAGTGTGTGCACAGGACTGTGGGGCTCCAAGAGCCCTTGTTTTACAAAAGATCAGTGCACACCAGGAGCTCCCCCTTTGCCTTCTGCCAGCCTGGCTCTGCCAAGATGCATCAGCACCATGGAGGAAGCCTGGCAAAGATCAGAAATGATGAGTCAGCAAAAATATAAGTATGAAAAAATTAGACCAAGCCACTGATAAAGAAACAAATTTAATTTTCCTCAAGTAAAGGACATTTTTATTAGGAGTTTAGTACTTCGATAGGGTGCAGATATACACCATATATTTTGTTTTCCAGAATTTCACACTCAGTTCAGATGAGATTTGCCCATAAAGCTCCAGTAATATTTTTCTTCTAGTAGTGACACTTAACAAAATAATTAGGCAATTAATTGCCTAAGTCCACAAGGAGGAGCCATTATTTCTTTTACTTAAAACATACAAAAAGCTGTGTCATTTATTGATAGAGAGTCACATAATATTCCATGGCAGAACAACCCTCTGGAGACATTACTCTATATGCTGCAAATGCATTTTGAGAATAATAAACAAAACTCAGCTAAATCTTTAATAGTCTCATTCCTGTATTTAAAAAATACCACCATTCATTAGAATTATTTATTGTTTATCAGTGCACAGGCAACCACAGCCCAGCAAGAACGACTCAGTCTGTACCCCCAGGAATTTACAGCTGCAAACTCTGTTCTCATACCAATACCTGCACTGCTGAACTCACATGAGCTCTGATTCAGCAAAGGGCATGAGCGTTTGCCTGGCTTTAGGGAGGGCAGCATGCTCCCAGAAGCCCAAGCACATATTTCATGAAGGCTGCTCAGTCCAAGCCTTCAGTGCTTCTTCCCCAGATACAGATGAGAAAATATGTGGACACCAGGCCTCCCAGCCAGAAAAAAGTGGTCACAAGTGCCTAACTATTTTAATGCAGAGCTTTAATTACAGTATTAATGCTCATTTTCAGACCAAGAGCTTGGCAAAAGTGAAAGTGAAGGTGGTGCCAGTGCTGTTAGTTTGCTTATTTTCAAGTGCTGCCTCTGACTGCTGAATAGAGTCGGGTGTGAGGTTTTCATTTATGCATTATACAGCAGGTGCTATCCTGGTTTTGTTGTTGCAAGTAGATGGACATAAATTCCTTGTAAACTACACATACCAATTTAAAGCCCTTGTAAGATTTACTGTTATGTTTCATGGGTAGATTCTCTGGGGTTCGCTGCTTAATTCAGTCTATATGGTCTTTAACCTAGCAGCAGCCTCGGATCAAATCTTTTGGGTTAAGGTACTGCTGTTATCAATATATTCAAGATACTGACTGTATTGATGTGCAAACTCATCCAAGATCAAGTGAAAATGATCTACATTCTGAAAAAACTTGGATTTTTCACTTCCCAGAAAAGGAGAAATACCATCACTGTGGGCCTGCCCGTGTTCCTGCAGTGCCAGGAAGAGATGAAAGAGAGAAATAAAACCCCAAACTCCCAGCTGGTGGCAAATCTGAATATTGGGGCTGGGTGGAACAGGCACTGGGTGGAAGCATTGCTCCTGAGCTGTGTGGCTTGCAGGCTTGGAAGCAATTTAATTACGGGCTGGTTTTTGCTTTGCAAGAAAACCACCAGAAAGCCCAGTGTTGTCATAACATGCTGCACCAATGTCCTTTGCATGCTGCATTTTCATATTTCATTTTGAAATTAAACTCTTAGGTTTTGGATGGGGGGGTGGGTCATCCTATTTCAACATGCTTTACAGTTGGACATTGAGCTTTTAAAATGCAAGTTGGAATGTTACTCAGCAAGCTGATGTCAGTTTGTCAGAAATGAAACGTTTTAAGTAGATCATCCTAAAAATCATTATTCTGGAGCTTTATTTTGCAAAGAATTTGGCAGCACTTCCTCCTCTGTGAAGCTAAACCAAATATTGAAACCGCAGAGCTTTGCGAAGTGTACATCTGTCTCCGTACAGCTCCGACAGATACACAGCTATTCTTTTTCCTTTCTTCCCAGATAAAGAGGAATTTTATTTTAAACATGGGTTTCTTAATGCCTGAGAAAATAGGGCAGTCACAGAACCATGGCTTTAAACAAACTTTATTTGGGCGCTTGACTGACTGGCAATTGTGGGCAATCATTTTAGCTGTCACAAGGCCCAGAGAAATGTGGGAGAGCTCTTCCATGAAATGTTTATATTTCATAAACAAAATGATGTGCTTAACAGTCAGAGTGATGGGAGGGTTCCGGCTAATGCATTTTCCAATGTGTGAGGCAGATTATTAATGCGCTCCAGTAGCTGTTAATTTCAGTTTGCCGGAATGATTTATGGGGAGGTAAAGGAGAGAGACATAATCTAATTGAGATCAGAATCACTGTTCTAGTAGAGGAGCACCAGCATGGACCCCAGCCACAGCAGAATGATTAATATCTAATAAGCAAATAATCCGTTAAATTATTATAAACATTACTTTTGACAACTCTTTTGTTGCTGGGGGAGAAAGCAAAACAAGCAAGGAAGACTAACAAAACCCCGGGTAAATTTTTCAGGTGCTTCTCTTCTCTTCCGCTGCACAGAGATAAAGGTTTGGTGCTGAGGAAAAAGAGAACACCAGGTTAGGAGGGAGCATGCTCCCTGATCAATGGTAAATCAGTGGGGGAAGCATCGATGCTCTAATATGAGCAACAATTGAACGATCAGAAGAAAATCTATCTTGCAAAGGAAGAGAGAGGCAGGGAAAACTCCCACATTGTCAGCACGACCCAAGGCTCAGCTCGCAGCCAGCAGCTCCCTGGTCGTTCCTGCCCTCGTTAGTACATCGTGCCTGTGGCCCTGCCTGAACTGCCCTTTGTCCTAGCCAGGAGCACTCAGCGTCTCTTTATGGCATCCTCCCAAAAGGGGCTATGGCCATGCTGATGTCCCTCCTCTCCAGTGCCCTGCCATCATTTTTGCATTTGTCAGTGTTTTTGCGTTTGGTTTTCCTTGCCCAGCAGGTGATTCAGATTTAGTTCTTTACCAGAAGCGCACAGGGAGCCGCCATAAATAATTTTGGCTGTGCAGAGGGTGTTGATGGTGTTTCTGTGGGTTTGTGTGGGGGCCAAAATCATGGTAAAAAATAATTCAAGGAAGCCCGAAGAATGTGATACAGAGCAACACAAAGCTTTGGGCAAAATACTTCATTCCTCAGTTTTTCTTCCAGGAGTGTTTGCAGGAGTAAATATTGTTGGTAAAATATGCACCAGGCCTTCCTTCAATTTCCCTGCACTCTAGGGTATTAAGAGTATTTTGAATGAGTCAAAACCAAAGGGACTTTATTTTTTCATCAGATGATAAATGATCCATCAAAACTCTTGTGCCGTTGAGCAGGATGTTTTTCTTGACCAAAAATTAGGTATTTCATTCATTATCAGGGGTTTTTTTAATCAAATTAAATATGTTTTAAAGAAATAAATGCTTCCAATGAAAAAGAATGTGAAGAGAGCAAGTGAATGAAGCTGCAAACCTGCTGCCAGATCTGATCTCCAATACACAAGGCAAGCCCTGGGAGGAGCAGAGGGGGATGCAGCATGTGCATAGTTGAAAATTGAGAAGTGTTTTCCTCTTCATCATATTATGAAGTGGTCTTGGCAAATCAGGTATCCCAGGATTGTGCACCTGGCAGGCTGGCAGCAAACAGCCTTGTGCTGCTGTGAATTGTCATTGCCTCTCCACAGAAAAATGGCAGTTCAGTCACTGCAAGACTTACCCAGAAGAGCTACGTGTCCTGCCTGAGGTTGGGCTTCTGAGAGGAAGTAGTCTTACATCTCTTGTTTGTTTAAATAGTACAAAATCCCCCAAATAAGGTCTGGAGTAAGAACAGTAAAGAGCCTAAAGCAGTAAAAGAGCAAGTAAATTATTAAATTATTCCAGTACCATAAAAAAAGTCACCAAAAAAAGGATAACAACATAAACATCAGAACACTGGCTTTTGGCTCATACTTCTCTGGACAAAAGTCTGCTTTACATTAATGTGAGATGAATAAGAGCTACAGGCTTTGGACTGGCATATAGGAATTCTTGATTTGAGCTGTTGTTATTAATCTCACTTGCAAGGAAGTTCCTGTCCTTTGTTATTAACCCCATTCTCACAGTTAATGTTTATAAAATAATCATTATAATAATGATTAATGATTGATGATTATAAAATCATCATCATTATTATTATAAATAAGTCTTTCAGCTGGCTGGGGGAGACAAAACCACAACTTCCTTCATTTTCTTGCTCAAAGGGAAGCCTTTCTGAGATGAACTCATGAAGAAAAGTTGATTCAGCATCCACTGGATGCAGCAAGGAATCTCCTGTTGGTGCAGCAACTCTGCTGTCTACTGTGCCCCAAACCAAGCACCTCTGAAGAGGGCAACAGTAGGATTTTAAAGAGTCTTTCCAGACCTTGTTTCTCTGTTCAGCTTCAGTGCCTTGATAGAAACCTTTGATGGCAATGAAAGATAATTTCTTCTCATGTTCTTACACTCTGGCAAGCAGAAGTGGGGCTGATTTTTATAGAGCTGTAGGTCAAAGCAGAAGGATACAGATCCAGCTGTGTCCCTTCCCATTCTTAGGCCCTGCAGCCCAAGAGTCTGTCCTATAATGGTGCTCTCACCCAGAGACTGGCACTGTAAGCATGGGGCTAGTGAGCAAGCAGCACCTTTTGTCATCAAATCAGGCTGACACATAGTCCACCAAAGTCAGAGAAGAAACTGGTTCTCCACATTGCCTCAAGTTTTAAACTCTTTAATGAGCAACACCATTAAACATGCAAAAATCACAACATAAATGGCAAGAACATGCATATTCTCCCCCAAATAGCAGTGACATTCCTGGGTAGCCAGGCACTGGAAGGGTTATTTAAAGTCCTACCCCGTTCTCTCTGGGTTAATTCAGCCTGTGACCCAGTGTGCTGCTCATCCTAATATTAACTCTGAGAATCTTTCCTTTTAATCATGTGGACTCTCTGTTTGTTATTGTGGCTGTTGCACTTGGCCACACTGGCTGTCCCACAGCCTCACTGGATCCATGTACACACCCAGCCACCCCTCCCCAGAGCCAAGGGCATCTGCAGGGCTCCTTCTGCTTCACTTTCAGGCTCTGCCCAAGCTGAACTGAAGGTAGCCTGCCTGCAGACAAGCCAGATAATGTCTTCTGGGTCCAAACCTAGCTGGAGTGAGATGTGAAGCACAAGCACTGATCCAAACATCCTGCAAGACTTCCAGCACTTTTGAGTCTACAACATAAAGCTAAAAAACCTTCAAATGCTCCTCAGTCCTCCTTGGCAGGATTTCAGCTTCTTCTCGACCCACCCTCAGAAATAGCATGTGAAGAAGTTGTTTACGCCACTGGCTGCTTCAGGGAGCACAAAAGCCTGGCCTCAACGTGCTGCTGTGTGTGACAGGTCCTTCAGGAAGACACAGGCATCTTAGATTTCACGTTAAAAATCCTGGAAGGCAAAGTTGCACAGGAGCAGGCTACAGTGTATGTTAGGTCACTTGGGATCATTAGGTTTTCTTTGCCAGCTCCTAAGGCTCTGCCAGGTTTCATTTCCTAGGTGTCAGATGTTGGCATTCTGTCCTGCAAAATGTGCATTCTTCTCTTATCTTCTTTCCAATATTCCCCACAGCGTATTTGACACCAGGAAAAAGAATGTGTGAAGTAATGGTCACCCTTTAGGTTATCAGGCCTGGGAACAGAGGGCAGTTTATTTGCAGTGCAAGCATTTAACTAGTTCTTCAGAGAGGCTGAGAAAAGCACATTCAAAACATACAGAAAGTATTAGTTCATGACCCTCTAGGATGAATTCCTAGAAATAGCGTTCATATTTTAGCTTCAAGGGTATCAGCAAATTAAATACTGTTTAATATCTGACTCAATATATTGAGGAAGGCTCTGCCAATAAATTAATCCATTGGCTGTGGAGCCAAGTTGTGTTGCATGGATTTATTTCATGGCACCTAGACACAAATAACATTTAAACAGAAGCAGTAGAAAGTTTTAGCTTAGTAACCTAGAAATTTTGAAAGAAATGTTTGTTGGATTGGACTTGTTTCAGGAGCAAAGTTGGACAGAGATGTACAGAGGTAACAGTACCATTTCTGATTTGGCCTGAGGAAAATACCTGTGACTATGCTAAGGATGATGTGTCCCATGAAAGCCTTTCTTTCAGTAAGACGTGAAACTCACAGTGGTATGCATCAGCACACAACATCACTTTCAGATCATTAGGGTCTCCACAAACTTTAGTGGAAGCTGGATTTGACCTTTAAACACAGAAATACAGTCTCTAGAAGTATAATTCTTCTTATCCTGAAGCTGTTCCCATTGTAAATTATGGGGCTAACAGCTGGCTTCCAATGAAGCCAACTATTAATTAATTGTATGTTCAGTACCCTGCCTTGTGTAAATCAATATGAGAAATAAGCAGTCTCCTACTATACAGCACAGACACTCTACACAGGGAAGTAATTTAGGGTGGATGTCAGCTTGCTCGGAAATGCTTCTTTACTGCAAACAAGACAGTGAAAAACACTTACTCTAGGCAAAGCTTCCTCTAGTTCCTGTTGGTGCCGACAGAAAAATCCTGTGGCTCTAGCAGTGAAACACAATTAGTGCCAACATCCTTGCACAAATATTGGTATCAAGGTAAATTATTGTCCAAACAAGCTGATATTACCAGCAATACTATAGATGATGTGCTACATGACCAGATTATACCCTTGAATCAAGAGTGTACATTTTCCAGGCTTTTATATTCTGAGGGGTTTGGTCCTCATTTGGAATCACTTCGCTGTTCACATTATGCTGGTAGAGTTAGTGGGATTATTTCAGTTTTCATCCTAAGTGCCTCAAGTTGGCGCGTAGCGCACTTCATGCCTCACTTTGTGCTAGAAAACTTGGAGAATTGCCTCAGTTGTCTGGTAGGGCTTGTGAGTCAAAATCACTGACCCTGCTGAGGGCGGTCCAACAAAGTGCTGAGCATTCGTTCCTGGGTGTGCTTCAGTTACTTCTCACCTGTGCTAGCAGGGAGACAACTATCCCTTCAGTGAGTAGCAAAAACTATATTTCAGTTTTTTCCTGAATGAGGAAAAAAACAGTAGTCACAATTCTGATTGTGTTTGTTTGGCTCTTTTCTGGGAATGTTGCCTGAGTTTGGAAAACTAAGGATAGTGTGGGCCCATTACTAAATGGTGGAGGGGGGACTCTGGTAAGAGAGGACACAGAGAAGGCAAAGTTACCAAACACTTTTCATTACATCAGCCTTCACTGAAGAGACCAGCCCTCAGCAATCTCTGACCCAGGAGACTGGGGTAAGAGGAATATTGAAGGGAAGACTTTCCCTTGGCCGGGAAGAATAGGGTTAAAGAACACCTACATAAATTTGGCATCCACATGGATGTGTCCTGATGGGATGCATACACAAGTGCTGTGAGAGCTGATGAGCACCACAGGGAGGCTGCCCACAAGGAAAGGCTTGTGGACAACAGGCTTTCCATGAGCCAGAAGTGTGCCCAAGAAAGCCAATGACGTCCTGGGGAACATCTGGAGAAGCATTGCCAGCAGGCTGAGGGAGGTGATCCTGCCCCTCTACTCAGCCCTGGTGAGGCCTCACCTGGAGTGCTGTGTCCAGTCCTGGGCTCCTCAGTACAAGAGAGACCTGGAACTCCTGGGCTGGATCCAGTGGAAAGCAAGAAAGATGATTAAGGCTGTGCCTGTTCAGCCTCAAGAGGAGATGACTGAGAGGGCACCTCATAAGTCTGTCAGTGTCTGAAGGAGGGATGCCAGGAGGATGGGTCAGGATCTGCTCAGTGGTGCTGGGCAACAAGACAAGAAGAACAGAACAAACTGATGCACAGGAAGTTTCACCTGAACATTAGGAGGAACTTCTTTACTCTGCAGGGACTGGGACCTAGCACTGGAACAGATAGTCCAGAGAGGGTGTGGACATGAATATCTCACTGGAGATATTCAAGGACCATCCTCAAGGACCATCTGGATGCAATGTTCTGGCATGACCCTGCTTGAGCAGAGAGGTTGGACTGCTGTGGTCCCTTCCAAACCTAACCATTCTGTGACTCTGTGATTCTGAGTGAACCCTGAAGGTCAGACCCCTTTCCCTTTCCTGCTCCACTCTAGGGCCCAGCAGTGGGGCTTGCTGCCCTGCCCTGTCCTCAGGGACATGTGGTGATCTCACAAACTGACTCCCTGTTTTCCCTAAATTGAACTCACAACCCCCATGTAAAACCTTGGAGAGCTAGTGCTCGGGAGTCAACAGATATTTCCGTCAGCTAGAACCTGACCCAATCCACTTTGTCAGTTCAAGGAGAAAGAAAATATGAGAAAACTATCAAGTTTTAAGTGAAGCATTGTGAAGTAGTGGAGCATAACTGCACAAACCTTGTTTTCAGCCGTAGATTGGATTATCTGTATATTGTACCATAAATGGGTTAGAAGTACAAGCAGGAGATGCCCTGATGTTTTTTCATATCATTCTTCTGCCATCTTTTTTTTTTCCCCCTGTAAATCGTGCGTCAGGAAATCTTTGACAAACATTATTTCCATACTTAAATTGAGCAATGAATTGAAACTAGCAAAAGAAAAGGGGAAGAGAATATATTCTATAGCTGTGCCTTTTAAATTGCTTTATCTATTGATAGTTTTGTCCCATGCAAAATGCAATTTCAACAATATAGAAAGCGCAGCCTGAAAACTGAGCTCTAATTAAATCAGTAATGTTTCATTATTTCATGTGAACAATGCAAGTCTAAAGTGATCTTTCCGCAGAAAAATTAAATCAAGTTCCATGTGAAAGTCTGCCATTTCAAATATATTTAATATCCTGTGTTCCTAAGAGGTTTGGGTTGCACTGAGGAGGACTGTGAGCTGTGAGACTTCCCCAGAAGCAGCATTCTCAATTCCCCATCTCATCAGTGCCCACCTTGGAGCTGGGGAGCTCCTCAGGTTTTCCAAATGTGATATCCCATGGATACTGGAGTGACTTCCCTGCAAGACATGTAACTGCACCCTGTGCTAAGTTAACAAATATCTTCTTGGATGTGTAGTTAAAGTGGAACATATTTAAAAGCTGCTGGCTTATTGTGAAATTCAGCTGCATGTGCTCAGGGAGTGGGTACTGCCCCCACCATGCTTTAATGATGGTGCTGGCACGAGGCAGGGGCTGGGGTGTCATCTGCAATTGTATTCCCTGCTCTAGAGCCACAGGGTTTATCTTGCAGCATCCAAGCCTACTGCCGAGCTGCGGGGAGAACCCTCCCTCAAACTCTGCTGCAGCTTCTGAACACAAACTGTCCCATCGGCTGGGACTTGCAGGTGTCACCCATAAATATCAGACACCTTGCTGGCGGGTCAGAGAGGACCCTTCAGGAGTATGTCCCAGCAATCCTAGAGGGAAGTGGGACATCGTAGCCTAGTGCTTCAGGTAACTTGAATTTCAAGTGACTACCCCTGCAAGGCATCCTACCAGCGACGGAGTCCTTATGCCTGCCGAGGCCACAGAGCGGCTCTCCACCTGTCACCTGGAAATTGCAACTGCCTGCGCCTGTTGCACTTAATCCTTTTTGCCAGCGACGTGGTTATTGCTGTTGTTGGTGAGGAAGCAGAGCTGTGGCAGTGCAGCTGGTGGGCAGAGCTGGAAGCCCCAGCTGCCCTGCTTCCCCCTCCTCTGCTCTGGGCACTTCCACACCGGCGCCAGACACGGGGAGAACCGCGGGGAGACCCGGAGATGTGCATTAACAAACTTCGGCGGCCGAGCCCCAAAGTCACCCAAGCACGCTCGCCTCGCTAATCCGCAATTTGTGATTCTGAAGAAAAAGATGATGATGATGACGGCAAAGAAGGGGGAGTTCACAATTCACAAACCAATTTGTGTTGTTTCTGCAACACTGCAAAAGTGCGACTCATGAATATGCTAATGAAATTGCAATGAGAGTTTTGGCACCGTTTCATCACCTCAACTAAATTAGGGAGCAATCACACTGTGGGTTTGCACGTCTTTGGGAACTGCTGGGGAGGGGGCAAATAGATCTGCAATATTTATAATTCAACAAAAATTGCACTTCCTCCACCATAAAATAACAATAATGACTGTGAATTGCTTAGAAATGGCTTTTGAGTAAGCTGAGGGCTTGTTGGTAAGACCACTTCCCAGGCTGCTACACTGGTACAGAAGTCTCCTCTCCCAGAGGAGTGTGGTGCTGTAGTACAGTCGCTCTCTGAAGGAGCAGGAGGAATCTCAGAAGGAAGCACTGGTATAGAAATAAGCCGACAGATCAGATTGCTTGCTCCTGTGAATAATCCCACTGTGACAAAATCTTTTGCCATTTCAGGTGAAATGGGAAATGTAAATGATGCATTTCTTGCAGCAACCTTCTGGAGTTTTGTGCCAGTCTCTACCAGGCCCTCTTCTTGCTTTTTTATAGGCAGTCATAAACTCTCAGTGGAGCTGATCCTATAATGAGATTAACTCTTTTATTTCTGAGGCATGCATGAGCCAGGTAAGAAAGACTTTGACTTTGGGCCAACTTTTTAAATCTTGTGCCATCAAGATTTAAAAATCAGCTGTCACCATGATTAGAGAATGCACAGAATGGGACTGTGGCTTTATGCTGATTTATACCAAACAAGAATGTTTTTCCCAAGAGGCTTCTGCAGTGACATTTCCAGCAGTGATACCTAGTCCAAAAGAAACTTCAAAAATGGGCAAGCACCGAACCCATGGCCACTGATGGAAATTTGCATGGAGTTTTTAAGGATGCCTGTGTGCTGATTTGTTCAGGGTTTTACACGTGTAGCCTGGGGCTATAAAAACAAATGCCATTGTTGTCATATGGGAAAGGGGAAAGAAATTCCTCAAACCTGATAGAGAAGAAGGTATCTATGCATGAAAAGGTATGAAAGGCACCATAAGAGTGCCTTACACTCTTTTGGAGAGACTCATTTACCTGTTTGCTACCTGGTAGGGATCTGGGACATCTAGTACTATCACCCTTGCTGGTTTATTTACTAACCATCATAGTTATTCTTTTCATTACCTCCACAGTGTAATGGTTATTTTATGAAGGCTCATTAAATTTAATGAGACACCACCAGATTTTATTGCCTTCTAATAAAATGGGTAGGGGGAGCTGTTTTCTTTCTGATTCATGCAGCTCCAGAGTACCTTAAAATAGTCAGGTATTCAACTGGGTTATGAGCAGGGCCCCTGACATTCTTTCTGCTGGTCTCCTTGGGGAATGTCAGCGATTAACAGCGATTCAAATAAAGATGTGTACAAGGATGTGCCTAGATAGGTAAAGCTTTATCTTACATACACACCTATTTTTATATTTATATATATGTATATATGTATGTATGTATGTATGTATGTATGTATCAGACCTGGGCACTTTTTTTCCAATGGAAGATATTTCTACCAAAATAGAAAAGTATTGTTGGAGTATCTGGTCCAGAACTTGTCAGCTCCCAGAAAAAAAGAAATTGCCAAGGTGCTCAGCAGGTGACCTGACAAAGCAAGGATAGTTTCTCCTAACAGAGAATTAGATTCATGACTGCTTGGCTTATTAGTTTATTTATTGCACAGCTGTCCATTGCAAGTATTCATTTTATTTTTATTTTTTAAATGTGGGTGGAAGATCTTGGAAAGCTTTGTGAAAAAAAAAAAAAGCCTAAACCCAAGAAAGAAAAACCAAGAAAGAAATCAAGAAACCAGCATTTATCTCTTCTATAAATATCTCCCCATGACGTGAACAAGAAGATGGACCATAGAGTTCCTCTTCCAGTGGGATATTTATTGGGAGCATCATGTCACTTAAATAAGAAAAAAAACAAACTCCAAAAAAACTGAAGTCAGCTTCTTGATAAGCCTCTTGATAAGCTAAGATGACTGGGAAGGGAAAGTCCAGTGAGGGTGCAATCCGTGGCTGATGCCTGAATCACCTGCACTACAGCGAAAACAGAAGGTGGGGCAAGTGCTCGTTTGGATTATTCCTGAGGGAAGTATTGGGGAAGAATTTGACTCTGGTCTGCAAAGGGTCTCAGGGTGAGATGAGAGTCTCAGGGTGGTTGTGGGGGGAGAGCCCAAGGAAAGAGTGATGTGGCATGCAGGGATAGTAGGACACCAGCAGCATGTACCAATAATACTGTTTTAATAAAGCAATACATTTAAAAATACAGGGCAAACCCCAAAAATGCTACAAGAGCAAGTGTCTCTCCTACTGATGTTTTATGCTGTAGTTGGAAGCTGTGAGTGTCTGAAATCACTCTATCAAGGCAGAAAAAATATACATAAAATACTTTGGAATTTGGTGATTGTGTTGTAACTTAAGTAACAGAACAACCAGGTTTAGGAATTGAAGACTCTCTGAAAAATGTGTAGTGATGCAGCTTTGCCTCCCAAGTGATCAGCCTGAGGAAATTAAACTCTTGCATATAAAACTGGTTGAATTATTCATTATAAATAAATTATCCAATAAATGTAGCCCTTTCAGTGATCATAAATAACTAACAACCCGATCTTGATTTCAGTAGATGTTTTTGGTACCCAGAAGTATGTGAAGAAGGGGCTGTTCCCAGGCTGTTTCTTCTGAGGGTACCTCGCTAGGTATTGTTGTGCCATTCACACTCTTTTCTTTTAAGATGAAAATAACATTAGTGGCCAGTGCTGCAAACTGATTATTCAGATTTTTCGTTGTTTTGTCTGGCACATGAGCTCCCCAGCTCTCTGTTCTTCACTTCTTTCCCTCTGGTGACTTGCCTGGTGCTCCAACACCTTCCTGTGTCTCAGTATCCCTCAGCCCTCAGATGGCTTTCCTTTCCTGGTGACTCTGGTCACATTTCCATGGCGAGTCAGAGTGGGAGCTTTAGAGTATGTCCTGGTGCTCCTGGGCAATTGTTCTGGTGAAATGGTCATATTGGGAACATAAATGACACCATTATCCCTGCGTGTCAGTCAGTGATTTATCCAATACCTGTAGTTTAATAATCAATACAAACTCTTATTTCTAGCCTGATGTCCTGGCTTGATTTTATATGTTGAACTGATTAGGAATTTTCACTACAGTGCAGGATTTTGCTGGAAAAAAAATATCTGCCAAGCCACATTTTTCCCCTAGGAACCATAATTTGGGTGAAATTCTCCCACAGAAAGTGTCTGTGAAGGAGATTGGAATTATGCATCCAGTTTGGAAAGACACGAGGGATGAGAGCCTTGATCAGCTAGAGGCCCAGCAGTGAGGGTATTTCCCTAAGAAAAGGATGTTTGACCTCTGTGCTCAGCTCAGATGTAGTTTCTTACTCAAAGACGAACAGCTCCATCCAGAGAGAAGTCCACACCAGAGTATCCTGCAGCCCAGCAGCAGAGGGATTGCACGGGAGAAAGGAGACACAGGTAGAGGTCTTTGCTTTCCCTCAGCAGGGATAATGAGATTCAAACCAAGATCTCTCATTTCCATGGTCTCTCCTATCCGGATTTTTTAATAAAATGAACTTTCGGAAAAAACGTCTGGATTTGTCAAGTGCAGAGTGAAAAGTATTATGAAAGCTCACAAACACTTGCCAGATCAGGAACTGCCTTCCCATTTAGTTCAGCACTCCTAAGGAAAGTATTGTGGAGTTTTCCAAACGAGGCTTTTTGGCTCTGTGAGTTGGTGATATCAGTCCCAGGAAAATGCCTCACCGTCCATGAGTCCTGCAGACTTCAGTGATCTCACCTCTCATGCACGTTTGGACACTGAGGCTGCTGTCCCTCAGAGCAGGGCAGAGCAACCCTGGGCTCTCTGTGAGGGGACAGAGGAAAGAGAAGCAGGAAATCCAGGTGCCCAATCTTGCAAACAAAAAAAGAATCCAAACGAACCGAGAGCTGTATTTAGGCCTTGCCAATGTAAAGCCAGAGGAGCTCCTGTAGCTTGATTTGTAGAACTGACAGCAAGATTTCCTCTCTTATACATACCCTATATCCTTATCATAAAGGGAGCAGTTAAGAGGTGTGTAAAAAAACCTGTCTCTCCTCATTAAAGTTGAGTATAGTCTATTTTTGCTTTAATGCAGTGATCTAATTAACCTTTAGCCAGAATTAAAATGACCTTGAATTGGCCTTGTGACCTCCAACGCTTAATGTTGTTAACTTTAAACAAGCTTTTTGGGGTGGTCAGAAGCAGCATCTGTTAAAATGGCCAAAAGGTCGAATCCATTTACTTAAATACACCTTCTGCACGCATTGCTGGTGGGCGTGCTGCCTGCGTTTATAAAGGGGATAGAAGATATACCTTGGGGGGAAAAGGGCAGTTTATCTACGAGAAACCGTATGAGGAGGGTGGAAAGCGGCTCTGAAGATATGTTTTCACCATCTCGTTTTATTTTCTCGAGCAGTAAGCCTCTTCTTGTTTCAGTTTTAAGTTCTGCTATGTGCCGATGATTAGGGTGCAGAAAATGCTGCTGCTCGGTGGGCTCTGCAGCTGCGGAAGGTGTGAGGCCGGTGGCCGCTTATCCGGGGCAGGAGGTGCCAGGTGTAGCAGCAGTGTCACATTTTGGGCTGAGGTTTATCTTCCACTGGACTCTGAGAGATACACGTTCATGTTTAAAAAGAAGGAGACGCCCAGTGACTAAGAAAAAGTAGATGCCCGGCAGACTTCCTGGACCACAAGGTCACTGGTGGGAATTACTTTAAAAAACCAAAACCAAGCCGCACAGTCAGGGCGAGGAATTTCAAAGGCAGCACGTTAGGATTTAGAGGAGAACAATCTGTTCGGGCGCCTCCTCTGATGGATATTGAGGCACTGGGACGTTCTGTACAGAAGTCGTTCTGGCTCTTGGCGCCGTGCGCGGCCCCGCGTGTGGCGATGCCGCGGCGGGGCGGGGGTCCCGGCTGGGGGTGGGGGTCCCGCCGCGCCCGTGGTGCCCCGCCCGGATCATCTCTCCGGTCCCCGCCACGGCGACATTACTGTCGGTAACGCTGTGGGTATTTTGCTGCCACCGTCCCGCTTCCCGGAGCCTTTCCCGAGGCTGCTCCTTCTCCTTCCCCCGCGCAGCGCCGGCCCTCGCCCGCCGGCTGTTTGCAGTGCATTACCATAGTACATTAACATTTGTAATGCGGCGATTATTTTACATAATCGATACCATCAAGTTCCTTTTCTTGGGGACCCTCGTGTTTATTTACACTTATTCCGCACACGTCAGTTCCCATCAGGAGCAAAACCGATTTTCTTGTCCTACATCTGCTCTCGGGATAACCTTAACTCACCGTAAACCTCTCGGAGCTCCCGCCGCCGTGAGCCCGGTGTGACGGGGGGATCGTGGGGAGCGCCCCGGCTCCTCCGGCCCGGAACCGGCCCGGACGGGAGGGAACGGGGCGGCTGCGATATTAATTGTTGTTATTATTGTTTATTATTGTTTATATTGCGGCAGTTTCTGTTTATGGCGTGATGCATTTGAGCCCGAACACATTAGGTGCGTTATTCATTGGGTACATTTGTCAGAACATGCATGTGTATAAAGAACTAATGATCCATATTAAATTAATGACGCTATCAAAAAGAATAATACCCCATACATGCAGTTTATGACGGCAACTCCCGACTTTGATAAACCATAGAAAAGACTTAATCAGATGAAGCATTGGACTGTTCCGTCTCCAAAATTACATTTCTCGAAATGTGCTTGTACACAATGTTGGTTTTATTAAAACAAATTAATTCAGTCATTAAGGAATCATACGGCAAGTGTCTCATAAGTCAGGACCTCCAGTGTAACAAATTGATTAAATGACTGTGTAATAGTCTCTTTAAACAAATCTAGTGTAACAAGTTAATAGATCTGCTCAATTACCATGCTGGGGTGATGAGGATGTGGGCGACTCTCTCATTAAATCCGGGATAGGCTTGGGGGTGCGGAGGGGGGCGGCGCGGAGGTGCGTGTCGGTGGGGCAGGGCTGCGCTCCCGCAGCCCCGGCCAGGAAGGGACCGGGGAAGGTGCTGGAGCTGGGGCCGGGTGGGGATGGCTGCGGGCTCCGCGCAGGGCCGCCCCACGATCGCGCCGGAGGGCTCCTCCTGACACCCCAGAGCCGGGGGCGCGGGCGGAAAATCTATTACCCCACTGCCATTTTGTTAAGTGTTTGCTCCCCGTTGTGACCCTGCCACTTTATCTGTTGATTTTTATTTTCTGAGTGCATGTTGCCCATATGTTACTCTAATAGTTGCTATAATTCTTGAGCAATAGGGCTCGTATTTTGCTGAGCTGAATTAAAAAGAATGCACTTTAATAAAAAACCCGAGCAATACACTAATGGCTTGACATTGATGTATTTGCATAAAGATGAATTATATGGGCTCGCTTGACACGACTTTTAATAAATGATCGAGGACGTTATTACAGGGATGCACTTGGGTGTGCGGAAGCGGGTTATTGCCGCGGGGCCGCTGCCAGGCGCTCCCGCAGGCCCCGGAGGGCAGCGCGGGCACCGACCGGCCCCGCCGAGCGCCTCCCGCAAGCCCCGGGCCTCCGGACAAGGCTCGAACCCCCGGGGGACGCGGAGGGGCGCGGTGCTGCCTGCTCGTGTATCGATAATTTTATTCCGATCAACCGCGTCGGCTGGGGCGCGGAGCCGCTGCCGGGCGCGGCGCGGGCGCGGTGCGGGGTGCCCGCTGCTCCCCGCGGCAGCGCCGCCGCCGCCTCCTCCTCCTCCTCGGCAGATGTTTGCATCCCTCACGGAGACTTGTAACCGCTGCTGGAGACAGCTGGCAAGCGCCGCCAGAAACGTGTATCTGGGAAATACCTATCGGTGCAGAAGGTAAAGGCGGAGCTGCAATTAGGAGGGAGCAGTTCATCTGACTTTTTAACTTGCGGCTAGCGACGCCCGCTCTGAGCGGTGGATCCCGCAGCAAGGGCACCTCTCCCAGCCGTGCCTCTTCCCGAGAGAAGGGACCCGGAGTGTCCGGGCCGGGGCTGAAAGCCCATTAGCCTCATTTAACCCCCGGGTTCTCCGGCCTGCGGGACGGCCCGTGTCCTTAAAGCAAAGCCTCGGGGCGGCTGGCAGGAGTACAACCAAAGTCTTGCACCAAACAACACCGCGGCAGCGAGCGGAGGGAGAGCGGAGGGAAGATGCCGTGCGTGTAGTACGGGAAGCGTTAAAAATTAATAGCACTGAGAAGTGATGAGACGCAGCGGGATTTCAGGAGCTCATCACAGGAGACCAGGCATGAGGGAAAGGGCGGGAGAAGCCCGCTCGCTGAAGTGGTCGCGCTGTCCCCGCGTGGCTGTCGGTCTGGGCATCCCTCTGGCAGGCTGCGGGCATTGCCTTGCCTGCTGCCTGCGCCGGGGGCTCTGAGCGGGAGCTGCTGTCGGAATGAGAGAGCCCGAAGGCCTCGGGGCTGTGACAGCGCTGCTGTAGGGCCTTGTCAGGGGCCGGGTGACAGCGGCCTACGGACGGGGCTTCCCCCCAGCGCACACGCCACGAGTAGAGCGACCCCTTCATTACCCCGCGGGCCGAGAGCTCTTCCTTTTCCCCCTCCCTGTGGCAGCTCCCGCCTGCCGGCCGGCCGTGGGCTCCCCTTGCGACCCGCATCCCCCTGCGGCACGGCGGTGCGGATCCTGCCCGCCCCCATATGTCCGCATCCATATGCATGTGTCCCGCAGGCAGCAGCTGCCGGCCGGGAGCGGGGTACCGGGGACGGGGTGGTCCCTGGCCCCTCTTTTGCTTCCCGTACCTCCCCTGCCTCTCTCCCTCCATCCCTCCCCGCAGTCCCGCGGTGCCCACGGCTCCTGCAGGGCGCGGAGAGGGTCCTGCTCTTGGGACGCTTCTACGGGGAAGAAAAAGTTTTTTCTCCGCCCACGGTGATGCTCACTGGGGCTGGAGACGGACCGCAGCGAGTTCCCTCTGCGAAGTACCTCGACAGAGGAGAGGGGTTGGAAAAGTAAGGGGGGATGCTTTGGACACTCCGGGATTACACAGCCGGGAACTTCTCCCGCAGTATCTTCTGCACCCCAGAGAAGGCACACGGCAGGGACCAAGGACAGGGTAAACCCAGGAACAGCCGCTTCTATCTCCCCTGAGCCAGGAAAACCAAAAAAAAAAAAAAGCTGGCTTTATTTCCGCTGAGCCTGGAAATCCCGCACACGGAGGGGAGTGGGCTTTAAAACCGGGGGCTCTGTGACAGAAGGAAGGGAAAGCCAAAAGCTGCGTGCGAAGGGAGCTGTCGGGACCGGCCTGTGGTGGTCTCTCACCGCTTAGGCAGGGGCCCGCCCAGCTCTGCGGCCGCGCAGCCGGCGCCTGCCGCTCCCCACGCGTGTGCGCGGCCGCTTACTCCCCGCGGAGGGTTCGGCCCGAGCTCGGGGAGCGGCTCCGCCGGCCCCATTCCCTATGGACATGGTTGTGCAGCACTTTTTAAATATCGTTATTCCGGAGTTCGTACAGTTCCGCCACAAATTCCTGCCTGCACGAAGCTGCGGCTGGTCTGGGCCAGGCAGGCCCCTCGCACGGGGGGAACCTCGCTCCCCGTGAAGCCCGCTGACATTTGTCTTTTAATTGTTCACCGTGCCGCCCGTGGCAGCCATCCCGAGGTTAGCTATTGAATCTCTTCCTAAAAAGTCCTTTCCAGGAGGAGAGGGAGCCCAGCCGGCTTTGGCTTCCAAAACATGTCCCGAAAAGGGGGGCCGTGAGCTCGTGTGAATCCCCTGCTCTTTCTTCCAGCGCGCCAGACAAAACCAACCTAACCAAGCGGGCAGCGTTGGGCTCTTTTCCCTGCCATTCCACTTCGACGGTGCCAACTGCAACTGGTGGCCAGCTGGGTCTCTGTGCAGGAGTAAATTAACTGGAAAGCCTCAGTCGGTGCTGCGGTGAACTGGAAAAGGGGCCGGGGACCGCCCGAGCACTCGCGGCAGCCCGGGGGCACTCGGGAGGGCCGGGGCCGGGGGAAGGGGCTGAGGGTGAGCGGGGGTCCTATCCCGGCTGAGACCCCCAGCCGGGCTGCGGCAGGTCCGCACCCCGGTGATCCGGACCCCGCGGGATTTTGGGTTCTCTCCCGCCGCCCCGCAAAACCCGCGGGGAAATCGTAACGGCGTGAGCCGGCAGGGCCGAGTCAGCTCTCTGGGAAACGGCCGGCTTTTCCCTTCCTGCCTTTACAACCAGTCGGGAAAGATGGGGGTGGGGATGGGAGTGTCGGCGGACCACGGGTAGCCCCCGGTACCCTGGCCGGGGAGAGCTGGGACAGCCGCGCCGAGGCAGCCGCAGAGCGCGGGGCTCGTTCCCTCCTCCTGGCCCCGGCATTGTGTAAGCCGAAAGAGGAATAAAACCCTGCTCTACTTTTTTTTTTTTTTCTTTTTCTTTTTTTTTTCTGTTTAGAAAATTATTCCCAAATAGAATATTTTAATTTTTTTTCCCTCCAGAATAGCTGGCCCTTTTTCTCTCTAATGTCAGCGATTCTGTTTGCTCTGCTGGTCCTTGGGAAGAAAGAAAGAAAAAAAGCGCGATTGTTTCTGGACTGTTTAGATATGGAAATGATCGCGTTGGACAATGAGTTTCAATTTAAACCAGTTGTTCTGATATTGGGTCTGTTTGTACTAGACGCTTAGCCGGGCTCTTATTTTATCCACTGTTTTCTTCTTGGAAAGCGGTTCCTTTCCTATAATAATAGTAACACTCTGCCGTTAATAAAGCCCTGCGTCGCCCGCTCTGAAAAAGTTGAAACAGACTAATTTAGGCTGAGTCGAACCGCTCCAGTGGTTGGAGGGAAACTGCCTGCCCGCTCACGTCCCCAAACAACCAGCCGCTTATTTTATTTGTATCCTTCTTGAACTCCCGCAGCAAAATAGTCAACTTCCATTCTTTAAAAAAAAAAAAAAAAAGTGCCCGAACAACAACCTTCCAACAAACCGAACAATAACAAAACCCCTACTACTAAGAATCAACGATAGACCATGAAAATTATCTCTTTTCTTTCCTCCCCCTGTACCGTGGTTTCATTATTTAATCTCTGATAAAATGAGATTATCTGTACCCTTTAGTGAAGGCAGCAGACGTCTTTAAACTGGTTTAATTGATTTATCGTTTTGTTGTTTTGTTTTTGTTGGGTTTTTTTAACAGAAAGTGCATTACATTTAACTGGTCTTGCAAAGGGCTTTTCTTCTCTTTACAAACCGAATTATTTTTAATATAAATTAATAAATGTTAAGATGCTATATCACGATATATCATCGTTATCAGCTTTAAAAAAAAAATAAAGAAAACAATTTACATTCTCTAGTATTCCGTATGATACAAAAGAAAACACACTTTAAATTTCAAATACAGCAACTAAATGAATTTTATATTTTGACTGACAGTGGTTGTGACAATTCCCACCAGCTACTTTTTCAACACGCGGTTGATTGGAAACGGTGTAAATGAAAGCAAACTCTGTCCCTCCGCCCTCTCCTCCCCCCCACCCACCCACCCCTCCCTTGCACGACGACCGCAACAGAAAGTGTTTCAAAAATACTAATAAATAGCACGCGGGGCCGCTGCAGCTTCGGCCCGAGGGAGGGACCGGCGGCGGCGGCTTTTTCCTCGGCGGCCCCGCTGCCGCCGTCTCGGGGCTCCTGCGGTGCCCCCGGTGCTGCCGGGGAGCGCGGGGCGGGCGGGGCGGCTGCGCCCCCGGCCCCCGCTGTACAAAAAAAAAGAAGGTATTTTACATTTTAAATATTCACAGTAAGGAACGCCTATGGTAGCGGTTGACTCACGGTTTATTTACAAAGAGCCGGCAAAGATGCGGCCGCCGCACGGCCGGGGGTCGGGGCAGCCCCCGCCGCTCCGCTCCGCCCGCCACCCTACAACAACACGGGCGCCGGGGACCGGGCGCACCCGCCGGGGCCCGCTGCCCGCAGTCCTCTCTGCTCCCCCTCCGGCGTCGTCTCCTCCTCCTCCTCCTCCCGGGCGCGTAGAGTCTAGAAAAATAGATCTGTACATCTCCGAAAGCGGCGGCGGGCCAAGCGGGCTAGACGGAGGCCTCCCCCTCCGGGGGGTGCAGCAGCAGCCCGCCGCCCCCCGGCTTGTGTTTCTTCAGGAGCTGCGTTATCTTCTCGTCGTCCGAATTGGGGTCCAGGGGCTTGTTGTAGTCGTCGTCCTCCTCCTCGTTCTCTGAGGCGCCCTTCAGCCGCTCCGTCTCCGAGTCCTGCTTCTTCTTCGCCGTCGCCATCTCGGCCGCGTGCTTCTTCCGCCACTTGGTCCGTCGGTTCTGGAACCAGACCTGCCCCCGCCGCCACCGTCACCGTCACCGGCACGGCCACCCTCGGCGGCCGGGCCGCTCCCTCCCCGCCGCCCCCCAGTCCCCATCCCCGGCTTGCGGCCCCGGCTCCCGCTCCGCCGCCCTTCGGGCATCTCCCCGCAACGAAAGCGGCCGAGCCCCGCGGCACCGCGCTCCCTCCCGGCACCGGGCCCGCCCAGAGCGGGCCGACAGCGGTCCCCAGCTCCCCCGGGGCCCGCGGTGGGCCCGGGCCGCTCCCTGCCATCCTGCCTGGGGCGGTGATACACGCATGTGGGGCTGATTCCCTTCCCAGCCCCCCTGCCCCGCCAGATGTATTTACTCTCCGGCAGGACGCTGCCAGAGGAGGGGGGCATTTTCATTTTAGAAGCTGCAATAATTTATTCGCGGCCATCGGGACGTATTTGCAGTGACAAAGGAGGCTCTGCGGATCACGCTGAAAGCGTGAGCACCGCCGAGGGGCCCCTCTGGCCCAGTCCGCTGAGCAAACGCCTCTGCCCGTTCTCGGGGAGCTCAGCCCGCTCTCCCAACCCCTCACACCTCCGCTTTGCCCAAAGCCCAGAGTTTTTAACCAAAACGTAAGAGTGAGGGTGCGACGGTGCGACACCCCAACACCACCCTTTCCCCGGCTTTCCCAGCACGCTGACCACCCCCGTGGTGTTCAGGGCTTCTCAGTCTTGCTTGGGTTTGTTTGGTTCAGTTTGGTTGTTTTTTAAAATGCTTCAAAATAACCTTCTCGGCCCCGCAGTAAGGGGAGAAGTGCGGGTGGCTGCCGGGGAAGCCCTCGCCGTGTGCCCGAGGGCTCGGCTAGGCCAGCTCGCAGCATCTCCGGCCGGTTCAGACGGAGCCCGTTTCCGCGGCGGGGCCCTTTTGTTCCCCGCTCCTCCAGCCCCGCAGCAGCCGGTGCGTGAGCCGCTGCTCTCACCTTGACTTGGCTCTCCGTCATCCCCAGGGAATAGGCCAGCCGGGCTCGCTCCGGGCCCGCCAGGTATTTCGTCTGTTCGAAAGTCTTTTCCAGAGCGAAAATCTGCTGGCCAGAAAAAGTGGGTCTTGTATGTTTTCTCTTCCCGTCCTTATCCAGCAAAATTGAGCCTTGATCTGGCGGAGGGAGGGGGGAGAGAAAGGGAAGGCAGGGACAGACAAGTTAATCTACGGATTTGGGAAAGCGCTTCACTCTCGAGCGGCCCCAGGGAACGGAGGGGTCTCTAAGCGGGGGGTGCGTGTGTAAGAAAACTACTGCCTAAGCAAGGCGACGGCTCTGGCCTTTCGGCTTATTTTTCCTTTAAGGATCAAAAATCTAAGCGGGCAAATGATTGTGGTTTTTTTTTTCTAAAAAAGCCGCGGCCGGTGCGAGCAGGCGGTAACACAAAGTCTTGCTCGGGGAAAGTTTGTGCGCGCCCCTAAAGCCAACCCCTGCCCCGAGAGTCCCCAGCAGCGACGGCGGCAGCGCGGCCGCCTTCCCTCGGAGGGCTCCGCTTTCCGCCGGCGGTAACCGGCGACATACTACAGAGTTTAGCGCTGACCGAGGGGACGGAGAAAGCAAAGCGAACTTAGGAAACGAAAACAAAAAAAAAAAAAAAAAATCGAGGTAAAGCCACCCCCCTCAGCTACAGCCGGGCCCTGGGTGGAGGGGCGGGAGGGTCTCACAGCGATGCCGGGGCGCAGGCACTGCCCAGCACCGGGAGCGGGCTCCCGCCGGGGCTCCCCAGGCCCTCTCCCCGCGCTGCCCCGCCACGCTGGGTACTCACGGGGGGCGCAGGCGAGGCGGGCGTCCCTCCAGGGCGGGCTCTGCATCACCCCCGGCCAGAAGATGGGCGTCCGGCCGGGCAGCTCGGCCAGCGGCTTGGGGTAGCGCCCGGCGGCCACGGCGGCGGCGGCGGCCGCGGCCCCAGGGCTGAAGTAGAGGGCGGGCGGCGGCGGCGGGGGCGGGCTGAGGCTGCCGAAGCGGGGCAGCCCGGCCAGCAGCCCGGCGGGCGCCGCCGAGGAAGCGGAGGGCGAGGCGGAGGCGAGCGCGGCGCCCGGCAGGGGCATGGAGGGCCGGCTGAGGATGTCGTTGATGCCGTGCGGGGTGGCGGCCGAGAGCTGCGGCGGGGCCGTGCCCAGCGCCGAGAGCCCGCCCGCGGCGGCGGCGGAGGCGGCGGGCGCCTTGAGGCCGGGGGAGCCGAGCGGCGGCGAGGGCGAGGCGGAGGCGGGCGAGGCGGAGGCGGAGGAGGAGGAGGCGGGCCCGGCGGGCAGGGGGTACGCGGGGTACAGCGGCGCCTTCATCTCGGCCATGCTGTGCAGGGCGGCCAGCGGCGGGCTGCCCAGCAGGAAGGCGCCCTGCCGGGGCGCGCCGTCCATCTGCCCCAGCGCCAGCATCCCCGCGCCGCCGCCGCCGCCGGCCCGGGGCGGGGAGCCCGGACGGCCCCTAGCGCCGCGGGGCCCCGGCGGCCGGCCCGGGCGTGCCTCCCGCGCCGGCGACGCGCATCCAGCCCGCGGGGGCCGCCGCCTCTAGCGGGGAGCTACGCGCCCGAGCGGCGGCCCCGCCGTCCAGCCGGGCATCGGGGCTGCGCCTCGGCGGACGCTCCCGGGGCGGAGAGCGGCGCTGCTGTCGGACGGCGGCTGTACGCGGGTGTCTGCGCGGCGGCCGAGCGCCTAGGCGGATGTACCGCCGCTCCCGCCGCCCGCCCGTCAGCTGGGCCGGGGGCTCACAGCGGCGCGGGGGCCGCGCTCGCCGCCCCTGCCTCCTCCCCGGCGCCCCGCATCCCTCCCGGCGCGGTTCCCGCTGGCTGCTGTCGGGGCTGCGGGCGCGGCTCGGGGCGCACTGCCGCACCGCCCCGCTCCCTGCCTCCTTTAGCGGGGGCACGGCCGGCAGCGGGCGCGGCGGCGGCGGCGGCGGCGGGGCGGGGGCGGGGCGGCTGCCGGCCCTGCCCACCCGCGCCGCGCCCGCCCTGCCGCCAACTTCGGGCTCGCCTGGCTCCCCTCTCCTCTCTTCTGACGGCTTTTCTTCTATTTTCCCCTCTTCTCTCTTCTCCTTTTCTCCTCTCTTTTTTCCTCTTTTTCCTTTCCATTTTTCTTTTCCCTCTTCCTTTTTTCCCCTTCATCGTTCCTCTTCATCTTTCCCCTTTCCCTTTCCTTTTCTTCTATTTCTCCTCTCTTTCCTTTCCCTTTCCCTTTCCTTTCCTTTTTCTTTTCCCTTTTCTTTACCCTTTCCCCTCTCTTCTTTCTTCTCCTTTTTTTCCTCCCTTTTGCTTTCCCTTTTTTCCTCTCCTTTTCTCTCTTGTTTTTAATTTTTTTCTTACTTTCCTTTTTCCTTTGTTTTCTCCTTTCCTTTTTCCTTTCATGTTTTATTTGTAATTTTTAAATTTTAACTTATTCATCTACATGTTATTTACTTTTTCTTTACTCTCCCGTTTTCCTCTCTTTTACTTTCTCGTTTCCCTTTCCTTTTCCCTTTTCTCTCTCCTTCTCTTTTTCTTTCCTCTGTCTCATTTAATTTTTCGTTCCATAATCCTGTCTTTCCCCCATCTTTTTATCTATTCGTCTTTCTTTCTTTCTTTCTTTCTTTCTTTCTTTCTTTCTTTCTTTCTTTCTTTCTTTCTTTCTTTCTTTCTTTCTTTCTTTCTTTCTTTCTTTCTTTCTTTCTTTCTTTCTTTCTTTCTTTCTTTCTTTCTTTCTTTCTTTCTTTCTTTCTTTCTTCTTTCCTTTCCTTTCCTTTCCTTTCCTTTCCTTTCCTTTCCTTTCCTTTCTTTTCTTTCCTTTCCTTCCTTCTTCTTCTTTCCTTCCTTCCTTCCTTCCTTCCTTCCTTCCTTCCTTCCTTCCTTCCTTCCTTCCTTCCTTCCTTCCTTCCTTCCTTCCTTCCTTCCTTCCTTCCTTCCTTCCTTCCTTCCTTCCTTCCTTCCTTCCTTCCTTCCTTCCTTCCTTCCTTCCTTCCTTCCTTCCTTCCTTCCTTCCTTCCTTCCTTTTTTTTCCCCCTCCCTTCCTTTTTTTTCCCCCTCCCTTTTTCCTTTCTCTCTGTCTCTGTGCCTTGGGAGCGACTCCAGAGAGCGCAGCCGCTCGGGTCCCGGTCGGGCCTGTCCCGGCGCTTCCTTGGGATGCGGGTGGTGTGAACAGACTCGGCCCATCTCGCACGCCTCTGGACCATGTGGATGCTCTCTATCCCCGCTGGAAGCGGGTGTTGGTGCCGCCGGGCCCGGCGGCTCCGGCCCGGGCACTGCCCGGTGCTGTACACCCGAGTCCCCTGGACACTTGTGCCCAGCGCTCACGGCTGCTCACGGCTCTTCCCGTAGCCTAAGGGTGGAAGGGGGAAAAAAAATCCCGTGTGCCCCCTAAAGAGCATTCCACGGAAGAGTGATGCAAAATCACCCTGAGCAATTTTTTACCCTGTGCTGTCTGTGCCCGTGGGGAGCTCTATTTTCCTCGAGTGTGGAAAAACGGGATGGTGTGAAAATTAATTTTATTTTAATTAGGAATCTTAGTTAAAGCGGAGGTACACTGGTCCTCTACCTGCAACGGTGTTTCATTCTATTTCTAAATAATCCCTTCTTGCTCTGAATTGTTTTAGTTTAAATGATAAAGCTGCGGAATGCACTTGGAGAAAGGGCGCGTATGATCTTTCCTCTCTCCCTTAGCTTTGGCGCAGCCACACGAAGGGCAGCTCCGGGAAGCGCGAGTTAAATCTGAGTTGGATTTTTTTTTTTTAATCTACTTGGCACTTCGCAAATCTTCTTTTAAAAGTAAAACCAAAAGAAGTGCTCTCCTGCTGATTGCAGAGGAGGCAGCGAGCGCTCGGCCGCGGCAGCCCCGCACGCCGGCCCCGCAGCCCCGGGCGCGCCCAGGCTCGGCTCCGGCAGCGGGCGTGGAGATGGGGGAGCCGCCTCTGAAAGAGGCCGATTTGCATTTGAATTAGCGGGGAGAGAAACGCTAAACCGCGTTTGGGAGTGCTGAGGCAGGCGCGGGGCGGCCCCGCTGCCTGTCCAGCACCCACGGGAGCCTCTTTTCCTCCCTGCTGCAGAGGAGACGGTGCGGGGGCAGGGGCTCCCCCCAGCCTGGGCCCGCTGCCTCCCTCCTCGCAGGGCCCCCGGGGAGCTCTGCCAGGGCCGGGTACCGGCAGCGGCGGTAGCTTCGGCCGCGGGTCCGCGCTGGAGCGGGGGAAGCGGGCCCTGAGCCCGCAGCGCGGTCCTGCCGGGCCGGCCAGAGCTGCGGTACCGCCCGGGGCTGTGCGGGCAGCGGGCGCTGCCAGCCCTGAGCTCGGCCCGGCGGTACCGGCGATGCCGGCCCTTTCCCCTTGCTCCGCGCCTCCTTCCCGGCCCGGACGGGAGTTCTCCGCCCGGCACGTCTCGGCTTGTCTTCTAGCGGAAGAAAAACAAAACAATCCCTCCAGAACAAGCGTTTTTCCTCCATTTCTACTGTAAGGAACTAATGGCATATTGGGGAAAAAAAGTGTTAATTTAGGGGACTCCTCGCGAAACTTCTTCCCTAAAGAAAGCATCGCAGGTGGGATGGCGCCCATAGGGCTGCTCCTGCGTGAGAAACGGATTCAAAAGCAGGCGCCAGAATTACCTCCTCTCTCTTTTAATTAACCGAAATATTCGAAAATACCAATATTTGGTTCCTTCTCCATACTCAGCCTCTGTGCTCCCTAAGCTAGGGCGGTCAGTCCCTGGGCTAAAGTGGTCAGGCAGAGTAACTCCGGAGGCAGCCGGGGCTGTGCCGCGCCGCTCAGCAGCCGAGCGGCGGGTGGGGGACACCCTGAGCGCCCCAGGCAGCGGCGGGGTTGAAACCCAGCCCAGTAACAAACTTGGCTGACGGGGTGAGCAAGCCTGGAAACACCGCAGCCGAAGAAGATGGGGTTGCTGACCGGACCCGCTGCGGCCGGGGCTGCTCACCAATCCCCGGCTGCGTTTCACCAGCTTCACGGGGTCTCATCCTCAGCGCTTCGCCGCTTCAGACAGAGCAAGCACCGAATCCGATAAGGAACGAGAGAACAGCCGCCAGGGCCAGCGGGGGTGCGGGCGGAGAGGAGAAGTGAGCGGCTGGCCCGCGGCCGGGGCGGCGGAGAGCGTGGGGAGCGGCATCCCAGAGGATGCAAAGCCGCGAGAGGAGGGCAGCTCCCTCGGAATCCCCTCGGGGCCTCGGGGAAGCAGCCCGCAGAGCCCCGGGGACTGCAGGGTAGCAGGAACAGCGGGGTCCCGGGCTGCGAGGGGCGGGGGCTGGGAGCAGGGAGGGGCTGAGGTGCGGTGGGGAGCCCGGCCTTCCCGGGAGGAAGTGAAAAAGAGGTGTGGATGAACTCACAGGTACACAGAAAGGAGTGTTGTCGAAGAGAAGAGAAGAGAAGAGAAGAGAAGAGAAGAGAAGAGAAGAGAAGAGAAGAGAAGAGAAGAGAAGAGAAGAGAAGAGAAGAGAAGAGAAGAGAAGAGAAGAGAAGAGAAGAGAAGAGAAGAGAAGAGAAGAGAAGAGAAGAGAAGAGAAGAGAAGAGAAGAGAAGAGAAGAGAAGAGAAGAGAAGAGAAGAGAAGAGAAGAGAAGAGAAGAGAAGAGAAACCCTGTAGTTATTTGTTTGCTCGTTCGAGGTATAGGGAATACGAGTACTGGAGCAGCTGCACCTCCAAAATTCACTTCGACTGGAATGGTTCCAACTTATCTGAAAGGGGAAAAAAAAAAAAAACAAACCCCAACCAAACCATGTGGACGCCTAAAAGTAAAAGGTCGAGGGTGCTTTGGCATTGCCGGGTCAGATGTTCTTCAAGCTGACGAGACAGAACCCGCACTGCAGCACCGCGGGGTCCGGCAGTGCGCGGGGTGCTGCCCTCGAGGGAAGGGCTGGCGCTGCCCCACAGAGCTCTTCCAGCCCCCCAGCAGCGGGGACAGCGAGCCCCACCTTGCCCAGCTTTTTCCCTACTAAGTCATCGTGGCTGTGAGAGGAGCCTGTCTGAACTAAATCAAGCAGTCGCTGTATTTAGCAAATAAAATATTTTGCCACTACCATATGTTCCTCACTGGAAGCAAGCAGCCGGTTACTTTCCTAAAGTGGTGGATAGGTATAGAGACACCTTTTTGTTGTAGCAGCACTGCAAAGCCACTGAATCATTTGTTGCCTGCCCTACACGGTGGGAAGGAACTGAGCCAGGAAAGCATAATGTTCTTCTGGGTGCTAATTCGAACTCTTAATCAAGATCTGATTACCAAAAAGGAAGACAGAGCATAAAAGCGCTATAAAGATTTAAATTTTTCTCTATCTTGGCCATAACTCACCCCACAAATGTGTCCATTATGGAATTCACTCTAGCAGGAAAATTGTGATGTTGTTGCAAGATTCCCTACACCAGAGCTGCTGCCAATGATGATGAATAATCTCGGTCCATATGCTAGCTCTATACATCTCTACAGCACCAGCCTGCTCTCATCCTCTTTCTGCTTCCTCAAAAACACGGGATATTTGAAGAACAGTAAAAGCTAATTAAAAATAGTTAATAGGTTAATCAGACTTGGTCTTATATTTATCTAATGCAGAGTACTGATTCTTTAGTGATGTAGCCTGAGGCATTACCACGAGCCAAGAAAATGAATCAGACATTTAATGAAGATGTGGAAACGGAAATTTCTTGTAAGACTACAAAATCTCACGCCAATAATACACTAAAATATAATAAATTTATCATTAAAATTCCACGCATGAAATGCCATCCTGTGTCCTCTTGCTAGGCGATAAACTGAGACAAAGCTGGCCAGAAAAAAATTATTCGGGAGACGGGCCTTTGGGTACATCTCACCTGCCTTTTAGCATTCTTGTCCCAGAGCGTCTGCCCGCAGACCTCTGGTGACAGCTAAAGTCAGAGGCGTCACTTCGCGGGCGACCCCGCTGCGGACTGCCCGGGTGGCTCTTCAGAGTGCCGAGGACCATGAAACGCTGCCAGCTCTCTCCGGGGGTGTGCTGGAGGCGTCGCGCTAGGGCTGGCACGGCTATGCCTTACTTACTTGTTCTGAGCGCGCAGGAATGGTTTATGCGGGCAGCAGATCTCCCTTTCCAGCGGCGGCGGATGCTGCGCGCTCTGCCTTCCCCGGGGGCTCCCAGTCACCTCTGAGGACACGCTCCCGTCATTTTGCCGCGCTAGCCTCCCAATTTCTCTGTGCTTTTACACTGAAGCGTATCCAGAGTAACTGGGAGCGGAGGCTGAGACTGAGTGGGAACAGGACACGGTCATTGCCTTTTTAAAAGAGCTGCGAAGAGGAGGGTGTTGCAGGCTGCTGCCTGAGCTCACCTCTGTTACCACTTCAGTATTTCTTAATGTGCTTTTCTTAAGTGAAATGTTCAAGAGTTTTCCGTATCCTCAGGAAGGCAAAATATTTTTCTCGTTTCTGGAACATTGAGAATATTTGCTGCTGAAGCGGAGCAGTTACTTTTACTTTTGATTTGTGATCGTTGGTTCAGCCTGACCCCTGCTGGGGGAAAGCCAGGAGGAGAGTTACTGAGTGTCTATCCAGAATCCACAGGTTCACCGGAGACCATTCCTGGCGCAGTCCTGCTCCGAGCCTCATTCCCAGCCCAGCCCCGTGCCCTGCTCAGGCTCTGCTCGCACTGCCCGCGCCCCTCTGGGCAGTACAAGCCCTACCTGAAGTTTGCCCAGCTTACACCTCCAGAACCTGTCACCACCTCCACTGCTACACTGCACTGTGGAAACATCACATAACGATTTAATATGGCACAGGGGTCTGCTAGAGCTGCACCCACTCCTCTGCTGGCATCCTAGCTCCAAAGCCCTGCTAGAAACAGCCCTGTGGCATTACTGACTACCAGCCCTCCATCTACCCAAATTAGTGCACAGCAGATTTCTCAACATTCCCATGTTTGTGTATTCCTGTGTGGTGCTACCAGACACTGCAGCCAGCACAGATGTGCCCGTGATGTGACCTGGCACTCGGACAAGGCATAACTTGCTAAGGGCTGAAGTTCCTGTGGTAGGGATGGCCCTTCTCTCCATCTGGGAGCAGCAGCAATGGGAATGCTGCTGCCTCTGCACACTTCAGTCTGTGGTGTGATTCTGGTGAGAGGCCTGCTGCGTTTCCAGGTGGGAACTCCATTGGGACAGGATGCCTGTAACAGATCAGCCTCAGGCAAGGAAACTATTTTGGAAACCCGCTGTTAACGGTGATGCCAAAGTGTACCTGCGGCAGGCCAGGTGTGCAACAGCAGGGACAAGAAACACTGGTGCTCCATCTCCCTCATTCACCTTTGCCTAAAGGCTGTGCAGGTGCCACTCTTCCAAAGTTACCTTCCTTTTCCCTTCCACTGAGCATGGCTGCACAGAAACTTCCCACTCTGCAGCGTGTGTGCATATGAGATGTGGATAAAGATACAGTTTAGGGCCAACAGAAATTCACCCATCATCCCCCAGCCCTGGCTGTCCAGCTCAGCCTCCCAAGCACCTGCAGGGCAGTGAGTGCCCCCACAATTATTGGATATGGATCCAAGCACTGCCCTGGCATCCACGTGAGGGATATCTTGATGTGGACAATGACGCATCCCCTATGGCTAAAACGAACGTCTGGCTTTACTTTGGTCCCACATTAGCAGCAAAAATGTATGGAAATCTAATTGGCAGAGCAGGAGCTTTTATACAGTTTCTTTCACTCTGCGAAACAAATATATGTACACTAGACCATCGCTGCTATTGATCTTTAAGCAGCCCCATGGAAATCAGCAGTGAGAGCTTTGCTTAGAAATTGTTGGCACGGGGTGGCCCAGTGTCAGGGAACTGAAAATCATTAAACTGATTATCTAAATGGGGGTGGGAGGGGGAAAGCAGAGGCGGTGGGTATCATTATGTGCATAATTTTATGATTTTTAGAAAATCATATTTCAGCATTTTCCATCACATCAAAGGCTGACAGGGCCTCATTGATTAGCAGATTCAGCCCAAAGGACGGAGAGAAAACCACAGACAGCGGTATACTTCCTACCACGACTTTGTTTAAGAAAAGATCTTGCTTTCTCCGTTTCAGTTTCGGTGTAACCGAACCGTGTCGGGGGACATCGGCGGCGTCAGGAGCACGGGGAGCAGGGCTGGGAGGGCCCGGCCATCCCGGGGCTGGCTGCCGGCGCTGCCGTGCTCGCTCCGGCAGCTCCACCTAGCGAGGAGCGCTCCCGGCCGCTGGAAACCACAGCACGGTACACATCTGTTTGTCCAGTCGGGAAGGACAGTGTGCATCTGCCTGCCCCATGCCAGTGGAGGCTGTTGTGCAGTAATGGAAGGGGCAAGAGCATTTCCCTGGATGGGCCAGGGCTGGAGCCTCCACCATTGCTTTTGGTGTGCACAATTCCTGCTTTGGGGACTTCTGGAGCAGAACAGCCGGGCAGTACACTGAGCAGGAAAGAGTTATTCCCCTCCCTCCGAGGTGCAGTGCCATCCAGCCCTGCAAACTCCACTTTACTGGCCGCAACAACAGCATGGGGATTTGTTAAAGGGAACTGTGAGTGCTATGCCACAGACTGAGGGGATGTGGTGGCTTCTATCAGGCTCAACCCCATTCTCTGGTGGAGAGGATGAAGTGCTACACACGACAGAGGCAGCAGGCTCACAGCTGAGGATGACCCTGTATAGGGAAGCACAGGATGGCTGCACCTGCTCTGCAGAGGGGTGAGGGAGCTGTTGTGGAAGCAGGAAAACCGATGGTCAGATTTTTCTGTGAGAAGCTGAATCCTTAGGAGAACTGTTCAATGTTTTAGGGTTTGGGTTTTTTCCTGTCGTTTTCCCTCTCTAGTGAAGGATTGTATGTGGGAGGACAAATAAGAGATGGTGCTGAAGGCAATCTTGCCCCCAATACATTGCAGCTGTGTTAGCTACCAAAGAGTGGGAACAGCCTTGCCCTCACAGCCATGGGTGTGATAAAAGAGTGAGTTAGCTGGGAGGGAGTGAGGTGGCGTTTGCTGGCTGTGCTATGAGGAGGAAGGCACAGGAGGTTGTGCAAGGGACAGAAAGGGTCTGATGCTGTATGAGGGACAGACAGGGTTAGGTGGCCGTGCTGGGGACAGAAGGGAGTGAGCCAGAACAGCAAAAAGAAGAGTGAAGAAGGAGAGAAAGAGTCAGAGCTGTGTGGAGCTGCCTGGGGGAGGCTGCAGCGAAAAGGTATGAGAGGCTTTCAGATAACAAGGTGCTGATGGTTGGAGCCGCCTTCAGTGTCAGTTGTACCTCCTCCATCATCTGGGCAATATACTGAGGCAAGATTGCCTTCAGCACTATCTCTGTCTGTCTCCCCACAATGGCAGATGTAGACTACTAAAAAGCTTGCATCCAGAAGGGGCAATTTGCCACTGTGAGAGTTTGAATCCCAGTCTTTCCTTTAGTTTGCAGTGGCAATGCCAAGAGCTCTTGGCATAAAGCATACTGCTATTTCTTGCCTGACAGAGGAAACTGATTTTTCTACAGGTTTCTCAGTCATCTCTATTAGCTCCTGCTCCGATTACATTCACACTTTCCTTTTCATCTCTCATAACCAGTGATGTCAAGTCATGTTCTGCAGCTTGCATGAACCCCTAGTGGCACTGGGGACAGGACAGCACAGAATTCTTGGTTGTAATAAGATACCCAGGTAATTTCTTCCAGTACTATTTTTGGTTAGGTGTCATGAGGGCATGAAGGATGCTGTTCAGAAAGCACCGTGCTGGTGCAGCAGCTGGCTGAAACTGAGTCTTCTTGTGCTGGCAAACAGGAAATTTCTTTGGTTTGTAGTTTTACATGAAAAAAGATTACCTGGATCAATGAGTGAGTGAGCCTGAAGATACTGGTTCTGGGCTTCTTTCTCTTGTTTCAGCTTTACAATCTGGGCTTTAGGTAAGCAGACATCTGTCTGGCACAATAGAAGCAGGAGAAAGCCACTTGCTACGGTTGCTTTCCATTCCCATTTTGGGTCCTGCTCTTCTGGTAGTAGCTGACTGAGGACGAGCCAGCTTAATCAGAGCCCCCATAAGAGGTAAAAAGCAGAACTGGTGCCTCTTTCGGGCAAGTAGTACCTATTCCTCCTGGTGTTGCAGACCCCTCCTTCACTGCCTTCACTGGCAGGCAGCCAGCTTGGGGAGCAGGCAGCAGGCTGATGGGGCCCAGATGCCTTTGCCCATTTAGCACACAGAGCAAGTCTGTAGAAGAAGCTTTCCAGGGTCAAGTGCTTTCCCAATAAATCTGGCACTTTCAGGTAAGAAAAAGAGCCATAAGAAGAACTTCCTAGGAGCTCCCTCTGCATGTGTTGGTGACTTAGGGAGGAGAAAAGTGAGATCAGGAACAGGAGTGCTGTGGTGTATATCCAAAAGTCACTGGTCAGGATTTATTGAGAGGCTTTCAACCACAAACCTGGAAACACACAGAATAAAAGAGAAGAGGCCATAAGTCTCTGTCTTTTGAAGTCTCTCACTTTGTCTTGGCTCTTCAAGTATGGGGAAGATGCTTGTCTCAACATGTATCCCCCTAGTAAAAACCTCAGGATCTCATGTAACCGTTCCAGTCCACAGGGTTTGGAGAAAGATGGAGAAGGTGTATAACCAGCTGCTATACCACTGGAAGGTAACTTCCAGAGAATTCACCTAAGTGAATATGTAGGAACACCTTTGTAAAGTACAAGATGTACTTCAGTCTGAAGACTACCACAACAGCATGGCAGCAAACCAAGACTTTACAGGGCAACCTTTCCAGATCGTGACTGTAATAATTGGCTTAATTGCATCCTGTCGGCTGCTCACCACTTATAAAATATGCTCTGAGTGTGCCATAATGCTCCTCCAGTCCCTCGAGATAAGATAGTTAGATGGTATTGTTGGCAAAACAGAGTAATATTTCATAAACTGCTAAAAATCAATGGTGATGTGCCTGCCCATACCTTAGATGAACTTTTCTCATGAACTGAAACGTAATAGCTCCAATATTGGAGTTCAGTTAAATGAAATGATACAAAAATTATTGAAAGTGACACAAAGAGGAGGGGAGCAAATCTAATGAAAGAGAACAGAGACAAGTGCAGGCTGTGCTCCATGCACCACAAATCCAGGAAAGAGTAAATACTTCCTGTGGAAGTTACTCTGACCTGATACTGAGAAACGGTACAAGAGCTAAGTTTTCAAGAGGAAATAAAAGTCAGCCCCCCAGGTTCCTGATGTCAGTTTGTAGGAGGCATTTGGCACACCAAGGGCAGCCAGGCCTCCAACTTGTGGCAGCTTGGATCTGGGAGAAAAACTCATCTATTTGGAATTTGGTGAAATTTTAACAGGCAGAAATCCAGTGCCAGGCAGAGAACATTAGACAGGAATGGTGGCCCTTTTCCATGGGAAACCAAAGTCAGCCCCCTGAGGTTCCCGGTGTCAGTTTGTAGCAGGCGTTTGGCACTCTGTCTTGGTTTTGAAAGACGGTTGTCTGCCAGGGAAAGTTAGAGCTTCCCTTGGAATAGAGAATGTCACCCCCTCCCCTCCAAATTATTATAATTTTGCAATTAGGGGCTTTCAGGCAAAGATATGGGAATAGGAGTAACAGTTATTTAATAGGAATTTAAAAAAGAAAACAAAATACAAATGCAGTAGTACAAAGACAAGCAAGCAAGCAGAATAAAAGCCCTGGAAAAACCCTGACAGAGTCAGGGATATGACCTGACACCCTGTTGGTAAGGGTGTTGGAAGCAGTCTAAATAAATCCTATTTGAGGTTCTGTGGTGTACAAATAATGGAGTAGGAAAAGCTCTGTGGTGGCGAGATGGGTGCAGTCTTCCTCTGGTGGAAAAACCAGATGCCTGCTGTTCCTGAGTCTCAGTTTTCATCCAGGTAGGAACGGTTGGCTCCCCCTACACTGGGTGGAGCATCTCCCAATGGGATGATGTAATGTGTGATGTCATTGGTGAGCCTTAATGGCCCATTAGCAGAATGTCCATCCTCCTAGCATATCTCTCTGGGGGATGGATGGGTATTGAAGGTGATAGGAAACACTGCCACACCTGGTTTTAACAGCTGGCCTTTTATCAGAAGGCATCTGCCCCCCTCCCCCCTGGCATTACAAGAGATAAAGAAATATCTGCTTTTGCAACAGATAAAATAGAATACAAATCTCTTGGCTACCTAACCCAAGACATTATCTACCCCTTATTCTATTATCATCTGTTTTAATGAACTCTACTATACACCATGAACCCTTAAACCTAATTCTCACTTAGGATTAGGTTTCCCTGTGGTACACAACTGGTTTTTCCATCTTTCTCCATTACCCACTAAGTGGAACCAGGTCTTTGAGCAAAAACACTCCCACAAATCGGTCTGCCTTTGCCTGAGGTGGGGTTAATCCAAACAGTCTTTCCTAAAATACCTTTCATGTGTACCACAGGGACTTTATCTCCATCCACTGTGTGCAAGGGTTCAGACTGGGCAGGACCAGCTCGATTGATGGAGCCTCGAGTGTTGACTATCTAGGTGGCTTTTGCTAAGTTCGCTTCTCAATTTTTGAAGGTCTTTCCACTAAGTGCCTTCAGGGTAGTCTTTAATAGTCATTGCACTGTTCAACTTTCCTGGCAGCTGGTGCATCATAGGGGATATATCTATTCAATGCCATGTTCTCTAGCCCAGGTATTTACAAGGCTGTTTTTGAAATGGGTCCCATTGTCTGACTCGATTCTCTCCGGGGTGCCGTGTCTCCACAGGACTTGCTTTTCGAGGCTTAGGATGGTATTCCAGGCAGTAGCGTGAGGCACAGGGTAGGTCTCCAGCCATCCTGTGGTTGCTTCTACCATGGTCAGCACATAGCATTTGCTTTGGCGGGTCTGGGGAAGGGTGATGTAGTCAATTTGCCAGGCTTCCCCATACTTATATTTAGACCGCTGTCCCCCATACCATAGGGGCTTCACCCGCTTGTCCTGCTTGATCGCAGCACATGTCTCACAGTCATGGATAACTTGGGAAATACTGTCCATGGTTAGATCCACCCCTCGGTCTCGTGCCCACTTATAGGTGGCATCTCTGCTCTGGTGACCTGAGGCATCATGGGCCCATCGAGCTAGGAACAACTCTCTCTTGTGTTGCCAGTCTAAGTCTATCTTTGATACCTCTATCTTGGCAGCCTGATCTACTTGCTCGTTGTTTTGGTGCTCCTCATTAGCTCTGCTCTTGGGGACGTGGGCATCTACATGGCGGACTTTCACAGGCAGCTTCTCTACCCGAGTGGCAATGTCCTTCCACTCATCAGCAGCCCAGATTGGTTTTCCCCGACGCTGCCAGTTGGCCTTTTTCCATCTTTCCAACCAACCCCACAGAGCATTAACCACCATCCACGAATCAGTGTAGAGGTAGAGCTTTGGCCACTTCTCTCTTTCAGCAATGTCCAGGGCTAACTGAATGGCTTTGAGTTCAGCAAGTTGACTCGATCCACCTTCTCCTTCAGTGGCTTGTGCAACCTGTTGTGTGGGGCTCCACATGGCTGCTTTCCATTTCCAGTTCATCTCTACAATGCGACAGGAAACATCAGTGAAAAGAGCGTAGCGTGTTTCTGCTGCTGGCAGTTGGTTGTACGGTGGTGCTTCTTCAGCCCGTGTCACTTGTGCCTGCTCCTCTTTGTCCATGAGACCAAAGCTTTCACCTTCTGGCCAGTTGGTAATAACTTCCAAAATCCCAGGGCGGTTTGGGTTTCCAATACGGGCGCGCTGTGTGATGAGGGCAATCCACTTGCTCCATATGGCGTCGGTGGCGTGGTGGGTAGAGGGAACTTTTCTTTTAAACATCCACCCCAGCACAGGCAGTCGGGGTGCCAGAAGCAGCTGTGCTTCCGTGCCAATCACCTCCGAGGTGGCTTGAACTCCTTCATAGTCGGCCAAGATTTCTTTCTCTGTGGGAGTGTAGTTGGCCTCTGTAACTTCGGCTCCAGAATCCCAGTGGTTTGCCTCCAGGCACCCTCTGCCAAAGGCTCCAGGACAGGCCATTGTTCCCAGCTGCTGAGTAGAGCACGTTCTTTACCTCTGGTCCTGTCCTGACTGCGCCGAGGGCTACCGCATGAGCGATCTCCTGTTTGATCTGGGCAAAGGCTTGCTGCTGTTCAGGGCCCCAGTGGAAATCATTCTTCTTGCGGGTAACCAGGTAGAGAGGACTCACAATCTGGCTGTACTCAGGAATGGGCATTCTCCAAATGCCTATGGCACCTAGGAAAGCTTGTGTTTCCTTCTTGCTGGTTGGTGGAGACATTGCGGTGATCTTATCAATGACCTCAGTGGGAATCTGACGCCATCCATCTTCCCACTTTACTTCTAGGAACTGAATCTCTCAGGCAGGTCCCTTGACTTTGCTCCTCTTGATGGCATAGCCGGCTTCCAGGAGAATCTGGATGATCTTCTCCCCTTTCTCAAACACTTCAGCTGCAGTGTTCCCCCACACAATGATGTCATCGACGTTCTGCAGATGTTCCGGAGCCTCTCCCTTTTCCAGTGCAGACTGGATCAGTCTATGGCAGATGGTGGGGCTGTGTTTCTACCCCTGGGGCAGTCGGTTCCAGGTGTACTGCACACCCTTCCAGGTGAAAGCAAACTGGGGCCTGCACTCTGCTGCCAGAGGAATGGAGAAGAACGCATTAGCAATGTCAACTGTGGCACACCATTTTGTTGCCTTGGACTCCAGCTCATACTGGAGTTCCAGCATGTCCGGCACAGCAGCGCTCAGCGGTGGTGTCACCTCATTCAATGCACGATAGTCCACAGTCAGTCTCCATTCTCCATCAGACTTGCGCACAGGCCAGATGGGGCTGTTGAAGGGTGAGTGGGTTTTGCTGACCACCCCTTGGCTCTCCAGCTCCCGGATCATCTTGTGGATGGGGATCACAGCATCTCGATTGGTCCGATACTGCCGGCGGTGTACCGTCGAGGTGGCAACTGGCACTCGTTGCTCTTCTGCCTTCAGGAGTCCCACAGCAGATGGGTTCTCTGACAGTCCAGGCAAGGTGTTCAATTTCTTAATGCTCTCTGCCTCCACAGCAGCTATTCCAAAAGCCCATCTGAGTCTTTTAGGGTCTTCCTGAGGAAGTCTATGCCCAGAATAGACAAGGCCTCTGGGCCAGTCACAATCAGGCATTTCTGCCACTCCTCAGTCAAGCTCACCTCGGCTTCCACCAGAGTCAGTTGCTGTGATCCCCCTGTCACTCCAGCAATGGAAATGGGTTCTGCCCCTACATGTCCCGATGGCATCAGGGTACACTGTGCACCAGTATCTACCAAAGCTTCATATTTCTGTGGCTCTGATGTGCCAGGCCATCGAATCCACACAGTCCAAAAGACTCAGTTTTCCCGTGCCTCTTCCTGGCTAGAGGCAGGGCCCCTCTAGCACTGGTTATTATTCCCTTCCTGGGCATACATAGTAGAGGTTCCCTCAAGGGGATCCAACAGAGCATCCTCACTTCTATAATGCCTGGGAGCTTGGTCACGTGAGGTTGAGGCTACCTTTATTTTAGTGGGACCCCCTCGGTTAGTGTTTCTCTCCTTGAGCTCACGCACCCGTGCTGCCAGGACGGAAGTGGGTTTCCCATCCCACCTTCCCATGTCTTCCCCATGGTCATGCAGAAACAACCACAGATCAGCTCTTGGGGTGTACCCTCTCTCTCTACCTGGGGGGCATTGGGCTCTAACTCTGGGGTTTGTGACTCGCACTGGTGCCGCATGGGACGTGTTCCTCCTCATTTCTTCCCTCATCTCCCTCATTTCCTCTCTGAGTTCTTTAACTATGGCAGAGACCTGAGCCTGCATTGGGCCATTGATCATACTCTCAAAATTTCTAAGCTTGGTGGCTACAGAACCCACTGTCTCTCTGTTGTCTTCAGCATTAATTGTTGCAATGAATGTGGCATATTGAGATGGCCCTAGATTTGCCAGACTCCACAACATTTGCTCTGTGCATCAAACCTTGTCGGGGTCAATATCATGCTGTCCACTCCTCCCAAAAAGTACCTCTAATACACTCACTTCCCTCAGCTGTTGGATCCCCTCCTCAAGGGTCTTCCAGCACTTTTATGATGATGCTCCTGCATTCTCCCTCTGTGGACAAACTTCTCCCTAACACTCATCAAAAGCCACTCCCAAAGAGAAAGGGGGCCTGGCTCCTTTACAAATACTTGGTTCAAACCTGAATCCTGGGTCAGGGGTCCCAAATTCCTTGCCTCACTATCACCTAGTTGAACACCTGACACCCATAAGGTCCCAGATCTGAAGTAATCAGGCTGTATAAGCCTCATGTCCCCATCGTACAATATCTTTCTGCAGATTGCATAAACTTTCATATGACAGGGACTCAGTGATGATCTCAATTTGTGGCTCCCTTGTGGGTTGTGAGGGCCCTCCTTTCTTATCCTTATTACCTGGGTGCTCTGATTTCATCTTGGACTTCTTTGTTTCTACTGGGGCAACTGCTGCTGGCTGTGACTGCCCCTCTGGTCCAGCTGGAACCTGGACAGTTGTAACATCTGTGGGTTCCACTGCTGCACCATCAGATTCTCCCTTTTCAGGGCAGGGGGAGGGTTTCCTACCAGCTGGGGCTAATGAGGCTACCACAGAGGAAATGTACTTCCTCAGCATCTGGCCCATCTCTTTCACCAGAATCCCCACCAAATCTGGGTGGTTTATTTCTGAGGCAGGCTGTGGAGCAGGGCCAGGCTATGGGGCAGGGTCCCTATCCTGTGGGATAGGTATCAGGGTGGTTATCCAGGTCAATCCCCCCCTATCTCTGAATGCTAAACAGAACAGGCTTAACAGGCATATCAGCAACACCAGCCACTGTATGATGTCATGAGTATTCAGAGAAGATTTGAACCCTTCAAAAACTGGTGGGGTAGACTTAAAAAACTGGGTGAGGGGCTCGGAGAAAACTTCTCCTGGTGTCATTTCCTCACAGTAGGTACCATTGTTAATGTAACCCCAAAAACACACAGCGTGTGATAGCCTTGAATCCATGTGTCTGCCTTCCAGAGGAAGTTAAAAATCTATGAATTCTTCACCTTATTAACCCATAAAATAAACTGGATGACAGCCACAGTAGCCTTAGTTATAGGGCCCATGTTTAGATAAGGGCTTGCAAACGGCAGAAACACCACCACAACCACATGCCACCCGAACCAGGGTAAGCCAGACCACATGATGCTACTTAATGAGGTTTCTATATGCAGTACACAAAAAACCTAGGCCCCTTAAGAACTGTTACTCCTTTTTCTCTCAATGCCCTTGTGCTTCACGTTGGGCACCAAAAATGTGTCTTGGTTTTGAAAGACAGTTGTCTGCCAGGGAAAGTTAGAGCTTCCTTTGGAATGGAGAATGTCATCCCCCTCCCCTCCAAATTATTATAATTTTGCAATTAGGGGCTTTCAGGCAAAGATATGGGAATAGGAGTAACAGTTATTTAATAGGAATTAAAAAAAAGAAAACAAAATACAAATGCAGTAGTACAAAGACAAGCAAGCAAGCAGAATAAAAGCCCTGGAAAAACCCTGACAGAGTCAGGGATATGATCTGACACCCTGTTGGTAAGGGTGTTGGAAGCAGTCTAAATAAATCCTATTTGAGGTTCTGTGGTGTACAAATAATGGAGTAGGAAAAGCTCTGTGGTGGCGAGATGGGTCCAGTCTTCCTCTGGTGGAAAAACCAGATGCCTGCTGTTCCTGAGTCTCAGTTTTCATCCAGGTAGGATCGGTTGGCTCCCCCTACACTGGGTGGAGCATCTCCCAATGGGATGATGTAATGTGTGATGTCATTGGTGAGCCTTAATGGCCCATTAGCAGAATGTCCATCCTCCTAGCATATCTCTCTGGAGGATGGATGGGTGGTGAAGGTGATAGGAAACACTGCCACACCTGGTTTTAACAGCTGGCCTTTTATCAGAAGGCATCTGCCCCCCTCCCCCTGGCATTACAAGAAGTAAAGAAATATCTTCTTTTACAACAGATGAAATAGAATACAAATCTCTTGGCTACCTAACCCAAGACACACTCCAAGGGCCAGGCTTCCAATTTGTGACAGCTTGGATCTGGCAGAAATCCTCATCCGTTCGGAATTTTAGTTGCCAGAGGCCCCCTGCCAGGCACAGGGTGTTAGACACGAACGGTGGGCCTTCTCCGTGGAAAACTAAGGTCACACCCTCTGGTTCCTGATGTCAGTTTGTAGGAGGCATTTGGCCCTCCCAGGGCAGCCAGGCCTCCAACTTGTGACAGCTTGGATCTGGGAGAAATACTCATTCGCTTGGAATTTGAGTGGAATTTTAGCAAGCGAAAGCCAAGTGCCAGTTAGAGAGCATTAGACAGGAACGGTGGCCCTTTTCTGTGAGAAACTAAAGTCCATCCGCCAAGTTCCTGATGTCAGTTTGTAGGAGGCATTTGGCCTTCCAAGGGCAGCCAGGCCTCCAACTTGTGGCAGCTTGGATCTGGGAGAAATACTCATCCATTCAGAATTTAGTGCAGTTTTAACAGGCAGAAGCCCACTGCCAGGCAGAGAACATTAGACAGGAACGGTGACCCTTTTCCATGGGAAACCAAAGTCAGTCTCCCAGGTTCCTGATGTCAGTTTGTAAGAGGCATTTGGCACTCCAAGGACAGCCAGACTTCCAACTTGTGGCAGCTTGCATCTGGGAGAACTCCTGATTCTTTTGGAATTTGAGTAGAATTTCAGCAGGCAAAAATCCAGTGCGAGTTATAGAGGATTAGACACGAACGGTGGACCTTTTTCGTGGGAAATTAGATTCAGCCCCCCAGGTTCCTGATGTCAGTTTTTAGGAGGTGTTTGGCACTCCAAAGGCAGCTGGGCTTCCAACTTGTGGCAGCTTGGATCTGGGAGAAATACTCGTCTGTTCAGAATTTGGTGGAATTTTAACAGGCAGAAACTCAGTGCCAGGCAGAGAACATTAGACAGGAACGATGGCCCTTTTCCATGGGAAACCAAACTCAATCCCTCAGATTCCTGACGTCAGTTTGTAGGAGGCATTTGGCACTCCCAGAGCAGCCAGGCTTCCAAATTGTGGCAGCTTGGATCTGGGAGAAATCCTCATCCGTTCGGAATTTTAGCTGCCAGATGCCCCTTGCAAGGCATGGGGCGGTGGGCAGGAACAATGGCCCTTTCCTGTGGAAAACTAAGGTCAGCCCCCCAGGTTCCTGATGCCAGTTTGTTAGAGGCTTTTGGCACTCCCAGGGCAGCCAGGCTTCCAACTTGTGGCAACTTGCATCTGGGAGACACCTTGATCTGTTCGAAATTTTAGCTTCCAGATGCCTACTGCCAGGCACAGGAGGTTTAGCACGAACTGTGGGCCTTTTCCGTGGGAAATTAATCTCAGCCCTCGAGGTTCCTAATTGTCAGTTTGTAGGAGGCGTTTGGCCTTCCAAGGGCAGCCAGGCTTCCAAATTGTGGCAGCTTGGATCTGGGAGAAATCTTGATCTGTTCAGAGTTCTAACTGCCTGATGCCCCCTGCCTGGCATGGCGTGGTGGGCAGGAATGGTGGACCTTTTCCTTGGGAAACCAAACTCAATCCCCCAGATTCCTGATGTCAGTTTGTAGGAGGCATTTGTCACTCCAAGGGCAGCCAGGCTTCCATCTTGTGGCAGCTTTAATCTGGGAGAAATACTCATCTGTTGGGAATTTGAGCGGAATTTTAGCAGGCAAATGCCAAGTGCCAGTTATAGAGCATTAGACATGAATGGTGGCCCTTTCTGTCTTGGCCTAAGATGGCAAAATTTCCACTGATGGGTCCAGGGCCCAGCCTCATATCTGGCATGTGGGGGAGTACATGACTGTTGCCAGAGGATAAAATGTGGATTGCTCATAATGTGGTAGAAAAGCCCATTCCCTGAGAGTCTATCCATCAGAGAGCACCATGGTCTGCTAGGAAGAGCCAGAGTGACCTGGAATTGAAGAGAGAAGTTTGGCACAAACACCACTCCCCTGACGTAATACAGAAAGGATATATCTCTTGCATCTGGCTGTGAGTTGCAGGCAGTTGTGGTGTTAAGACTGGTGCCAACCATATATGTGTTAACATAAATAGTCTCCACCTCCAGGGAAACCACTGGGAAGTGGCGCTGGGAGCCATCAGTTTGCTTGGCGAAGTTCCTCCTGTCAAGGAGGTGCTGTAAGACAGAGTGATGGGAGCTGTGTAGGAGGCAATCACTCTCCTCTTCCTTCCTGCTGCAGGCTGTGGGTTGGGGCTCCTGGCCTTGTCCTGCAAGGTGTCAGGTGTCCCAGCTCCCTCTGAGTCTCCACCAGGCTGGTACCACTCTGAAGGTGCTGGGGAGCTACTGTGCATGGGGTCACCCAAAGGAGCTGTTGTGTATCTACTGAGGCCTTTTTAAAAGCATCTTATGGAAGTTCTTGAAGAATGGTTTGCTTTTCAGTCCTGCTCAAAGCACACAGAGGGTAAGATAGTTCTTCCAAATAATTTAGACTGAATTTGTTGGGGGACAGCTGATTCTGCCAGTGCTACAGTGGGACTTGCCTGGAATGGAGCCAGCTCCTCTATTTCCTCCATCAGCTACCTGTGTTTTGACAGAGTGGTGCCATTTGTCCTTTTAAACAATCCAGTGGTTACCCCTTTAGCCTTTCCCAGCTGGAATTGTAAATGTATAGTCCTTACCCCTGGCAAGTCTGTTTCCTCATCAGGCTTGTCTCCACCTTTTTCCATGCCCACACACAGCTCCTTGCAAAAAGAAGAGTTGCAAGTTATGGTATGCCAAAGGGAGGCCTGTACGAAAAGAAAGGATCTTCATGGATAATATAACATATAGTGCATGTGTGATTGCACAAGGAGGGTGTATTGCAATTTTATGGCATGTTCAGACAGCCTGAACAAGAATTAATTTCATGTCTAATGCAAGAACAGCAGCAGCTTTCCAAGTGCCCACCACATATGAACCCTGTTTTGTTGGGGTTTTTTTTGAAAAAGTACAACTATACCTGGGATTATGGTAGGAATAAAAGAACAAGAATAACTCAGTAGCTGTGCAATACTCAGTCACTTGGACCAAACAGAAGGTGACAGCTGCCTAGGGCAAAGGTTTCTGCTGCCAGAGCTTTCACAGCAGTCACTAGATTATGTTCCTCAGACTTTGGTGCATAACTTGGAAATAATGAGGTCAGTTTGTTTTGTTGCTTTGTTTTTTCTGGCATACAAGTGGCCTATTTTATAAAGTTCAAATGTACAACTAATAAGCAAATAGTCGTCCACAAATGCCACAGACTATGAGGTTTTTATGCCAGACTAGCAAATGTAAACAGATTACACCACATATTAACTAAACACAAAAGAACAATTCAGTGCTGTCAGTGGATTTAAATTACTAAAATATAGATAGGTATGCTCTCTTCAGGATGCCTTGGCAAAGTATCACTGGCTTTTGACCCCTGTAAAACCCAGTAAGACAGTTTTAGAGCTCGTGCTGTATTCATTTAAAGGGGAGAAAAGCAGCTACTTTATAGTCCTATACAAGCCCATATTTCAGCACAGCTTTCCCTTTTTCTAGCATCTGAGTCTAGCACCTAGAACTGGAGGAGGATTCATCCCAGAGTGCACAGGTTGTGTAATAATGAGCTTCTGACCTGGAATTTCAGCTTTAAGCATATCCTAAACACCTGGGCTCCCATGCACTGTCTCAAGGCAGCACCAGGCAGTGTTTTGCAGCTCTTGGTTTCATCAGGGGAGCACAGGGTATTAATAGCTGGCCTTGTGCTTGGGAGAACATTCATACAGCCTGATTGAGGCTGTGGTATCACTGTTTCCTCTGCTTCTTTCTGACTTGGGGTTATCCTCTTTAAAATGATTTAGGGTTGCAAAAAGATTATAAATTGATTGAATGCAGCACATTACAATATTGTTCATAATTGATATTATTTAAGAGGATACTGAACTGTTGCTGACAAGGCCTGACTTTGCTGACCAGTAGGTATCGACATTTTCCACTTGTCTCGCTTCTGTGCATTAGTAGAAATCCATTAAGGAGAAACCCCAAACCCTGCAAACCACTTCTGTTTCCAAGACTGCTGGCAATAGGGATCCTCAGTTTTACAACTGCAGGCATACTGTTCTTTCCAACACGTTTTGAGCCAGATACTTTCTGTTCCCCAGGCTCTGACCGGACAGGGAACCAGTTTCTTCTATTTCCTTCTGCTGCTGCAGCCATGAAGCAGCTCCACTCTGCCTCTTCACCATGCAAGGGACTTACTGCTGCTCAGTGGAGACAGCAGCAGCTCCATGCCGGCTGCCTTTCTAGGAGGCTGGATGCAGCTTGTGTAAGGGCTTATATAACTCTTTTAATGTCAGGGCCCCGGTTCTGCGTCTGCCTGCAGAAAACTCCTCCTTTCGTACGTAGGTCGGGGCACAGAGCAGAGGCAGCTCCGGGCTCAGCCGGCAGCAGGCAAGGCAGATCTGCCTGCTGTGGATAAGCAGAGTGCAGGGCAGGGGGCAGCATAGCCGGGGCAGGTGATGTGTCCTAACTTGGGGCAGCTGGGGGAAGTGCAGGGATTTGCTTGTCAGAGGCTTCCCTGTGCTGCAGATAATGTTGAGTAGTTAGATGAGTTTTGGGTTGTTTACTGGCAGCTTTAAGCCATTAAATTCACGTGGGAATACAAGGCAAGACAGAGCAACAGAAACCTCTGAGGTCTCACATATCAACACATTGAAATCCATCCAGGAGAGGTGATAATATTTGAATGTCAGCCGAGTTGTCAGCTGACATGCTAATCCCTCTGTCCTGGGAGCACATGGAAGTTTCTGCCACACATTGTGAAACCATGCCTGGTCAGAACATTTGGAGAAGTGATGTTACATTCCAGCCAGTGTAGTTACTTGCCCCAAAGGAACCTGAGTAACAGGGTGTTGACTTGGAAAATTCCCATCCGACCAGTCTAACCGGGTACTGGGCTCCCATGGCTGCAAGGTGCTGCAGCTGAGAAGCAGGACAACCACACTGCCACGATCTGCTTCATCCCTAAGCCCCCTGCTCCCAGCTCTTCTGGGAGCCCCTTGCCTCTTTCCTCTCAGCTGGAGAGGCTTGAAATGCACAGCTGTAATACAGCTGGTTTTGCTGTCCCCCTGGCATTTCTGAGCACTCCGTGGGTGAAAAGGTGCATGACAGGAGCAGGAACGCCTGGCTGGGAGAGAGGAGTGAAGCTAGGGCTGCATTCCTGCCTGATCCCACTGGGGCCTAGTCCTTGTTTTTAATTTTCTCTCTCCCAGTGGCCCTGCCCAGAAGATTGTTCACTCCCTCACCCCACTGTCACCAGTTGCTCATTGCTTGCTGTGTACTGACTCATCTTCTTGAATTTGCCTTGCCTCTGCTCATTAATATGCATCGAGTACTTCACCTTTTCCTTCTTTGACGTTATTGCTACCTTCTTCCAACACACCATTTGCTAAACAAATATTTTTTCCTCTGAGCTTTTCTAAACAAATTCCTTCCCCCTTCTTGGTTTGGGTTAAGGATGAAGCACAGATGTAGAAGAAATGGAGGTCTTACTCTTCTCCTAGATGAGATGTGAAGATCTGCCTAATGATCTTTATGATGCAGGTACTGAAGCATACTCTCTGTCTCATCAACCACAGAAAGGTTTTTTTTTCTATTGCAAAAGAAATCTAGTCATTCTAGACCTGTATTTTTCACTCCAGGTTTACCAGAAAGGGCTGTAACAAGGCATGTACTTCTCCAGCTAGACTCAGCTGCTCCATGATGGAAATAGGGCAGTTTGTGTCCTTCCCAATCCATGCTACTGACCAATGTGTGGGACCTGCATGCTGGGTCAAACAGCCTGGGTGTCTGCTCCACACACTGCAGCAACCATGGGTAGCAAAGCCGTGGGCACCAGACAAACCACTTCTTATTCCCTCTGCCCAGAGAAAATAAAGGTTTATGCTTTCCCCCAGACAGCTCCTCCCGTTTGCTGGGCCAACAGGGTAAATGCACATCTTGCACTTGAAGTAAGGGAAACTGGTTACTTCTGAGAGCTTTGCTGGAGGGACACTCACCAGGGAAAGCTCAATAGGAGAAACACTGGAAGAGGAGAGAGTGTAAAGGACACGTCGTTACTCATTGGGGTCCCCTCTGCTCATCCTGTATGGTTTAGGAGGAGGTCTCCCTGCTGGAGACCTGTTTCCCACACTCTGATATTCTGAGCAAGGAGAGCTGAATTTTTCCAACTCAATTTACCCCATAATATTTCACTTCTGGAGAAATACATCAAAATTGTACTTAGCAAGAGCAAAGTGTTGGAGAGGCCTGGCCATATCACTGACCTGGGGTGGGCTGCTGCTTCCACCTTTGTCCTTAAGGGACACGATGCCACAAACCGCTTCTGTGGCCTGGCTGGCCTGGCTTTGGGTCTCTTTGCCTGGTACTGGACTGGCCCTTCTCTTAGCACAACACATTTTTACAGTTTTTTTAGGGATGCTGCAGACATTCTACCCCCTGACACTGTCAGCAGTGCCCAGGTAAAATCTTCCACATGAATGGCTGTTTTTCCAGAATACAGGGGTGTCCACATCTCCTGGCAGCAAGACTGGGGAATTGTTTTGCTAATGTCATAATCCATGTCCACCCACAGCATCAGTTCTGAACCGTGGTGTTTACATTAAAAACATGCCAAGCATACTTTAGGAGGGACATAATAATAATCTTGTTTATGTAATAAAACTTAAAAAAAAAATCAAACTTGATGAAGCTAGTCACCATATGGATAATGTAAATGACAGCAGGAGTGGCTCGATGCTGCCTCACAAGAGGTGCTGGCCCTGTGTTTGCAGGCGCAGTAAGCCCGTGTATGGACATTGAAGTGGCACCTAGACTGTGTCTTTACGGAAGAGCTCCCGGGCAGCCAGCTGCTGTCACGGCCAGGCTGAGAGTAGCCCTACAGATATGGTGGAGTGGCACAAGCACCGATGCAGGGCGCTGCAGGAATTCAGCACGTGTAGCTGGCCTTGCAGAGCACTTTTCTAGTAGCTCCTAAGCAGGCGCGTTTCATTCCTGTGCAGGCTGGTGGCACCACACTCGGCAGGGCACATGGCATGGTGGGGCAGGGACGAGCCAAGCATTGCACCTGCCTTTATAAATGGACATAGAGCAGGCGGGCATAAGCATCCCAGAAGGAAACAAAGCACTCTACAGATACCCAGCGATGCCCGCTGACTGCCTGGAAATGCCTGTCCCAGGCTCCCTGGGCATTCCACCGGCGGGCTGCAGGCACGCAGCGTCCCGCGGCCGTTCTGGCACCCAGGAGAGAACAACCTGGAACTTCAGGCCCGCCTGACGGGGCTTGACGGGCGCCCACCGCCGCAGCGCGCCGGGAGCCCCGCCGGCCCGGCCGGTCCCTCCCGCCCCCCGGGGGCGGTGCCGGCGGCGGGGGAGGAGCTGGGGGTGCACCTGGGCGACACCGCCCTCCAGCTCCGCCCCGGCCGCTTCTCCGCTGCCGGGGCGCCGGGTCCGGCCGCGCCCCCGAGCCGCGGCGGCGTCCGCAGCCGGAGCGCCGCCTCCGCGGTGGTGGGGACGGCACCGGGCTCCACAGCGGGAGGAGGAGGAAGGAGAGCCGGCGGGCGGGCTCGCGGCGTGGCCTCCGCGCCCTCCCCGTCCGGACCGCGGCCCCGCCGGGTGGGCGCTGCGCTCCCGCGGCGCGATGTCGGCGCGGCGGCGGCGGAGGGCGGCTGCCGAGCAGGAGGAGGAAGAGGAGGAGGAGGAGGAGGCTGCGGAGGCGGGTAGCGACAAGGTGAGGACGCGCGGGGGCGACGGCTTTTGGGGCAGCGGGGCAGCGCTGCCTCCCCCGCGGCCCCGGAGCGCGTATGGGGCTCCGCGCTGCGCTGCCGGCGCCAGGGACCCTCCCGGGCTGTAACGCGGCCGCGCTCTCGGGTGGCGGGAGCAGAGAGAGGGCCAGGTGCCAAGTTAGGGGTTGCGGGCCCACGCGTTTTACCCCATTGCCATTCCCCCGTGGCGAGACCGAAATGGGAGCGGCCGGGCTCTCTCCGGGCCCGCAGCGAAAGCTCAGCGCCGTAGCTGCGTGTCGTATCTCACCTCTTGAGGAGGGAGCTGATGCTGTGGTGTAACCCCAGCCGGCTGCTGAGCACCGCCCGGCAGCTCCCTCACACCCCTCACTCCCCGCTGCCCGGTGGGACTGAGAGGAGAGTCGGGAAAAAAAGGTACAGCCCGTTGGCTGAGACAAGAGCAGTTTGGTAATTGAAGTGAAACAGTATAATAGTAATGAAAAGGGAGATGACAAAAAGGCGTATAAAACCCAAGGAAGTGCAAGTGGTGCAGGATACAATTGCTTCATCACTTGCCCAATAACGAGCAGCAATCAGCCTTTCTCAGCCAATACCCCCCAGGAGAGCCTTTGGCCAGGTCAGATCAACTGTTCTGGCCATGCTCCCTCCTGGCTTCTTGTGCACCTCCTCACTGGCAGAGCACAGGAAACAGAAAAGTCCTTGACTTGGGCTAAGAAGTGCTCAGCAAAGCCAACACATCAGTGCCTTATCAACATCATTCTCCTGCTAAATCCAAAACACAGCACTGTAGCAGCTACTAGGAAGAAAATTAACTCTATCCCAGATGAAACTGGGACACCAGCCCAGGCAAGGAGAGTGCTTCTGTATGGTTGGGCCAGTCCAGTGGCACTGGAACTAACTCAGAACTGTGATCTGCTCCATTTAAAGGCTGTGTCAGCATTTCCCCAGCAACTCTCTCTGCTTTATGGCCTGTTAAGTGATAGGCATTCACCTCTGGCCTGGAAAGGACTTACAGTATGACATTTCTGCTAAGGCAAGAGGTTTTTGAAATACTAAGTCTATGCATCAGGTTCATTACAGTGGCAAAACAGCCACAGTGCTGTTCTTTTGTTTGCTGTGGAGTTAAGGCTTAGCTCTACAAAAGCTAAGCACATCACCACATCACAGTTGCTAATCAAATAAAATGAAAGAGAAGGTCTCTTATGGGCAACTGGAATTAAAGTTTTTTTTATAAAAAGCTTTCTGATTGCTAAATTGAGGTAGCAATACCTGTGTTTTTGCTTAAATCAGTAACTGCTCAAACTTGCATGGATGTCAATGTTGCAGAGTCTGTGGTCTGCCTTAGGCATTGTGGCAAGGAACTGGAAAGTGAAACTCAGGACTGTTTACTCCTCGCTTTGGTTGCTTTAACTAAAAGCCAACGAACTTGTAAATTTGTAGTGCTGTATTGAGGGCTGTGATCACATAAGGTAGTGTTTAGACTATAGCTGTGCACAGTATTTCTCTGTAGATGAGAATTAACTTTTAAATGTAATTTCTCCTCACAGTGCGCTCCAAAAGCTGTTTTTCTGTGGAGACACTCTGGTTTGCTTTATTTTGCAGAGTAAGTTTATTTCTGAGGTGTGCAGTGAGCTGTGTTCAAAGAATTCTTGCTGTTCAAAGCCTCTGCTGCCCAGACCTCCAAAGGGTGCCCCTAATCTTGGTTTACCTGTGTGGTATTCAGAGAGGAAAATGCTGTTCTTACTTAGAGGCCTGCTGTGGTTTTACTCTAGCTGCTCAACAGCTAGAGTAAAGCCTAGTGTTTCATCCCATTTTGGATGATGTTGAGCAGACAGGAGGCTGGTGCTGTGTGTGCAGCCAGGATACTGCTTACAGGAGATGGATTTCAATGTGCATACATTTGTGTTCACTTGAATGACAGATAAGGAAAGCCTTTTCTACTGCACAAGAGTCTTTCTCATGGATTATTTGTGGGACCCTCCATGTTCCCACTGGAGCTGTTTAACCCATCTGCAATGTGCCCAGTGCTGGTGACCCTTGTCGTGCCTCACGAGTGACAGTAAGGATTGATTTTACATATAAAGCTGGCTTTAGTGCCATTGTAGAGATAAACCAGTATTTTGTACTGAGGTTTCAATCAGTAGGTGACAGTTTGGGACTCTGTTTCGAATATGAGCACACATGTAATGTCTGCTGTAGGTGATTTGATGAGCAGCATCTGGTCATCAGGATTCACAGGTGTCACATTATACAGCTTCCTAGATGGTTATCACTCTGCTCTATCTCTTGCCTGGACTTTACAACAAGTGGATGCTTTTATTGTCCTCTGGCTGTTTTGAGATGACCTTTTTGGTGTGGTGATCCTATATTTGGACTCAAAACTGGTTCTTTAGTTGATAACTACTCAGGATAGCCATGACACAGTGGGTTTGCACTGCTTTCTAGAATGCAGCTCAGAAACATCACCCTGTTCATCACTTGTAATGAAAGAGAAAACTTGTTTCTTTGGATCGTATGTGCTTTATTCTGCTTCTGCTCTTGTTAGCCCAAAGCAGGCCTTCCAGATATGTGATGGCAACATGCACCTTTTTTTTGCCCAAGTAGAGAAGCCCTCTGTGCTTGTTGATGAACTCCAGAAACAGTAAATATGTCTGAAGGTTTTCCTGTATTCTACTTGGAGCCCTGTTTTCAGTGTGCTATCTGGTACTTTTCATGTTACCCTTGCTATGTCCATAGATGCTCATTTCCTACTGAATTTAAGTGAAGCTGTTGGGGCTTTTTTTTTTTTTCCTCATTTGCATGCCTTTTTGTCACTAATTGGAAACAACTGGTAGCTATTTCTATACTGATACAGTTTTAAAGGAAAGTTAAATTCCTTGTGTTTGTATGAAGGAATATGATGTACCTTTTGTGAAAGCTTCTCGAAGTTCCAAAGCTCTGCAAGTCTTAGTGTCTCCAGTTGCTCACCAACTTCTTGAGCTGGTGACATTTTGCAAAATTGCTGTGAACGTGACTTTGCCTTGTAGGGCCTTGCAATTTCATTAGTTTGTTGTTTTCATGTGGCATGCAGGAGTGATTTTTTGGTTGTCACTTTCTTACTTCCTGCTGCTTGCCCTGGCTGCTCTTTTCCTAAGAATGTCTGGTCAAAGTGCCTTCATAAATACTCTGGAAGCATTGGGAGACAGAGGAATGACTTGGCATTCAGATACTTAATATGTATAAATCAATTAAAGATTTACAACTGATCTGCATGTGTTCCTGATTCTTTTAAAATTTCAATTGTTTGCATTCTTTGCTAAAAAGCAAGAGACAGTGCTTTCAAATGCTTCCAAAAAAATCGTGTTATTCTGGAAGAAGTCATACAGTTATTCCTCTCTGTACTGTACAGAGATGTCAGAGTAGGACAGGGAGGGGAAAGTCTTCATATTGCATTGCTGGCTGTTAATTATTTGTAACTGCAACAAGTTTGGGATCACTGAATGCTGTTTCTCTTGTGGTATTGAAAAAAACTGTTCCTTTGGACAACCCTTCTAGAGAATCAATTGCCAGATAAGTTGCCTGCAAAGCTCAGTTTGGCATTTAGAGCTTTGATGTCCAAAACCTCACAAACCTGCTGGGAGATAAACAAAATTCCTAATTGCAGTATAGCCTATTGTGGATCTGTCTCTCTGCCATAGGTCATTTAGTTACTTTGCCGGGATTGCTTCTCTTGGAGTACCCTGAAAATGGATCAGTTTAATTTTCATGGAGCAGTCTTACCTCTATGCTTTCTGCTACAAGAATGGTAATAATAATAAGGGCAGACTATTTCCCAGCCTCAGTTTTCTTGGAAATGGTGGTGAATTAATAATAATGCAGAAGGGTCTGTAGCTTCCAGTCATTGATTCAGTATGTGCAGGTCGCTTTCCTGTGTTTCTGCATTTGTCAGGCTTTAAGAGTTTGGAAAAAAAGGTTTCATTATGCAGGATCTTACGATACTTTGATACCTTGGCTTCAGAGGGAAGTATCAAGGTACACCTAATTAAATACTCTACAATGTGTTCTAACTGAACTATTGACTTTACTGTGGAACTTGTGAGACTGCAGAAAGATCAAAGAAGGAGGAGAAAATTTACTTCAAGTAACATTTAGACTTATAAAATGACAATAACTAAATTCTTTTGCGTTAACTTTTTCACATAAATTCTTGGACAATGGCTTCATTTTTTTCAGTTGCTCTTCATGGTGATGCTACATTGTCAAAGAGGAACTTATTTGCTGTCTACTTAGGAGTTCCTTATGGCGTCCTGGAAGAATGCCGTACAGGAGGAACATTGCAAGCACCTTTGTAACCAGAATAATTCTGGTGCGTGGTTTGCTTGGCACGTATTAATTGTAGTGGAGGGCGTGTGGTACAAAACAGCAATTCAGAAGTGTGTGGCCTTTTAGATGATGAAAGATGGAGATGTCTATTTTTTTCTCTCCAAGACACATGGCTGTATTTCGTGAGCTGTTGCAAAATAGCCGGCAAGCAGACATCCACATGGAAGCTTAACTTATGGCAAGATGTCACATGTTTTGAATTTCTGCAAGGGAGGCTCAAGCTCTTGACTGGCTGAGTTTTCCCCTTTATATTTGTGGTCTTGTACAGAAGATTTAGCACAAGGATGAAAGTCTTGTTTTTTGAGAATACCAAGCTTAAATCATCTACCCCTTACAGACACTTTGGGTGTGATTGGAGCAGGCAGGAGTGGCACATTCTCCGTGTATAAACAGTTCTGTCACCTGCAGTTTGAAAACTCTAGGAAAAAAATCTAAATACCTTGGATAAAACACTTAATTTGAAGTTGAGGTTGAAAGGTCTCCTAGGCACTTAGGACAGTACAACCTGTGCTGGTTTCAATTAACTTTGGAAAACCTCATAACTACCTGCTCACAGTGTGAAACCCACGGCATTTCCCACGGACCTTCACAAGTCCTTGATGTCACAGTGTACTAAGCTTGGCCACATCTCAAATCTGAAGAGCAGGAGAAGGAAGGGCTGCTTGGGTTTGTGCTGGACTCCAAAACTGCTTCTACAAGGTCAAGCTGCAGCAGCAAGGCTCTTGAATTTTTTTTTTTTTTTTAGTGCTTTTATAGTGATTAACTTAGTGTTTCTTTCCATAATGATTGTTGTTATTTGTGGCTATAAACTGGAGTGTTTGCAATCAATCACATAAAATAATTTAGAAAATGATTAGCAAGAGTCTCGTCCCCCAGTGATGGGGTTCTAAGCACTTAATGATGCAGAAGACAATTAACTAGCTTTTAGTGAGCAATGTCCTCTTTGGCTCCTGACTTTACAAATTAAATACCTTATTCAGGAAATTGTTGTGGCTGTGATAGCAGTTAACTGGAAAATAAAGCATTTATGGTAATTTTTTAGGTATGTTGCAGAGAGAAGTTGGATAGTTGAGGTGTTGATTCCCACTGGTTATTTTAGTAATGTAAGGTGAAAAGAATTGCACCAAGTTTTAAGCAACTTGCAGATTGCACCAGCCATACTCCCATGAGCTACTGAAAATCACATCAGATAAACTCAGACTCCTTCTCCAGGCTGGTTAGATACTCTGAAGACAGCCGTGCCCTTGTGAATTCAGATGTTAGAAGTAGCAAATTTAAAATATTGCAGATAATGAGGTGCTTATAAGTGGCAGTTGTGTGTTAAAGATCAAAAGGACAAAACAAAGTATGTGTGGGGTTTTTTTAAATTGTTTAAACACAATCATTTTGTGCAACACCGAGGTGGAATAAAAAAGTTTGTGGATATTCTTAGTTCTGAGTGCTTAGAAGAGAGAACATCTCTGCCGTCTGCAAGCAGGGATTAATATTAAAGACGCTAAGTCATGGTCTTAGGGCCAGGATTACTGCCCCTCATCTGCGTACTGAGTGGTGTCTCCTAGGACTGTACAGACAGCTTGCTGCATTCCAGAGCTGCTCACAGGGGTTGGAACATGGCTTTGGGAGAGAGCTGTGATCCCCTCAATTGCATCTACAGCTCATTTCCTAGGCTATGGTACAACACTCTGAATAGCAGGGTTGGGAGTGTGGTGATTTTTTATTTATTTCTGTGCTTTTTCAGGTGTTCCACAGAGTTTCTGAAGTCTGAACCACAGCTTATTTGCTTTTGTTACTTGTAATAACTATAGGCAGAGTCTGCCTAATAATTATTCAGCTGTGGGGTTTCAAGGTCTGAGGAAGCATTGATCACCTTTTTGAAAGAAGTAAATGCTGTAAAATCGAGAATTTCATCTTGGGCATGTGTGTGGTACATCAAGTGAATTAGAAAAACTCAGGCCCAACTTAAAAAAAGAGAAGATGTACCCACTTGCCTTGTGCATGTGTACAGTGCCAGCTCACTGTCTCGGGCTCTAAAAGGTTAAATGCACCGTGTAAGTGGAAAGGACGATGTTTTCCCCCGGATCAGTGTCCATGGAGAGCCAGGGGAGGGTCGGAGGTTGGAGCCTGCCTGCAGCACCCTGGCCAGCTCCTGCCCCCTGGCCCCCTCCACGGCCGCCTCTGCCCAGCCCCGAGGCGTGGGCTCGGCCCATGCCTTTGGGAAATCAGCTTTGGAAAACCTTATCTTCTACCTCGAGCTGTTTGCAGAGGCCAGGCACTGGGACAGAGGTTACACCGAGGTGCAGCCGCAGGGAAAAGGCCGTGGGTTATTAACAGAGTAACCACGCTGGGCTTGGGTGGGATAGCCGGGGGTCTAGGCACCTAAATTCTGTGGTGTCTTGTAGTGGGGGTGAAAGAGAGGATATACCTCTGCTGGCTTGGAAAAAGTGACAAAAATACTCAGAACAAGGGAAGAAAATAATATTGTTAAGGAAAAGTAGGAAAGAAAAGCAGAAGTTTCTAATTCATGGAAATAGAAGAGAATGGAAATAAAGAAGAAAGAACTGAGATGAGGAAGTTGGAAAGAGAGGGAGATGGAGAAATAGCATATTTCTGGAGAAAGAAAGTTTCATGGAGAAGAAAGTTTTAAAGCATGGTTACTTAGCAATCCCCAGAACTGTTAAGAGCTGATGAGCTTGAGGCAGCAGGGCAGGCTGGAAGCTGTTTGAGATTGTAAGAAGGTGAGGCGAGTCAGGGAGGTCAGGAGGAAGTTCATGTCTCAAGAGAGCCAGACACTGAGCTAGAGATTGCTCTCTGCATTACTGCTATGCTAGGGCTGAGTGCAGATTTCCAGCTCCCTGGAGCTGTGGTGTTTGCAACTTTAGAACGAGTGAAGTCACCCTTAGTGTTGGCTTTAACGGAGGGAAAAATAGTCCTGACAGTGTGCTCTGAGAGTTGGTGACAATTTGTACATTGTCACCAAAATATGTAGTGCCTGTTTTGCATTCGGGTTAGACACACAGTCTGTCTAGATGATGTCTTCTCTAGCAGTCCTCAGCGAATATTGAAGGAAGAATTGTAGTGCTGCAGTCATACACAAAATTATTTTGAGTAATACTGTGTCCATGGGATGCTTGGTCACTTCACAGTTTGGTTTTGGATTGTTCTTTTCAAGCCTGAGGGTTCAAGCCCCACCATGTATAAAACTATATATAGCAACCTCTTCTCACTGGATAAAGGGACTGTTTTTTCATGCATTATATTTCCTTTTTTTTCCTTCTTAATATGACATTAAACTTTCCCCTTATTTCACAGATGGGTAGTTTGAGATGTAGATGAGGGAATGTGTTAGAGGCTTGGGGGTTTCTGGCAAACTCCGGTATTCTGTGTCCACTGTAGTGTTTCTGGAAACATATCCATGAAAAAGTGATGCCTAGAATGGGAAATTTCTTGAGTACAGCAGGTAATGTCACAACATCCAAGTACAGGCCTTCCTACAAACATTTACTGGCATATATTTGTCTCCTACAACATCTTCAGTTTCACTAGTACACCATTCTTGTTTTTTAGAAGGTAACGCAGATATTATCAGTTCCTAAAATACTGTTTGACTCAGAATACTGTTTTCTGACAAAATAGCTGATAATCTTTCATTTTGTATTGAGTTTTCTGATGGGTTTGTTTTTCTTTTTGTGATAGGAAGTGGATTTGGAAGAAAGACTTCATGAGTTGGACCTTAGGAGTGATTCAGATATTCCTGATGTTCCTCCACCAACAGACAGCACTCCAGAAATACTCAAGAGGGCTTTGTCAGGCTTGTCAGCCAGGTACAGTGAAATAAAGAGCTCTCAATTTAACAGCTGGTGGCTAAAATTCATACAGATTATATTGCATTTTTAAGTCTTGTACTGCAGCTTTAAGTTTCATATGGTAGATGTGAAAATTTCAAGGATAAATTGTTGCTGGATATTATTGATTTGTTTATGCTTTGATAGTCCCTTCAGTGGAATGGTTTTTGCATACACCTGTATTTACCCATTGCACGCTTTTTTAAGTAAACACAGTTTACATAAACACCTACTGAGTCTGAGCATTGCAATAACATGGGCTAAAGAATTTGAATTACAGAATGATTATTTCTGGAGGTTGTAATAAACCAATTTCCTACCTCCAAGATTGAGAGGGGGGGTTTGGTTTATGAATGGAAAGATGTGTAAATTCTCAAGATAAGGTTTGCTAGATTTTTGTGACATTCTCACTTCTAAATAATTTGCTGTACCTTTAAATACATCATAGCTGATACGTCCATAGCTTTTAAAGCAATGCTCATTTTTTTTTCCTGCTGTTTCTTTTCAAACTTAGGTTTCTTCTCTAGCTTCCTAGAAGTTTGATGGCCAACAAATGTGGGGGGATGTGTATGTGTACAGATAGACAGATAATTCTGTGGACCTGCATATTCATTAAGCCTGTTGGATAAAGTTCCTTGTATAATTTTTTATGCAGTCCCTTTACAACACTTGATCAGTTAAACCCTTTTGGGGCATACAGATTACATTGGTTTTTTTCACTAATGCAATGAAAGAGCATTTAGGTGATAGGTACCAAAAAGCTACCTACTAAAATGAATATGGGTGTCATATATACATTATGCTCAATATAACAAACCAAGCAATAGACAGTGTATATTGTAGAAGCAACTTAAGTCTTGCAAGAGTCAAAAGAAGGCTCTCTAATGCAGACAATAATTAAAACCTTCCAAATCCTTGTAAAAAACCTGGTCTCCTGCAGCACTGTGAAATGAGTTTTTTGCCTTGCTGATTTTCTAATCTGTTGTCTGTTTCTGTTATGTCTGTGAGCTATGAGCGAATGTAATGTCTCAGGTTTTAAAAGCCTGTGTCTAAACTGCACCAGCTGTGAGCAGCATGTGATATTCTCCATTGCCATCACCCTGCAAGGAGTGTCTGTGTTAATGTGGAAGTCTCAGGTCTCCAAATCAGACTTGTTCCAAAGGGCATGGTGATACCTCAAAGCCTGCAACTAAGGAGGTGCAGGTGAAACCTTTCCTGCTTCACGTGCCTGCAATTCTTTATTGGAGTGTTTGCACAAAGGTGTACAAAGGGTGCTTTGAGTGAAAAGTTAAATTCTTTATGAATGCTAGACTTGAAATTACCTGCCAGTTCAGTGGCCAGCAGTCCCAGCAGAGCCGTTGTCATCATATGCAACATGAGTGGGTTGCACTGTAACTCTCAGAAATATGGATACTCCTTGTCTTTGACCCGTGAAATAAATAGTATCTATAACTTCCTAGCAGAGAGTTAGGATACAATAAACTTGTCAGGTGGCTTCCTAAATTCCAGAGCTTCTTGTCTTACTGAAGTTGTCTTTCCGGTGCTGTGCTTGCCAACACTCCCAAAATACCGTGTGGTATTTTAACATTACTCATGAAGGAAGCTGAATTCTTCTGGAGGAGGCTTGCTCACTATGGATATGCCACCAGGGCCAAACTGCTGCTGTGTATCCCACATCATAGAGCAACATAAAACATGTTGTGATAAAGCCTCTTCTGCCCCTCTGTTCTGATACTTAAGGCAAATCCAATTAGTGGCTGTAGCTGCCATCAACCTGTCAGTGAGTCACATCCTAGAAAATCAAATTATTGTAGTTGAAGTTTACATGAGAACTGGAGTCTGATTCAAAACTAGCACTGAATCAGGTGTATCTCCTGATGATGCAGTGAAACACAAGACTGATGCAAAGCAGAAAATTAGAAAGAATGTCTTCAGGATATAGTAGGGGGCTTTGTGTTTAGCAGTAACTTGTGATTAGTTTCTTCAGCGGACACTTAGAGGAAATGGCCTCAAATTGTGCCAAAGGACGTTTAGGTTGGATGTTACAAAAATTTAATTTAGGAAAAAGGTTTGGAATTAAACCTTTGGAGAGATTTAATTTAGGAAAAAGGTCAAGTGTTGGAACAAGCTGCCTGGGGAACTGGTGCAATCACCGTCCCTGGAGGTATTTAGAAGATGTGTAGATGTGGCAGTCAGGGACATGATTTAGTGGTGGACTTGGCAGTACTAGGCTAACAGTTGGACTCGATGATCTTAAATGTTTTTTCAGCTTAAATGATTCTATAGGAACAGAATTTTTTACTCCGTTTTCCTTAGGTAGCCACCAGCAAAGTGCAAAGGTCTACAAGGACAAAAGAGTACAGCTCGTTTGACCCATCAACCCCCCATTGTCACATATTGTCCTGTCCTGTTTCCAGTGCTCACAAGAGCACAGGACTGCTTCCAATAGATAACCCTCTACCTGGCAAAAGAGCTAAGAAAGAAAGTTGTAGAAAGTTGGTGGTCACTTGTTCTGAGGTTTTGTTGTGTGTCTGTTACTCCTCAAAGAATCATTTGCTTTTTTACCTGGCAGCCTTTCTTTCATATGCCAACCTTTGCATGGCTGGGCCCTCATCAGTCTTGCAGCTGACGTGATGCTTTTTGAGGGTCCTCATGTATTTTCACAGCAGCTTCAATATGGGCTGTACCAATTCATTGCAAATAACATTTGGCAGGGCTGAGGCAGCACAGGGAAGAAGAAAGATGTCTAATTTTAATTTCTTTTCATGTACATCCTGTTTAGTTGGATAATTGCTTGATTCTGTGTTTCTTGCCATGCATTGATTAAAGACAAAAACTTCTGCTATTTCCACTCTTTCTAATACAATTTAATCTCTAGTTAGCAAAGGAAGTAGAATTTGTTTTCATACATAACTGCTTGCTTTTAATTTTTTTCTTTTTTTAATAGATGGAAAAATTGGTGGATTCGTGGAATTCTCTCCCTAGCTATGATTTCTGGGTTTTTTCTGATTATATATCTGGGATCATTTATGCTGATGCTTCTGGTAAGTTTATTTAAATGCATTCTTCTGTGCAAGTCTTTATTGATCTCTTCATTCATCATGCCTAAGCTGAAAGGAAACTGCATGGACAATTCAGAGCAATTGTCTTTTATTTCTGTAAATGTAAATATTTTTGAAAAACACTAGAAGGATTCAAAACTGGACCTTATAGATTAAGAACTTCTTATATATTGTAATTACCTTTTTTTTAAATTAAAGTAACTCCAAAAAAGTTACTTTAATTACTGTTGCCTTACTTAACTATTGTCATCCGTTTCATTGACTAGTTTGTATCTCCTACTGTTGCATGTTGAGTTTTGTTTGAAAAACAAACAAAAATCAGACTAAAACCAACTCAAGAAAAACCCCAAACCCAGTAACAACAGCAAAAGTCTAAAAAAAAAAAAAAAAAAAAAAAAATTAAGAAACAGGTGCAATTTTGAGGCTAAGGAAAGCAGGCAGCCCTGGCCTTCTGTCTGCAACTGGCACTGAAAGGCTCTCCTCAGACATGCTCCTTTAATTCCATGCTTCTCTACGGGGCTTCATTGTGGCCTTGCATTTGTCTGTAGGTTGGAACTAGATCCCTTTCTGAGGTACAGACTAAGTGCCTTTTTAGGTCGTGAAGTGAAATGCTGATGAGGATAACAATAAGAAATTGTTATACATGCTGTATAGTAGGTCAGCCTTTAATGCTTCTTTGCACCATTTTAATTGCTGGTATTTTTATGGAATGATGGTTTACTATCTTTCCCAGTCTTGGCAAGGAAAAGACAGGAATTTAGCTTTTAACGTGCTGAAATTGGTCCTTCTAGGTAACTGCTTCAGTTTTTGACTCTAAGTTTGTTCAAGTATCAATTTTTATTTTACTTTTTTTCTTCGCCTCCTATGAGGCAATTTTAGGATTGTATTCCTAGAAACATTTAGTTTGGAAAATACCTTTAAAATAATTGAGTTGAACTGTTAACCCAGCATTGCCAAGTCCACCACTAAACCGTGTCCTCAAGCCCCACATCTACACATCCTTTAAATATCTTCAGGGATGGTGAGTCAACCCACTGCCCTGGACAGCATCTTGCAATGCCTGACAGCCTTTTTGGTGAAGAAATTTTTGTTAATATCCAATCTAAACCTCTGCTCCCATCTAAACTGAGGCCATTTTCTTTCACTTGTTACTTAGGAGAAGAGACCAACCCCTGTCCTTGTCTCAGGGGACAGGGTTAACCAGCTCAACAACTGGTTTTACCATTAAAGAGGCAAAGAAAGCATTAAGGACCTTCATTCTTTGTCACTGTGTTTCCTCCTGCATCCAACAAAGGATGGAGCTTCTCCTAATCCCTACTTTTGCTTCTGATGCATTTATAGAGGTGGTTTTTATTGTCTTTTATGGCAGTAGCTGGACTAAGTTCTCATTGGGCTTTGGCCCTTCTACTTTTCCTCCTGCATAACCTCATAACATCCTTGTAGTCATTCTGAGTCACCTGCCCCTTCTTCCAAAGGTCATAAAATCTAGTGTCTTGAGAGACTGGAATGCTGTTTCACCAGCATTATGGTCTGCATTACAATTTCTACACCTGAATTAGTCTGGTTAATATTTCCTGTTTTCGGATGAATGACATAACAAACTACTAATTCATTGTCTCATTCATGGAGGATTTTCTTTTTCATGTATGAAGAAACAAACAAAAAAAAAACCCTTTTAAAGTGCAGGTTGCTGTATAAAGGGTTTTTTTCTGCACAATCCTTCCTTTAGTAGTCTGTTACATTTCAGATTTATGATTATGAACAAAAAGGAACTAATTAATTTACAAGGTGATTTTGTATATTCATGGTATACTGTGTGATTGCCATCATGGGCGAGCTGTTAAGACATGAACCAAAAAGTAATTAAAGTTAGTATAGAATTGTAATAGAGTTCTTCTTTTGTGCCATAAAGCCAAATGTCTGTCTTCTAATATAATGAGCTGGTAATTAAGTTGATTTTTGAGACTACGTAAAAAGGAGAATGAAGGGAAAAACCAGTCTTGTTTATGAATTATTTAATTTGACTGGATTAAAATAGCTTGTATTTAAATAACAGTTACCATGTTAAAACCAAATCTCAATACTGGGACTGAAAATGCCCAGAATTGGACATTGGACATCTGAATCCTCAGATTGGACAGAAGTGGCAGAGCTCTTTGCAGCCCAAAGGTGTGACAGGACATACTGCCAGGCTCAGGCCAGCAACGCAGGGAAGCAGCCAGGTCAGCAAAGCAAAATGAAGGCCTGTGAGGGTGTGACATTCACACCTGGGTTAGATGACCTTTGTCTCTAATCATAAATGCTAATTCCCTTAATGAGATGCTTACAAGTGAATGACTTGGGTGTCCAAGCTGTGTTGCACAGCTAGCTTTTTCCATTGGGCCCAGAAATCATTTCTAGAATTAAATGTAAAGACAAAACTTAGCCAAAAGAAATAGGAGAGCTTTCTTTACAGGAAGCACTTCTAACCTGCTGCTGTCAAACTGTTTTAATGCAGAATGGGCAGGAGCCTTCCCTTGTTTCACAAGTATATTCTTGAAGCTAGCCCAATGTGGGTTGTTTTGGGGTTTTTTTCTTCATGTACAGTGGTTTGGAGATTTCTTAAAAGTTTTAAATGGAGCTTGGTTTTTCTTTGGATTTTCTTTGAAGCTGTTTTCTGAGTGGAATTTGACTTCAGAATCATGTCTTCCTTTAATGCAGGCTGCAGTGCTCCTTACTGCCTGTAAGAAACAACTGCAGCATATTTACAAAGCTTTTTATTTCTCTTATTTTAGGTCTTAAGCATCCAAGTGAAGTGTTATCATGAAATCATTACTATTGGTTACAGAGTCTACCACTCGTATGATTTACCATGGTTTAGATCCCTCAGCTGGTGAGTAGCAAGCCAGAGCATCAATAAGCCAGGATGTGAAACTTAAATTACCTTCCTCCTCTCCTGTTGTGGAGGAATGACAGCTTTGTGGGTCATGTGCAGACATAAAACTTGACGTCTGTCTCTAATACAGAATTTTGTAGTTGTGTTCCCCCTGTGAACTTCTACAAATCAGTTGGCCTTCTATTACTTTTTTTTTTAAACTTGTTATAAATAAATCCTTGTTTGTTTATTTTGTTTTTAAGAACTGCATTTAATGTATATTGCCTTATTAAAATAACTGTTAGCTGTTGCATATTGCAGGTACTTTTTGCTGTGTGTGAACTACTTCTTTTATGGAGAGACTGTAGCTGATTACTTTGCTACATTTGTGCAAAGAAGAGAACAGCTGCAATTCCTCATTCGTTACCACAGATTTATATCTTTTGCACTCTATTTAACAGGTAAGTGCGGGAAATCACAACAATGACAGAACTTGGGGCTGCATTTCCTTATTTAATTTAAATATATATATAATTGTTCCTCATCTTTATGCACTTCCAGTTTCTTTTTCCTCTTAATGCTTGAGGAAATAGGTGTTTGCAGTTACATTTTTTCTGTGGAAATATGAGTACAAATTTCACATTCACTGAGAAGAAGAAACCAACCTAAACGTGCAAATAATCTTGAGTCAGTTGAGATAATAGTGCTCAAAAGAGGCTGGCAAGCATTAATTTTGATTGCTGAAGACCTGGTGCTATTTTGGCAGGCTGTAGAGATGACTTCTGTGTGTAATTGCTGTGCTGGGTTGATTCTTTACTGTGCAAGTGCTCTCCTAGGTCTCCAGTAATAGGATTTACTGATACATTTTTAAACTGATTAGACAAAATGCCTGAGTCTTAATTTTGTCTGCACGATATTCGGATACTTGCCTCATGGAAAAATTTACTCCTTGTCCAAAGGAAAACATTTTAAAAGCCTTTTTTCTAGGAAGAAGAGACACAAGTTGGCACTCTTGTGGGGTATTGCTTTGAGAACATATAAATATATTTTTTCAGCAATGCAGTTTAGCATAAAATTAAATCAGCTGAAGACTCAGGTTGGCTTAAGGGACAGAGGCCTTCTATGCTACAAATATTTCTAAAGTGTACTGAGAAATCTGATCTTTGTGATGATATGTCAGTTTTTCTATTTTTTTTCTTAAATAAAATAAAAATTCTGCTCAGTGCTTAGATCACAAACTTGAAACCAGCTTTGCAGAACTTGACCTTTTTCAGCTGGCTTTGGCTTGGGGAAACTAACTTAAATAATGCCTTGTGAGCTCATGAGAGGAGTCATGAAACAAGCCAAGCATGAGCAAAAAGAGTAGGCAGAGCCCCTTGGCATTGGGATTGTGGGGTCACTTAGGGGCTGTCTCCAGGGATCAGGGTCTTTTGAGGGTCTCTGGCACCCTGTTGGTGCAGGAAGTTGCCATAGGAGAGAAGAGGTGCTCAATTAGCCACCCAGAAAATTATTTTTGGTCAGCTGAATTCTCCGACACCTGTGCTTCACACTTGCATTGCATGCACCCATATGCCTGTCTGGGGGAAAGGGGCAAGCTGGTCTTTTCATTTATTTCTGTTAATTATTCAAAACCAGTTTGCTGACCTGGCTTTTGAGTGGTTTTTAAAAGTGATGATCTCCTTTACTACAAATTGATGTCCACAATGGGACCTTGTACGTGCCTAGATAGATGTTCTTTACTGATGGTTTACTATGGATGTTCTTTACTGATGTTAGCTAAACCTGTGTTAACTAAAGCATAATCTTGTATGAGTATAACTCTATATGTACTTTTAACTGAATATAAGCCAACACTTCTAGCAGCAGAGGGATTAAAACCTGCTTCAAAGGAAGAGAATTACTGGTATATCACAGTTCAGTGTCATTAAATATAAGATGGTACAAACTGCACTTGCTTTGTTTTACAGGATTCTGCATGTTTGTTTTGAGTTTAGTGAAGAAACATTATCGTCTGCAGTTTTACATGGTGTGTATTACCCACTTTGCTGTGGTCATTCACGTTATGAATGTCACTAGAAACAGTCATGTCCATATGCTCATAAAATAGTTTGGAAGAGGGGTGTGGAAAATGTGCTTGAATTGAGAGTAACATGAAATCTAGTCATGCTGGACTGTATCTGTTCACCTTCCAGATAATGATGATGATTATTATTATTATTATATCCCAGGATGTGGCCTCTCAGGCAGTACAAGCTGTCCTTGGTGAGGCCTTGTACATGTCCAACATGATATGTTTTCCTTAGTGATAGGCTGATATTGATGCCTTGAGAGGTTACCTAGAACAGAGGCTAGACAGTGTTAAAGGAATAAAGCAGGTAGTTATTTAAAGGCTTTCAAAGGATACACCTTGGGCAGTACAAGAGCCTGGCCAGGGCTACACCCAAGACGGATAATGGGTCACAAGTTTTCACATTTTTATATGTTTTGGTCCATTTACATATTGGGGTTAATTGTCCAATGACAGCTTCAGATTATGAAGTTCCATCCTCCCAGACTGCTGTCCTCAGTTTGCTGTTGTTTATCCTTTTTGGGCTGAAGCTGCAACAACCATGGTGTCCTTGGTTCTCAGGCTGGAAAAGGATTGCTTTGTCTAACTAAACTGTGAAGAGGACTTGCTAACACTTTACATGAAGTTCAGAATTATATACTAATGCAGTACAGAATCTGAAAAATATGAAAGCTAAAACTTAAGGCACCAATATGAAAGGGATTGCTGGAGAAGGGGGATGCATCTCCCTGCCAGATCTGAAGCCAAACAGTTCAGCATTGTGTGGAAAGTGGCTCTTGTGACTCGAGTGTTGCTTTCTAGAGGCCCCACTGAAGTACCACAAAAGGAACTTGATCTTAACCCCTGTGTGGAATATTTATTCTGTGACACTTCAGAGCTGTTATGGTCTTCTGCTCTGCAGTGTCTCAATAGATCATTGATGTATTAAAAGAAGCCAGCATTCTCCTTTCTCATATTTGTCCACCTAATAATCAGCATAGTAGCTAAGCAACTGCATTAACCTTTTTCTTATGTGTATACTATACGTTGAGAATGAATTCTGTAACATTACAGGTTAAAACCAAAGCAAAAAAACCACCCAAAACACCCCACTGACAACGCCCCACCTCCCACTTCTACATAGGAATGATTAGAAATCACAGGGAAACAGCAGTGCAGTACAGCTCCTGTCTTGAAAGAACTTGAGCAATCAGGGCATTGCACAATTTAAAGATTTCCTAAAGCTTTGGGAATGCAGTTAACCCTTCTGTTTCTGCACTGCTTTAGGTAGCACTTTACCATTGAGAATTCCCAGTTCTAGACCAGGACTGAACTGAGCCTTATAATAACATGTTTTACTCAACATAATGTACCCTGTTTGTAGGAGAACTTATCTGACAGTGAGATGCAGCTTTTCTATGGGCAGAGTCTTCATCTTATAATCTGCAAAAAAACATCCTCATCTTTGGATTGGCATAACCTAAATATATTAACTTGGCATGATTTTTTTCCTTTTTGCTCTTATGGAAAGGAGGTGAAAACGTGTAGTGTCAGTCATGTGACTTGGTGTCTGCCCAGAAAACATTAAAATGTGACTACTCAGGAATTGCAACAAAACAGAGCAAAGCCATGTATCTACTGTGTGGCAACACAGTGTTTAGGAAGAAAAGGAGAGTCTATCCCATCCCTGGAAGTGTCCAAAGCCAGGTTGGATAGGGCCCTGAGCAACCCGGTCTAGTGGAAAGTGTCCCTGCCTGTGGTGAGGGGGTTGGAACTGTGATCTTTAAGGTCCTTTCCAACCAAACTGTTCCATGATTCCAGTAGAGTAGGCATTTGGGTTCAGGTGCTGTTCCAATGTCACTGTAAAAATACTAAAAACTTTGCTGCAGAGCTGCAGTAATTAACCAGCAGGTAATCTTTTCAGAAACCTTTTGTCATTTCTTGTGCCCTCCCTCCCCCCACTTTCAAGGCTTCTCAAGTTGTCTTATCTGGAAGTAGAGTCTGGCTACCATAGGTAAACACATGTGATAAGAGAATTAAAGAAGTAGGACATTTTGAGTGTAAATGACCCAGACATTTAGAGTGCTTAAGTTTGGTGTATCATGAGAAAATCACCAGTTCTTGATTTAAAAGTGTTTGGAAAATAAAATCTATTGCAGAATCTTTACTGGCAACCTGTTTAGAAACCCCTTTATTGCACACTGCCTCTACAGATTAAACATTAAGTAGTAGTACTGAACTAAATGATTGTTTAAATGACCATGCCCTTAAAAACAAACACTTTATTTTTGCTAATCCTGAGAATTTTCATGTTTCATAAGAGTATTCTGTTATGAGAGAGATCCACATCTGTGTAACATGACTCTTTCATGAGTCGTTCATTGCCATTTTATTGTTACAGTTCTAACATGTCTGTTACGTGTATATACAGAATATCACATTGCTTAAACTATTTTGCTGCTTTCACGCTGGAGGTGTATGTCTTACTAAATCAGGTGTTAAAATTGCATGTTAAAAAATTCTGGGTGGAGGTAAGTGATGAAGAGACCTGCTGAAGTTTCAGAACTTTCTTCAGAAAGCCAGCTCACTTGTGATATACTGTATGCACACATCTCTTGCATTATCACTAGAACTGGTCTTCCCAGGGAGCTCCTCAGTAGCTCCTTAGCTGATGTGCCAGGATTTATGGAGGTGTACGGGTCAGTGTTTTCACTAACTGTTGTGTTGTTGCATTGTTAACAGTTCGCATGGACTCATGTCACTTTGCTGATCACTGTAACTCAATCTCATCTTGTCATCCAAAATCTCTTTGAAGGCATGATCTGGTAAGGGGACAGTAACAAACTGATTTGTACCTCTATTGCATTGAAAGGTTGGTTCTTTTGCATAGATCGGGTTAGGGAATAATTGTGGGAACAGTTAAAGCAGTACAAATTATAGGAGTGTTAATGTCTAATTGGAAGGGGACTCGGAGGAATTGGGAGTGATGAGGTTAGGCACACAGGTGAGGAAGCAGAAACATCTTTATCTAGATTGACAGACACAAGTCTGATAGTTTTGAACAACCACTTCATTTACTTGCAAGGAAAAAGGATTGATTGCATGCTGTGTCAAATAGCTTCCACAGCATTTTGCTGAACAGATGAATATCCAGCAATTCTTTTGCAACTACTTGGGAGCTTTGGGTCGCTCAGAGCAATTGAAGTTGGACCATTTAATTTGAAATCCCCAACCTGGCCACATTCCCTGCAGCCTGTCCTGTTCAAACAAATTCAGAGTACTTAAAATATTTTAAGAGTTTTAATCTTGGTTATGGTTGGGCAATCTTTGTGCCCCATTTTCAGTGATACATTAAATTCTGGCAATGCAGTTAAACTCGATTGTGTAAAGCCACTCCTCTGAGAGTGGGTGTGTTTTCCTACCCCTCAGTTCTTCAGGGACAGGGTAAATTTCAAGTTGAGAAAGAAGGAAGAAGCACGTGGAAGATGGTTTGTGTTGTTCCAAGGACATAATGCTGTATGTTCTCCTCTTCCTGATATACGTACATCTGGGGAGATTATTGCAGACAAGGCATACTTACAGTTAGGAAGAAAACCCAAAGCCTTTGACAAAGTTTCTATACACAAATTCTTCTCCTAGTAATTATGTTCACGTATCAAAAACCGAACCTAGTTGCTTTACTAGCCTATTATTTCATATTGCCACTCTTGCTACACAATTTGGCAGATGATCAAAAAAAATCTGACTTTAAGCTTATTAATACATCCCTGCTTTGAAAAGGAGAAAAAAAAAAAGAGAGCTTAATAGGCTGGGATAACAACTTCAGATGCAGTCTGCATGCAAAGAACGCTTAAAAAGCCACTCCAAACTGACAAGAGGGGAAAAAATATAAGGAAAACTATTTTTTTAAATTTAGCTGTCATTTAAACTTTTTGAGTAATTTGCTTGTTTTGATGTTACCAAAAACATTAACATGTCTATATCTGTTGATTTCTTCTTACCTGTGGTACCAGTCTTTAAGCCTGATAGGAAAAAGTCAGCCCGTTCATGTTTTAAGCTCATGCACCAAAGTAACACTTTAACTTGAACTAACATGAATCTGTTATGATCTAGTTTGGCTGAAGACTAAAACCAGTATAGCTAAGTGTGGTGCTCATGGGGAAATGAGGCAAACACATTATGAAACATAATTCCTTTTAAATACTGCAGAAAAAGTTCCCAGAAAGAAATTCTGCTCTTTCAATTTTTGTCCTGTGTTTGGGTTCAGGCAGTTTTTTCTCTGTGAAACTTTTAATGTCTTTCTCTAGGTTTCTGGTTCCAATTTCAAGTGTTATCTGCAATGACATTACCGCTTATATTTTTGGATTCTTCTTTGGCAGAACTCCATTAATTAAGGTAGGTGCTTAGGCACTTCCTTGCTAACAAGCTTTTACAATTTATAGCAATTTTGTTACTTGTTCAAAAGCATGCTAATGGAAAAAAATACTTTACACTGTACTGCATGATTCACATCTTTGCTAAAAAAGCCCAGACTGATTATCCTGTTCCTGAAAATTTGTATATGGGAAACTGGGATTATTGTGAATGTGATATTGACATTATAGGATAATGCAGTTTGAGCCTATTGCATCATCATTTATAATTGCATTCTTTTTGGATTTCAGATGCAGGTTTGGCTGCATACTTACTGCACAGAAACTGTAATTTGAATTAAGCCACTAGGTCACATATACCTGCTCCTCTTGTTGACTGAAAAGGGCTCAAGCATTAATCTTCCTATTCTGGTAGAATATGCAAGACCCCACAGAAAGCCATGAATTATTTTCATGATGTTGCCATATTAACTTTTGGGGATTTAGTTGGTTCTGGTACTAAAATGCTCTTAAATTGAAAATGTGATAAAATTTGGTGACAGCTTGGCACCCTGTTCTCTCTAGCTATTTGCTGTACTGGTTATCCAGGCTGTCTGTAGAAAGCTGGTATCTCCTGAGGAGCATCCCCAGCAGTGGTTGTGTCATACCCAGGTTTCTGGCACTATCTAAATGGGCACTTGCTTGCAGAGCTCTCCAACAGAGCTGAGGTGTGCTCGTGCATGTCTCCCAGCCTTCTGCTTGAAGGGAGTTCAGCTGCTTAATCTGGGTCAGATGCAGTCAGAGGCCAGCAGCAGCCTCCAGACAGCAGCAGCAGATGGGATGGGAGCTCTCCCTTCCCTCAAACTGGCCAGTGGCACCAACCAGCGTGGCTTTTCCCCGCCTTGCCTGGGACAGGTCATGGCCATACTCTTCTATTTATCACATTCAGTGGCTGCAGCTGCTGACGTTCAGTATTTCACACAAACCTTTGAAAAACAAAGCAGGAGCTTAATTTTCACAAACAAGACCAGGAAATAGAGTAAAAAAAGGGTGTGGTGATTTAACTGATGGACTAACACTATCTCTTTTGTGCCTAGCTGTCTCCCAAGAAGACCTGGGAAGGGTTCATTGGAGGCTTCTTTTCCACTGTTGTATTTGGATTTATTGTAAGTATATTCAGGATATTCATAGAACCAAAGAATGGTCATGTTTGGAAGGAATCTTTAAAATAATCTCATTACAATCCCCCTGCCATGGACAGGAACACCTTTCACTACCCTAGATTGCTCAGAGCCCATCTAACTAACTGGTCTTGAACACTTCCAGGCATGGGTGTTTCCTTGTATATATTCAGTCTTCATATTTTGACTTGAAATAACCAAATTTATCACTAATTTTATCTCAAACTCCTGAAAGCCTTGGAGTTAGGGTGGTTTTTTGCCTAGAGAATTCTGCCAATTGGCAGCTACCTTGAAAGGCTTGGCAAGGTTTTAACCTTTCCTGAATAGATTACATTGACCATTTTTTGCTGTTTCTGTTACAGTATCTGGAATAGTTTTATCTATTAGTTGCATCCCTATTTTGAAATTGAAGTTTATCAATAGCATTATTTATGCTTTGTAGTCCTTCTGTGTTGCATGCTTTATAATGCTATTTCTCCTGGAAAGCAATTTACTCTAATGATATGCACAGATGATAATACCAGCATAAGTAATTGTTGTGATAAGCAATTTGTCACCAAGGTCAGCAGAACTCATAACAGCCAGACTTAGTAGAAGAGATATCCAAGTTTTAATGGACAAGTCAACTGCAAAAAATTATGAGTGGATGACATTTCTGGATTTTATAATGCAGAAGATGCAGTAGATACAAATCTGAGAGATAGAAAAAGGAAAACAGTTTGGGAAATCATTACTAAGCTCATTGAACATCTGCTTTGTTGAAGCATTCTCTAGTTTAAGCAGGCTGATTTTTCTCCATTCTGTGTCTCTTATTAGAAAGATTTTTTTATTACCCTGAGCTTGTGGTGATTAAGCCATTCATTAAAGCATGATTTTTGAGTGTAATAACAAATGCCTAATTCAGGAGTTCTTGTTTTGCTTTTCAGTTTTCCTATTTTTTGGCTCAACATCAGTACTTTGTCTGCCCTGTGGAATACAACAGTGAAACCAACAGATTTGTGACAGAGTGTGAACCGTCAGAGCTCTTCCAAATGAAGAAGTACTCTGTGCCACCATTGCTTCAGGCTGTGTTGGGATGGGTAAGGAAAAAAAACCAGGCTTTGGTTAAAACTGAAATTATGCTTCCCAGTTTAAATGAGTTTCCAAACCATTTTGGAAGGATATCTGAATGCTGGTAAAGCTTAAGATTAAGAGCTGAATCAATAGCATGAGCCTCTCCATTGCTCATACAGGGGACATGGTCACCCAATGGGAATCACTGCTGGAGTCACTCAAGGGAACCTGCCTGTGTTCTTGGGGCCTGGATTCTCTTTGTGCTGCACATGGATGCCCCTTAACCATTTTGCAGACTTCTTTTTGAAGAGCAACCTTTGAATTTTTTTGTGGGAAGTGGACAAAGGCTTTTTATGGCCTGAATTAGTGGCAAGCTGAAGTAAGCCTGTAGAACTTCATTCTCTTTTCAGCTAGTGTATGACTGCTGTTGGGATTGGAGTTTTTACTCTCTTCACCACACAGCATCCTGTCTGTTAGTGCCATTACTTCCATGCTGAGTGAAGAAGTACTACCAGCAATAGTTACATGTACTCTCCAACCCTTTGAATATGTAAGCTAAAAATACCTACAATTGAACATATTGAAACACAGCATTCATTATTTTTCTTGTAGGAAATGGTGAATATGTACCCATTTCAGATGCACAGCTTTGCACTGTCAACATTTGCCTCATTAATTGGGCCATTTGGAGGATTCTTTGCAAGTGGATTTAAAAGGGCTTTTAAAATCAAGGTATGTAATGAATCCTGTAAGTCTCTAAGTTTTGGGTTGGTTTTCTCTTTGGATTAGATAAATTGGTGGGTTAGGGTTTTTTTAAATCCTTCATTGTAGTGTTTCTACTAAGTTGCAACAATATTTTGGCTGGGTTTTAGAATCAGAAGCAGGACTTAGTTTTATCAGGTATGTGTGTGTGATATTCTTCAAACTTTGCATAGTCAGCATGTGACTTCAATACTAGAAATCTAAGAATAATTTGGTTACATAGTTTGGTCAATAATTATTCTTCCAAAATCATGTTGCAGAGATTTAGACAAGCAAGATGTGAGATATTATACTTGACATAAAAGGCAATCTGTAGATACCTCAGAAGTGTTGACAGTGATTTACCCTTCAGATTTTGGCTGGTTTTTTACCAGTGGTACTGGTGTCACAGGCAGATGCTGGTGTGTCAGGCTCACCAAAGCATGAGATGTTTGGCTGCCTTTGCTGATACAGTCCTGCCTTGTAACAGGAGTGTGCATTGGCAAATTATGTGACCTGCTACCCTCTGTTTATTGCAAGGTGTGCACTGTTGCTTGTGGCAATGCTGTCCTTGGCTGGTATTAAATAGCAGCAGGAGTATGGCAGAAGGGCAGCCCCAAATTCCTCCCGACCTTCTTTATGTCTTGGTAGGACTGCTGTAATTCTTACCCTGTTGCTCGTTGTCGTTCACTTTGTTGTTCTGTACGTCCACCAAACTGGCATGTGCCTTGCACAGAAGTGTCTAAACCTCTCTGCTTGTGCTGAACTCCTGTACATGTGCCTGTACTTACCCCTCTTGCTCATGCTGGTCCCAGCAGCTTGCCCAGCACTTTGCTGGCCACAGCACTCTCATACCTGTATGGCCACGTAAGAAAAAGACTGTTTGTGTGAAGAAGGAATTTGGGGTGAAAAAAATGCTCTGAAAGCAGCACTTATTCTTGAAGTAGAACATTAAAAAGTAAATTCCTTTTAAAACTTCTGGGCCCCAATGTGAGGGCTTAAGGACTCACTTAAGGACTGTCAGGAAGTCGGGGATATGGTGGAATTGCTGCTGAAGGTAGTGTACTCCATGCCTGCCCTGCACTGGGCAGGACTAGTTTGACTTGCTGGCAGTCACCCCACATGACTGACTAAGGTCAAGGTTTTCACTCAGAGAGGACACAAGTGAATGTGGCTGACAGAAAGGATGACTGAATGTATTTTGATTGATAAAGCTGTTCTATAGACAAGATAGGTAACACAAAGGTAGTGTACTGAGCTTTGTTTGCATCAGAAACATTTTTTTTTAAGTAGTTATCATTTCTTCAGTGGTTTTTTTCTTTTGATTCTGTTAGATAAATTTCTATTGTTTGCACATATTATGGTTTTTAACTATGGTAGAGGATAAAGCAAAAAAGGTCTTAAAGAGGAGAATTAGATTCTGCAGAGGCAAGATACAACAGCCAGTAGCTTAAGAGGTTTGCTACAAAATTAAGTGTGTATAGACACACAAGTGTTCTCAGTACTGACACACCTGCACCTGACCTGCTGCTGTGCTCTTGCGCAATACTGTGGACAAATTGCTGCTTCTCCTCTTTTTCTTCTCACCCCTCGGCTCACCTTTGCAGTAAAAACCCCTTGAGCAAAAGAGCCTCTTGCTAACTTTTGGCTCTATGCAGTGGAACAATGGCATACTTGCAGCCCTAATGTGCTGCTGCCAAGTGATAACATCATTTGTATGTTTTGCAGGAACCACTGACCATCCCTTTTTTTTTTTCTTCTTTCCTTTTCTTGTCCTTCACACCCAAAAGGATTTTGCAGACACAATCCCTGGCCACGGTGGGATAATGGATCGCTTTGATTGTCAGTACTTGATGGCCACTTTTGTTCATGTCTATATCACCAGTTTCATAAGGTATGGACTTTGTACAATATTAACTACTGAAGTGTGCACAGGAGCTATGCCATAATGAATGCACAGGAGTTATGTTAGCATAGCAGAGCTTGCAGGTTGCTAAATAGGATTTATCCAATCACTTCAAATACAGGACTACTAAGAACACAATGCCCCTGCCTAGGATTTGTGTTGGGTTCAAGCTATGCCTTAATGTTTCTGTGACTGCTGTTGAAGGTAACCTGTGTACCTGAAATACCAGAAAGTTTTGTGTAGCAGCCTATTAGAAGTTTTACTGGAATTTACAGAATTACAGAGAGGTGTAGGATGGAGTTTCAGGCAGGAGGGTTGTGCAGCATCTGCTTCCCCTGTGTGGTTCCCAAAGAGCCTGTAGGTTGTGAGACTGCAGTTCTTCCCATGAGTTTCAATATTTCTCAGTTGCTTGCCTTGGAATTTTCTGTTTAAGGTGAAAATGCTATCATTAAAGAAAGGAGACAGTTTCCTGAAATACTGCTCATCTTCCCTGAACCACACCAGCTTTCAAGAAGAAATCATGGGCATCAAAATTCTCTTAAAACAGACAGTTTAGTTTCTGAGGCAGGGGTGGTTCAAGGGGCTGAATCAAGACGTGCTCTTAGTTTTGTAAACACATATGGCTAAATAATTATTAGATACCTAATCAGCAACAGATTCTTTGCCTTATATTTGACTCATCTTAGAAGTAGATTGTAAGTGGCTAGCTAAAAATGAGGCTGATATTTAGAAAAGCTTGGTTTAATTTGCAGTTCTCTACTGACTTGGCCAATTTCCCATTTAGTTCAGTAGTACATAGCTTATCTGGCAGGCAACAGATACTAAATGAAGATCTGCTAATAAAAAACATTGATTACAGAGATAAAGGATGAATCAAGGAATCTTATTTATCATAGGCCTTCTTAATATCCCCATTTGACAGCAAATAGAAATGCTTTTCAGTTTCTGTTTATATTGAGCTAAGAGTTTGCTTTGCCAGTAATGCTGGCTCATGCATCCTGAGGAGACAAACTGGGATAAATCCATAACTTGGTGCCTTCAAGAAAGGGAAGGCATTGTTTAGGCAGCAAGAAGAAATCTAAAAGGCTCTTTAGAGCTGTGGTGACAAAAAAAAAATTGTTTTTTTCATTGACAGGGGTCCAAATCCCAGCAAATTACTGAAACAGCTGTTGATACTTCAGCCCGAACAACAATTAAGTGTGTATAAAACCCTGAAATCTCACCTCGTTGAAAAAGGAATCTTGCAGCCATCTCTAAGAGGGTAGTTTGTCAAAACAGAGGACTAGAAGAAAACTCCATCTACAAGAAGCCTGTGGAAAAACATTGCAAAAGTGCACATAAATAATGGCTAAAGGAAGAGTAGTTTGTAGTCTGGAAAAGGTGAATGTTTCCTGAAATGAATGTGAATGCTCTGACTTCCTAATGGGACACTAAAGATATCTTACTCCTAAATTCAAATGCTTGCAAAGTAATGGTACACACGCTGTGTATTTTAGCTCCTGAGGTGAATGGCAGCAGTCTTTGTTCAGCACACAGCCTGACACTCTTTGTAGTTAAGAAAAAAAATAATGAAATTCACTGTAAGTTTTTAATGAAATATTTAAATCTGTACTTCTTAGCAATACCTTTTTGATCTCCAATGGTTACTGAAGTGTAAACACATCAGGGAGGCAGTAACTTCTATATAGGCTGATGCTGAAATTACTACTGGCCAGAAAACCCTTGTTAGCCTGGTCAAAGAAATACTTAGAGCCCGCAGTATCAGACCACCTGTATTTACTTAATTGTTATGAAGATTAAACCTAGCTCTGTTTTTAATTTAACAGCTTTCTTATGAAACCATTTCATGCTTTCAGGAGAAAGGTACATTTGTGGAAATACAGCTGGGCATTGAAATGGAGTTGGGCAGTTCAGGCTGTGGAGCTGCTTTTTTGTTGTTGTTGTTAACATTACAGATAATAAACAAGTGTGTACCTCCAGGAGTAGACATTACCTGAGAAAACAGAATTCTTCAGCCCAATAAACAGATCAAGGAGAATGTGAAGCTTAAGTCCCTAGTTTCCATGGCCAGGTCAGTGTCTGAAGACAGTAATTCAAGCCTTATTCCTTGTGCCTCTAAACTGCTGTGTAGAATCGGGGTATTTCCTTCTTTTTAAAAGCACTTTGAGGTCCTGAGTAAAAAGGAAGGTTTAAGTGGTGTTTATCAGTGTGTTACTCAGTGGAGACAAAAACTTTTATTTCATGAATGTGCACAGTGCAAGACAGGATGTGTGGTTCTTCTGCTGTGTGTTATTATTTATTAAGAAGATCCTCAAGCAAGCTTGTGGTAACCACACAGGGGTTTGAATGGAGAATTTTTATAGAAAGCAGCTATTCTGTAGGCTTAGTGGGGTAAATGAGGAGAATTAATGCTCTATTATTCTCAATCCTAGTTGTTTTACAACTTTTTTCATCATGTAACATGTCCTGATGCAAATAAAAATATGAACTTTTTTTGAAATGACAAAAATTACTGCTGTACAAGCAGAAAGCACAAATGCCAATTTTGTTTTCATATACTGTAAATTGATACAATTTCATTTTTCCAACTAACTGTAAATAAGTTTCTCCATGTACTGATGCCACATTGATGTGTGTGTATGTAAATTATTAAGAGATGTGTATATACATATATATATACTAAAGATTAAAATTTAAATGGTTGGTGCTACTTGAGGATACAACCATAGAGAAAGTCACTTGGGTGGCTGATAAGATGCATCTGTAAAATTCAAACTGCTTTTTGATGAACACCATGTAGCTGAGACCACCGTGCACTCTGTTTTGCACTTGGGCTTGTACAGCTTGTGTATGGAAAGGCACCCTCTTGTACATTCAACAAAATCCAGGTCTAAAGTAATTCCTGTTGATGTCAAGTATTGACAGAGTTAAATTATGTCTGACCTGGAGATTGCAGTACTGTATTGAAGGAACACTCCAAGAGGTGAAAAACATCACCTGCTGCTTGTCTGTTAGTGGCTCTGTGATTTGGCTTGTTAGTTGGAGGGGACTGAAGTTCAGCCCTCACTCAGGATAGAGCATAGCCTCAAATTAAAAGGTAGCACAGCTACCTTTGGAAAGGTGATTTAAAAAGAAGGGAAGAGAAAATGAGAGAGAAACCAAAGTAAAATATCTTCGAATCTAGCTTTTAGATGAGGCTTTGGTTATGTATGGGACTCTGGTAGATGTAATGATAAAATGCAGCCATACTGGAGCTAGTATATCTTTATCCTGGGTATTAAAAAAAAATCTAAATATTTAAAAATCATATAGAGAATATATATGTTAAAGGGTAATTGTTACTTCAGAAACTTGAAATTTTTAGTGTAATTTTATAGCATGTACAATAAGGAAGTTAAAATATATTTTAGTATTTAATACAGCAGAGCATTTGAAATTAATTGCTATCTATGTGCACAATAGAAAATCCAACACTGCAATTCTGCTTTTCAATGTTAAAATTAAGATGGGATCACCTGTGAACTCACTCATCAATTTTCTAGATAGAGTAATAGCTTCCTTTTGGTTTAGGCTTGGTGTAAATATGGCTGAGCAGAATCTGTCACTGTGAAGTGACATCTATAAACAGACTTTACCACACTGGCTACTTCTGTTTGTTCAAGCACTGAAACATGATCAACAAGGAAGTTTAACTTTTTACATCAGTGATTCTTTTCACTTGCACTTTTGTCCCAAGTGGCTCTACTTACCTGCTGAGCAAAAAAGAAAAATGTATATTCTGTAAATATTGTAAATGGTATGAGCATATAATGTCTGTTTTAGTTTGACTGTTTCAATCTTTCATTGAAGCAGTTGTTGTAAAAAAATTAAAATAAAATTGGGACAGAAGTCCTTCTCTCTTTTATTTCCTATAGTATGTACAGTGGGTGGAGTTTTCTTAACAATAATTTATATTTTTTTAGTTTCCTTACATTTGTGTTCTTAATAGAAAATCTGCTAGTAATTTCCAACCATTTGGCCCTCAAGGCTTCAGACCATCCATGTCTGTTCCTGAAACTTGTACAATGTGCCTTACATCCAAAGATATGCAAGCTTGTCATCTTTTCCCAAAGGTGCTCACTCCAAAACCACTGATATAGACCTGTCAGTATTCACCATTTGTGATGCTGATGGGGTGGCACCTGGCAGCTACCTCTCCTGCTTTCCTGTTCCTTCCCTTTTAAGTCTTGGATTTGAGGCCCTTCACCTCCTGCAGCCTCAAACAAGCCAGGTAAGAAATGCGTCTTATTTCTAAATTACACAGACTGTAACATCTGTCAAACACTCACCCTCAGGCAATTGTGTGTGTGCTGTGCACCTCCTTGGGTTTTAGAAAACTTGTGGAGAAGCACAGAGCTTTCCTGTAGTCTGCATCTACTTCTTAATGGTCTTCTGAGGAAAGGAAGGGGGAAATTAGCAGCGAGTTTTCTCCTGCTAGACAGATAAGGTTTGGGACTGTTGCACAGAGTCCTTTTGTCCAGCTGGTACTACTACCTGCACTTAGCTAAGTTGCATTTTCCCTTTCTCTTGCAAGTAGTTTTCCATTATAAAATGGATATCCAGTTCCTTGTTTAGCAGTTTCAAATTACATGAACTTAGGTGTGAGTCCTGTATCTGACAGGATGCCAGAAACAGGTGGGAATGTGTCACCCATAAACACACACCAAATTTATTTTCGAAAATAGCCTTGAAATGATCGAGTCTAGCCATTAGCCCAGCACTCCAAGTCCTCCATTAATGTACAGCTGAGTGCTACAGACATTGGGATTTGTTCATACATACTCTGCACCCTGACTTCTCAATACTGATGTTTGTTCTTTGATAAATTACAGGGACATATTTTGATCCCTAAAGGAACAGGTGACAAAGACTGCTATTGTAAGGATTTTGTAAGCATGCACACACACTTTGCAAGTGATTGTGTAAAGGCAGCATATTTTCGCAGGGAAGTCAAGGTGTAAAGCTTCAGCCCCCTTTAACTGCCACCAGGTGACTTGCACTTGTCTGTGTCAAGATGCAACAGAAGCAATTTGCTTCCTCAAGTGGTTGCTGCTCCCATGGGAAGTGACTGGGGCTGTTGTCCCCAGCTCAGAAGGAACTTGAGTTTTGAGCTAGTCCCACACAGAGTTCTCAGAGCAAGAGGCTGGATTTTCACTTCTGCTGTTGAGACCCTGCTCTTTGATTGCAGGAAGTGAAATACTTGTGCTATCTGGCAGATATCTTGCACACCTCTAAAGAAAACATACTGAGAGTTCTGATTGCCCAATAGTGGCTTATATTACCTACCTAATTGGGGCTTATCATTGGGGGTTGTATGTACTTAAGGGTGTGTGTAGCTCTGCATACTTTGACTTTGTTTCTGATGTGACGAACTATGATACAAGCATAGGCTATTCCAGGACAGGGACAAAAGCAAGCTCTGCCAGACTCCATGCTCTGTCATGTCCAGCTGCACAAAGCAAGTTTCTGATTCCAAATTCAGATGGAAGCAAACCTACACAAGAGTATGTCTGTTGGCCCAGCTGGTCCCATGGACACCAAAGATGAGCCAGCCATATATTGAGTTCAGTGTTGTCCAAGCGAGGACAGGCCTGGCCCAGCCATCACAGGGAGCAGCACCCAGGCCAGGTCAGCACCACCACACCCACAAGCACTGGCCATGCACCATCCACTCCTTCCTGGGAAGAGCCCCCCAGTGCCTGGAGTGCAAGCAGGAGCTTGTCTGATGTCCACACAGCCCTTCATGATAGATCTCTCCTCCCCTGTCCCTGGCACGATGACAGCGGCCGTCCCTGTTCAGGAGGGCACTCAGGGCTCGGTGCAGGGCCTTCCTTGGCACCCACTGCCCACAGCAACAGCAGCAGTGCCCTGCTCCCAGTGCCAGGCAGGTGCCTGGGGATGGCTGCTCCGAGCCTCAGCAGTGTCCTCTGAGAGAGTGACACAGGGAAGCACAGCAGGGGTGGATGCAGGGACAGTGCCTGAGGCATCTGGCTGTCCTCAGGCCATCCTGCTGCCAGACTGTCCTTGGCCGTGTCTTTGAAACACCGGCCTGTGATTCCCCTTCTGACACACTATAATTAGATCTGGTTCATCGTTTTACCACATACATTTTGCAAATAGAGTGTATTTTATATGTATTTGTATATAACAGGTTATAATTTTTCTTCAATAAAACTGTCAGTTTAGCCCAATTAACTGATTTGTGTGCATAAAAAAAAGACTCAAAACCAAAAATAATGGTTTTATATGATTTCTTCTATCTTCCAAGGAACACCTGCACTGGGAATGGAATCAGGGTCAGGTGCCAGGGCTTTGTGATGAGGGACACCACTGTGACACTGCAGGGCCCCGCTCTGGCCATGGGGGGATTGAGGGAGCGCAGAGCCCTGGGGTGCCCACTCTCAGGAGAGCACTTCCCACAGCAGGCTGCATCTCCCCTGGAGGCCCTGGAAGCTCTGCAGCAGAGGGTGTCACAGACAGACATGGAGAGCCCTTTGAAGAATGCCAGCTCCCCAGTGCACAGGAGGCTGCCAAGGCTGGACTGGATGCACCAGGTGAGGGACGGGGCAGGAGGGCCAGGCCGGTGGTGGGATGGGGCCGCATGGAGCTGCCTGGGGCCGCACAGAGCTGCCTGGGGCCGGGGCTGGGCTTGCTGGTACTGTGAGGGACACTGTGCCAAGCCAGCTGACTCCATCCCACTCCTCTTCCACCTCCTGGTCTTGCACTCCAAGGGTGCATCACAGGCAGCCAGAGGCAGCTCCTCTGGAGAGCCAGGCCTAGGCCTCATCCCTCCATGGGGACAGGCTTAGACCACTCCTCCACCCACAGAGCTCGCAAGATGGAGGGAGCCCCCAGCCAACATGTCAAGCAAGTGGAAGCCTCTGCAAGGGCTGGAGAAAACTGGCCAGGCCCATCCCAGGTGCAGGGCTCTGCAGAGGAATGCCATCCTGCCATGGCAGTGGGACAGCCTGGAGGAGAAAGCTCCCAAAGCAGGAAGGCAAGGAGTAGCTTGCCTCCCTGACATGGTCTTGGTGGCTCCATGGCAGACCCGGGCAGGTGACTGCCAAGGACAGGATGGGACAAGGGAATGAGCCTCCCTCTGACCAGGGCCAGCTGCTGCACTGCACCACTGCAGCCCCATCATCTCCCACAGTCCTGTCCCAGCAGCTGCTGCTGCCAGGTCTCCAGCAGGCATTTCCTGCAGGGAGCCAGGTGACCTTTACAAATAACAGAATCACTGAATCACATAGACTCACAAATATTAGGATTGGAAGGGATCTCAGAAGATTGTCCAGTCCAACACCCTGCCAAGGCAGGGTCACCTTGAGTTACACACATAAAAGTTCAGGTGGCTTTGGAATGTCTCCAGAGAGGGAGGCTCCATGACCTCCCTAGACAGGCTATTCCAGGGCTCTGCTACCTCAGTGTAAAGAAGTTCTTACTCCAGCTGAGGAAGAACTCCTCAAGAAATGCCCCTCTCTCCTTTCTCACCTGCCAGGGGAAAGCATTCCTCAACTTTGGGCAGCCACTGCCAACAGGCCTGGAGGAGTTGGAGGTCATTTCGAGCACACAGAAGGTGCTGCATTGGCTTGAAGTCTATGTTCCCAGTGATCCAGGGACCTTGGCCAAGGATGACGAGGACTACGAAAACAAGATTGACAAGGAGCAGACCTATGAGACATTGGAAGAGGACATCACATGTCCAGTGCCCTCAGAGAGATGGGAAGACAGCAGCCAAAGCCAGGAGTCCCAAGACATGTCAAAAGAGTACAGTGACCAAGAGCTGTTTCAACGGGAAGAGGATGAGAGCACAGCAGCAATAGGAGAGGTTATCAGCAAACTGCAGAGCACATCTCCTGCCCTGGCTGGTTCCATGGACATCAAGGATGAGCCAGCCATAGACATCAAGGATGAGCCAGCCATGGACACCAAAGATGAGCCTGCCATGGACATCAAGGATGAGCCAGCCATGGACATCAAGGATGAGCCAGCCATGGACATCAAGGATGAGCCAGCCATGGACACCAAAGGTGAGCCAGCCATGGACATCAAGGATGAGCCAGCCATGGACATCAAGGAGGAGCCAGCCATGGACATCAAGGATGAGCCAGCCATGGACACCAAGGATGAGCCAGCCATGGACATCAAGGATGAGCCAGCCATGGACACCAAGGATGAGCCAGCCATGGACATCAAGGAGGAGCCAGCCATGGACACCAAGGATGAGCCAGCCATGGACATCAAGGAGGAGCCAGCCATAGGCACCAAGGATGAGCCAGCCATGGACATCAAGGATGAGCCAGCCATGGACACCAAGGATGAGCCAGCCATGTCCCCAGGTCAAGTATCATACCAGCGAGAGAAGGCTGGTAGCACCACACCCTCAAGCACTGGCTATGCACCATCCACTCCTTCCTGCAAAGTGCCCTCAGTGCCAGGAGTGCAGGCAGAAGCTTCCCTGCTGCCCTCACAGCCCCCTGGAGACAGCTCTCCTTCCCTCACAGCCATTCACACCCCGGAGCAACGGCAGCGGCCGTCCCTTTTCAGGAGGGCACTCAGGGCTCTGTGCAGGGCCTTCCTTGGCACCCACCACTCACGGCGGCAGCAGCAGCAGCAACAGCAGCAGTGCCCTGCTCCCAGTGCCAGGCAGGTGCCTGGGGATGGCTGCTCCGAGCCTCAGCAGTGTCCTCTGAGAGAGTGACACAGGGAAGCACAGCAGGGATGGATGCAGGGACAGTGCCTGAGGCATCTGGCTGTCCCCAGGCCATCCTGCTGCCAGACTGTTCTTGGCCGTGTCTTTGAAACATCTGCCTATGATTCCTCTTCTGACACACTATAATTAGATCTAGTTCATTTTTATCACACATATTTTGCAAATAGAGTGTATTTTATATGTATTTGTATATAATAGATTATAATTTTTCTTCAATAAAACTGTCAGTTTAGCCCAATTACCTGACTTGTGTGCATACAAAAAATTGGTTCAACACAAAAAGCTGAGATAAAGTACAGTTTTAAATTTCAGAGTGTAATTTTGTTATCTCTAAGGAGGTGACAGCTCCTGCAGGCATCAGAACTATCTGTCTTATAGCTCTTACGTCTGCTTAAGAAACACCTCCTGCAGCAGGAGGGCAAGGAGCAGCTCTTGCCTCCCTGACATGGTCTTGATGGCTCCATGGCAGACCCAGGCAGGTGTGTGCCATGGATGGGATGGGGTGGGATGGGATGGGGTGGGATGGGGTGGGATGGTATGGGTCTCCCTCTGCCCAGGGCCAGCCACTGTCCCACACTACTGCAGCCCCATGAGTATAAGGCATGTCTGCACTACACTGAGATATCCTAAATAGACAACACCAGTACGTGGCCTAGCATGAGCTGAAAATCATGAAGTCAGGAGAGTATTTGGAGTGTCCTAAGGAAGGCTCTGGCCTTATGCTTTTGGTGTCAACTGCTTAATGTCACTGTTGGACACAGGACACTAAGGTGAGGCTTGACTGGATTGAGTACATCCCATGTTTGAATGGACCGTCCTTCTCCTCTCTAACGTCCATCTCCCTTCTTAAGCTTGGTTTGTAAGACTTAGGCTAAATAATAAGTGTGTGTCACCTGCAAACAGCCACACTTTGTGGACCCGGTTTCGTGACAGTTACTCTCACTGAACTTGATTTTTTCTCTCGTTTGAACAGAATGGTCCAAAGAAACAGACTTTACTTTTTCTACAAGCATTTCACCAGGTACCTGCGTGAGGCAGCAGAACCTAAAACCTCTCCCGGCCGGCCCTTGGTGCCGCTAGGGGTCCCCGCTGTCCGCGCATCCCTCCGCATTCCTCCTCATCCCGCCTCATCCCACTCCCTCCCCTCGCGGCGGGAGGAGCTGCGGCCAAGCAGGGGGATCGGGAGATAAGGGACACCTTATCACTCCCTACAACTACCTGAGAAAAGGGTGGAGTGAGGTGGGGGTGAGTCTCTTCTCCCAAGTAGCAAGCAGTGAGCTACACCAGGGAAGATATAGCTTGGGTATTAGGAAACTTTTCTTCACCGAAAGAACAGCAAGGGACAGCCAGCCGTGACAGAGGTCACAGGAATAAAGGACAGCTTCTACTGGGCAAAGCTGTGTCTCAGCAGACTTCCAGTTGCACCAGAGATACACTGTTTCGAGGCTAGAAATCTGGACCTCCTGATGTATTTGGGGATTTCAGGATAATGTTGGTGACAGACATTTTTAAAAATGTTTACAAGAATTGGTTGTTTCAGAATGAGGAGCTGGTAGTATCAGCTGCAGACAACTTCCTTTACATCCTAGAGCCCCTTAAATTTCTGGCCAGAATACAGTGTCTTCTGGTGCTGTGATTTAGAGTGAGGTACCTCCTGCTGCTGAAGAGAGAGACCAAATTCTTCTCTCTTGAGAGCCAAGCAAAGACCATCATTCCCTCCACATCCAGCCGTGGGGAAGGGATGCAGCTATCACCTCTCCTTGTCTATTCCAGCATACAACAGTGGGTAGCTCAGGCTCCTGTCTCCTTGTTGTCTCTAGGAAGCACCTCTGTACTATGTCAGGAATGAGACCCTCTCTCCCACAGTGGCTGTTTGTAGCAGAACGCTGTGATGCAGAGGTTGTCTGAGAAGGAAACTCCGTGTTTAGTTATCCTAAAGGGCAAGGCATAGACCTCCAAAGCTGCAGGTCCCAACTTCCTGTGCTCTCGCTGTCTTGGGAAGCAATCATGTCTTTCTGGTCTCTTCTGGAAAAGGCTGTCTTTGGCAGATGCTCAATGCCAAGCATATTAGAGGGGAGGATGTGGCAGGCCATTATCTGGGTGTGGTATGTTCAGGATAAGCAGGCTAATCCTCAGGCTGAAAGAGACTCATGTCTTGAATTGTGCCAGAAGCAGAAGTTGGTGAACATGGGGAGTTTTAATTTGAAAGCTTGTGGGCATTTGTGTTGTCAAAACCCTTCAGGATCAGTTAGCAGGAATCCTGCAGAACTCATATCTGGATCTGGGTATTTAAACACCCACTAACCTCTCTATTTGTCTGAGCAAAAGTCACTTCAAATGTATTTTGAGATTATGGCTTCCCAAACATGCAGCAAAGGCTAAATGAAACTCTAGATTTCACATTTACCGGAGCAGGCTTAATCGAAACATATTGTGTTGATCTGAAAGATTTTTTTCTTGATGGATTTTCTTCTAAAGGCTTTTATATCCAGCCACTCGAGCAAAGTGGCCAAATTGCTCCTACCCCATGCAATCAGTACTACTTCAAGGCTTCAAACAAAAGCTAGGAAGGCTACTTGGCAAACTGAATGGAGGTAAGGGGAAGCTTTTTTTTTTTTCAGCTTGCAGCATCCTTGGCTCTCCTAATGCCAGATGTAGTTTCAGAAGCAGCATGTAATTTTGACCTTAGCCTGCTCTGTTGTAAACTGGCAAATTATAGTCATTACGCAACTAAAGTAATTTCACATTGCAAAAATACATGTTTACAAACACTTCCTATTCAAAGGGAAAAAGAAGGCACAGCTAGAAAAGAAATTGCTTAAAATCTTCGTGGGTGACATGGACAGTGGGATTGAGTGCAGCCTCAGCAAGCAGACACGAAGCTGTGTGGTGTGGTGGACATGCTGGAGGGATGGATGCCATCCAAAGGGACCTTAACAGATTTAAGAGGCAAGCCCATGTGAATCTTATTAAGTTCAACAAGGTCAAGTGCAAGATCCTGCACCTGGGTCAGGGCAATCCCAAGCACAAGTACAGGCTGGGCAGTGAAGGGATTGAGAGTAGCCCTGAGAAGACCTGGGAATGTTGGTGGATGAGAAGCTTGATACGGCCCAACAATGTGCACTTACAGCCCAGAAAGCCAAATGTGTCCTGGGCTGCATGAAAAGAGACACAAGAAGCAGGTAAAGGGAGGTGATTTTGTCCCTCTACTCTGTTCTCCGAAGACTCCACCTTGAGTACTGTGTCCCCAGCATGAGATGGACATGGAACGTTGGAGGGAGTATAGAGGACATCACAAAGATTATCAGAGGGCTGGAGCACCTCTGCTATGAAAACAGGCGAAGAGAGATTGAGCCTGGAGAAGAGAAGGCTCTGAAGAAGCCTTCTAGTAGCCTTCCAAAAAGGGCTACAAGAGAGATGAAGAGGGACTTTTTATGAGGGCATGCAGTGATGGAAAAAGGAAGAAAGGCTTTAAACTTGCCATGCCAGAAGCATTCAAGGCCAGGTTGGATGGGACTTTGAGCCCCTGCTAGGGTGGCATTGAAAAGAGTGCTAGTCTGTAGGTGTTGGTGTATTTGACCTCATTTTTAAACGAAGGACAAAGTCCTCTGAAGCTTTGGCTAGAAGACAAGGTAGTATTTGCCTTCTGCCTTCTCTTAAACAATTTGTCAGCACTGAGGTTATCATGTTTATTCATCTGGGATGCAGCAAATGTAATGCCACCCTTTTTGAACAGGGGCTGTAAGAAAAAAACAGCTTGTAGATTTCTGCTGCTTTTAAGCTTTTTATTTTCATGTGAAAACCCCTGTACTGCAGGACAAAAGAATGGCCTGTCTGCTGCAGGTAGCATCACCTCTAGCCACCAGATCACAAAGTGTAAATCTCTAGGAGAAAGCCTTAAGTCATTTTTTATTTATTTACAGTGTAGAAATTCACCACAAAAGGTCAGAAGGAAGCATTTGTCAGAATCAGACAAGGCCCCTTTGTGTACTTCATGGCTGGTTTTTAATTTGTTCTGAGATTTGGCATGTCTTCAGCACAAGGATGATTTATTCAAGTCATTGATAACACTAACTACAAACAAATTCCTCTGGTTCATGGTTATTTGGTTTGGTTTTGTGGCCAGAGCATCTCTATATGCACAATATGTGAAAAAGGTCCAAATTGTCTGATAATTTTAATGTTTCTGGGCTAGAAACTTGAAAACCTTGTAAAACAGATTTGAGGCAATTTTGTGTCCAGTCTCTTTCATTCCTGTCCCTTGCCTGTTTGAAGGGCTCATTTAAAAACAGTCAAAAAGGGAATGCTGCCCAAGAAACACCAGGGTTTTCTTAACTGCCTTACCTGGAAGTTATCTGTCTTTAGTTGTGTGTAAGACAGAAATAGCTTCCAATTTACACCCTCCCATGCTTGAAAACTTCCACAGGTGAGCATTTATGCTCGGTGATTTTTGTTTTCATGCCACTGCCAGACAACGATATTTGGAAGGTGAAAACTTTGAAAATCTCCCTGAAAGGATCTTAAGAGGTAAGAAGCCAAGCAGTGTAACTGAGCAATGATTTTTATATTATGTAGCTCTTCAGTGTTAAAATTCAAGGTAGGCAAACCACCACGAGGGTGCAGTGGTGAGGCAGCCTTTGCTGGCAGTGGCAGAAAGCTTTAATTCGCTGTTCCTGTTCAAAGGGGTCAGATGATGATCTTTACATCGGCTCACTAAAGGAAATAATTCAAACATAATTAACTTGAACTAACACTGAAACTCTTGGGAACGTGATGGAGTTCAATGCAAGTGGAGGTTTAACTTGCTCTTTATCAGGGATGTGATATTACTGTTTGAATTAAAACAAGTCTTAATTAAACTTGACCTAAGTGAGAACACAGTAGGATGAATAATATTACATTTGCTCAGACTGTAGTTTAGTGTACTTCTAGAGTGGACAAGGACTACAGTATTGTTTTACTGAGGATTAATATAGCAACTTTTTGTTATAATTATTAAATGATGTGCAATTTCTCCATTGCTTAAGCCTGGTTTGCACGTTCTTCTTTCAGTAACTGTTTTTTGGGAAAATGAATTATAAATCAACCTTCTCAGCATTCAGCTTTGTTCTCTATCTAGCCATCAGTAAACAGGTTATTTTATGTTTGCCTTTTTAGATATGCTATAAAGATGGACATTTGTTGGGGGGGGGGTAATTATTTTTATTTTAAAAAATGCACACAAAACCCTAAAGCAGAAATCTCTACAGCAAGACTTTTGAGGAGAAACCTGGAAATCAAGTGCATCTACATAGGAAGAGACTGACAGCTGAATGCAGTCTTTTGAAAAACAGTACTTGTGTCCTGGACTAAAAAACTAGAATATATTTTGGTAGTCCAAATGAAACCTGTCTCCTTTAGACAAAAGGACCAAGCTAGATTCTTCACCTGCTCCCAATGTCTTTAGAGAACAGCCCTTGCTTCCACAAAACCAGACTAGGGTTTTTTTTGAACACTGTCTGATTTTACAAGCACAGTAAGAGAGGAGAGGAGGAAGTTTGTTTGTGTGCCTGCCCCCAGAGGAAGCTGCTTCCAGCTTCGGAGGAGATACCGATTCCCTCCCCTCTTGCACCGTCTGCAACCTGCAACCCTCCTGTAGGCTCCACCTGCTCGGCTGTGACATGCAGATTGCGACAGGCATCTCCTCTGCAAGGTATTGTAAAAAAAAAAAAACCTCAAAGCAGAGCCAGAGGCTTGAGAATGGGGAGGTTTTTGGGTGTTAGGTGCTGGGGGTGCTATTCTTATATTCCAGCCACCCTGAAGGCAAGCCTGCAGCCCTTGGCACTGAGGATGGCCTTGCAGAGCACCTACCTGGTGGGCCCATAGAGCCACGAGCACCTGATCCAATACCCACCCAGCCAAGAGAATGCAGTATACTGCCTAAATTAGCTGTATTCACAGAGCAAACTCCCCAAACCTGAGGGAAAGATGACACTTTGCCAGAAGTAGCTATTTAAAACACCAAGTGAGTTTCTACCTTATGACTCCGTCTAGGTGCAACAACTTGAAAATCAAGTAATCTACTGAGGTGCCACATCTTTTTCACAAGAGCATGCAAATGTCTCCTGCAATTTTGGGACAGACCATCTTTCTGAATTGGCCACTTATGCTTCTCACCTGCTCATTGAGCAAAAAAAAAAAAAAGAAAAAAAGGCAGCTTTTCTGTATTTTGGAAAGAGAATTATAGAGGAAGCAGAAGAAGGTTTTTCTGTATGGACTGAGATGACCTGAAATGAAAGCAGTTTTGTAAAATAGCCAACTCTGAGATCTGTCTCCATGATCAGGAAGGTACACACAGCATTTCCCAGCTGAAGCTGGCCAGCCTGGTTGGACCTGCTCAAGCACACAAATTATTATATTCTTTAGGCCATCTCCCATTAGAAAACACTCCCACCCCCCAAAGCTCTGTCCCCTTCCTGGCACCTGTCTCTTGCAAGCAACTCTCACTCCCTGCAATCCACCTTCAAAAAAATCCCCTCTGCAGCCTGCTGGATGCAATTCCTCTTGCTCTGAATAACTTCGTGCAATTATGACAAGGTGAGTCTGGCCTGAGTTTAGCCTTCTGGCTGGTGGTGAGAAGATGCTGGGATGCTGTGTAGGCTAGAGATGGTGTTTTGGTGAGCTGGGCTACTGTGTGGCTGCATTGCATTGCCCTGAAAACAGTGAGAAAACCCTGCTCTGGAGGCTGCTTCACAAACGGCTGCTGGTGGCAATAGGACATCTGGAAACCACGTGGAAGCTGCAGATGGTGGAAATGTGGTACGTGGGAAGCATGTGAATTGCTCAGTAAGCCTCTAGGAACAGTGATGGAAACTCCTACATGGTAGAGACCTTCCCTGGGTGTCTCAGGAAGGATTTTATCATCACACTGCAAGCTAGAGCTTATACTCATGCAAAAAATATCAATGTTATTTCTGGATAGGGAGATTGAGTCACCTTTCAATTTTAGGAATTCTGCTGGGCAGTTTGTGCGACAGAGAAGTAGGAATAGAATGGGAATCATAGGTCATGTAATACAACTCCCTACAGCAGGTACAACTACACCACCAAGTCCTGATGACTAAGCAATCCCACCTTTAATTTAGAAGCTTTTTTTACTGCTGGAAAATTGTTACAGAAATGTGTATCTTAGAGTATTAGGAGTCAGTCATGTGAGCTAATTTAATTTCAATTTTTTTGGTTTTTTGTTGCCTTCATCCAGTCTTTAGACAGCCGCGGAGGAAAAGACGAATCATGTAACTTAACATAATATTGATTTTTTTCCCACAATTAATATTTCTTGTTTAAGATTGCATATAAAGGTTAAAATCCCCTAAATTAATCCAATACTGTGAGTCTTCAGAATTCACTCTTAGCATGAATTCTGCTGTGAACACAGGGTATTGTTCTCCGCTTTAGTCCTAGTATTTGTTTAAATTTGCTTCATTTCTCGCTTTCAGTCATTGTGCTAGTAGAATCTGAACTGAAGACCACTTCCATAGGACTCTTATCTGCAAACTTGCAATAGGTAGGCTTAAGAACCAGCTGTGATTCCCATGTGAGGAGAATTAGAAGACTCTGAGGGCAATTCCCTGGTGAAGAGAAACAAGAATCTGGTGAGTCTATATCACAGAGGTTGAAGGCCAGCAGCTCTTCTCCTGCAGTCCCTATCTCTGACCAAAGGTGAGTCAGTTTCGTAATAATTCAACATTGTGTCAAAAATCTCAGAATAAGCTAGATCAAAGTCTTCCTTAGGAGGACTAACTGAAGTTTTGGTGGCCAAAAGATTGGCAGCTCTTGAAGATGCTGGAGAATGGAATTACTGCAACAACTGTTTCTGTAAACATTACCTTCTACCTCTTTGGCTTTAGCAATAGCATCTAAGCAGGGCACTCCTCTTCCCCTAAAAATGTGGTTGTAACTTTCCTTCAAAAGGGAGAGAAAAGTCTCCTTGCATGATTTCTCTTTAGGTGATAGGGAAAAGGAACAGCTGAAGTGTTTTCTGCACAGGTCTATCTCTGTAATAATTACAAGAAATTGAATTGATGCTCACTATTTTCCTCATAAATATCTCTCCTTTACCTTGGTTTCCTTCTTGTAGCCTCTGCTGGAAAATGTAATGTTTCAGATGTTCTAGTGGATACCCCCTCTAACAAGCTAGGAGAGGTTATTCAAGCACTGTTGGCCACAACCCAGAACACAGATTTTGCAGGAACTGCCATCCCTTTGCTCAGTTGTGACAGTCAGCATTTTATGCTGATGACTCAGCAAGAGAATATCCCCGTGCCTTTCTGGTCAGTGCCTGAATGGGGAAATAAAAGCCAGTTGCAGGGTTTGCAGTTTATCTCTTCAGAGGGCACAGGAGGAAATGATGAGGAGAGCAAGCAAATCTGTTGACAGGAAAGATTTGTTCTACAAATGAAGGGATACTCTCAGGAAGAGTTTATGGAAAGGGACTGTTTTCCAGGAGTCTTTGTTGGATGTTTTGAGAGAGCAGGGTGGCTCTTGCAGAGACAGCAAGCGTGCAATAACGCTCAGGACTGCCTTCTGTCAAAGGCTCATGAAATTCTGGAGGGTCCTGCACTTGGTTTCTTACTGCTGACCATGTACAAAGCTGTCGGATGTTTTGAGGAAGAAAGGATCACATGATGGAGGAGAACAGATGACAGGACTAAAATGAACATGCAAGCTAGTTTGTGTACTTTTTGATCAGCTGATTTAATGGGGGGAGCAAAACTCCAAAAAGTTTAAAATCATGCAAGAAACTGCTGCCTTTCATACCCAAGTCTTATTTTCAGACATGTTATCCATCCGCAATAAAATAAGTGCACGTGCTATCCATAAACATTGTTGGGATGAATGTGCATCTGGCAAAGCAGTGTTCAAACCCCATCCTGTGTGATCAGCCATGGGGCTGGCTTGAACTTCAGAAGAGGATCACATCAAGCTGCAACCACTTCTGCTTCAGGGGGTAGCTGAGGGGTCTGCTTCATTTTCAGAAGCTGACATTCTACATCTGACAGTGGCAATTGGGTGTTGAAAGAGGAAGCCATTCTTTTAGGTAACATTTATGTACATTTTTTAAAAATCATAAGGAAGCTGATGCCCGCATACTGAGCTCCTGGTACTTTTACTATGGGATATTTGCACATTTCTTCTTCCAAAACTGGTTAAGCATCTATTTTGTGTATCAAAAATCTTCTTTGAAAAAGCTGGTTAGCTAATGTGATGACATAAAAAAGCCAGGAGTCACTGCTTTCCTCTTGTGACTGAAGGCAAAGTGCCATTTTTACATGTTTAAAGTAGCATATGCTAGTGCACAGATGGACAATGGTGCTGACAGATAATTATCTGCACCCATCTGCATAAATCAAGGAAAAGCTAAGACATGCCACATCTTCCCCTTAGCCCTGCAATGGAGGTTTTGAAATGCATGAGTGCACTGAGCAATGATTGTAGGCCGATGGCTAAAATATTCTAAGAAACTAATTGGATTTGTAAGGAAATCTCATGGTATCATGGCAACCTGGGCCCAGAAGTTAACACATTTAGTCATTTGGAAAGCATTGGGCAAGTCATTTTAGAGAGCATGAGCTGTGTTTTGTTATCCTCAAGACCCCACATATACACAAGGGCTGTAGCTTACCTCTACTATAATTCCACTTCTCTGGGCCATGGATATCTGAAGCCTGCTTATTTTAGCCTGGTCTTTTCCCACTCTTCTCAAAAGGCAGGAACCTAAAGAGTGATCCAGTGGAGATGTGGACCCTGCAGACCAGGTTGATATAAGCCCACCGACAAGGCAGGGGCCCTTTCCAGCCATGTTTCCCATGGCTTGCTCAGAAGATTGCTTAGCCATCTATCACTCTACTACAGAAAACTCTCATCATCTCCTTTGGGAACAGCCAAAAGTTTCACTACTAAGAAATCTCTTTGGATCACCTTGCTGGTGTGATTCAGTTACTCTGCTTGGAGGTGGAAGCTGTGCAAAACCACTTTTATGTGTGAAATGAAATGCCCTTCCCAGACTGTAACTTGAAGGGAGACTGATGGCTGAAGTTGCTGTTAACAAGGCTGCCACAGGCACTGACAAAACATTTTTCTTGTTTCTTACACCTAGTTTTATATGACATGGCTAAGAATATAAGAAAGGCTTCAAGTTGCCTGATTTGTTCATGGTCAAGGGACTGTCAAAGAAATTTCTCCTCTACTGTAAGTTATGTACACATCTAAAAAATCCAGACTCCCTCCATGTACCCACAAGAAATTCCAATGCTGTTGGAGATGAAGAAACTCCAAGTTCTTCCAATGCAACATTAGTGATATAAGGTTCTGGCTCTGTTTTGAATGAAAATGTAGGGATTTTTTAGGAAAAATATGTATAAAGTGGTTGTAGCTGCATTAAGGTTAGGAACTAAATGGAACACATTCCTTTTCTTTGCTCAGCAGAGTTGTACAATAAATCCTTTGCAAGACTCTCTGGTCTTGGGGTTACTCCACGAGTTTGAAGCTGTTCTTAGATTAGAGTATCTTCCTAGGAAATTGATGCTGTTGCAGGAGTTAGTTTATCTGCAAGAGTGCATTTCATTCCTGAGGTTTTGTGACCACTTTATTAAAAAAATGTTGTGTCTAAAAATGAATATGGTACATGAACCACTTTACCCAGTTTGCTTTCAGTAGGAAGCTGACCTGTGGCTCTCAGATTTTCCCTTAGTCAAAGGATAAACAAGTTTAAGTTCTCAGAAAGAGCTATCTTTATTACATCTAAAATAGAGCAATGTATGGGTTTTAATTTAATCAGTAATTTCAACCTCTCCAAGCTACCATTATGGCTTTCCGTGAAAGCTTGTAAAAATAAAAATATCTTAGACAAAAATAACACTCCCTCATTCTAACACTGTGGAGTGTCTCAGTACATATTTTGCACATCCTCTGAGGTTCTATCAACAACAATCCGAAATAGGCTGATGTAAAAGGCGAATTATAAAAGTAAGTGGTGCTTAGTGTCTGGTCCTGTATCCTCTGAGGCTTCTGACATGCACTCAGTACAATCTACAATGCTCATAAGATAAAATAGTGGGCATTAGAAGCTGGGCAGTGATGGTCAAGGTCAAAGTCAGTTCTGCAAAAGAAATGCATTGAATTCCTGTTCTATTAAACTCTTTCACTCATCTTGATAGCAAAACCCAGTGTCTTCATTCTTTCTCAGATGTACTTTACAGACTACAAGTTTCTTCTGCTACATAATAGTACTATATATATATATATATATGATTTGTGATAGGAGACCGTTTTGCAATCTCTTGGTGTGAATATGCATAACTTCATTAAAATAAATCAGGCCTATGTTATTCTCAGATGTAAGTGACTTTGTTTGAAACCATCTTTCCTAAAATTGCCTTAAAGACTGCATTAATACTTAATGACATTCCTCTTGTGGGCAAACCACTGTAAAATGCACTTTTTCAGCCTGTTTGTTTAAAGTAAGACTTGCAGAATGGTAACACCTCCTAACAACAAAAAGACAGCTGGAGGTCTGCAGGACTGAACCAGCAGCACTGATACCACTGCAGATGAAGCACACCATCAACATAATCCTTTTTTAAAATTTTTTTCTTTTTTTTTTTTTTTCTCCAGAGGCACCAGATGGCAGCATTTTTCCCTCACTGAGTGTGATCTCATCCTCTCGGATTCACTCCTGGGATCATCAGGCTTTGAGGCTGCGTAAGCCACAATGACCTCAGCTGAACTGCACCTTCTCTGTTGCCACCTGCTCCTTTTTCCTACTTTTATTGGACGTGCAGAGTCACATTCAGGTAGCCTGAACACAATCCAGGCCCTTGAAGTTGTGGTTGCTTTTTGCCTGTGCAGGCCAGAGAGTCTAAAAAGAATCATTAGCATACAGGTATGCAAAAATTTAGACCCAGAGAATATGGCTCTGATCTCTAAATTTCCCATATCCTCTAAATATTAAGCATCATGAAGTTTCTTTGATATTCTTGTTAACTACATGCTCCTTTCCATACACAAACATGCACAACGTAATACTTGTTTACAAGCAAGTTCAGCGTGTGTCCTTTTCTACCAGTGCTTATTCCTTGAATAATATTTCATTGTACACAAGTTATGTAGGACAAGTTATGTGCTACTAGACTTGTAACCTGCATAGAGAGAACTCTGTTCTGGACAAATAATCTGAAGCAGATCAGGGATTTTGAGAGCTAAACTGCAAGCTCTGGGTTTTTTTACTGTTACAGATGTGGCCTAAAGCTTTGTGGGCTGGGATTTATGTTATCTCACCATCCTCTGTTCTGCTTCTTCCCTTCATCCTCATGTTCTTGCTTTCAATGCTGCTTTGTTAGTAGTTTTGTCTTAGAAGAAAAAGACACATTATGTCCAGCTGTAACAAACTATTCTTAAATCATCCACCTTTAAACTTGGATTCTGCAGCACTGGGATGCAAAAATTTATTTATTTGAACTCTGTGACTAACATTAACAGCAGAAGAAAGGTTCTTTATCCAAAGTGGGGCTGAATTGCTGGGCACCAGAGGGTGAAGGAGTAGCAGCCCTACTGGCTGCTGCTTTCTTTGACTGTTACTCCATCAGGTTTATGGTGTTTCTGCTGTGGTGACTGTGTTAATGCTTTACAAATGCTATGAGCTCAGCAGCAGACTATTCGGGGATTGTATAATTTATTAACTTCTGACAAGCAGGCCATTATTTTTCTGAAGAACATGTGTGACAAGGGAATTTACTTTTTTTTTATTTTTCAAATTTCAGCCAAATTCGACATAAGTGTCACAGGACAGGGGCACTAGACCCTTGACAGCCCCACCCTTCCTCTTATTTAATACCAAAAACTATCTGTAAACAAGCAAGAAGGAGGGAGGGAAGCGTACTTCTCAGAGGAAGTATTTAGAATCCTGTACGATTAAAACATTAGGCTGTGTAAATTTGGGAAGCAATGCTATTTTCTTCTGTTAAAAAAATTCTAATTAAAAAAAGACTAAAATTACTTCAAATTTATTTCACTTTCTTGTAGCAATTTCCTTCCAGTTCTGGATTTGCCCATACTTTGCCATAAGCTAGTATATGCAAAGAGGACAGATGCAGCTTTATGCCCAAGATGTGTGAAATAAATGCAATGGAAGTAGATGAGCATCTCACCTGAAAGCAGAGTGGCATTGAACCACTGGAAGTCAATTGTGTTGGTTTCACCTTACCCTCTCAAAAAAGGAGGCAAAGAAATTTAAATATATCTCTACATCTTTTAATGATTGATGCAATCCCTTGTGCACAGTTGCATTGCAAAGTGGAAGAAAGATTAACTGTAAATACTTTCTTCTGTCTAAATATAGTGCTATAATTACTATTTTGCACCTTCTCTGAGAAAGACAAGCAGGTACCTGTGATGAGCTTTGCGAGAGGAGAGATGCTGAGAAGGTAAAAAGAGTGTCTGGTGTCACTCAGCATGGAGCGTTACAGCTTGCCATAATTTATTTTGGAACTGTGACAACTGACCGAAAGATGGGAACTATAAATAGGAATGAAATGAGCATTAACTACGCAAGAAGAAAAAAAACAGTGTAACTTGGCATGCAGCAAAACGTGTATATGGCATGGCACACAGCTGTCCCTGCAACTCCCACTACCATCCTGGGGGATTTTGCTGATTTCCCACTACTCATCATGAATTAGGAACACCACCATCTCTGTTAGCTTTGATTCTTACTCAGTAGAGCTGGCTCAGATAGGTCCTGCTAAACTTTTACCTAAGAAAGACGCAAGTCTCCTCCTACACATAAATTACAGGGAGAAGATTGTTTGTTTTGTGAAGTGTAACTGCTGTGTAACATTCACAGGCTGCATCTTGCACAGTCAGTGAAATAACTGTCAGAACAAGCTGATGGAATCAGTGCTTTTCTGTGCTGCAGTTCAGAATGAAAACATCAAACAGGGCCAAATTTTGCCTAGCAGAGTTCATTGTGGTTTTGCTTCTAGACTGGCATGGCTGAAGGATGCACTCTAAAAATTCATTGCATGTTAGCTTCGAATGGACTAAGATAGAGACCTTGGCGGTTTTGTAGCAGAAACATATTTTCCACTGACTCTTGAGCTTAGCCTTCACTTCAGGGGCAAATTATGTCAGTCTGGTATGTGATAGCATTCAACTCAACACACATACTTCTGTGTATACATCGCTACATGATGCATACAAAACGTGGTGAGTACCCTATATGGCCTTAGCCATAAACAAATGTATGTTTTTCCCATAGCAGAAAGTGACAATTACAGGTGTTAGCATGTGATGTGGGAATAGGAGGCTGCAAAGAGTGGTTGGGAAGAAGTTGTTACAATGCTCTATGTCTAAAAAGTAGGCAAAAGTAAGCATTTCATTAGGAGGGGCAAAACAAGATACACATGGAATAAAATTTAAGTCTTTCTCAAGAGACACAAGAATACCAACTGTCTTAAGAGCTTCTGCCACTGATCATATTACAGTTGCTGTGACAGGACTATGGCTGATATACTGTGCGTGATTTCTCTCTCGGTGTCCGTTCTTCACTGATTGTCCTGCACAGAAGAAAATACAGGTATTGCAAAGAGACAGTCGACTCCATTCCAACCCAAACTATAGCCTGGACTGTTCTCCTGAGCTGGGCTAGATGTTGCACCTGTCCACACAGTGAATTTTGAATGCCTGAAGATGTCTTTAACAAGTAAAGGCGGCACTGTATTGTGTAGGCAAGGATGTTACACACTTGTCATTACTCATTTTGTTTTTCAGTTGGGAGAAGCAGGCTTTCTTTGTTTGGAGTTACATTTCTGTCTTCAATGAGTGCTTCTTAGGAGCTGAAGTAGAGCTAGCCTCACTCAAGACAAACATAGGTTTTAAACCGAGTTTTCCCCAGCTGAATGGGACCAGATAATTTCCACTGCCAGCTGAACATCAACCAGAAAAAAACATTAAGTGCATTTACATGTTTGATGCTAACGGCCAGAGAAGGAAGAATGGATAAATGGTGTTTACTCTATTTGTCCTCCAGCACAACAGAGTACACAGCTTCCTTTTTAATAAACCCCTGCAGCACAGGCAAGAGGCAATGGTCCTGGTTCCTGGCACTTGTGATAATTTGCCAAAGAAACATAGAGGTCTCGGATGGTTTGTGCATCGTTTATTGCAGCTTTTACCTCTGCAGTCAGATTATCCAAACTGATATTTTGTTTTTTCAATGAAGGCTTCAGAAGGGATTTTGTAAACAACAACAACAACAACAACAACAACCCCAAACAAAACTGCTAGAGGGTGAATGGCTGCTAGCAGCTGATTTCTTAGAGGATGTAAGTTTATAAGTGACTGGGAAAAGGCAGAAGGGTATTTGGTAGTGTGGACACACCTTTGCACTGCTTCTCAGGAGTGTCCAAGTGCATGAAGCTCGCTTCGGGGTTGCAGTGACCCCCTGCACTGTGTGTCCAGCATGTGGCTAAACTGATGTCTTGTCCTGCAGACAAAAAGGAGTCCTTCGGCTGTTGGGAATTTAACTCAACTTCTGGATTAGTAGGGAAAGGGTAACTATTTCTGTTTAAACACTTGGATCATACAGATGAGATTGGTTAGTCAGCACAGGCATACAATCCTCTTTGTGGTCGGCACTAGCGATATCCAGTGGACTTTCCCTAGATGTACACTTGACAAAGAGCGAAAGGGAAAGCACCTCCAGCCCAGCTCAACGGTGGGTTATTTGCTCCTGGCATCGACCGGCATTCCCTTCCTCATCCCACATCCAGGTTCCTGCCCGGGACGGCTTCTCCTCGCGTGTCAGCTGCTCGGGCCTGTGGCGGCGGGGCAGAGGGGAGAGGAACACGGGCGGTCAGCGCTGGAGGAGCGGGAATTCTGTCAGAGAACGGGGAGAAACCAAACCCACCGCTCCAAAAAGTAAGATAATTGTAAAAAGCCCCAGAACTAAGAAGCGGGCCGGCGGCCTGCCAGGACCAACCGGCTCTCCTCGGGCGGCCTCGCCGGGCCGCGGGAGCGACCGCAGCCAGCCGGGAGCAGTGGGAGGAGGAGGAGGAGGAGCGGAGGGAGGAGGCAGCGCTGGCAGCCGAGCGGGGAGGGGGCACTCGGCGCCGAGGAGGAGGACTAAGATGGCCACCAGCCGCCGCGGGGAGCGGCCCCGCTCCCTCCGCGGCCCCCTCGGCGCGGCCCGGCCTTGATGGGGCCGGGACGACCGCGGCGCCCGGACGGTGCAGCAGCGGCGGCGGCGGCGCCTCCCGCCGGAGCCCGCCCGGGGGGAGCCGCCCTCCCGGCCCGGCCCGCACCGCCCGGCCGCGGCCGCCGCGCCGCGTAACCCCCGGAGCCGAGCCCTGCTCGCGGAGAGAGCACAGCGGAGAGAGGAGAGCGAGGAGGGACGGACGGACGGACCGCCCGCCGCCCCCTCCCCGGGCCGGCACAGCGGCACCGCCGGGACCCCGCCGCCCCCCGGTGAGTGTCCGCCGGCGCTGCCCGCCGCCCCTGGGCCCCGCCGCTTTGTTGCGCCGCCGGCGGGCCCGGGGAGACCCGGCGCCCCCTCTGCCCGGTCCAGCCCGGCCCGGCCGCAGGCCCCGCTCCCCGGGGATGCCGAGCGGCCGGGCCGGGCTGGAGGAGGGGGCGGCGGCGCAGGTGCGGGGGGCGGCCGATCATTGTCACTGCGCGGGCACCCCCCTCCGGCTCCAATGCAGGGGCTGTGCCGGGGCCGCGGGGGAAGCCCTGGGGTCGCGGAGGAGCCCCGCGGGCGCTGGGCCGCTCCGGCCGCCTTTGTTGTGGCTGGGGCGGGCGGTGTTCCCGCGGGAGCCCTGGCGGGGTGCGGGAGGGGCCCGCCGGCCCCAGCCCTGAGGAGGCCTGCAGGGAGTGTGGGGGGGGTCGCCCCGGGTCGCCGCGGGTACTGGGCGGCTCACTGGCGGTGGGCCGGGTCGGCTTTTTGCCCCCCGCGTTTTATTTTGATTTTTCATGCGGGTACTGATTTTGGCGGCAGCCTCGAGCTGTCGACCCCGCGGTGCGGCAGGGACATTGAAGTTTCAGGACCCGACAGGTTTGTCGCCGGTGCGTCCCCGGGGACGGGGGGGGTCGTGGCTCCCGGAGGGTTCGGAACATGGTGTTGAGGGGATTTGCGAGGTTGCTGAAGTACCTGCTCCTTGCCTTGAGCGTGGTTTTCGCCCTGCAGTTCTGGGAGGTGGTCCCCGCAAATGGAGAGGTTTGTATAAAGACCAGTCAGTAGTGCTGGGTGCTGAAACCCTGTGTGATGTTCACCTTGAAAGATTAGAACAGTAATTTCTAGCTGTGCCTGCATAGTGAAACGCTTACGGAAGAAGTGCAGAGGACTAGATGTATTTATTTTGACCTATAGTTTCATAAAATGATTTAACTGAATTTTTTTGGCTAACTAGAGTAACTTGCAAGGTTTCAGTATAGACCTGTGAGTCCTGGCCTTATTTTAATGACTGGATCTTGGGTTCTTGCTAATGTAGGTTTGTGACAAGGTCCATGCGTGTCCACATATTGGACCATGAAATATTACTATGAAAAACAAGTGGTGGGTTTCCTGTTAGGAAAAGCAAATTTTGCATGTTTTAGCCAACAGAAGTTATTTTTCTGCATCAAAGCTGGGTTGCTCCCTGGTCCAGGTGCATGCTGGACAGTTGTAGGATGTTCCTGAGCTCACAGGAAACTATAAATCCAGTCAGGCTCTGCAGAGAGCCAGCTTGATTGCATCCTTGGCACATTTTGGTGATAAGCTAGCAGTATCTTGAAGTAGGCTATGTAAACAATGTAGAGTTACAGTCTGCATGAACTGGCATTTCTGCAATATCTGTGCAGTCTTGGTAGACATACAGCATTAGAAGATATGACCTTACCTGTTGTGGGAATTGGTCAGTGGCAGTAAGCCAGCAAAATCCCTTTCGTTGCTTTTAGGTTATAGGCAGGCAGGCATTGTGTCCTGGAAGTGTGTCCATGTTAATATGGCATTGTGTCTTTGTTCCATGGCCCTGTTCAAAAAGTGCTGGCAGTCTAACTTTGGCTGCATGTTTGGACTGTGTGTGAGTGTCTCTTCATTGTGTGGTGTGGGTCTGTTGAGCTCAATTGGAGCCAGCTCTGGAATACTCAGCACTGTTGATAAAAACGTGTTTTGGGTAGAAGAATCCCTAAAATATTGGATGGGAGCATGGTGAATGGTATTCTTCAGTTTGGTATGTGTTTGCTAGGAACTGGACACATTTGCTTTTCTAGTTTGTTGGGCAATTTTAGGCTGCTAGACTTGGAATAAAAATGTACTGTGTTTTGGGTTTTGTGGTCATATTGCATCTCTTAGGCAGCTGATTATCTAGCTGAAGCAAGTAAAGCACGGTGGTGCTGTGACTTAATATCTTCAGCACCTACTTAAAAAATGTATTACTTCATTTCTATATCAAGGTTTAAGTAAGGGTTGGTGTGTCCAGTCAATTGTTTATTTCTAGTTCAGTACATCAAGATCAGCCACTTGGTAGTACTGCTACCACACAGTACTGTGGGAAAAGAACACTTATCTTTTTATTCAAAATGGTAACAGAAGGATTCTAAGTAAATAAATAATCATAGTTCTTGATAGTTTCAACCTTGACATGACGAGGCCACATTATCATGTTGCCTCTTGGTACAGGAGTGGTCTGAGGAGGTGATCTGTGACAGCCATCGGTGTGGCTACACAGACCTTGGTACTTAGCTCTGCTTTAGTGGAGCTAAACTGCCAGAAGTGTGCAAGGTGAGCAGGTCTTCAGGGTGTAGCGATGTGTGCTGCTGTTGGAGGAGTTCAGCAGTGTGTTTCACATCCACCAGCCTTGCATTAACTAATTCACAGTTTTCCACAAATGTTCTGTGGGATTTTTAGCGTTCAGGAAACTTCAGTGGTGCTTCATGTGCGGGGAATGGGAGTGAGTGTGGGCAGATGTTCTGCTTGCCCGTTGAAATGCTCAGGACTGTCATGAGATTGTTTGGAAACTTTGGTGTTGGAACATGGTGTTTCACTTCCTAAATGTTGATATTAACTGTTTAGTGGCTGGGTTCTGGGCATTCACTTGGGTTTCTGAAGATGAGCTAAGCTGAAAAATGTAAAGAGAAGACAGTGGTTCCCTCTCGAGTGGTTAAATTGCTAACAAATCTGTTCATGTTAATTAGCAGTTTTGTTCATGTTTGTAAGTGATTTTAAGTCCCTATTGCAAAATAGTGGAAATACTGTTTCAGCAATGGCCTTTAACTTGCAGGACTTCCTGCCATGGGGAAGTCTTGTGTCATTTGTCCAAAATAAACAGATTTTGAAGAGTGCAGATAAAGTGTGCTGTGAGAAACCATACATCTAATCACAATTTACCCCCTATTGCTTGCTTGCTTTTCTGATAATTAGTATCATGGAAGTTTATTCTTGTGTTACTAGAATGTAACTTGCATTTTGTAATGGGAAGTAGAATTTTTTGTTGGTCCACAGTACAATTTCTGGATATTTGTGTAGGTGGAAAACAAATTATTTCCTCATGGCTTTAATACAGAAGCTTTTAACTTCACTGGTTTCCTTCTTGATTCTTTTTTCATGCTGGTGGTGTTGCTGATTGCAATAGTACACTATTCAAAATGTCCAAGTTATGACAAATACTTAACAGTGTTAGTTTCTTTGATGTATTTGGAATCTGGTTGCTTTAAAAAGTACCATTTTTTTATTACTTACCTGTCCTAAATGACCAACAGCTTGAGTCTTTAAGCCTTCCTGTGTTGAAGGACTAAGGTGCATTGATGTGAGATTGTCACATCTCCTAGAACAGCTCTCTTTAACTTTGTAATTTCATTTACAGTTTTGTAATAACAGGAGCTATAGAAGAGTGAAACTGTTTATCTTCTATTGGAGACCTTGCACCCTGCTGCCAGACTGTTCATACCTTGTCCAGGCTGGGGAGGGGAAAACAGAACATAATTATACAGTCCCTGTGCACATGTTTTAAGCTGCTGTCCCACAGACAGTGTAGAAAGTGCTGCCATATCCTTTTGTTGGGTACAAAATCCTGCTGGCAGGATGTAACATTTTAGCTGAAGTCATTGGTGAGGAGGTGAGAGCAGCTTCTTGGCTCAGGTGAGAGCACTGCAAGCTTTGCAGGACTGAGTGAGCGTTAGTGGTGAGCCAGCCTTGAGAACATCTGTTTGGCAAGCAACCCTTGTTTGATGAGGCAGTAGTGCAGGCAGGCTTTGGCTTTTTGGTCCCATCCCCTGTTCTAGATATTACAGGTGAGTGTGTACAGCACCTCCCTGGTATAAAAAGGGACTCGGTGACTGCTCTGAGGACTGGCAGCAACATCTTGCTGAGGAGGCCATGGCGTGAACTTTCTTACACCTGCTAGGAGCTCTTGGCTGGTATTGAGGCTTTCAAAATAAGTACGAAGAGCAGCTTTGTCCAGTCCAAAGAAAGAAGAATAGGTCTTGTTCCTTTTCTATTTGCTTTGCTCTAAGTATGCAGGAGGTTTTTTTTTTCTTTCCTTTAAATCTTCTGTGAGTGGAGATGACCTACATCTTCTGTTTTTTTTACCATGAACAGCTCTGGGGCAAAATTTTCTGATTTTTTTTCTGTGTGGAAATGTGCAATTGACGTGATTTTTGACAATTGTGCTGATGTTTTTGAAATTTTGAATGACAGGGAATATTTTTGGCTTTTTTAATGGTGTAATTTTTTTTTCTTTTTTCTCTCCCTACCTGTTGAGCAAAGCTGTGATAGTGGAAGTAAAACTGTATTAAGATTTGGGGGGGAAAAAAAAGTTTGATATTTCTTTGGAATTACTTTATTCAAGTGAGAGCTACATGCCATCTTTTGGGATCTTTCTCATTTGAGGGAAGAGGGGTTTGACTGCTTTGCTGGTTTGGGTGTTTCATCACTACCCTGTGATGGATTTCTGCCTGTCTTGAGCATGTGGCTTGTAATGCTTCTCACATATCACAGAATAGGAACAGATTTGCAGAACTTGCACATGTAAAAAAAATACCTTCTGAAATTTCAAATGCACTAGAGCAGTGTTGTGCTAGGAAGGAGGGAATTGTGTGGGAGCCATAAATAGTAAGGGATGTTGAATGGTGTGAAGGCAGGTAAGTTCTCATTTCTGGGCAAATTTTAAGAAATGTCAGTGAAAGATGAGATGGATGCATCTGAATTATAACAATCAGATATGCATTAATAGAATGTTTAGTTCTTACACCTTCACAAATATTGTTATTTCCATTTGTTTTTATTACAATAAGACGTGGAAAAAGCTTTGATCAGGTTGGCTAACCTAATGTACAGACAATAATAAATTTGAAAACACATAGAAGAAGTGGATTTTCTAGGTGGCTTATTTCATCCCTTTCTCTTGCTCTACAGAAATTTTTTGTTACACTGGAAGCATGTAAGAGAGAAATTCCTGCTTTTTCAGGCTGGATGGGTATTCATCAGTTACATGGGTAACTTAAGCTTCTTTTTCGAATTCTAAGAGATCTACCTTGGAGAAGTCAGACCCTTTTAACTATAAAGCTGGTCCCTCTATTGAATCATCCATTTTCTTACTAATGGCTGTGACAGTTTTGATTTTGAATGTGCATTTGAGGATTTGTAGTGAAAGATTTCAGAGTTAAGGGGGAGTTAACAAGATTGATCCTTATCTTAAACTAGCTATATCAAATAAGCAAATGGAAAAAAAAAAACCCAAACCTTCAGAGCTGACAATTTGGTAGTGCTAAGACAGACACATGGCTAGAAGGAGAAGATATTCCTACACGTTCTTAGGTGTTTTGGGTTTTTTTAGGGTCTTTCAATTTTGGAACGTGATGACTTCAGTGAGAGTGTGGATCAGTAGCTCTTGAGAAAAATGTACATCTGTCTTTCTGTTTCACTGCAGCTTTTGTCAGAGTTATCATCATGCATTGGGTATGAGAGAGTAGCTCTACCTAGTGCTGCTTTTCTCAGTATCATTCTGCCAGGTGGAATGTGGGTGCAACCACATTTTATGTTCTTACATTACAATATGATTTATTATTTTCATATGAAGACATGGTTAAAATTTCAGTGTTGTCCAAAGCAGAGTGGTTTGATTTGTGTGAAGTAATAGGTGATGTGATGTTGCTTCAGAAAGTGGAATGTGTTTGAATGCCATGGTGATAAATAGTGTTTCTTCTTATCCCTGGTTCTTGCTGAGAACCAAAATCTGAGCTCACAGATGGGCTGTAACAGGAAGAGGGGGTTTGTACAGCAGGAACTTCCTTAAGTTTGTGTTTGGTTATTTGGCTCTGTAAGCATATCCTTTTTTTTGTTTAATTTGAGATAAGGGGACTAGAAGGAGAAATTGCAGAGCTAGGCAAATGCTTAGGATATCCAGAAGATATGTTGTTTAAAGGATACAAAAGGATAAAATATGCCAAAATATCACCTTGGCTGGGTAATAAAACTTTCTAAAGACTCTTCAAGTGCTTGGATGATGGGCAATCCTGAACGGGAGAAAGACAGTTCAGAGTGCCTTAGGTAAAGATCCCTGAGAAGGTTAATCAGGTGTAAGTGCAGTTGGCATGATGAGCCTGAGCTTTTGTCTGAGGTTTGTTAGACCAGTGGGGAGTATTGGCCTGTGGTAAGAGAGCTGTTCTAGGGGAAGCTTGTTTTTATGATATGGAGGCACCAGTGGCAGTACCGCTTTACATGATTCCTGCAGCCAAAGTGCGCAGAGCAGGGGGCGAGCGACACATGGAAGTGAGCTCAGAAGTGATACTTAAGTTTGGGGGAAAAAACACAAAAAACAAACAAAAAAGCACCCTCAAAAAGCTCCAACAAAAACCCCTAAAACAACAAAAAATCGAACTGAGCAGTTGCCTGAAGACAACCAAAGGAGTAATGGGAACCAAGAGACAGGAATTCACCACCTTGATAACATTCAGAGTGCCATTGATGGTCTTGGGATTTGGTTTTGCATTTGTATGCTTGCCAAGGCTTGTTTACTTCTACTGGGATTTTAAGGAGGTCCTTGGGTCTTCAAGTGAGAGCCAGGGACCAAATGAGGCCTTGGTTTGTATTGCATGAGTGCACAGAGTACAGAGTGTATCACATGGCAGAATGACAGACAAAACAGGTAAAGAGTGCATTTCTGAATGTAAAAGTTGGGCCTTTTGACATTCTCAGAGTTGAAATGTCTTGGTGTAGGCCCTCAGTTGTGGGATTGGCTCAAGTTACGGCTTTTAAAGCATTGAAAGCACAAACCAAATTGATTTCTTTTTTGATTTTGAGCCTTAAGCATGCAGTTTTTCATTTTTTTCCCACAACTGTGAGGGTTACATCATCTTTGGAATCTTCACGTGGTAAAATGCTCTGTGCTGGTGTGCCACAGGTACGACGAGATTGAGAAAGCTGTGATCAGAGCTGGTAATATTCTTGTCATCACTGGTTTCCTGTCTGATAGAGTGACTGAGGAGGAGTGAAATTTATTTTATTTGAGAGTTTCTTTACACTTGCAAAAGAAAGGATGCCTCTCTGAACAGGCAAAAGTAAACATTTGTTATAATTTTATAAGCAGTCGTGGAATAGGCATAGAAACAGTTTTGGTATTGCATCACAAGTTAAATACTAATACTTGAGTTGAGCAGTGAGCCACAGTACAAATGTAAAAACAAAGTCTCTATGGATATGATCTAAGAGAATGCTAATTTGCTTGTTAATTAGGTTTGCAAAAGTTTCTTTTTAACAGTTCTGTGCAGTGAGCCTAAACTACTGACAAATACTTAATTTAGGTTTTGAGTGGGTCATGAAGTAACTAGGGAGCATCTTTTCAAGTTTTTCATTATTAGAGTGTGTAAAGGCACCGTAGCAACATGTCTTACTTTGACTGTAGCAATTTCTGGAGACAGAAATATTTTACTTTCATTTCTTTCCAGCAACCTAGCCATGTTCTCCGCAGTGTTGGATCAGGATAGGGGAGGCTATGGCTTCTCTGCTGTCTGTTGAAAGCCCTTGTAGTTTGACTGGTGATGTTTTTGTACAGACAGGACTCAGGATGTGCTGTAGAAGTTGGAGGATTTTTTAAAATTATTATTACTTGTACAGCGTCATGGTTTGTCCCCAGCCAGCAACCAAGCCCTATGTAGCCACTTGCTCACTTGCACTGCAGCGGGAATGGGGAGGGAATCAGAAGGGTAAAAGCTGGGAAACCTGTGGGCTGAGATAAAGACAGTTTAACAGGGAAAGCAAAAGCCACAGACACAAGCAAAGCAAAACAAGGAATGAATTCCCTGCTTTCCCATGGGCAGGCAGCTGTTCAGCCATCTCCAGGAGAGCAGGGCCCCATCATGGATAACCGTTTCTTGGGAAGACAAACACCATCACTCCAAATGTGCTCCCTTTCCTTCTTCTTCCCCTCACTTTATATACTGACCATGATGTCACATGGTCTGGAATATCCCTCTGGTCAGTTGGGGTCACCTGTCCTGGCTGTGTCCCCTCCCACTCTCCCAGGCACCCTCATCAGCTTCCTTGCTGGCATGGCTGGTACAAAGAGCAGAAAAGGTCTTGGCTCTGTGTGATCCCTGCTCAGCAATAACAAAACCATCAATAACATCACCAGGTTGATGTTATCAACCCTGTGTTCAGCACAAATCCAAAACACACTCCCATACCAGCCACTCTGAATAAAATTAACTCTACCCCACCTAAAATCAACACATAGAGTTTTCTGGTATGAATTGGGATAGCTACTGCTCAGTTAAACCCTTCAAGTTATAACCTGTGTATATTATATGCTTCAAATACAGATGATGATATGAATGTTTAGGGTTTTGTTTGTATGGGTTTGGTTGGGGTTTTTTTCTCCTTTTTAGTAAAAGGAAGCAGAGGAGGTGTGTGTACTGCAAATAATGTACTTGGAAAAATCTTTTTAGTCTAGCTATATATCTTTCCTTTGTGGTCTTTCTTTATAAAAGGAGATCAATATAGTTGATGTTTTTCTGAAGTAGCTCAAGTTGAGTAGAGAATATACCAAGCTGAGGGTTTGGGTTCCTTTGACACAGACAGAAAAAATTTAAAAGATGAACATTTTCCTCCTCTTTGTTTTCTATCCTCTTCTCCATCCTTTGCAGGATGAAGTTGAACTTGCCACCTGAGTAAGGATGAGCATTTCAAATGAAAACATTATAGCCCAAACTATGAGAATAAGCTTATTTTAATAGTTTAGGAAAAGAAAAGGGTACCATAATGAGTAGATGTTCATATTGTGTGGAATGCAGCTTAGAGTTGTCGTGTTGCATTAAGCCGAGGGTTGTGGTGCTGAGGTGGAAATAAATCCCTAGACCTGCTTGTCGTCTGCCTTTGTGATACTCCTCACAATGAGTAGGAAAGTGGAACACCTCAAGCACTGCAGGGTCACAGTAAATTGAAAGACATTTTCTTGACTTAGGTTCAATAGACTGACTGCTGCTGTCTCTGAATACTCATCTTTATTATGTGATTTATTATGTGATGTGAGGAAGGACTTATCTTAAAATTTAGGTTCACCTGGAAAAATTTGAACACACCAGACAAATTTTGGTTGGAAGGAATATCTGTAATTGTGCTTGATGCAGGACATTTGCAGAGGTGTGGAGCATGGTGTTTAGAGGTCTGACTTTTTACAGAAAGAGGTAAGGTTTGGGACAAGGTTTTTGCTTTAAATAGCAGATGCACACATGGGAATCTTTCACGTCTACTGTGAATCCCAGTGGCAGATAGGCAGAGAGTGATTTTGGTTTTTTCTCTTCTTTTTTTTTACGTGATGCTGAAGTTACTCAGATAATTTTTAATGTAGTAGGCCATGAAAGTACTGGATATTTTACTGTAACTGTTCTTCTTGTCCACTCTTGGGCTTATAACTGGTCTGTTGCTCAGACTTCTGCGTTTGCTCGTGGAGTGGTGGGCAGCAGTGATGTGCTAGCAGCTGTGAGGTCCCAGCAGTGGCTGAGGGAAACCTTGTTGGGAAGTTAGCATAGCTTGCAGAGGGCTCTTACCTCCACCCAGGAGAAAGCAAGCTTCTTCTGTGAATTTATACAAAACTGTTACAAACAAGTGCCCTTTGTCCCTTTTATTTGGCTTAGGGTGGGTGCTCAAAGAAATGAGCCTGCACTTAATCAGGTGGAGAAGGACAGGAGCTCGATCAGGAGCAGCCTGACTTGACTGAAAGTTTGCTATTAACTTGGAACATGCAAAGAACATTGGTCAATAGTCACACTCTCTTGTTAAAGCATTATTTAATGTTGGACAAAAAAATTTCTGAACAACCCAGATTTTTAAAAGAATTGCATTGTTTGGGGTTCATGAATTGTCATAATATTTAAAGAAGAAAAGTAGGTTCACAGTGTTGCATTTTCTTACTAACGTATGAAGACTCTCCTTTAGTAGTTTTCTGTATAAATGTTTCAGGAAGATTTTTCTGTCTACGTGAATTGAAAATGGAGGCATGATGAAGACTTATTTTTTTCTATGTTATTTTCCCTTTAATTCAAGTATTGCTGTTATTTTTTAGTCTGGACAAGAGGCATTTGTCTGCATGTATCTTGAGTTTTGTAAAATTCTTTTCACCTTCTTTTTAATTACTATTTATATGGTGATGTCCAGTTTGCCAATTCACAAACGAAAATCTACCAATAAAAAGTAAAACCAGCAAAATAGATCCCTTTTCCTCTGTCCCTAGTTTCTTCATTAAAAACGTATATGTAGGAGAAGAAAAAACCTAGTCTGGCAAATGAGACTTGAGGATTTGTTTTGACCATTTTACTGTGACTCTTAGTGTTTGGGTTAAAAACAAGTTTTGTGTTGCCCTCCAGCTCTCTCCTCAGGTACTGTTAGAATAATGCTTAGGCTGAGCTGTGTGGAGTGTATGTGCTTACAGATATTGCATTAATACTGTTCCTTACACCTCTCTTGCAGAAAGAAGGTGATATTCTCGCCCTCCATTTCTTTTTTTTGTTGCTGTGCTTAAGTATTTTGATGTTGGTTTATACCATTTGTAATGAGTACTCTTGAGATGGGACTCCTCTAAGACCTCACAGAGAATGTTGAACAGGTCTGGGAGGAGGATGGCAAAACTTCATAATGAGCTGAAGGCTTGTACTAAGTATGTAGGCTTGTACTACTCTCAGAATTTATACTTTTGATACTCTCATCTCATCTCTGATAGGTTACTCTCATTTTCTGTTTGGTTTGAAACATCATTTTGATTAATCTTGAAGAATAGCTAGTCCAGTCTAAATTAATTTTTATTTCAATGAAAAGGCATGGTAAAGGAGGAGGAGAGGAAGAGATAAGGACAGAGAACATGGGCGTTCCAGAGCAATCTCTGAAAGACATGTGTACTGGAGCACCCTAATTACAGTACTTGACATCTTTTCACTCTGTGTGGTGTCCTTCCTTAGTTAAAAACAACTGCCTTTTGAAGAATCTGTTGCTTCGGTGGTGATGATCAACTTTGGATGACTGTAATGTTTTTTGCAGTAAGAAATTATTATCCACATAAGCGGTGCTGCATTGGTTGCAACATCTTTTATTTGAATGGAGGTGTCTCTTATAAGAAGATGTTCTATGCAATTAATGGCTGTGTGTTAAGGGGGAATCTTACATGGTTAATAATCTGTTCTCCTGGCCAATTACCACACCTAAGAGGTTTCATTTTCATAGTGAGTTTGCTCACCTTCCAGTGTGTGTTGTAATGCCATTATCTGCTTGGTCCAAGAGCCCTGAGCTGTGTAAATACGATCTGCATGCAGAGATGACAACCCAGGCTCTTTTTAACTTTATCTTGACCTTCAATAATAAATTTAGCTTTCAGTAATAAAATATATTTAAGTGTTTGGTAGTCATTTGTATTCTGGTAGCTCTCTTGAGCTATAAGGAGGCTGACCTTTAGATGTCTCAGAGTAGTCTGTTGGCGTGCTGGTTTATGCAGTTATATTTCTTGCCTGCTTTGAAACCCTCCCCTCCTTCCCCAGTTCAGGGATGCCTTCTGCTGCATCCAAGGGTCATGTAACTTATGTTGCCATTGGCTTGCTGGTTCTTTTGGGATTTGTGTTCTGTGTGTTCAGTTCCCTTCTTCCCACTCTGGTTTCTAGCACATAGCCATGCATTTGGAGGTACTAAAATGGGTGTCATTGGAAGGTACCCTGCAAATAATTGTATCCAAATAACTGGTTCGTAATTACCACCTACTCCCCCAGTGTGCTCGTCCAGGTGCATGAATTACTGGCTTCCATTTCTTGTATTAGCTGGTGCGACTTTAATGTGATTAAAGGGAGGTTGCTGAGCTGAAGGTATCAGTTTAATGATGCTGAGAAGCACGTGCCAGCTCTGGAACCGAATGAGTATATTCATGTGAAGATACCATGCTTATCTCAAAGTGATCAATTTAATAATGCAGGTGAGATAGCAAATGTAAATGACTTTGAGAAAGATGTCTGGCAAATCTGAGCTAATATAGCTTGTCTAAATAACATTATCGTAGTCACAATTCAGTCTCAAAATGGTAGAAATTTCATTACTCAACTCAGTAGGTGAGGGCTTGGAGGGAGGTGGGATTTTGTGTCTGTTTGGTTTGTGGGGTTTTGGTGTGTGGTTTTTTGTTTTGTTGTTATCAGTGTGTGGTTTTTTGTTTTAATTTCCCCTCTATAGTTGAAGCATGTCAGACAATTTCAGAGTATGACGTCCTCCCAGTACTAAACCAGTTTGTTTCTTTTTGGCTTCTAGTGTGCTGGCTGTATTGTCAACAGGGCAGGAAGCTGGAAGTGGACACAAAGCAGTGCCATTTGTGCCACAGTAGGTCTTGGAAGACAGTTTCTCTTCTGAACTATCTTTATAGATCTGCAAGCTTAAGAAAATTGTGTTGCATTCATCAGGCAATACTCTTTTCCTCATCATCTTTCAGTTTAGGAAGTAGTACTGGTCAGTCTCACTTGGACACAGGCAGAGATTTGTCCCTGCTTTTTGATTGGATGAGGAAATTTGGTAGATTTGAGAGGGAATATTTCTTTTGTACCCTTGACACTGTTTACTCTTCAGTCACCCTGAGTGTTTATTTGTACTGTTTGTTGCCTTCCCCCTTCGTGTGGCTGCTTAGTGACACCTTGTTACGCTTGTTCCTGTTGGGCACTTCTTGCTGGATGGTGGAGCTCTCCCTTTGGGCTGATAGAGGAGGAGGTGCTCTCTGAATGTACTTTACTTTATCAACACGGCTTTAGGTTTTTCAACCACTTCCGAGAGGAATGCTGACAAGTCTGGACAGGCAGACGGAAGGAATGTGTCAGCTTGCCACAAGTAAGAGAACCCAGCTTAGTGACCCATCTCTGTTTCACAGTTAGTGTTTCTCTTGCAGTGTTTGTTCTTTTAAGTCTGGCATGTAAGTGCTACTGTTGCTCGTGGGAGTGCTTTAAATGAAACAAGTGCATTAATTCCCTTTCCTGGCTTGGTGGGTTGGTTGGTTTGTTTTTTAATATTTTGCTCTTGCAAAAAGTGCTGCTTATGACAGCGAGCAAAGGAGAGTTGTGTGTGTGTCTGCTGGTTTGTCAGAGCATTCATTTATCACTTCTGCTCGTTTGAGAGGGTTTTTTTCAGTCTTTTTTGTGCAGCATAATCTCAATTGTATGCCGATCCTGATCTGCCCTTGAAAGAAAATTATGCTTTATGGACTTTCTGCAGGTCTGTTGCTGATCCAGACTGCTGGGCTTCTGTTTTAAAACAAATACTTTGGATTCATGCCAAAATATTACTTGGAAGAAGATTGCTACAGAGAATTCCTCCAGTGCCCTCCTGGAAATGCGTCAGATCAGGAGAGAAACCACAGACAGCAGCATGGGCCTGATGCACTTGAACCCATCTCCAAGTGAACTTGTTCCTCCTCCTCCCTTTTTATTTTTTTTTTAACTGTGGAGACCTTACTAATTATTAAAAATCAAAGGGAGAATACACTGAAGACTAAATAGATTTTTTCCCCTCTTAATTGCTTCTAGTAATTTCAGTTCATCTAAATCCAGGATATCATTGATGTTCTAAATATTATTGCTTTTTTTAGACAAATCATTTGCTGTTATTTTTGTTTCAGCATATACAAGCACAGGTAATTTGGGATCAGCATAATTATTTCTGATGAATAGCATCTGGAATGGCTCGCTTTTGTCCATAGAATTGGTGATCAGTGAGTTAACTTCAGTTTTATGCAAGATATGTAAATCCTAAATCCTAATTTTGTTTCTTTGTGTTCATGTCTTGTTGACTGGGATGATGTAAGGATGAAAGTTTTGTGGTTTTTTCTTTTGCTGGGCAGGAGAGTTGTCAAGACTTGACAGGTTTAGGAAGTGGTATGTTGTTTTTCGCTTTTTTTTTAGGCCAAAACACGGGAAGCTTTAGGATTTCCTAGATTACGCTACTGACAAAGCAGGCAAAAGCCTTTTAATGATTTAAAAAGAGAAACAAATGACAATTATTTTCATTATTTTATGCTACTGTTGCCTTCATTTTTTGACCTCTTCTGAAACTAAGCTTTAGGGTTATAAAGCGGGAATAATCAGATTTGAACATCTGCGTTTGAGCTTCTTGTGGTTTAAGTAAATAGGTTTTCAGGACTTGTGTGTCCACAGAATTGTAGTCTGTGTCTTCCATTTTGCGTCTCTTTCATGTCTTCTGGATGCATCTCCTTTTTTCCTCCTGCATCCAGAACTCACTTGCTCAATTTTGTCATTTTTTTCCAAGTCACTGATAATTGCCTTTTGGGTTTTTTTTCCTCTTTCTTTCTAGTTTGCTCTTTTCTCTCTTCCCCCTTTGAAGAAAGAGATAGATTTAATGTAATGGGGAAGATTTTTCAGGACCCAGAATGAACCTCAATTATATTTGTGAAGCCTGAAGACAAATTACCTGGATGTAAAAAGCCTCGAGTCTTAGGAGGGGTTCTGCAGTGAGTCTGAGTTACTTGTGTGTCCATTCTTCATTGGAAAAGAGATCATTATAGACTTGAAATATCTGATAGTAGATAGTGGGTGATTAAGTTAAGAGAAACTGCTCATCAGCTGAGCTGCACAGAGGGCAGAATTCACCTCTTGCAAGTGTGTGAACCCAGCTGTCCAAAATCAAGATAGAGTGTGGAATGCCTTACAGCCTTGGGAGGAAGTAATTGTCTTTTGCAGGTACTTAATTCCCATTACCTTAGGTGTTGGTTTGAAGATCATACTTTCAGAGAGCTGTTCAATCAGAAATTATCAACTCTAGAGCAACCCTAGCCACCTAAGAAGTGTCTTTTGACACTTTGTCAATTGTCTGTTTGATGTGTGAGTTTACTAATAAGACACATTTTAATGTAAACCATTTCTAATGAAAGTGAGTAGCAAAGTGAGGAGCTTTGGATGCTTAGCTGTGAGATTTACCACTTACTTAGTTTTTAGCATTTTTAGTGTCTGTCTTATAATTAAATTTTTTACAGTGCCAGTTTTTTCTTGTTGGAGTCCTAGAGCACTTTATGTTTGTGGTTTTTCTCCTTCTGCTTCTTCCAACTCCAAAAGGAATGGGAGAGTGGTGGGATTTTCAGATCTTCCTTTCTTTTCCACAAGGCAGGGCATTGCACTCTTTATCCACAATAGCTGTTCCAGTTGCACTTGGATTAGTGTACAGTAGTGTCTTGAGAGTTGTCTGGTGTTGTTTTACTCTTTGAGCAGGTAAAATGGCTCCCCTGAGTCCTGAAAATGAGAATTGTTCAAAGCATTTTCCAGAACCAGGAGGGGAGTGAGAAGACTGCTGATGAAGTTGGTGTAAGGGGTGCTTGTTACAGAGCAGGTCATTAATCAAAATTCTGAGTTGTTGCAGAAGCATTAGGAGAGGTAAGTGGCTTACTTAATTCAGAACTGAGACATTATGGATAAAGCTATGCTGCTTTGTAGCATATTCACAATAAGGGGCTTTAAGGATTGGATTATTGCCATCTGCAGCAATCCCTGATATGAAAAAAAAAAAAGTATAAGAAAGGTGGAGTTGGAATGTGCTGCTCTCCTGTTAAGGTGGTTGCTGATGGAATGCTGCTGTGACCTGACCACTGTTTCTGGAGTTGTAAGTGGTCAAGACAATCTGCTGAGTGTGGTGAGGCAGAACAGCAGCTGCTGCATTTTCCTGAGGCAAGTTCAGCACTCATGAGTTAAGCAGAGAGGAGTGGGCCTTTCTCTAATTGCTGGTCCCTCAATATCTTGTATGTACAGAATCTGTACCTGGCTAGCATATTCCTTTGTGCAGGCTTTCAGGTTAGCAGCTTCCTTTTCCTTCACTAGGGATGGTGCCATTCTCTTTCTGTCTGCTTATCCAGGAGCTGACAGGCTGGAGTGGAGGCAAGAGGAGTACAGGTTATATACGGTGTCTCCCTTCCTTCTGAAATTGGTCTGTGCTTCCTGATCCTGATGATCCTGGCATTTCCACTTCTCTGCTAATTCCTACAATTGTTTCTGGAAGGGTGTGTGCTGAGCACAGGAGGTAATGCTTGGAGTTGTAGGTGTGAGTAGCAGAATGAATGTTCTCTCTTTGCACAGTCAGTGAATTTTGCAGTGTTCTAGACGCTAGCTGGAAAATAACAATGGGACAAAGTGCCAAGATGGCCATCTTAGTGTCATCATTGTGGGTTCTTAACATTTTTTTCTGAAATGCCATGGGCCTCTGAATTTTATCTGGATGGCTTTCAGAGATTGGCAGCAATGACATGTATTTCCTCATCCAAAGAAGTTCAGGAATATTGCTGCATCATGTCTTTGCTGATTCTGCAATGCAGTAGCTTTGGGCTGTGAGCCCAAATCGTGGTGAAAAGATACAAAACTTCTGACCCAGAGGTAAGAAGAACCAAATGGCCAAGACTTGGAGCAGAAGAGAGGTAATCACAGGGAAATGCAAATTTTAGATGAGGAGATAAAGCTTTTGTTCTTTTGGCCCAAGTCCTTAATGAGAGAGCTATAGTTAGGCTAGAATTATCTTTATGGATTCAGTGCTGGCAAACTCAAATTCAGCTGCCTCTTAATTAGCATACAGTAACTTTATGGTTTTTCAGTCTTGAATCAAACTTCACTTTCACTCTTCGTGTGATGCCTCAGTGTTGGGTCTGCACGATACATGACCACTCAGGAAAATCTGTATCCTGCTCATTCTTCAGTGATGTCATTCCTCATAAGTTGATTTGTCTTCATTTCTCTGTAAACGTTACACTGATTCTTCTGTAAGTATCTGCAAAATATCCAGTTAGACAATTAGAATCATGTTAGTGCTTGGGATATTTTTGTAGCTTATGACTTTGGTTCAAATGCCATGATAGCCACAGAATTCATGGAGTTCTACAGCAGCAAGAGAGGTCACATGTCATGCAAGTTGGCCTTAGGGACAGCTTTCTCCCATGCAAGCATGTCTTCTGAGAGCTGGGCTGGAAAAGCCAGGTGGTAAATTCTTGTGGCTTGGCACTGGCTTTAAGACATGTTGCTTTTAGGGGAAATAGATGTTTTTAGCAAGGGTCAGCATAGAATTTGATGTTTAATGTTTCAGTAAGCTAAAAAGTAATGTGTGAAACTACAGAGCTCCTTCTTTTTAGTAGGACTTCACATGTGGTATTTCAAATATTAACTTCTGTGCCCTAAAAAGACTTTTGTTGCTTATTTGTTTTCTTAATGACAAGAAGGGCAGACATTGTATAACTTCTCAGGCAGCAGCAATTATGCAACTGATCCTGTTATTGTGGAGCCAAAGTCCTTCCCAGTCCCTGAGCACCAGCTGCTTGTGTTCTGGTTGCTGCTTTTTCCTTATCTTTCTTCCCCCCTGCCCCCCCCCCCGATTTGTTTGTGAGCAAGTTTGGCTTTTTTTCCCCATGTTGCTGTTTCCTTCTCTTTCCAGTGCCAGTGAGACAGTGCCTTGTTCGGGTTCATTCTTCAATTCACTGTGTTGCAAAATCAAACTGCCCTTGTACATTGTGGGAAATATGAAATGTATAGGGAAATAAAATAGCTTGATACTTTATGGGTACATTAAAAAAGGCATTTGCTTGGATCTAAATGAAACATTGCAGATGGCCTTTGTTGGAGTTCAGGTCAAAAGTTGCAAGTTCATGTCCTCATGATTTTAGAAACATGTAAATAACGGGTGTTTGTTTAGTTTGTTGTTTTTTTTCCTCTTCCTTCAAAGGATGGGCCTGAGAGAAATTTTAATTCTCCCCCCAGCTCTGCCCTGGGATCACCAAATAAAATATAGTACTCCTGTGTATAAGATGAGGTAGTTGTAAATCTCATGCTTTTACAGCCAAGTGATCTCACTGCAGTATAATAAAGGCAGTTAATATATTGTAAAAATGTTTGCCCTATTCACACTTCATTTTCAGTTCCCAGTTTTATGTCATGTCATTTCCACTTTGTGTTACATGGCTTCCTGTGAGTCTAAGTGACCAAGGCAGGCTGTTTTGATCCTTGATAAAACATTTAGGGATGGGAGAAGAGATGGTAGACTTGTAGACTACAGTGCTATTCCCTGCTTACAGATGAGCTGAGCATACCATCTACAAGTCCCAGCAGAGGAGAAATAATAGTTGATCTGTGATACCACACTGTTGGCTGCACTGCTTGTTGCCGTGTCAAGTGTGATCTGCATCAGTCATAAATAGGCTCTAGTGCTTAGTGTCCTATATCAGGAAATAAATTGGGGTTAAGGGTTTAAGGTCCGTATTTAGTTTATAAGTCTTATGCTAAAGATTTTATAGGGAGTGCAAAGATTGTGTTTTCTTGCTCACAGTGTCTATACTGTAGATCAGGTATTTGCAGAGGTGGCAAGGTGATGTCATTTGTAGGAAATTGGGTTCCTTTTTTCTGAGCTCTTTTTGTTGGAATTTCTCTTCCTTCTGTTGCAGTCTGCCCGTCTGCTTTCAACAGACCAGGCACAGAGAAGAAACTCTCTTTTGCAACCCAGAGACGGGATGTACAGCATGTATGCTTCAGTCCTGTCAACTTACACCTCTCCCTTCCAGTTTCTCATGACAGAGACATTGAGTTCTGGCTTGGAAGAGACTGTATGTTGTAGCCACATTTATCACAGACTTACTTGGTTGTTTCCATTGTTATGAAGGTTCTGCTAGAATTCTTACCTCAGGCTTGCAGTTCTTGCTCTGTGCGTATCAGAGTGTTGTACTTTATCAGAGCACCTGGTACTGGGAAACCAGACAGTAATGATGAGAAGGGAAGGGTTGTAAAGATTTTTCTGGAAAAATACATTTAAAAAAAAAAAAAGAGCTTGATATTACGTCTAATTTTTGTCAGCATGGTGGTGGTAATGCCCTGGTCTAATGCAGAGTTCACAAAAGCAGTACTTTTGTAAGATAGAAGAATTGATCGGGAATTTTGAAATTGCATTTCACGCCTTAGTGAAATATTCTGTGGTCCTAATAGCAGTGTGTTTCTGGAGTATTTGTTGTTTGCTGCCTCCATGTCTCTGATTTATATATGTAGTTTTTCCAACTGATTCATCAAGGGTTTAAGTGGTTTGATCCCTGAGAAGCATTTAACGACTGTTCAGCTGCTTCAATGAATATGTGCATAAATTAGTGTGTGACTAGATGACAAGGTCTGGTGTAGACTGATAACTTAAAAGACTTGCTTTTACTTACTATTGTTTTCTAAAAATAGTCAGCAGTTGAGTTAGAAATCTTAGGAATTGAACCATTTAGGAGGAAGGTCTTTCTTTTCTTTGGAGAAAAGATTTTTTGTTTGTTTTCGTTTTTAAATCTCGTGGTTTCCTTTCCATGTTGCCATTACCTAAATCTCCCCTTAGTGCAGTGTTGAGTTTGGTTAGTGGAGAGTTTCTATTCTGTTGAAGGCAATGAGAAATGATAATTCTACACACGCTTCTGTTGTATTGCAGGTGAGGGTTGGTACCAATTTACAATGGTATTAGGAGCACACTGGAAATGAACAGCTCAAGTTCAGTAATATTCTTGAAGAATTTCTTTTTCAGTCTGTACTATCTTTCCTATTAAGCACTGTTTGGATTTTCTAATTAACTACTAAGGGCATATTCATGAAATGTTAATTCTCCTAGAAGATATTTCAGACTAATCTGTCCATTGTACCTTTACTGTTCCAAGAGGTAAATCTCAACTGTGTTACCTGGTAAGGAGAGACATGAGAAGAATTTTGATCAAGAGTGGTACTTGTTCACATTAGTTAAAGACTATTTGCACTTCAAACCTAGATCGAGAAGAGAACTGAGTTGGTAACTTTTCACTGCAAATACAGCAAAATGTTATTGCCTGAATTGGTCTCTCTAAAGAAATTAACTCCAAATTGACATCTCCCGATAGGCTTTGGTTGCAATATGAAAAACAATTTTGTTTGGACATTGAAAAACATGAAAATCTCATATCTCATCGTGGTTCAGCTTCTTTTTCTAAGGAAGAACTGAAGCCCTTATAAGCTAGGAAGGTGATGACATCAGTAAGCTTAATGACTTATACAAGAGAAGTATATATGGTGTTTCCTGATACATTTCTTGAGCTCTATTTCACCAAATCCCAGTTTTTAAATGTGTTTATTTTGACACCCTGCAGTGATCAGCAGTACTCCTCATTTTGTCAGAGCAAACTCAAATATATCTGATTATGTTGTAAAAAGCTCAATTCCTTCAAAGTAACATCACATGAACTTTGGGTTGTTTTTCAATGACATGGACAGCAAGCCAAATGTGACATTTCTTTACAGAATGGGTAGGAATCTAGAATCATCAAATTATGGCTACCTGGTGTCATTATCATTAATTTTTCAGAGTAACTGTAAAGACACAAAAAATACATATCCAAACACAAATAAACAACAGTTTAAATAGTGTTAACAAGTAGCTTTCATACCTCACCAGTTTTTAGCTTCAACTTCTTCATTTATTTCCATGTAGCAGAATGGTATTGAAACTTTATTATTGGCTTGGGCGTTTGTTTCTTTTTTTCTCCATCGTGGACATTTTTATTTTGTACACTTTGTTATGGCACACACAATTTTAGCCAGAATCATGCTTTTTTGGTTTACTTTGATACTTCTAGCGCAGACCTTTCAAATAGTTTTAACTTTTCAATAGGAAAAATAATTATTAACAACTTAGATTGCATTTAGTGTAAGTAGCAGGATTTCTTCATTTGGGAAATATTCCAGGCAGGTAGTAGAGGAAAAAAGTGTAAAAGACTGATACTGTTGGTAGCTCACAGGCAGAGGAAAAAAAAGTTCTTCAAGTTTTGTCTGCAGCAAGTTGAGTAAGAATGTGCTAAGAGCAAGGAAGGATCAAGATGTAGTCATCAAGTAGCTGTTAGATTCCTCTTCCTAAATGTTGTCCCCTTTCCCTTCCTCAGCAAAAAACCCTAAATCAAGCCAAACCACCTGCCTCCAAAAAAGAGTAGGACAAAAATCCAGATAGAAACAAAAACTTAATGCATACACAAACTCAGTAATTACAAATCTGTTAGAAATATTTACTAATGAAGATATGATTCTGTGGTTGTGTAAGAGGGAGAGCTGGAAACTCTTCTGTGGAAAATGAGTTAGATTTCTGATTGTTGATATTTTCTCTTACGGGGTTTCTTTATAATTGGTCATGCAGATCTCATAAATATCGAGATTACTGGATTACTGAAGAGACATTGTAATTTTGTATTGGCAAGTGACACTTCTTTAAGTCATTCAGTGTCTTTAACTTTTTTTTTTTCCCTGTGTATATTAAAATTTAGCCATTGAAAATGGGCTGGATCTGAAATTTGCATCTATGTATTTTTACAGATTTTGCTCTGAACATTCACCCATGGTTTTTTATGTAAAGACATCACGTGTGAAGTCTTGGCAGGAGGCTTTTTGTGTGAAATGACAGAAGGAAAACATGGAAAACTAAATCTATTATCTGCATTCTTACACTTTCAACTTTTTGGGACTGCTAGGCAATACATCAAGTTATACTGTTACTTGGAGGATAAAAATGGGTATTACTCATCCGAATCTGATTTAAGTTAATAATGATCAGGAGTGGGTATTGTGAGATCTTTATTGGCCTGTGATCTCTCTTGGATCTAACATCTCAGAAAAAGGGGAAAAAGGAATGAATGAGCTGAGGAATGAAGGAATAGTCAATGGAGACACTTTTGAGAAACAGACTGGCACATTGCAAGTAGTGAGTGCTGCTTTCTGAAAGAAGAGAAAGAAGTACATAGTTGTAATTTTTGCAGATGGTTTTGAGAGTGACTCCATTTAGACACCTCTTTTTTCTTGTAGGACTTGTTCTGCAGTACCTGAGTTTCCATTTGGTTCAAGGAAAAAGAAAAGTCAGCTTAGTTTATTAAGTGCCAGTGATGAGCTGCATGGGGAGGTCTGAACCCCCATTTGTGGGGAGATGTCTGTTCAATTTGGGGGTCACTAAACAAGAAGGTGACTTTTTACTTTGGACACTCTTTGATTTCACATTGCAGACTGAAGCAGTTATTGGGATATTCAGTATCATTTTAGTCTGCTGATGTTCGTTGGGATTTTCAAAAATTTTATTTCTGACACTTTTATTAACTGCACAAGACAGGAGAAGTTGGATTCAAAATGAGATCCCTGGCAGCTGCCAAGAAGGCAGAATCCAAAGATGTGAGGACTTTGCAGGCAGTCTGCAGAACAAGCTCTCCCAGGAACACCATAAATGATCTTGGACGATATTCAGAGTATCTGTCTTCTCTCAGGATGGTGGCTGTAGTTCAGTGGATTTGTTTCCATGCAGTTACTAGAATAAGGCGTTATCTCATTTACTATCAGATGCTGGTAAAATCAGCATTTGTGGAAGTTGTTGTCCTAATGTTCCTTTTCCAATGTGCCTTGTTACTTCATTTAAGTTAGAAATTGGACCTGGAGAGAGCTGTCCAAATATACACCTGCCTTACAAACTTGCAGACTATGAACAACTGGTTATAGATGGGAGTTCAAGGAGCTGAGTAAAAAGACTTTTCTGCAAGATGAGAATCAGAGTTCTGCAGCACTCTCCTGTGAGGTGAAGACTGGCAATTTGTGGTGATATGACTAGCACCACAATAACTACAAAACTTTTTATAGCTGTACATGGGCCTTGGAAACACAATCTGGGAGTTAAGGTGTAGGAGAAGGGAATACAGCTGACTTGCCCCTGACAAGTAACAGCTGTGTTAATTACCCAATACAGCCTTGCCCCTGACGAGTCATAGGTGTATCCAGTAAGGATGAGAGAGATAAAAGAGGGGGTGAGCTGGTGAGGGGAAGGATCATCATGGAGGAGGAACCTTGAGGATCATGAAGCAGGATCCTGGGGGGAGAGAATCCCTGCTGTGAGGTCAGTCTGGGTGTGCAGTTAGAGCTGTTGTTGGAACCTGCAGTCACAGTCTAGCCAAGTAAAAGCCTGCAGTCAGAGTTCTGCAGGAAATAACCAACAGTCAGGGGCTGCAAGGGAAACCTACAGCAGGAGCTGCTACAGACAGAGTCAGTGAATAGTTGGAGTTAAGATGACTAAGCTGTGAAGAGGAATAAACCTGGACCCTTTTTATGCTGTGTTTAACAAGTCTGTGCCTTGGCTCATTTTTACCCTCTAATAAGAGGGCTGCTGCAACACCTAAGATTCATGGTGGAGTGTGTGACAGAATCAAAAAATCTTTATTATTAGGATTCCTGTATATCATCAACCTTGACTTGTTCGGTTGCAATATTGGACAGAATCTTCAGGCTATTCATAAACACTTGAATACATACTGATCTTTTCTTTTGGTGGACAGGCTACTTACTGCCTTAACTCTATCTGAGCTGGCAAAATTCTCTGTCAAAAAGAGATATGACCCACAGACCTTCTCAGAACAGTAACATTTAATTTAACAACAAGGAAACAATTTATTGAAATACATGCCCTTGAAGGCTTGGAGTCAAAGGTCACTGACCAGAAGAGAGTTCTTGTAGAACAGAAATAGCTACCTGGAAACCCAGAAATGGAAGCTCCACTGCAAATCTGTTTCTTCTGATCCCTGAATATACCTGGACACCAGCTGTGCAGCACACAGCCTGGGAACTGCGTGCTGAGCCCAGGGCAGGAGCACTGGTGGGAGGTGTGTGCAGCCTGGCCAGTTACCTGGAAGTCATCCTCTCTGCCAGCTGCCCTAGTTTTCCATTCTCTCAGCACACTGAGCATGTGGCCCATTGCTGTGTTTGAGGGTGAGGACACTGTTGAGGAGGTGCATGTAAGCTAAAGCTGCTTTCCAGGAAGGACAGCTACAGCTCCATTAGCTCTGGGACAATTTCTCCATGTCACAGATGGACAAAAGCAGAGATTCACAGATGCAAGAATTAACTCGATGCAAGACAGCTCTTGCCTTTATTAAAATGTTACCTGAAGTACAGCACCATGCAAATGGTTTGCTGCTGTCAAAGGCAGCTCCCCAGGAGAGCTGCTTTTGGGTAGTACCCTAGTCTTGACTCCAGGCAGGACCACCAAAATGTTGTCATGCCAAGATTCTCTGTGATCCTTGTTAAGGAAGGGTTGTTAGCACAGGCCAAAATGTTGCCCCTATACTGCAGATACTGGAGAAAAACTTGTCATAGGATTCATGTGCTGGTCTGGGTGACTGGTAGAGCTCTGGAGGAACCTGCTTGGAACTTGTAGGGCTGGATGTGTGTCAAATACAAAAGACTCTGCTAGTCAGGAGGTTTGTGTGCTTGGGGAGGGCCTGTCCTCTGCCCAGCGTGTTCTATAGTCTGTCTGCTTTCTGATTTTTTCCTCCTGTTTTTCATGTACTGCAGACTTAGTGACTGGTTTTCTGGCCCTCAAGTAGATGCCTGGAGAGAAAATTATGTCCACTGGTGAAGGGTTACCTTCCCAGTTGTAAAGTGTCAGGATAGGCAGGAAGCTGAAGGCTGCTGGGTGGAAAAAAGCCACACAGTTGGAAGGTTTGGGAAAGCAGGGCAGCAAGTCAGCTGACTAGAATGGGACCCTGAGATTAAGACTTGCTCTATACATGACAGTGGGGAAGAGAACCTCTCAAGGTCTTTCAGGTTGGGTGAAACTTTGGCAGGGCTGTAGTCCAACCTCCTGCTCACAGCTGGACAAGCTTTGAGATGGGACTGAGTTGTACTGTGCTTGATCCTGTCATGTCTTGGAAACCTCCAAGTCTGGAGATGGCACAGCCTCTCTGGGCCCTGTTCTGGTGCCTCTCTGTCCTCAGTGGGGGAATAAAGCTTCTCTTATGTGCAGTCTGAACCTCTCTTGTATCCGTCTGTTGTCCCTTGTCCTCCCACCATGCAGTGCTATGAAAAGCCTGACTTCGCCATTGGTTTGCCAATAGCCTGAGGCGCCTTTTAATATAGGTCAGCCTTCAGTCCTTGTTAGGAAGTTGTAACTTTGTGATTAATTAAATAAAAATGCATATGAGCTTGGAATTAACGGCAGGGATAACATAGTGATATATTGATGACATTATGCAATATAGCATCAGTGAGTGTAGCTATATTGAGCAAGCTAGCATGTAGTCACTAATTGAGAGGGAAAAATCTTTATTTACTTTTGAGTGTGCTGTTTGCAACAACTTAGACACTTCTCTTTGTAAAAGAAATAAATAACCATACACCAATCAGTGAGGGAATTGAGCATAGTATATAAAATTGTCTTGCAAGTCTCCAAATACAAGGTAACTGATCTGTTCTTAGGAATGCCAAAGCATCTGTCCTCCAGGCAGGTAGGTATTTGACTTTTGGATTTCAGAATTTTAGATATCAGTGATTTAGATAATCAGTGTTTGTCTCTATATCCAGAGGGTTTTGTTTATCCTGTGGAAAATTAAAGAGTGAGCCAGGCATTAGCTTCCTGAAATAAAGAAAGAACCCCTCTCTATTATTCTGGTCTTTATTTCCCATTTGATGAAGCAAAATGTTACGAATGTTCATGTAGGTTTATTTTATTCGTTCATAAATAAAATAATAGTTTGTATTAAAAATATTCTCACTATTTTAGTGTGTACCTGACCGATCTGATTAAGAGCCCTGCCCTCAGATATCTGATCAAGTTATAAAGTATCTCTATGGTCACTAATCTGTAATTCAGAGGAGATGACCACTGCAGAAATTTTGACTATATTTATCTTCTCAGAGATGGACAGAAATAACATGAGAGACATTGGACAGAAGCAGCACAAGGCCAGTTACAAGTACAGTGGAAATTTATACCATGAAGGTAAACAGAACAGTTGGTTTCTCAAAGGGGCAGTGGGGTTTCCACTCTTGGAGATGCTCAGAGCTCACGTGAGCAACTGATCTAAGCTGCTCCTGTGCTGAGCACTGAGCTTTACAGAAGTCTTCCATCCTATATCATTCTGTAGTTACATGCAAACAACATCCAGTATTTCAGTGACAGAGATCACAGTACTACAATGTTAAGACTCAGTTGCTTAATTTGAAAACCTCTATGTAAAAAAGACAATGCTTCTTATCAAGCAATGTAATTAATGAAATTTTATGTCACAGGTGATCTGCAAGCCAGTTCAGCATGTCTATGTAGGGAGCATCTGGAGTTTAGCACTGACACATTGTGATTTATTTCTACAAGAGGCACTTTTCTTTGCTGTTAAGAGCAGAAGACTGTTCATGGGTGACTGAATTAATGCATCCTTGGCAAAGACTTTTGTAAACTGAGGATTGAGTACAGTAGGTGAGAGCATTCTGAAGACAACTTGAAATAAATTTTACTAATCTATTTAAATGTGCATGGTTTTGATGGTTCATTTGCAGAGGGAATTAGCATTTATTTCCATTTGGAGCATCAACTTATAATAGTAGATATTATCAAAGCATGCAAATTTAATTAGGGAGTAATTAAAAGGTGAAGTAACATGAAGTGTGTATGACAATTTTCTTGTTCCTTTTTCAGACTAATTTTGGCTTTGACTTAATATAAATGTAATTTATGGAGCATTTTTCTTTCCAGTGGCATAGAAATCAGGTGTTGCATTAGGTCTTCCTGACTGCAGCTACACTGAAGCAAGATTTGGGCTGTCCAACAGAGTTTGCCCACAATAAATGAGACTGGATTTATTTCCTTGACTTTCATTGTCTTGCTTTAAAAAAGTTTAAATTGTTGGTGTTAAACTTTCCTTGTTTTCAAATTGTACCCAGTGCCAGATTGTTGAAGTTCTTTTGCATTCTGCCTCTCTGTGTAGAGGATGCTTCTGGAGATATGAATGCAGCTCAAGCAGTTTCTCTATTTATTGTATAAAATAAATATTTTTATTTTTGTATTTATTTATTGTATCTGGTTGGCCATTTGCATTTACATCTCCTCAGGCTTTGCTGTATTGAGAAGAACCTGGCTGAAGGGCAACACTAGAATTTTTTAGGGTAAGAAGGAGCTTTTTGAAAGACATAGAGTTGGAGGTGCCCCAGAGATCTGTCAAGGGTTTCTGTTGTTTGTGTTTGGCTCTTGGACAACTTCAGTGAAGAGGAGCAACATTTAAGAGTTCTATATAGTAGGGTGGCTGTAACAGTCTGTCATTAAGACCCCTTTTGTGAGTGTCCTTTCCTTTGCTCTTGGAGTGTGAAGGTATTTTGAGGGTTGGCTTGGAACTTGGCATGTTGTTACATAGAGTGAGGTATCTTAATTTTTTTTCACCCAATTAATTTTTACTTGTCTAAACATGATTAGTTGTTGGGATTATATATTCCCCCTCCACCTTCAGGAAGTTGTATTTAAGCTGTGGTGGTGTTTCCTCTGTACTCATCGCTGGTATCATCTTTCTGGTGTTTCCAAGCTGTGTTACACTGGGTCTTGGGGACAGCAGGAACACCAAGTTACAGGTGTTCAACCATATTCTAATTTGAAGATGAATGGAATAATTGTCAGTGAAAATTTTTAAGCAGTCTGTTGTGACAAGTGTCTGTAGACTTGGGTGTGCCAAGTTTGCTGTTTTCTACTGTGAATCTCGGGGGTTGATGTCTGAGAAGGTGAAGTGCGTGCCTTGATGCTTTCCTTCATCCTCCCTTAGCATGAGGAGGTTAATGGAGTCTTCACTAGGAAGTATGCATTCATTTGGAAGTATGACAAGATTGCTGAGAGTTGGATTTATAAACAAAAAGCAAAAGAATCCAGAAATACTGATGAGGAGAACAAAGTACCCAGGTGCTGGAGTTGTGAACTTTACTAGAAACAGATGTGGTACCTTTCTTTACTTGTTCCTGCATGCAGTTTCACAGCACTAAAGTTTGTTTTAGCAGAAGTAGGGAATAAGAAACAGTAATGAAAAGAGTGTTTTGGAGGGAGCCAGAAACTGAAGTTTTTTACCTGTCTGAGGTTTTTGTTTGTTTTTTACAAATGGGGCTGACCCTTATGTTGGCTTTTAAGGTCTTGTCTTTGTTGGAGGGAAACATCTGGCTCTTTCATCCTGATCCTACTGTTAAAACAGCTGGAAGTACTTAGACAACATATTGCCCACATTTGTATTTCTTCTCTCAGATTTTATGTACAGCAAAAATATGTTGTTGCCAAAGTTATTTCTCATCATAGTAGGCAGTGTGAATTCAGATCCAGGCTCCTGCTGGTCTGTGGTCTTGACCTCTGACCTCATCTGGCTAAAGGCAGGCTTTGACATCACATCCCTTGCAGTGTGTCTGAAAGTGAACCAGTGAGGTTGAGAATGCATGCTCACATCTCTGCTGGAAAAGGCAGAAAATGTACTTGGATCACATAACGTTTATGATCCCTTTGATTTCTTTCCATCACAGGCAGGATTTTTATCTCTATCGGATGTGGAGTAAGTGCTAGCACTCAGCTACTGTAATTCCTATCAACAACAATTTATATGTAATGGCTTCCTTGACTCTTCTTTGATGTAACACGTGAGTGAGTTTTGTAACTTTGCAAAACATGGAAGCAGGGAGGAAAATGGCTGGTCAGATGTGAATAGGTTTCTGTTGAATACCTGTGGTGTGTGTAGGCACAGAAGAAACCTTATACTCTTGTAGGGCTTTCATTTTTGAATATTCTCATGGCACCAGTATGGTATGCATAATGTTGATAAACATAGTTTATCCACAGAGGAATATTTGGAAGATAAATAAGGGGAAAGCAGCTAAGATGGAAGTCTGCATAACATTTGCATTTCTTTTTCTGATAAAAGATGTACATGAAAGCAAATTTTAATGGTGTTACTTGATCAGTTTTCTTCTTTGCAGGAACCAAGTGGTTTGTGATTTCTGAGGTTTTGTTATTTAGCACTTGTTGTATGATGTCTGGTGGAGGTAGCAATCAAGTTCTAGTTGATTTGTTAAGCTCTAGAAATAGTGAGTATTGAGATACTAAGGCAAAATAAAAAGAGACCTAAAACACCTGGTTGAATACCTAGTGGGATGCAGGTCTGGAAACATTTGTTATGGGAAGCAAATTATTTAAATGACAAGGACAAAGGAGTAATGGCAGCTAAGAGAAGTTATTCAAGTTAAAAATACATATTATTAGAACTTGTTTTAAACTTCAGTTCTGAAGGAGTATGTTTGCATAAGAAATAGTTCAAGTTCAGTTGACGTTGAAACAAAAACTTATTTATACAGAAAAAAACCAAAACAAACTTATAATGCAAGAGTGCGTTTGCTATAAAATACATGTTGACCCAATGGACTTTGCATTTTGAAAAGCCAAAAAGCTTTTATTCATATGATGGAAAAAAAATTTTAATTACCTTATGTAATTATGCAGATTACCTAAATCAACTCTTCAAGAAACACCTATGGATTGGGACTTGTCTGAAAAAGATGTCTGTTAAAATTGATGGTAGCTGCTGTGAAGTGCCACTTAGGTTTTTATTGGTCACGCTCAAGCTGGCCACCCTAATATTATGTTTTGAGAAAATAGTTGCAAATGATATGTTCCAACTCTTTGAACCAAAGGAAAACCCTTCAGTGCAGCAGGGAGCTTTATGTAAGCCATGGGTGGGGGTGTTTTTGGTGTCTGAGACTTGTTTGCTGAATGACACTTGGATTCTGGAAAATAATAGCTGTGGTTGCTGCCAGGGTTCAGTGATGGGTCATGAAAACGAGGTGACACAGAGCTCGTCTGCGCTGGCGTCGGCTGAATCAGACGCTGCCTGTGCGTGCAGCCTTCTGGGGAGGAGAAATCACCACCCTGTTTGTTTTGCACTGCAAGTGGAACCACCGTAACTCCCTGTTGTATTTGTTACTTATGGTGTACTTTTTCATGAGGTGATTGCCACTTGAGATGCTTTTCAAGTGGTCAGGAGTAGACACTGGATAGGAATGGGCAGTTTGGTTCTTCCCTGTGCTGCTTTTCCATTGTGGGTTTGAGCAGCCTCTGGATAGTATGTGATCTGCAGATGGGAAAGCCATTAGCCAGAGAGCAAGGTGCTGCCTCTCTGGCGAGGTTCAGGTTGTACTTACATTTCTTTCTGCACCCTTTCAGTGGACAGAGATGGGTGAGGAAACCTGTAGGCAGCACAGCCAAGGAGTACCATATTGCCTGTGTGCTGCCAGGAAATCCATTGTCCCTATGGAAAGTCAGGAACCTAGTTCAGATGGAGAGAGGGTGAATGTCCTAAGAAATCAGCTAGCTAAGCTATATCTGAATCTTGTTTGAAAAACATGGATCCTTTCCTCTAGGAAAGGTTTTGTTGAACATGCCAGTCAGTATACTTCCCAGAGATATTTCTTCTTTACACTGGGCACTCAATAAGGCAGGAAGGTGACTAAGCTATGCCACTCCCTTGACACTGACCAGAACTGCTTCTCCTTTCTCAGAACTTGCAGCAGGGTTTTTGTCAGAGTAGCTGCCATTTCTTCTTGAGGCCTTCTTGTGCCTTCACTAGGCTGGAGGGTGTGAGGAAACTGGAGTCATTTGCTTTGGTGCTTCCAGAGTTTGGCTCTTTGCAAAGTGAACCTATTTTGTTACTTAGTTTAGTTACATTTCTTTGGAGATGTTGGTGTTCTGGGATATTCGAGGTTGAAAGCATCTTCCTTTTTCTCATTGTTGCAGTATAGAAGGTGTGTGCTATTGGTCTTGCAGTCACTTTTGCTAACCGATGACCACAGGGAGAATTAAAGCTTAGGCAATACTGAAGGTTAGTTGATGGAAGTAAGGTAAAAGTGCTTTATTTTTTTGGCACCACAGAAGGCATTTAATTCTTGTTAACTATGTTTAAACAGGACCTCCTGCTCCCCTGTGTTTATTGGTTTTGAGACGGCAAGTTAAAACAATTCACTTTGTGCAGATACATTCGACAAAGGCTTTTGCAAGCTATTGTGACCCTGACAAAATATGGAAGTAAGATAAGTCTAAGGGAATCAGGACATAGAGACAAGGCATTCCAAATATACTGTGGGAATATAGATAAACCATAGATAAACTTTTGGCTCAGAGCCAAGTAAATAATACAATATGCAGGAGGGTTGCAAGCTGTCTTCAGGGTTGTACTTCCTCATGGCCTTTTTTTACAGTTCTAGCTGGAAAAGATGCTGATACTACCCTTTAATTTCTGCTCAAAGGAAGCTTGTGGGTTTTGGGTATTTGCAGTGTAACTGGTTATTTGAGCTTTGCAAATATAGTAAGTGTTAATTAAGTTTAACACTTACTATATTTGCAATTACACTCTGATCTGATTTGGAGCCTGAGACCTCCACTGTCTGTATTTAAAAAACAAAAATCTATCATTTTGAACCTGAGAGGTGGTTGGTTATATAATAAAGTTCTTAATAGGGTGAAATGAAGATAGCTGAAATGGCAGTTCCGTATTTGTTTTAAGGTTTGTCCAGTAACTGTTCCTGTGACAAAAGGACCATTTGTTTATCATCTTAGTTTAAATATTTGCTTGCTTCTGCAGAGATAAAATCAGTGTGCTCTCCCGACTTTTGGAATTTCTGAGTTCCGTGGTCCGATTTCTACTGTTTTACGTGCTGTGTGCACAGGTGGTATTTGGTTCTGGCTGGTGGCTCCTTATTTTTCCCCATGGACAGATAGGACTGGAGGGAGTCGGTCCATGTCATGGTCATGGACAATGGAGTTAGGAGAGAAATTCTCCTTTAGTTGTTAATGCTGAACCACTTTGCACTTGCCGGCAAGTTACTTAAGATTGTAGAGCATAGAACAATATCATAACAAAATTTTGTATTGTTTTAACCTCTGGAATATCTCTGTGAGCAAGATTTTCACATTAGTGCCATCTCTCTTACAAAGCCTTTCGAAGGTACCTGATGCTCTACTGCTTTTTTTACCCAAGTCAATTCCCCTCCCCCCAAAATATTATCTGCTCCTTTTAATGTACAAAATAATAAAACAATAAATTATATAAATTGTATTATAAAGTTTTTCCAGTTGCTTTAGGTATGCCTGTACTGTGTAGTGCTCTGGAGTGTAGGAACACTGTACTAATAGTGCCAAATGGGGCTGACTGGGAATCAGAGGTAAAATAATCAGAGGTCTGCCATCTCATGGCTAGTAACCAAGGTGCAGCATTCACCTAGTTATTTGCCAGATCCTGCAGTGGCCACTGCTGGGTTTACTGCCTCTACCGCCTGCCTGGGTTAGCTGGAGAACCTTGTGATGGATTCATGGAGTTGTGCAGAAGTGAGCTCAGACTAAGTGCCCCTTGTTGGCTTGTGTGTGTGTCCGCTTGCAAATTGTAAGATGAATATTTTATAACTCTGAAAATAAGAGGTAGACAAACTAGGGGAGAGACCAGGGAAAATGGCACGTTCAGTAGCTTCACAGTTGCTCAGCTGAGTTAGTGTCAATGTAGCTTGGTTCTTATTCCCTGCTGTAATAATGAGAAATCACTTGGTTCCTCAGAGGGATGCTCTTGCTGTCAGTGTATTAATTATTGGGCTTGCACTTTGTATTAACTCTTTCAGCAGTTCACGTGCTCTTAGTGAGTATCATTTAATCAGAGAAATACTGGTGTGTGTCAGTTTCTAGTTTGCTGCAGTTCCTTTTCCCAGAGCTATTTAAAAGATTTCTTAGTTTGTGAAAGTCCAGTTGTCATAGGGATGACTCCTCTTTCATTTCAGAAGAGCAGAGCTCTGTGACTTTATTGTCACATTTATATTCTAACCTTTTTCTCTTTTACCTAGTGAGAGAGCAGCTTTGGTGTTGAAGAGAAACCTCGGAAAGGAATGGGCCCTGTTCTCTTGAAGCTGTTTGCCCTGATCCCAGGAATGCTGTAGAGGTTAGTGATGTGAAGAGCTTTTGTGGAAATTGCCTTTTGATTTGTAATTGGCACACTCTTCAGTAAATTCTGTGTGAAGCAGTTCATTTGCCTGTCACAGAAAGGGAGTTAATTCAGGCACTGTCAGAACACAGTCAGCTTAAAATTGCTCTACCCAAACAAAATTTAGGATTCTGTTTATCTGTGGGGATGCTGTGGAAATACATTGCTGGGTGGTCTCAGAAAGTTGTGTGGGTGTGATGCATGCTCAGAGACAAGCTGCATTAAACTTGGAGGTTTTAGTCAATAGGTTAAAAAAAATGGGTAAGAATGATCATAATACATGGGACTGTAGTGCCTGATTCTTCTTTGAATTTTTTAAGTCTCTCATTTTTACTTTGAGAGAAGAATACTCCTGATCTTCAGTAGAATTGACTGAAAGGCCAGGAAGGGTCCATTCTGTATCCACACAGAGGTAATGTTATCTCTACTTCTGCCTCAAGTGACTTGTATTTCAGTGTTACCTCCAAGTTTATTTGGGTTTGTACAAACTGTATAGACTGCTTGCTGTGAATGTTTTTTCCCCAGAGCTCTGTAGTCCTGCTACAAATGTTACGGCCTACAAGGGGCTTCCTTTTGCAGCAAGAACATTCAGTCTAGTTTACTTCCATATTTTTTGGAAAGCTGGCAAGGATTAAGTAGATTTATCACCGAGTGGATTATATTTTAACTAGTGATGGTAAAAAAAGCTTGTATAACTGTAAATTCAGTAAGGTTTGGTTTTGCTGATGGAAAATGAATGTAGCAGGTAAAGTTAGATGGAGTTGTTGGAGGGAGAGAGGGAAGAGGTAGGTCTGTTGAAGTGCTCCTAAATCAAAGAGGTGAATTTCCATAGGTGCAATTGAGTTAAAATCTATTAAATCTGTCTGGTTTACTGTAAATTACTCTAATCTTTGTTAGCTTTACCAGCATAGAGGTATGTGTGTGGTGTAGCTACTGAAGAGTAACGTCCAAGCTTTGCTAGGACACCCTTAGACGTACAGACCTGTTTTGGAGCAAAAGGAAAAACAGCACAGTGGAAAAAAGGCTGCAGCATGTCACAGACACTGAAAGTGAGGAGGTGACCCAGTGGGAAAAGACAAGGAAATGTTAGTTGGCATCGCTCTTTGAGGCATGTAGAGCTCAACAACTGCAAGTGCTGCCACTTCTTATCAAGAGCTTTAATCATTGATGTATTCTTACCATCTTTATCTTGTTTCATATAAAACTGAGAGTAGTAAAGTGTTCAAGAGTGAGGTATCACTTCTAATTTAACAAAAGCATACAGAAAGACAGAAACCCCAAAGCACATCCTTCCATGTGAAATCCTGCACTCCAACATCAATGCTTTCATTCTAGCTCTATGCTGCTGCTTTTGTTTCCAATGTTTTATTCATTAACAAAAACCACAAATCTGTCCACAAGGGGGTCTGACAGAATTATGCCTTTTTTTTACTTTAATAGAAAATGCCTAGCTCCCTTCAAACTATTGTGTTTAGATTTTTTTGAGACATATATGCTACTTTATGGAGAATAAAAGAAGATGAAAGGTTCGTCTCCTCTCATAGTTGTCTCCCTCTTTGTAAAAGCAGTTGGTTTCAAGCAGCCTGTTGAATGCATACTATTTTGTGAATCTGTGAAGACTGTCTTGTTAGAATCCCAGTCTGCTATTCAGATACTTATGTAGGAAATATTTCCTTGGCACTTCATGCATCCTGTTCTTCCAGTTCTGAGGACATGCAAGAACTGGCAGAGCTTAACAGCTTGGTTTTATGGTTGTGGTTATGTTCCTTTCAGACCCAAGCCTGCTATATTTGATTTGGTTGAGCTCTCTGTGGGGCTGCGTTGAGTTTCTCTCCAGCTGTGGCATGACTTACCTGCAGCTACATGGATAATAGTAAAAATTGTGATGCAGTTTATGAGCACATAGGAGATAATGAGATAAGGGAAGACAGCCAACCAACATAAATTTGCCGGGGAGAAAATCGTGTCAAACTGATTAGTTTGCTTCCTTGACAGATGAATTAGATTAGTGCATAAGGGAGGCAAGGGATAGAAGTGATACAAATAGAAGTGTATAAGGTTTTGGAGGATGTTCTTTTGAGTGTAATATGTGCAGTGTTTTGGTTTTTTAAAATGGGATCTTCCTTAAATTACTATATTGCAGGAGCAAAATTTGTTAAAAATGGTTCTGTGGAGCACTTAATAGGGATTCAGGATCACTTGTAAAGGCATTTGAAGTAGGCTGCTATAGTAGTCATGGCTGGATTTGTCCAAGACACCCATTGATTTAGATTTTAGTGCATGGAGTTTACTTCTGAGCTGTGCAGGTGATGTCAGGGAGTAGACAGAATGGGCAGCCCAGCGTGTTGATACAAAGCTGTTTGTCACTGGGGTAAGCCAAGTGTGTGTGTTGGCTTGACCTGACTCACCCTGTGTTTATTTGTTATACCACAGGAGCTCAGTGTGTGTGTATAACCTAATTATGCTGAGTTTACTGCATTGGGTGGCCTCTTCCAACACTCACAGCACAGCTTGTGGTACTTTTCTATCCTTTAGAGAACTGCAGCACTGAAACCTAGAACTTGAAAAGAAGTGTTTATTTGTAGCAGTTTCTTTTTTCTGCCACAGGGAGAACATGTATGAATAGGGAGGAGTGACCATATTTTTTAAGACCCTTTGTAGAATAAGATATGAAATATGGAAATAATTGTCATCTTGGGATGGTGTTGGAGAAATCTGTCATACTGCTTTGTTTTAAATTCGCTGTGATAGAAAGGGGTGTTTGTGTGCCATGCTCTTGTATGCTCTTCTCATAGTTGTCAGGTTATCATGAAAGATTCATTTCATGGCTCCCTTAGAGGTAAACACCAATATTTCACACTGGGTCAGTAGTTTTTGCTAGCAGTAGATTAATGCCTGAAACTCCCTTTGACATGTTCCCATCTGTGATGCCATAGTTTCTTATGGATGTGAAGCACAGTGAGGCAAAAAAACCAAAATCTCTATTTAGGTTATCTCTGTGGGGATGCTGTTCCGTTTCTGTGATCCCTGCTGCTGTTTTCCTGACTTCTTGGGGTATGGCTTTCTCCTTGGTATCCTAGCAAATATTTTTCTAACAAAATGACAAATTAAGAAGGTACACCTTAGCAGCAGAGAATGGTGCACCAGCGGTGTAATTGGAATTACAAGAATGCTGTGAAAGTTTCATCCCCCATCTTCTGTCCCAAAGGGAGAGGGGATGTTGCAAGAGCCACTGCTAAGTGATAGCCTGTGAAAGGCAAGCCTTAGGCAGTCCCTTGGAAAGACTTCTAAGTCCCATGAATTGAAACAAACTGGAGGCACAGCAAACCTAGTTTTAGAGCTTTCCCTTGTTTGATTTTAATTTCAAGAAGCTGCCTGGGAAAAGTCTCAAAGGCACATGCCTGTAGACTCATAACTATTCAAAGTGCTGGGAGATGAAACTGATGTGCAGCAATTTTTATAAGTGAGAAATAGTGCAGAAGTGGGCTACCACCTGCCTGTGTTGCAGTGAGAATATAGTAGAAGTACTGTTTACTCTTTGGTGTTGCTGAAAGGTCACCTTAGAAGAAGACGGAGAAGTAAAATCAAATTAAAGAAAGAAATGTATGACAAAATTGTGAAGGAGTATGTGGATGTATAAGAGAAGAAGCCTTTGCTGTGATACCATTGTTACAATTAAATCTTAGTATTGAGCATTTATTTACCTGATTCTTTCATGTGCCTTTGTTTGTCAGCATATTGCTGGGTTTCACTTTGTTTATTGCATTGTATTTGTCTTAAAAATAAACAAGAGTAGTTATCCTCATTCTGTACTCTGCTTACTGTCAAAGCTTTGAAGGAACACAAAACTAGAGAAAAGGAGTAAACACTGAAGAAGTCTTGTTTTCTTTCTTGTGGGGAGCAAGTTCAGTCCCCAGGTTCTCTGCATCCAGAAACAGCCAAGCGCAGTGCGGGTCATCTAACTGAGCCCATGCACTTTCACAGAGGCACTGCAGAAGCAAGGGCTTGCATTAAATAACTACCCAAGGATTTCTGTACCTGTAAATGACATTAAAATGCATTTGATAGACAATTACTGTCTCTTTTTTTGTTTTCTTTTTGATGTTTTTTCCTCTAGCAAGGAAGTCTGTTTCCTTAGTGTGAGTGTTATGTGTAGGTGAATCCAGGGGAATAATGTGAAAAAAACTCCATGTCATTAGTTGTGCTTTTACTAAGTGGATGTTCAAGCTTTCTCCTGGGATAAATATAGTTGGAAAGTGGTGTACCGCTCATTTGAGTATTATTCTGGGAGAATTCTTTTCAGAGAACTGCAGCTTCAAACATAATTTGTTTTCTGTACCCTTGGTTATTACTAGGGGAAGGGGCAAGTGTAGTGGTGAGACATAACATGCGAGTTCAGATAACATAATGGATTTCCTTGGAGAATACTACCACTTCTGAATAGTTTTTGTTGTTGAAACAAAACACCTGGCAGTTCTAGATTGTACGGTGCTGTGCATTAAAGTAGCATTGCAAGCTAGAATAGTAAACAGTGTTAAAAAACACAACAAAACAACAAACCCCTTTTCTGAAAAGCAGAAGAGTTAATCAAGAAAATCCACATTGCATCTGATCTAGATTCTACTAAGGAGTGTCTCTTGTACTTCATTTATTTTTTCCCCAGAATAATTAGTTCTACTGTAACCAAAATTGAAACACATTTACTTTCCTGTGAGATAAGAGAAACAGGAAAATGTCATCTTGCAAATTAATTTGTAAGCTGTGATACATCATTCTCCTTTGCAGTGATTGTGCTGCCGACCAGATGTTGTTTTGCTCGAGCACACAGTTTTTCATCTTGATCCGGCGCTTGTGTGATTTTGATTTATTCTCTGTAAGGCAGCTGTATCAGTGACTGGGGCCTGTGCATTGCAAGGAGGAGGGATCCCTGCCCTTGGTGTCCCAGCCTGCCAGGAGGGAGCAGCTGCTCCTTGCTCACAATCCCTCCCGCCTGGGCGCTGGTACAGTCAGCGCAAAGCCCGGCAGAGCCGCCTGACCGCCACAGGGATGTTTACTGACCAAGGGCTGGCAGTGCCTTGGAGGCACGGGAGCTTCTCTCCTGTCTCTAGTGTCTTACAAGGGGAGGACTTAAAAACCAAGATGCTGGCACTGAACTTTAAGAATTCAAGGTAGGATGAGACCTATATGAATCCCAGCTACTCTTATTTCTTTGCATAATACTTTTTCCCCCCGAACTAAAATTTAATTCCATGTCTAGCACGTGTGCAGTTGTACCTCTTGTTGTCAGACTTGCTGTTACAGGATAAGCTAACTAAAGCTGAGGTTGATAGACATTTAGTCAAAATCTAGTGATATTTTTGAATAAAATGAGTAATGTACCAGTGCATAATTTTCTGTGTTTAGGATGTTGGCTCTGGAGAAGTAAGTCAAAAGTAGGTAGTTTACATTTATCGTCCCAGCTAAGGAAGAAAATAATTGATGTTAGTTTGTTTAGTCTTCAAAATACAGCTAATTTGAGCCTTGAGAGCAGTAGTTGTGCTGTGAAGCAAGCTTGTTATTGAGTTATATTACACATGTTCTAAGAAATCTAACAAAGTTGGAGAAAATAGTATTAAGATAGTATTTTCCCTGTCTCTAGAGTGCTATAGGCTTCATTTTTTCCCTTTGAATAAGAGAAACTCACTTTTGGGGGGATTTCTAGCTGTCCTATTTAATCTTGTAATACACTGCAAACTGGTGTTGAGAAATTATTTATTCATTGTGAAATACAGCTTTAATTTTGGCACTACTGCTGAGCAGGGCTAGAAGATGAGTAATGAAGAGAAAAACAAGAATAGTTTTTAAAGTAGTTATGGTAATAGTAAATATACCAACCTCTTTATTGGCAATCAAAAATAAGCAAAGTAAGTATGGGTTTTCTAAAGTGTTGCAACTTTTTCACTTTGAGAGACACCAACTTTAAGATACAAGAATATCTGCACCCACTTCAGTCATTTAGTAAGTGTGCCATTGAAAAAAAAAATTCACTGGAGAACTGGAAGAATCCATTAATTAGTTAATATTGTTTTAAAAGTGTGCAGTCTTAGTCTGCTTTTTAGGTTTGTGTTTTTTTCTTGTTAAATGTTTATTTTGTGGGGAGTGTTTTGTCTTTTCTTTCCCCTCTTTTACTTTTTCCTGTTTAATCCTTTATGTGGCACATTCACTGCTGGGGATGGAAACCTTGTAGCTCTGATGGGCTACTTCTATATCCAAACAGCTCAGTCCTGCCTTGGATCTGTCCCAGGCTTTCTCTGCCAGGACTGTGTTCCGGGAGCAGCAGTCTCTTGTGTTACTGGGGAGATAGAGCTGTTTTCTGTGAGGAAAGATTCACAATCAGCTCTTTTGTCTTTACTCTTTGCGCCATGTGAGGCTCCTGAGAAGTGTTTCCATGTGCAGCCTGGTGGAGCTGGATCCAAAACCAGGCTGGGAGCCAAGGATGTAATCCAGCTCTACCTGCAATCCTCAGGTGTTTGAAGACTGAAGATGAAACTGAATAGTTTTATCTGTAATTTGTGACTGTAATCCCAAGAGGATCATCTGCCACGCAACAGAGAAGGGGGAAGGAGAAGCAGAAGAGAGGGAAGATGAGAAGAGACAGTACTTTTCTCTCACTGTTACAATACTTGCTTAGTTACACAAAGCATAGGAATCTTTACTGTTTATCCAGTGGTGGTGCCTCTTAGGAGGAGCAGCTGAGCGAAGTGGGATTGTTTAGCCTGGGGAAAAAGAGGCTTGGAGAGGACCTTAGTGCTCTCTGCACTTTCTGAAAGGATGTGCTAGTGAGATGGGTGTCAGCCTCTTGTCCCAAGTAACAGGATGAGAAGAAATCACAGAGTCATTAGGGTTGGAAGGGCCCCCTGGAGATCATCCAGTCCAACCTCCCTGCCAAGGCAGGGTCACCTGGATCATGTGACACAGGAGCACTTCCACTTGGATTTGGAATGTCATCAGAGAAGGAGACTCCCCAACCTCCCTGGGCAGCCTGTTCCAGGACCCTGCCACCCTCAGTGTGAAGAAATTCTTTCTCCATGTTGAGGTGGAACTTCTTGTGTTTTAGTTTATGGCCATTGCTCAACATCCTGTCACTGACCACTGCCAGAGAGTCTGACCCCATTCTCTGGGCACCCATCTTTGTGATATTTATGGGCATTAACGAGATTCCCCTTCAGTCTTCTCCAGACTAAACAAATCCAGCTTCCACAGTCCCTCCTCCCATGAGAGGTGATCCAGACTCCTCATCATCTTTGTGTCCCTCCTCTGCACCCTCTTCAGTAGCTCCTTGTCTTTCTTGTCCTAAGGAGCCCAGAATTGAACACAGGACCCCAGATGTGGCCTCACTAGGCTGAGTAGGGGGGCAGGATCACCTCCCGCAATCTGCTGGATACACCCCAGGATCCCGTTGGCCCCAGCCATCAAAAGTCCTCAGGCTATGTCAGGGAAGGCTTTGATCGGGTATTAGGAAAAGGTTCTTCACAGAAGGGAATATCAAGCATTGAAAGAGGCTGCCCAGAGAAGAGGCTGCTCCAGTCACCATCCCTGGAGGTATTTAAAAGATGTGCAGATGAGGCAGTTGGGAACATGGTTTAGTGGTGGACTTGGTAGTGTTGGGTTAGAGGTTGGACTTGATGATCTTAAAGGTCTTTTCCAGCCTAAGTAGTCCTTTGGTTCTGTATTGTATGGTATGCATAACTTGATTCAAAGAGGTTAGTGGATGCCTTGGACCATCCTAATTTCAGATACACATGTGCAAGTATTTCTGCTGCTTTTCCGTTCATCTCTGGACTGAATTGCTAATTATAAGGTCTCGGGCTGTTGTATTTTGCTTTGCACTTAGGAATACTGTGAACACACAGCTTAAAACATTGGATTATTCACCCTTACTTCCTATTGCTTCAGAAATAAACAAGCATTTGTGCCCAGGCTTTAATGCTGATTTAAATGCAGATATGCTGCTGGTTTTGTGCAATCTTTCTGCCTCGATGGTAGCAGAGAGAGGAATTTTATTACATCAGCCAAACATGTGCTGGTAGGATCATTTTGTTGTTTTTCTTGCTCGTGTTGTTAGAAACAAGGGTGGCTCTATGGAGACAAATTTTACAGGTAATGGGCTTCTACTTACAGCTCCTTCATATGCAAATTTCTAAAGGCAGAAGAAATGTTTTCTTTTTGGTTTATAAATGGCTGGTTTACGTGGCTGCAGGAAATTTTTGCTTTAGATTGCTGTTGAGAAAACCCACTACCACCAGCACCACAAACGGGACTTGTGCTCCTGTTCAAAAACTTCAGTGGCTTTTTTAGCTAAATATGAGAACCATGCTTAGAGTTACTGATGACATTACTGAACATGTCTTGTTTGGGGCCACTTTGCTTCCTGCATGACCTTACTGTGAGGATGTACAGGCTCTCTCCTGTTCCAGTTTCCTTCCCCATCTTTCCCACTGCACCCTCCCACTCCTCATTACTTGGAAAGGTGAATAGACCAAAGCACTCTTCCCCATTCTTGATGTTGGCTCATTGTTTCACTATTGATTCGAATGCAATAACTTTCCTAGGAAGGCTTTTTTTGCTTTGCTTCTTTACTGCGAATACAAGAGCAGTGTTTTTATTCCTATGCATTTGTTGATGTCTGCATGCCAACGAAGCATGCGCTTGTCTCCTCAGATCCCAGATTATTTTGCTTTTTCATTCGTTTTTCTGTGTGTATTCCTTCCCCTCTCATCCTCTCACCCCTTCTTTGTTTTCTAGGGGCTTCTTAGCAGAATTTTCTCTCCTGGATTTCATGGTTTAGTTTAGTGACTAAACTGTATGGTTTAGTCATTGCCATGCACTTCTGGTCATCAAGCTAAAATTTCAGTTCTGCTCTGTTCCCAATGGACTGTAACTAGTATTCTGTTTGTCTAATTAATGCAAATCAGTTTATTTAGGCCTTTTGAAAACAAAACAAGAAAATCTGCATTCAGAGATACTCAAGATATTTTGCCACAGAACATGTCAAGAATTCAATTAGAAGTTGCTCTCCAAGATTATTGAGGGAGTAAATAGTCTGTTCTGTTTTGGTTTGAGTTGTTTTAACCTGTTGTTACCTATCTTCATGGTATTCTCTGTATTTTTTTCTGATGCTACATAGGTTAGTTGGTTCGAAAGCTTCCAATAAAGTGTTCCAATTGATTCCTCCATTTCAGATGAGTTTGCTGAGGTGCAAATGTTTCTGAGATGTTTCAACTCTGCCAGCATATGTTCAAAACGAAAATGATGTTTCAGTATTTTCTTTTCCTCAATGTGTTTTTCAGCTTCAGGCGTTTAAAGCAGTATTGAGGTTTGCAGGATAATATGAGTTTGCTTATCTACTGTCTTGCCAACCAGCAGGTGTGAACGGGCATCATTCCAACCTCAAATGTCCAGTTACAAAGTTCCAGATCAACGCTAATCTGACAAATTTTAGGTTCTAAAAAGAATCTGCTGGGATTATAATGTATTCATACTGGTTACACTGAAGAACAACATTTCTGTTCCCTCAATCCAAAACCTGTTAACTTACTAGGCATCATTTTTCTATAAATAAGTGTTTCAAAAATACATGTTGGTGAGAAATGTCTCTATTTTTGTCATGTTTTGTGTCTGCTCCAGCCAAGTTGGACTTTGCTTCTGCCTGTCAGGATTTTTGTGTTGCACATATTTTTGTCTCCTCGGTTAGCATATTTTTTCTGGTAAAAAATATCCTTTGCATTCCTTGAGCACAGGAGGAATTCTATGTCCAGAGCTAGTTCAGACTTTGTGGCAGTCAGAGCTGGATTGCCGGCTTTGAGACCACACTGGAACAGGTCAGAGGAGTGGAAAAAATGCCTCAGTGGTATGGTTGCACAAGCATGGGCACATGGTTTCTTGGAGCCTGGGTGTCTATGAATGAACCACCTGAAGCTGCTAATGCAGGTGTCTCCTTTATAACATAATACCTGTATAGAGCCCTGTACTTTATTCTTCACTGTAACTGATGATTAGGGGTAATGAAACATGGCAAGATGGATTTATTTTCTGGAATGACCATTCCTCATCTCATAAAGCAGAAAGGTTTCTTTTACACATGAGGAGTTTTGTTTGGTCCTCAGCCCTGCAATGGCAGTATGTTTCTGCCTTGCACAAATTATTGAAAACCTTTTTCTGGTATAAATACTGTCCTTTTTCTCTGACCTAAGCAGATACCATGCAGCAAGAACAGTTTGAGGTATGGAATTTTCCACCTTCTTTGATGGCTAGCAAACCTAAACTGGTTTTTGGAAATCAGATCTTTGTTTATATGCAGATGAGGTTGTTTAAGACTTTGCATTGAAATTCAGAGATGAAGATGTGTAGAACCCAGCAGTCAAATAGGGATTTCAGGTAGCCTTAGGGCTGGTTGGATGGTATTTCTTGGTCTTGTTTTGGAAGAGATGAAGGACCATCTGTTACAGATACCTCAAAGAGGAGGTTTTCTGCTCCTCCTAGTCAGATGATATATTCATTACATGCCATTTGGCTTCTGAAAAGTCAGAATTACTCATTCAGTTCCCCTGACCTTTTTCAAATGCTGTTTTTAAACAAGTGGTGGATGTACCTTTTCAAATGCTGTTTTTAAACAAGTGGTGGATGTACCTATTCAAATGCTTACAACAACAAGGTCTTGGCTGGTAAGGTAAAAAAGAACCTTTTGGTTCTCAGGATTGTGTGTAATAATTCAAGACAAAATAAGAATTCATCTTTCATTTTAGTTGAAAAAAATCTAAAGTGTAGAAAAGCAGACACCTTAAATCAATGTGTCTTCAGTCTAAATGGCCTGTATTTGAGCTTTCTGGCAGTTTGCTTTTTCAGCATTTTTAATTCTTTAGCTTGGTTATCAGTTTATTCTGAGCTGAGAAAATGTAAGTCGTTAAATCTTGTTAAAGTCTTCCTTAAAGAAAAGAAGTACTGCGAATTGGGTTCATGGTGATGACAGATCATAATGAGTGCTAAATAAAGATGTAGGAAGTGGAATTATCATCATCAAGCCAAAAATCACATTCTAGGTGCAGTGTGGACAGATTTTGTCCCTCATAGGAAAAGGTGGCACACATTTGCTTCATTGTGCACTGTCTCATCCTTACGCTCTGTTGAAGTAACGTGTAGCTGCCTTCTGTTTCATCAAGGTGTGAGTTTTGTACACCATCCCCAGGTGCCTGTGAGTAATGATTGCAGTCACATCCTTTGCCTCCACGCCAGGAGGTCCTTCAACCCAGGTAACCCTTGTTCTGTGCTATTGCTGTGAACAATGGTGTTGAAGCAGGCTCTTCAGTCCCAAGGGCAGTCTGGATGGTGAGATTGCACTTGAGGTATCGAAGTTATCTGTGCTTTTCTTGCACGAAAATAGCAACAAAGAAAAGTGATGCAACTTCAGCTGCGGTTTGGAGAAGTACTACACACTATTTTCAGCTGGGGCAGGATTTAACACTTTGGGGTAGGATTTAACACTGGTTTACAGGCTTTATTTTTTGGAGGTGGTGAAAGGAGTGTTTGTAGCCTGGGAACTTTTTGTTATAGTAGTGCAAGTAATTTTGGGAAATGCAGTTATTAAAGCATTAGAAAATGCAGTGACAGTGTTATCTTCTAGATACAAGCTTTACATGGTAATTCAGGAAAAGAATAGGCAGAAGTCAAAAGCGGTACTTTATTTTCTTACTTGAACAGAATGAAGTGCGAAAAGTTGATATAAGTAAAGGTAATTTTCATTTAAGTTATTAGTAAGTAAGAATATGTGCGTTATTAGTCTTTAGCAGGGACAGCTCTCCTCTATCCCTGCATCATAGGTCAAAAGTATCACTGTTATTTAATTGTTGTCCTTTTACACTGAATATAAAACCTTCAGGAGGGTACAAACCACAGGAAATCTACTCTATCAGCACTTGCTATTATGTGTCATTATCATGAATAATTTGTGGGAAATGGAAGAAGACTGATAGTCCATGTTTTATATATTTATCTTTTTCAATAAACAGTTACTAAAGTTCTTCATATTTGTTGAAGTATTAGGAATTTTTGTTTGCAGAGATTTCAAGGCATTAAGGTCAGATCAAGCATAAGAATAGCATTTCTAGTATTGCAAATAGCAGAGAAATTATATCTTTAGCTGTCATCTGACTGGAGTTCAGAGAACAGGAAAAACATGTCCTGAATCAGGATAGCAAGGGGGTTTTTGTTTGTTTGTTTCTTAGAGGTGTTAAAGCAAAAAATAGCTGCATTGAATTCTCAGGTTTGGATACTACCCTGTGAACTGAGACACCTCTGTAAGCAGCTCTTCAACCTATAGAAATAGACCAGTATTAGCTCTTCTGTTAATCTAAAAAAGTCAAGATTAGGTTTTTAGGTGGTAACATAAGGTTCCTCAACATAAGTTCTGAATTATTTCAGTGCAAGAGAAGAAAAAAACAAACCATACACACAAAAGTCATAACCTTGAAATAATTGTGTGACCTTGCAAATCCTTGCCTGCACACCATCCCTAACTTCTTTAATACTTAGCAATACAAAAGGTGGAATGGGAGTTGGTGGTGTTTTCCTGTTGGGGGAAATTTCTCAATGAAATAGTTCCTGTTTCAGCCAGATGACTGGATGTTTAACAAGAGGAAATCATAGTATGGGAATAGACACTTTTGTTACTGGGACAGAATATGGGATTTGCTTCAGGCTCTCTCTTAAAGGGACCAGGCAACATTCCCCACAGGCGCGTGTGTGCCAGTTGGGTCTGTCAGGGGGAGCTCATAGCATCATTTTCAGCAACACAGCTTGCTTGTGCATGACTTTCTTTGTGTGTGAGTAGTTGTTTTGTGTTTGATGGCAGGACTGGTAGGGGGAAGGGAACGGGAGGAAGTAGTTGTGTTCCTTGCTTCCCCTCCTGCTGATGTTTTTGTCTACAAAGAGAATTTTTTATTCCTGCTCAGTTCTAAGCACAAATGGATGTGTATCTAGCCAGTAACAGCTCTTTATTGTTTCCTTTGAAGGCCAGACAATGTCCTTTTGAATAGTGCGTATTGGTGATCATCTTCAGAATGTTAGTATTAACTACATGGGTAGGGAATCTGAAATTCAGGAAAGAAGTAACAGACATAGTGGGGAGGGAACTAACAGGTATGGAATTTACTGATCCTATTGGATTTCTGTGATTCATTATAGCAAGAAGACTTAAATTTAATTTTCCTGAGATAGTTGGGGTGGAGGCGTGTACTGGTGTCCTATTGTAATTTGCAAAGAAAGAAGTTGATTTCTGTTTCACTGCTAAGCTGCTGATGTAATACCAATATAGTGCCTGGAGAAACGCTTGTGACTGTAATTACTAAGCAGATAATTACCTAGCTGCTTATTTAAATAACGTCCTTTTGGAACTAGATGCACAACTCGGACCTATAATAACTGTTGTGAAAATGAGTGTGGCTCATGCAGCTTCTGTCTGTCTACTTTTTTTTCTTCACAAATGTTTTGATAGCTGTAGTAGTATTACCCATACATTATCATATCCTAATTTGTGTTAATAATTATGTGTGTGTTGTGTTTTTCTCTCAGTGTCTGTCTTTGAACTTTATAAGTTGTTAAGTTGTTAGTATTTTCTGTAATGTAATTTATGATCATATATCCAACAGCTTCCACTAACAGTAGAAAAGACTTTAAAATATTTTGAAGGGTATAAGTTAGCTCTTACACTAACTCCAGTGAAACTTCTGGAGAATCTCATCTTATGGGATTCCCATGTAAATATAACAGAAAAGTGAAGAACCTTGGTGAATGGCTTTATATCAGAGCTGCTGAAATGGGTCAGCCTTGCTTATGCTCGTGGTGAAATGTGCAGCCATCTGACAGCCTGCGGAAAAAAAACAAAGGGCTGTTTTAAAGTGAGGATGCTTATGCCGTGCTTTCACTGCTTGCTTCATTTCTCCTAACATGGAGATTCTTCTGCATCTACCACTAAGAGAAAACCATAATGTTTATTACAGGAGCAGTGGTTTTATTGTGCATGTTTGTAATCTACTCATAAAGTGTCTTATTTTAGTTTTGGTCCATACAGAACATGTTGCTCTGCAACTGCCATTAATTCACATTAATGCTCTAGTAGCAGAAGGTGGGTACGATTGGCTGAAATGCTTCAACCCTCCTGATAAACCATGTGCCTGTCACAGTGGGGCTGTGTCACAGAGCTTCCACTTGCTTAGTTTGCTTTTTCAGAATAACTTCTAACTTCTTCCTCAGCTTAAAAAAGCCAAACACCCAACAGCTGGAATGTTCGACTCACAGGTTCCCTATGAAGAGTGTAGCTGCTTGGACGTGCTTGGGGAAGAAATTCATCAGGGCTGTGTAATAAAGAATGTGGAGCAATATGGGATGTACATGCCAGAAGAGGGAATGTGAGGCAGGGAAGAGACTCCTGTGCTGAGAACAGGTTTCTGTCCTTGCCACTTCCACAAAACTCCTCTTGAGGTTTTTGGAGCTGCCCTCTAATTGCATCCTTTGTGTACTGGTGTTTAGCTCTGAGATCACAAGCTGAGAGGAGAAGGACATCAGCTGGTCTCTAAGGGACACAACGCAAGCAAGCAGAAAGATTCAAGCATTACAAGATTGTAGGATTAACTGCTTTCTGAAGTATCTTCAAATAGATACCATATTATTAGACATGATCAATTTTAGCATAAGGGAGGATGTGTGTGTTCATTGTGTGGATACTGAGGCTTTTGCAATGCCTGTGCTGTGGGGCATATCTGTGAAAGGAAGTTGGTTTATTAGTTGTGATGCATTCTGATCTGGCAGGGCTGAGTGGGACAGAAAAATCCCTAAGGAAATGCACTGATGGGTGTGCAGAGCAGCCTTTCAGTCCAGGTTGTAGGAATCAAGGTGTAGCATCATGCTCAGAGGGATGAAGTAACAAAACACTGACCAGCTGCCCATGAAGCATCTGCTGAGAGAGGCAGGAGGCTCTGTAGGAAGTGAGTGTGCAATTTAAGACTACTGCAATGCATGTGCAGAGCCAGGCCAAATTCAAGCTCTACAATCATTTGCAAGACAGGTGCTTCCTAACTTTTGAGTTTGCTTCTCTAAATTACAGTGCAGGATGCTTGATTGTCATGTGTATAAACAAGCAGTTGTGAACAGGTGAAGTGACTGTTACTGAAAATACTGGAATATTTTCATTTTTGGCATTAAGGAGTCTGCCAGGTCTTAATGCTGAATTCAAGTCACATGTGCTGATTGTAACTGACTGAGGATTGTGCAGATGCTTTCACTTAGTGGAATAGGAAAACCCTTTCTTCTAGATAACTTTTGTTTATAGTAAGAGGTTTGGATGTACTGCTTTCTCTCCTGCAGACCTAATTCTAAACAAAGAAAACCTCAGTCAAAATATTTGTACAGGACAAAGTAGCAATATAACAGTGTTCTTTCATTGTTCACTTTCACATATCTAAGATTTGGGCCTAATATTGGAGGTCCCAGAGCTGACAGCTCTCTTCCCATAGATAATCTGTGCTGTGATAATCAGAGAAAATATCACTGGATTTGGGCAGGCAAAAATAAATCACAGAAATCCTTTCAGTTTTCATGTGCAATATATTTCAGATGACATTGTCTGGAGCCCACACTAGCATTTTTTCTAGTAGGAGAGAAATACACTAGGAAACAACTCTGGAATAATTCCAGAAGCAGTATCTACTTTGGAATTTGGTTACTAATGGGGAAAAAAAGAGGTAATTAATTAGGATGTTATTTATATGTTGCGGAAGAAGATGCAGACTTTTTCCTGCTGCTTAGGCAGTAAAGGTTTGGGACTTCAAGCTCAGATGTGGTATTCTATTAGTTTACCTGTTACAGCAAGAGAAGCATCCCCAAACTGAGGAGTTTGGAAAAAGCTATGGGTTTCTGAAACTGTTTTGTTTTATTTTTAGCTGCGTGATTAATGCTGATTTGAAGTCTTACCTGTGTTATTTCTTAGGGATGATAATGCTAAAAGACAACATTCAATTCTATGTAATTTTTCTTCTGTTGTGAAAAGCCTGACTAGCAGTTTCTGGCTTGTAACTTAGCTTAGCTTTTTTGATGACTTCTCATTTCATAAATTATTTTTTGCACAGTACCAAAATGTTCATTAGCATTAGTTCCTAATGTTTTATTATGTGTTAGTAAAATACTTTATGAATATGTTTTATGAACATGTTCCAGAAAGGTATTTCTTTCTTGGGTTAGAGAGAGAATATTTTTCTTTTATTAATGTTTCTTATTGGTAGTTAACTGCCTTCACTTTTTTACAAGCATAGCTCCAGTTTGTTATTGATGTTATTTTCCTGGCTTTAGCATTCAGCTACTGTCTTTCATCACAACTTAATCTTTGGGTTGGAGTTCTTCAGTAATGCCTACTTTCCCTTTGTTCCTCTAATTACAGCACCTTTGGAATCATCACTTCTCCTTTTATTAATTGACCCTTCATGGTAACCTCTCTTTTTGATAATTTAAATAATTAAGTTCATTAAGTTTCTTGCTGCAAGACATTTTCTACTCTTGAATAATTTTTACAACTGTTACTGACCTTTGGTTTTTCAGCTGCATTTAAGCAGTGAGATGTCGGCATTGTAATTCTGTGGAGTATTTCATTGTTGGTGGTCTTTATATATGGAGCAGAAACTGTTTTCCCTGTATTCCCCTTACTCCTTCCCTAGCATGAACATGTCTGTGAGCGTATTCCCTTTTGCTGCAGTGTCCAGTTGGTGACATCTGTTTTGGGGATTTGTCTGCTCTGACCCTCACACTCTCATGCAAGGCCCTGCCTGATAAACTTCAGTCACACGGTTGGAAGACTTGGTCCATGTTGTTTTGAAGACTGAGGTGTTATTCTGCAGAGCCAGTAGCTGCGGGGTGGGATGAATGATAGCTCCACTGGATAGCTTTTACTCTTTGTCACAGGCAAGTCAGGAATAAAATCTAAGCTTGTCTCTGTGTGATAAAGCCAATGTCTGAGAGAGTTGGAAGATCTTGTGCGATTAGATATTAAAGTACTGTTTTTATTCTAGAAGTAGTTTGAGAATACTCTGCATTATGTAGATAACACTGTTGTAAATGCTGTGGGATGTGCACCAAAGGATCATAAAACTCATCCAATAAAAAGTACCAAAGCATTTTGCAGTGTTCAAAGCCTGGCCAGCCTGCTTTCTGCTGGCAAATATCGGATGTTTTTCTCTTTCAAGTTGTTGGCTTTAAATCCATGCCTGGCATATAAAATTAGCTAATGCTCTTAACTGCAGTGTGCTACTTATTGTGGGAGAGGGTGCTATGTATTTAAAGGCTTTGGTGGAATAATGCCTCAATCTCTTGTACTCAGCAAGTCCCTTTTCCTTTCTGAGCAGGATAGAAGGGAGCTTCCAGAAGCCAGCCAAGATGAATATGGTGAAGAGGATCATGGGCCGGCCCCGGCAGGAGGAGTGCAGCCCCCAGGACAACGCGCTGGGCCTGATGCATCTGCGGCGCCTCTTCACGGAGCTCTGTCACCCTCCACGGCACATGACCCAGAAAGAGCAGGAAGAAAAACTTTACATGATGTTACCAGTGTTCAACAGGGTAAGCCAGGCAGTTTGTGAGAAGTGTTTTCTTTATTGAATTGTCTGCTCATATTTTGTATTCCCAAGACCTTTTGGTTCTAGCACAAGAGGTTTTCTCCCATTGGCATCCTTTCAATTTTCCCCCTGTCCTCACACAGTGTTGTGTTAGGGGATAAACTCATCTTTGGAGATTTCCTATCACATTTTCTCAAGTGCAATTCACCCATGCAGGTAGACTGACAGCTTTTCTGCTGTGCTTACTGCTATTACAGTCACCTGATTTCCAACCTAAACTTTGGGAGAAGTTTATACACACTTTTTTTGTGTGTGACAGCACATTCCTTGATTCCTCTTCTCCCTTCTTTGCATTTATTTTACTGTTGCATATTTAGAGATAGCAATCATAATATGTCCTGTCAACTTGATTTTTCTAGGCTACATGAGCTGAACAATTTTAATTTCTTGTGATATATTCTCTATGTTCTTATCACCCTTATAGCCCTTTTTCTATTGAGTATTGAGTCTGAATCCCCCTTCGTGGACAAGGGAGATTTTGAACAAGCAATCTGTAGGGAAGGTATAATAGCCACTTTTACTGTGGCATTTATATTTCACTACTCTCTTATACTCAGGCACTGAGATTTTGTTTGGAGGCAGAACTATGGCAACTGTCACTGGAATTAATAGGAACTAAATCCTTCTGATATCTTATAATTTTGATGGTAGTTTTAGGGTCATGAAAGACCAGTAGGTACAGATCTAGCTTTATTTTTTTTTCCCCTGCTGTGTGCTCTTACTCTTTACTGCTTCTTGGGTGATGGATTTGTGCTTGTATATGCTATCCCAGGGAACTGGAATAATCCAAAAACTAAAAGGATGTTCACTTGAAAGGCTTATGAAGGTGTTGGACGCTGAGCTGCCTGCATGCTTGTGCTGGTTTTACTGGGATAGAGTCAATTTTCTTTATAGTAGCTAGTGTGAGCTGTGTTTGGGATTTGTGCTGGAAATAATGCTGATAATACGGGGATGTTTTGGTTATTGCTGAGCAGTGCTTACACAGAGACAAAGCCTTTCTGCTCCTCACCCCACTCCACCAGAGAAGAGGCTGGGAGGAGACACAGTGACCCCAGCTGACCCAGTGGATATCCCTTACTGGGAGGAAGGAGAAGGATGTGGGGGGATGTTCAAAGTGGTTTCTCTTCACAAGTCACTCATGATGGGGCCCTGCTCTCCTGGAGAAGGCTGGGCACCTGCTTGCCCATGGAAAGCAGTAGATGAATTCCTTGTTTTGCTTTGCTTGCTTGCATGGCTTTTGCTTTCTATATTAAACTGTCTTTATCTCAACTCATGAGTTTTCTCCCTTTTACCCTGCTGTTTCTCTGTCCTAGTCCACCTGAGAGCAATGAACCAGTGTGGTGCTTTGCTGGCAGTTGAGGTTAAACTACAGCAATGCTGTGTAGAAAAATTAATCCTAGTCAAGACATAGTATTACTAGGATTTTCAGTCTACTAGGTAGTGTGCTTTAGTGGATGGATCACTTGAATGCCATTCTGTTGCCCTAGGTCTTATTTCTACTGGTAACCTGTTGTGTGAGTTTGGGAGAAGTAAGCTCTGTTCATATGCCTCCTCTTTAATTTAGCTTCTTGGATTATATGCCCTTTAGTTATGGACTTTCTTGATTTGTTTTTACAAATTAGCACAGTAGAATCTTAATCTTGCCTTCAGCCTGTGAAGGTTATTTTGATGCAGTTATGCTTAGAAATCTCCCTCTGGTGGTTACATGAGGCTGATGCTTCTGGAAAATAGAATGCCCCTACTTGAGTTTCTTCAGCATTTAACTCTGGTCTGCAGGTGGAGAAGAATTTTTTCTTAGCCTTTGTGTAACTACTGGCAGAAGCATTATATCTACAGAAATTGCAGTTGGTGATACTAGTGCATTTAAGTAAAACTAGTGTAGCAATGCATATACAGCAATCTAAGGAAAGACTTTGATTAGACTTCTGAGACAAAAAAAAAGTTAAGTTTTAATTTCTGCATTGTTTCTGCCTTTTCTTTCCTGTTTTTTTTTTTCTTAAAACACATCTTCCCCCCTCCCTTTATGCCACTCGCTAGCTTTGTCCTAATTCTCAGTTCCTCCTCTGGACTCTGCTGAAGCCTGGTTGAAGTTACTTCATGTCTTTGCACCACTTGTTCTAACTGTCCTTCATTCAGCTCATGTGCTAAGCATTTTGAAAACCAAATCAGTAGCCCCAAGTTTTCTTTTTACTTCATCAAAATCAACTCTTGTCAAAGTAATCTCAGGTATCATTTATATTCTTGAACAGATTGATGGTTTCAGTGATTTCTCTTTGTGTGAATGCATCTTGGCTACTCTTCCTCAGTTTTCCCCTTTTTTTGTAGTAGCTTTTCCTTCCCCAGGTTCACCATGTCTCTTTTCTATTCTTTGCAGAATCCATCTAGTTTTGTTTATGGGCTCCTTTCTCTGAATCCTAGAGACTCTTTTGTACCCTTCTTTACTAAAGTGAACTTGGTCCTGAAGGCACGTTCTTACGTGTTTGTCAAATGTTTTAGTTTTCAGTCCTATTTCTGGTGGTTTTCTTCCTCTTTCCTCTTTCCCCTCCTCAGTTTCCTTGTTTAGTTTTAACATCACTGTCCTCACTCTCTACCTGCTTTGAGCTTGTGAGCTTCTTGGAGCTGTCCTTTGTGCCACAAATACAGGCTGTTGCCAGATGTTGTCACTTCAGTTTTCAGTCTCTAAATTCTGGATCATAGCTTGGCATATTGAGGAAAGCAAGTGTTGTTTTTCTGCTCTTTCGCTTCCTTTCTTACAGACCTTGAAAACTATTATCACTCATCAATGAACTGGGATAGTGTAACCCAAACAAAAACTGATTTTTCTTGATCAGTCAGGTCTCGTCCTGTCTCTGTTATAGGGGGATTTTTTTCCCTGTTATTTCATGTAAAGGCATTCTTGTTTTCCTGTATTGAAGAGGCTGAGCAGTTGTGATGCCACCTATTTCTAGTTTCACAGTTTACCTCTTACCTCTAGCTTCCTGGTTAATGCCACCTTCTTCTTTTGATGTTCACATATAGAGTCTGCTGTGGCTTCCTCAGCTCATCTAGTTTTATGTCTTCTGGAGTGTAAACTCTTCATGGTACAGCTTGTTCTGGAACAATCCTGCTAGCTTAATAACTGTGCAGGTCACAGCTAGACAAACTCTGATTGGAATAAAAAATAGTACAAGAAAACTCATTTTCTAAAAAGTCTTGGAAGAGATTTTCAGTGACAGATATGGTAAATCTTGGTTCACTCTAAAATTCTGACACATCTTTTCTCTGAGAGGGGACATTTTTCTGTCAGGAATCACTAAAACATTATTAGAAGTTCCGTTCTAAAATTTTTTTTGTTTCTTAAACATAATCCTTAGCTGCAGATGTTTTGACAGTTAATAACTTCATTCAAATTCAGATTCTGGATCCATGCATGGCTATCTTTATTCTGTTGAAGATTCTTAAGTGTGATTGAGTACTTTTTGTGTTACTGCCTTAAGCAAAGATTATGAGAAGGGAATACAGGTGACCTTGCCCCTGGTAAGTAACAGCTGTGTTAATTACCCAATTCAGCCTTGCCCCTGATGAGTCACAGCTGTATCCAATAAAGAGAAGTGTGATAAAAGGGAGTGGGGTAGCTGGGGAGGGGAGAATCATGAATGGGATGAAGAAGGATCCTGGGGAGAGAATCCCTGCTGTGAGGTCAGTCTGGGTGTGCAGTCAGAGCCATTTGTTGGAACCTGCAGTCACAGTCTAGCCAGGTAACAGCCTGCAGTCAGAGTCTGCAAACTGATCCCTGCAGTCAGAGTTCAGCAGGAAATAACCAACAGTCAGGGGCTGCAAGGGAAACCTACAGTAGGAGCTGCTGCAGCCAGAGTCTGTGCCTTGGCTCGTTTCTACCCTCTAATAAGAGGGCTGCTGCAACACTTAAGATTCATGGTGGAGTGTGTGATAGAATCAATAAGTCTTTATTATCAGGATCATCAACTTTGACTTGTTCGGTTGCAATGTTGGACAGAATCTTTAGGCTATTCATAAACATTTAAATATGTACTGATGTGTTGTTCTGGTGGACAGGCCACTTACTGCCTTAAACCTGCATTCAGAGTCCAAAAACCAATACCTGCAGTCAGAGTTTAGCAGGAAATAACCAGCAGTCAGAGGCTGCAAGGGAAACCTACAGCAGGAGCTGCTGCAGCCAGAGTCAGTGAATGGTTGGAGTCAGGATGGCTGAGCTGTAAAGAGGAATAAACCAGGACCCTTTTTATGCTGTGATAAAAAAGGAGTCTGTGTCTGGGATCATTTCTACCTTTTAACAAGAGGGCTGCTGCACCAATGGTGTATCATAAAAGCATTTTCTGTTACAATATTGGAATGTCTGTGTTAGAAGGAGAAACTCCAAACAAATTGTGAAGCTCAGATCAAAACTTCTGTGCCATCCCTTAATGTGTAGTCCAGAATGTCTCCTATACCAGAGTGGTGAGCTGTTGGAAGTGGGAGCTGCATTTGTTTGGCTGGAATCAGTGTGTGTGTGTGTGTGCACAAAATGCAGTAAGGAGTCCTGGGAGAAGCATTATTTTTGCTGAGTGCAGAGACCTAGGGTGAAGAAGATAACTCTGCTTCCCAGAGGCATCCAAGTGGCCAGCAGCTGGCAGCCAGTTAAATAACCAGGGTATCCAGGAGCTCTGTTGAGGCTTTCTTGCTTAGCTGTGGGGTTGAGGTTTTTTCATTTCATCAGAGGTATCTCAAGTTTTGTGGAAAATGCAGCTTTATTTCCTTTTTTTTTTTTTTATTTTGAAGATTATTAATCAGTAAATTCAGCAGAGCTAAAGCATTCTTAGGTTTCATTTATAGATAGAGCATGTCTCAAACGTGCTGTGGATAAAACCATCTTGCTAGTTCTGGTAATGAGTGGGTTTACAGGCCATTTCTTTTTCTTCATTGTTCAGGGAGGCTTATGAAATGATGAATCACATAGTAATGAAAAGCTAAATTGGTGCATAATTAACAAAAGATTGGCCCTGTGGAAGAGTACTCAAAAGGCTCCTTTCAGAGTTCAGTGAGTTTGTGGAAGCACTGCTCTACCATTGTGGTGGTAATGCTTGTGCAATATGTGAGAGAAGTGGATGGACTGATGAAGACGCTGGTTTTGAATAAGTGGTGCAGTGTTACGTTATCTTGAAAGAGCCTTGCTTTTCCTTATTAAAAAGACGATAATACCACTAAAATTTCTAACATCCTGTTTCTGTTTTTTGCTATCACTTTTAGTCAAAGAAAATACAAATATCCAATGGAGATGCTTATTCTTCATAGTGCAAACTTGGTTATGGGGCAACTAATTAAAATTCATTTGACCTCAGTTAACCTTTTACTGTAACTTTGGGTTCTCTGCATTTCCTGGGAACTGCTGACAAATCTGAGCAAGCTCAGGACAGGTAACAGGCCAATAGTTTTTCCTCTTCACTTGTCTGGGTGAAAGAGCTTTAAACAATTAGTGATGACAAGATGATAATGTGCACTCTGGTCTAGATGATCTTGCTTATGTTATGTGAGCATGCAAACCTCAAGGCCCTCTTTCCTTCTTACAGCCTTGTGGAAGTTAGGGGCTCTTGGATGAAATGGGAGCTTATGCAGACAACTGTAAAAAGAGGTCTGGTGAAATATTTAGGGAAACTTGGATTCTCCGTACTAGGCATGTTTGTGTAGTCTGTAATTCAAATGAGGGATTTTTTTTCCTTAGTCTGCAGAAAGCAGTTGTCTGCCTGTGATGCCTGATCTCCCATTTGCTTGCTTCAATGATAATGGTGGTTGAAATTTTGAGTATAAGAAATACTTATGCCTTTGGTGAAAACTATTTTTATTTTGAGGAAACTGAGTGTTCCATTTCAATGCTTTATTTCTGGCTCCATTTCATCATGACTTTGCAATGCAAGTAGACAGGAAAAATATTTTTGGCTGTTTTGTGATGTGCCGGAGCAACTGATACTAAGGGAGGTAAGAAGTCAACTTTGACAAAGGTTATTCTTCCTTCTGCCTTTTAAGTCTTTTTCAGTGACTTAGGGGTTCCAAGGTTAGCTGGCACCACAATTGCCTTGCATCCCTGTTGGCTGTAATCATGGATTTCACTGGATGTCCCTGGACTTGAGCATGACTTCAGCCAAGTATGTCAGCAGCTCAGCTGTAATAGGATAACTGGGTCACCCAGAGAAAGGAGACAGGGGTGAAGCAGCTGTTGAGTCCAAATGAACTGTACTGTTGTAGAACACATCCTCCTTCTGGGAGGCCAGCGTAACCTGTTGAACTTAAGTTTTGCTAGAAAAATACTGTCATCTTTTATGCTCCTCAGGGACACTCCTGAAGGTTAAATAAGTATCTATAAGGGAGAAAAATTTAAACAAGCAGAGACTGTTCAGGTATTGAGCAGGCTATTCTGTTTTCTTCAGCACTAACGCAAGTGATGATAGCATAATTTAGATTCCATGCTTTGTTTGGTAATGAGTATCATGGGTTTATTGTGACCATTTTAGTGCAAGTTTTATGTTAGAAATGTGGATGAAGACTCCTTTTTTTGTGCAGTCTTCAATAAAGAGTAAATTACTGCAGCAACTAGCTAATCCTGTTTGAGATAATGTGTTCCACAGCTTAGTGCAATACCACAGAGTTAACACATTTTTCCCTGTTATATGTGCTCTAATACATTATTTAATAACAAAATCAATGCTTAATCATGAAGAATAAGTTATTAGAATTAAGTGACAATTCATAAAAAAAAGCCTGTTGTTGTGTTCAGGAGGATCTCAGAAGAGGAGAGTAAGCCCTCGGGATATCAGCAACATGGGAGACTTCCTGGTATTGTCAGTTTATTGAGGAAGGACGTAACAGGACAGTTCTGATTCTTAGTCCTTTTAAAAGACTTAACACATGTCATCCTATTTAGGTCCAATAGGTAGTGAGGAGTTGATCTTAAAAACAGAAGTCCTGTTGGAGAATTTGGTCTGGTACCTGTTCTTTACCCCATTAAGTGCAATCTCAGTCTTCGGTGTTCTGCTGGGTTTTCATCTTGCGAGAAAACGTACGACTCTTTTCCTCTCCATTCATGATATTTTACCTCCCTGAATGAGGTCTGAATTCCAACTCGGAACATATCCTAGAGCATGCACTGTGCAAACCAGTGCAGTGATGAATGCTGTAGCATGTAAAGAAAAGCTTGTAATCTCCATAGGAATACTTCTTCACGAAGAAACACGGTAGTTTGTAGTGATCCTTGTAAACTGAATGATTTTAATGCATCCATTTTTCTCTTGGTTTAGGTGTTTGGGAATGCTCCTCCAAGTACAATGACAGAGAAATTTTCTGACCTCCTGCAGTTTACTACTCAAGTGTCACGATTGATGGTGACTGAAATTCGACGGAGAGCATCAAATAAGTCCACAGGTATTGCATGGGGCACAAGGGTGGCCTTTTCCACATCTGTGCATCATGATTTTCAGATCAGTCAGAATACTGTGAGCTGCCATTCATAGCAACTGTGCAGGCTCAGAAACAGAATTTTTAACAAGGAAAATGTGTTATCTTTTGTTCCTTTGGACTGAAAGAGAGAGAGGAGGAGGAAGAAGTTAGATGTTTCTTTCCTGGGTTATGGAAAAAGCTGAGTTCCACAAAACTCCAACAGATGAGAGAGGCATGAACTGAGTTGTTTGACCTACTAGGAGAAGGAGGCCGAGAACATGCATGTGAACAGCTGCTGTATGTTGCCTGAGGTGCCTGTTGGTGGTGTGTTGTGTCACTTGGATATGTTAACATTCCAAAACTATGCATTTTAAATTAGCTGCTGGCCAGGAAGCTAATAAGATGTGAAAGTACAGCAATTCCCACATTAGGACCAGCACTGCCAACCCTAGAAAAATGTCCATCAACTCCTCTTCTTCTCCAATTATTAAATGTCAGGGTGATATTTGGTTCTGTTGACCCCTGAATGTGTTAGAACCTGATCTTGTATTGGCAGTTGCATAACTGAGGGCAATGCACCAAGAGGGCAGTTTCATTAGCTTTCCTCTTAGACTTCTTTTCTGAAGAGGAGTGCTTCCAAGAAGCATCAGGTCTTTGCCTACTAAATAATTTTAAGATCTGTGCTGTGTTCTCAGTTTGAATTTGGTGGTAAATGAGGACTGGAAAAGGCTGTGAAAATTATTGCGCAGGAAGTCAGGAGTCACAAACTGTGCTAATTACAATATATTTCCATTTTAAGTAGAGTGACTAATAGTGAAACATTCCAGATGGCTAAACAGATATCATAGACAAAACCTGTTCTCTATGGGTAAACAGGCGCAAATCGTCTTTTCTTTGAGTATTGGGGGAAATAAATGTCCTTGCTGGCAGAAACGGAGGTGTTCACTTGACCTTTTTTCCTGGGGAACATCTGTTATGCCTGCTAGTCAGTTGGATTCTGCTGGGAAAATCCATTTTTGTGTGTTTATCACTTCAGCCATAGCTCTGCTTGTTGCTCCAAGATAATCCAGTTCTTAAAACATCACAAGTCAGAGGTAGATTTTTGTTGATGGTCATGGTTTGGGGTTTCTTTTGTGTTTTCCACCTCACTTAGAAACTTGACCACAATGACTAAAAAGACAGTTTGGTGCTCTCTAAGTTTTAACATAATGAATACCAATGTTTCTGTTAAAACAGAAAGCAGCAGTTTTTCCTCTGTTATCAGGATTGCTGTTAGTCTGGTCAGTAAACCTTTTTTAGACCTCAAGAAAGCCTGATGGATCCATGTTCTGCAATTGTATTGTGACTCTTGGTGGGACCAGTGAGTTCCAGTTTCCTCTTCAGAAGTAACCAATTAACAAGCTGTTAAAACTCAGTTTTTAGACTTCTGTGTTAAAATGATTAGAGCTAGATACACACTTCCTGTGATGCTGATTTAAAAAAATAGAAATTATTGACTTCTTAGAATATGTTTTATGTTGAAGACATCATACTGTGTCTGTGGGTTGTGAAGACTCTTGCATAATTTTTTTTAAACTTCCATTATTCTTGTGTCTCAAACAAAAAGGTATATTATAACTCAATAGTTGTTGACAGATAATTATATCTCCTAGCATGTTTTTAAAAGTAAAAAAATTCAGTAACAGCAACATGCAGGAAATGTCTGGTAATATACAAGTGCAGCTTCCTGATGATGTGAAATGCTCCATGTAAGTTAACAAAATAGCTGAGCCTGTGTTAGAGACAAGCTTTCCTTAAAAGTCAGCTTTCGATAGTTAATGACAGGAAAGAAATTTTGTAAGAACTTGATTTCTATAAATGTGTTGGCAGTGTTTTACAGTGGGGAATGTGGTATGGTTAAATCTTTTCTGTCAGTATGTTGTGGTTGTTTGGGTTGTTTTTCCTTGCCTTTTTTTTTTTCCCCCCTACTCCATCTGATAATGGAACACAGGGCAATTATTTTCATCAGGCCTTTGAATATTTATGCTAATAGCTGTGTAAGTAATGCCTGCCATGGTGGAGGCATATCTCAGTTATTCTTGGCAGACTGTAGTAGTTTTCTCAGAACAGTGTTTTGTGATTCAGTAGTAACTGTGCCAGCACCCTGTCTTAAGTGGCCTCTGAACATTGCCATTGTAGTTGTGTGTTCAGCTACAGTTTCAACTGCCTTATTTCCCCTGTAGGGATAGTAAGAAAAATAAAGCTGTTAAATCTGAGTTAAATTATCTTGCAGCTTTCAGTCTTTGCTGTACAACAGTGATGATTTTCAGGTGACAGCAGTAACTGTTTGTGAGGATTAGTGAATAGTTTCCTTTGCCATTGAGTATCTAGTCTGTTTAGAACGTGGTGGGGTCATGGGTCAGATAGCTCTATATACTTGAGATTATTAGCTTCCATATTTGCCATAAATAAGTCCAATTTTGTGTGTGAATTGATCAAAAAGTTGTGGTAGTACTCTGTAAAATACATGTTCAAACATCTATTTCTAGTGTAGTCTCAGTTCTGAAATGAACCTTTCTTTTGGGAGCAAGTGCATCTAGCTGAGGGCTGAAAAAGCCTTCTGAAAAAAAGGGGCAGGGACAGCTGAAACTTGGTAGAACAAATGTGGCTACTAATGGCTACTTTGGCTGGAGAGGAAGCAACACTTGTTTAATGTGTTTTTCTAAAGACATGCTCTGGATGCAGTTGGTGGTTCTGTGATTTTGCAGGCATTCCAAGAGCATGTCTTTAAACTGAAGTTGCTGAGGAAGGAATTGGAGAATATTCTGAGTTGGAAGGAAGCCACAAGGATCATCAAGTCCAGCTCTTAAGTCAGTGGCCCCTACGTGAACTGAACCCACAGCCTCGATGTTATTAGCACCAGGCTCTAACCAACACCGGTCTTTCATTCTAAACAGCTTCTCGTATTTCATCAGTTGAGGGTGTGCAAACCTGTGATTTGGTACCTGGTAGTACCTGGTTATTCCATTCCAAACTAAAATGGGTTTCTAACTCAGTCCTCTCCATTGTCTACATCTCGAGCACACCAAATGACATCCAGTCAGGGCCCATTATTTAATGCATTAACATTTATCCTGGGGAGATTCAGAATGATTCCCTAAGAGATGGGCAGTCCTGCTACGTGGAAAGTCATACCATAGACAGACTATGAATAAGTGGTTGCAAGGACAGGTGAAACTGAAGAAGGGTAGAAAACTGAACAATGAAAAAGCAAAGTGGTACATCACAGGTGTAGAACTTTTTAGCCTCTTTTCAAAGACACTTTCAAAATTTTTTTTTTTTTTATGATTTGGCTAGTTAGTGTACGTCACTGTTTTGTGCACCTTTTAAGTTCAGTTGTGTCTCTATTTCAGTCAGTTTTTCATTTCATATTTACAACATTTTCTGTTTGTATTTGTTTCAGTATTTACTATTGAGTGCTAATTTTTTTTTTCTGGGCTGTTTAGCTAATCCTTCCTATCTCCAGCACTTTCACTTATTGTTTGTACCCTCTGAATGTTGTAGTGATTTGTCTTTTTTAAAGGGTTATTTGGGAGGGGCAAGGAGGGGCAGGTTGGTTTGTTTTCAGTTTGGGGGTTTTTCGTCCTTCTTTTTAGTTTTTTGAGGGGTTTTTTTTTCTTTGGTTTTTAAGTTTTTTTAGTTTGTGGTTTTTTGTAGGGGGAGGGGTTTTACCCCCAGTTTCCTTCTTCTCCTCTTAATTTCACAGATCTACTCAAACTATTTCACCACTGAAAATGCTTTTGACTTCTTCAGGCATTTTTCTAGCAGATCTGCTGAAAGACTATCATTATCTCATCTTCAAACCATTTTGGGAGATCAAGTTGATAAACATTCATCATCATTGCAGAAAACCACATCAGTGGTTTGTATTTAGCCTCTGACAATGCCTACCTTTATTCTTCTTAAAGTTCCATTGATCTGCAAACTCTGTTTTTATTGTTAAATTTTTTTTGCAGTTTATCTCTGTCACATCAGCAGAACTAATTTTATGTTTATCCTCAATCCACAAAACTTAGTATAATTTGTTTAAATGCATCTTGCATTTGGGTGAATTACAGATAATAGTTGAAGGAATCATCTTCTGCTACTGAGGTGCCTTTTAGGCTCCTCCCCAATAAAGTCTGAAGTTTTCCTGATAAGGGAGGATCTTTGTCTATAAAATAAATGCACTTAGGGGCTGCTTTTGGACTCTTTTGGTACATTAACTTTTCTTCTGCTGAGAAGAGACTGTTGGAAATGACTACACATGCTGGGATTGCACATCTTGCTTTTTTCATTATATATGTGTGTTTTTCCTGTTCTATGGGGGACTTTGCTTTACAAGGTGATTCTGGTTTGTGTTTATTGAAATTGCTCTGAAAGGGAAAAAGATATGTCCTGTCAGCTACCATTCGTCAGGAGCCAGTTCTAATCAACAACTCCTGTATCTTACTACTTTTGGTCAACTTTCTGTTTACTTTTGGTGCTTTCTACCAGATCTTATGCGAGGCAAGTGTAGTGCAATATAGAGCCTTTCCAAGAGATCCTAGAAAGCCTGTTCTGAGGCTCAAAGCTGGCACAGTTGTGTTGTTTTATCTTTGGATGAGCAGCCCTCCATTTCTGCAGACTGCAGAGGCATCAGCCACTTCATATCTGCCACGTGTGATGACAGCCCAACCCTGCTCCTGGTGATGGAAGGCAGACTTTGTGCCATCACGGTTTTATTTGGGTTGATAATTCTCTTTCACTATCTAGGTAGTTGGAATTATTTGTGCTCTGTAACTTTAGGTACCTGACTGTGTCATTAGGCATTTCCCAAAAGTAGCAGAGACTTCTAGAAGGCTCTGTTAGAGGGATCCCTGACTTCAGCTTCACCATCCAATGACACACCCATCCATACCTTTTACTGCACCTCCCCTCCCACCCTTGGCACATGCACAGGTATTTTTTTCACTAATATTCCCCTCCAGAATAAGCTATGCAGCAGTCTGATGATGCTATTATGTGCTCTTTATGGTTCTAGACCATCTAACTAAAAGCTTCTTATACTGAATTTGCTCTTAGTGGTATTGCTATAGACAACAACATTGCTTGCAGTGCTTCTAGCACTGATTTTTTGCTACCCTTCTGAATTAATCTAATCCCACTGCTTGCTACCTGTTGGTTTTCTGAAGTCCAGGATGCAATGCAGCTCTTACACGTAAAACAAATTTTGTTGTTTGAGTCTACCAAGCCTCTATCCCATATATCCTGAATCCATGCTGGAAAATCTGACTCCCATGTATTAACTGTGTAACCACATAATCATGGTCATGCTCATGTGTACATGCTTGCACAGTTGTCACAATAGGTTTATTTACATATTATTTTATAAGTTTTTATCTTTGCTTTTTTGCTGCTTTTACTGGTTAGCATATCCCGCTCCTGAATTGGTTTTCTTCTGCAGCAGAAGTTGAAGGGCTAAGGACATCGGAGGCACATAGAGGATGTTATATTAAATGATGACTTAGGCACTTGAAAAACAGGGGAAAGGTACAAGGATTAAATTAAGACTAATGCTGATGATAGAAGTTAATCCTAAATGATAGCGCTATCAAATTTGCTCAGAGCAGATGACAAGAGAACATCTTCCAGCACTTAAAATGCTGTCTGTGTTTTAGGTAGTGCTTAATTAAGAGTGACAGTTTTGAAACTCCTATTTATAGTGTTCCATTGCTATGCCAGGATGCCAGCAGCATGACAACTTTTTCAGAAGCATGGACTTAACCCCTGAGTTTCACATTTTAAGATGACTGAACGAGCCCTTGTTCCACAGGTGGTTTTGGAGACTGTGCCCAAAGGAGGTTGTGCACACCCAGTTTGGTACCAGTCTTGCAGGTGGAGACTGATTACCCAGCTCTGTCTGTGATGGGATAGAAAGAGGACAGGCCTACAAAATCACACCTCATGCTGAGCTGGGGCACTGTCCTCGTAGCAGCAGTGCATGCTTTAGACATGCTTAGCTCTCAGAACTGAGGAAAAATGGCTTTTGTCAGGAATTCTGGCATTTTGCCAATGCCTTTAGTGTAGGAAATGTGACTGTGTCATGGCTGTTGTGCTTTCTAAGTTGGCCTGTTCATATACCCAACCACCCGACCAGTGCTTTGCACTGATAGTTTCAGATCAGCATGCTGGGTAATTCCTACATGTCCTTGTTTTTGTGAGTTTTATAAATTGCCTTACCTTTTACCTTGGTATCTCAAGCTTTATCTCAGTCTGATGGAGGGAAGTGGTAGGGGCCTCTCCTTACTGTAGCACCAGAATGGGAAAAGCCAATGGTTTGTACAAAATTCTGTTATGGGAAAGTCTGCCAGACAAAAACATTGAGAGAGGAGCCATTGCAGAAATGAACCAAATCTGCACAGCTTACAGTATGGTGCTTCAGAAAGTGATCTTCTCAATGTAGTTAATACTACAAGTTTGATAAGTACTTTGTCATATGAAATGTGCTGCCTTTCAAATAAACTCCTTCCCAGGTATGTGCTGGAGAATTTTAACAGTAGATGAAGCAAACAGGCCAATATTAAAATCGAATTCTTCTTTAGTTGCAGATTCATTCCTCCATTAGTAATTCTTTTGTAATTTCTTTCTTATGTGATATTATTCACCTTCCTGTTCTGTCCTAGTTGACACTAAAAGCACAGGAGATGATTGATACACAGTTATTAATGAAAAATGTTTTTAGATGTCTCTTAAAGGTAATGGGCAGATACCACAGCTGGCATTACAGACTTCTTTACATAAGTGTGTATTCAGGCAGCAGTGAAATAGAGTTGCATTTTCTCTTGATTTATTTATTGAGGCTGATAACTTGTTTACTAGGCTGAGTATTTGTCTTTCGCTCTGACTGATATGGAATAGCATCCAGAAGTGGTTTTCAATTTTAAGAATTATCCATAACCTATTACTGGTTTCGTTCTCAAAAAGTGTAGGATGGGGATGTGGTAATTGCGAATCATAGTCTTAATGTTACTTTTTTCCCTATTTCGTTATTCCTTTTGTCTTTCAGCATCTCTCCTTCCCTACAATCCCCATTATCCTTCATACTATTGTTTCAATGGAGTGGTTTTTTCAGAAATTTCAGCTATTTCCATGGAGGCCACTAATTGATGATGACTTCATGACTTTGGAAAAAGTATATTGTATTTGATAAAGCAAAACTACCCAAACAAAAGTTGCTGCAGGTTACTGAAATCTGTCTGCTGGTCAAAGGATGATGCGTGACCAAAGAATGTACTTTTTGCAGCCTTGCCAGTGTCAAAGCCAAGTGTGTGTTTAAGACTGGAATGTGTGTCTGGAAAGCATAGGCCCAAGCCTAGTTCTTTTTTCAAGTGGTGCTGTAAAAGTGAATTTATGCTCAGTGCTTGGGGCTGCTGGGAGGATGTGTTCCCTTCTGCAGACTGAATTCTTACTGCTTTTTTTTCTTTTTACTGCCTCCTATAGAGGCTGCAAGTCGTGCCATAGTCCAGTTTCTGGAGGTCAATCAAAGTGAAGAAGCAAGTAGAGGTTGGATGCTGCTCACCACAATCAATTTACTAGCTTCATCAGGACAGGTTAGTCTGAAACAGAAAAGCTAAAAATAAATTATGGAAAAGACAGAAGCAATAATAAAATGAACTGCATGAACACTCACTAAAAGATCTAACTATATTCTGCTTTTCTGTGTTGAGATCCTCTTTTTTTTTATACTGCCACAGGACTTCTGCTTTAGCTCCTTGTGGTTTCAGTTGCCTGAAAAAAAGTAGTTTTGAGACTTTTAATTTGTGATGTTCTTTTGAATAATGCATGCAACTTTTATTGCTGCCCAAAGGCTTCTCTTGCATACTGCTGCTTAGTGCCCCATGAGATGCATGGCACATACAGCACTTAAATAGTTCAGACCTTGACCTTTGCACACCTCACTGGAGGAGGGCCACAGCAGTTGCAAAAAGCAAGGCCAGCAGCAGTGATGAGTGGGTGGTAGTGAATCATTCCTGCCTCTGCTTCTGGTGCTGCCCTCCATCAGGGAGCTGTCTCTGGGAGTATACTGGGCAGCTGTGTGGTTTGTTATTTCTGCTCTAATCTGCCTTTGTAATTCAGCACATCATCTCATCTCTGTTTTAGTAGGTCACCAGCCTCCACGCCAATTTGTCTTTTCTTCCCACTGATGCTTTCATATTTTCTACTGCCTTGCTTCTTACGACTCCTTACACCTTCTTGCCAAGTGAGAGCATAAATTGAATAGTCCTCCTCCCACTCCCATTTCTCCTGCTACAAAGAATTGATAGCTGATGAGGGCTTGGCTGAAGGTCTTGTAATTAACTTGTTAACTTCTGTTGGCAGAGACTGACAGGTTTTGTTTCTGTCCTGTGCAATGACTGCTCTGAACTGTGGCTGTGAAGTGCTGTTGTCATGTAAATAAATCATCTTATTTTTAAAATCACTGTTTGGATAGGCACTCAAGAATAGATGGTGGCTGTGTCAACACCTCACCAAAGGTGTGAGAAAGAAACACCAGCATTTCAATCAACTGCATTATTGTTGATGTTTTGAATATATAATATGCTGAACTGGTATTTTTCTGTGTTTTCTTCTTCCTCAGAAAACTGTGGACTGCATGACTACAATGTCAGTGCCTTCCACGCTTGTTAAATGTCTATATCTGTTTTTTGACCTTCCACACGTGCCTGAGGTAGTTGGAGGAGCACAGAATGAACTACCTCTCGCAGAGCGCCGAGCGCTGCTACAGAAAGTCTTTGTACAGGTAAGAAGGGTAAAATAGGTCAGGGAATTTGCAAGAGGACTGTAAATACTTCATGTGAGCAAAGTCTAGAAACTTTTCATGTGAGCCAGGTTTTATTCTTCCTTGATTTTTAAAAAACTGATGGCTAAAGAGGACGTGGATTTTCCTGCAAGCACAGTTGAGGTTAAGTTTCACTCCTCGTCTAGTTTTTGGCTTTGACAAGTATCTCCTGCACAGAAATGCATGCAGCTCTTCTGCACAGATACTTAAAAGGAGCAACGTGTGGACTACTACTCTGTTTTCATCTAACTGGTCCTAGTATTCATTATCTTTGGCTGTTACTGATTGAAATAGATATAGTAAAAAACATTAGTCTTGATAATAAAGCAGTGCTCTCGAATGAACTGACTGGAATGGGTGAGGTTTCAAACCTCCCCCTCCATTTGCAGACAGCCTCCCTCCAGTTTTCTTAGGGAGCCTGAGCTTTTCCTACTCAAGATGCAAAAGATCAGACATCCTCAAAACATACCGAAAAGGGAGTGTGACGTAGTAGCTTCACTTGTACACAGCTTCATTTTGTCTTGGTTTTGGTAATTAGGAAATTCAGATCCAGGTGCCAGTTATTCAGGTAGGTCTGCAGTTTTGCTGTGGCCTTTCCTGACAAACTTAATTTGACCAAGATGTTATGGTTGCTGCTCTGCCAACAACCCATCAATAGCCTTCTTCCTGCATTAGGGATACAGCAGTTTGCCTCACAGAACTTCTCTCCCAGTGCAGAATTTAGACCTGCAAATTAGGCAACTGGCAGATTCTCCAAGAATGGAATATACTGGTATCCATGCAAATATGCTGTGTCAGCCTAAAAGATTCAAACTCTGTTTCCAGTCATCTGATAAGCACTTTAAACTGAACTGGGACTTGAAATAACCATGTGTCAAATAACCTTGTCTTGTGCTCGGAGTACAGAAACACACAAAGGAAAACAGCACATTACCTTTTTTAATGTGTTTTCTTCATGGAAGAATGTTTCACCTTTTAGTAAGTCTAGGCAAAACTAGCAACGATAGAAGTATTAATGCTAGTTGTTTCATGACTTCCTGTTTCAGATCCTAGTAAAATTGTGCAGTTTTGTGTCCCCGGCGGAAGAACTGGCTCAGAAGGATGATCTCCAGCTTCTATTCAGTGCAATAACCTCGTGGTGCCCTCCCTATAACCTGCCTTGGAGGAAGAGTGCAGGAGAAGTACTAATGACCATATCTCGTCATGGCCTTAGTGTCAATGTAGTGAAATACATCCATGGTATGTGTCTTTCATCAGTATTATTTATTGGGATTTTTTTGCTGCTCTTCTTTCATGGTTTTCTTATTTGGGAAATAGACATGAAAATAATAGGGAAGCTTCCAGGCTTTTAGTTTGGACATGTGCTTGTTTATGTACAGGTAATGTTTCTGAGCCCTTGTGTAGTGAGAGAGGTGATCTTAGCTGAGTCTGTCTCATTCACATTTCAATTTAACCTGGAGAGATCATTTCCTCTCATGTTTCAGTCTAGAGTTCATGATAAGCAAAAGGAAAGGCTTTCAGTAACTTTAGTAACTGCCTGTATTGAAAAATAGTTACTGTGAAGATGCATTAATTCTTAACAGGCAGCTGTCTTCCTCCCCTGTGGTCCAGCTCAGCTTTCCCAACCCAGGAATGTTGTTTTGAGGGCTTGGCCCATGGAGGCTCTTTGCTTGGCTGAGAACCATACCTGTGCTGGATGGCTTTGGAGCCCCTATGTTCTCACTGACTGGATTGCTGACACTTGTCAGCCTGCATTTCTTCTGCCAGGCTCTCATCTTCCCCACATTGCCTTACAGATTACAGATCAAGGATTTTGTGCGTCCTGAAGGCCAAGTTAAAGTTATCTCATGGGCTTAATCCAGCCTGTAATTCACCAAATGAATGAAGCATCCGGACTCATTCCACTTTGTCTCCTGTCCGTTTTTTAAGACAAGTAGATGCTGGCTACTTGTCTTAAAAGTAGCAGCTTACAGCTGGCATGGAAGCTGTAGTGTAGAGGGACGTTTTTGTAGCTGGTTACAGATTTTGGTAGCTAAAAAAAGTAGTACTTTACTCATCCTCTGTCTTTGCAAGGAGCTGGTAAAGGGGCAGGTGCCAAGCTGGTTCACAACAACTTGCAGATGAAAACCAGTGTTGGAGAGGATATTAGCTGCCTGGAAGCAGCTTTGCATACAAATTATTCTTTGCATTAATTGAAAACTGTGTGGGTGTTTGGGTATGTAGGACTTGAGGTAAGAAATCTGATAAAATATGTTTCTATATTATATTTAAGGCTTTTAGACTGTAGGGCTACATTGGAAGCATTTGTTTTTAAATTGGACTGGCTATTGGAGTGAACTAACATCCTTATACATTTTAGCAGTGTGGAAAAAAAAAACCTACTGGAAAAAAAGAAACCCACAATTTTGGGTTGCTCACACCCTGAGAAGCAAGTAGCTACAAGGCTCTGTGGAATCATTTTGATAGTTTATTAAATACATCACTCTGCTCCCACATACTTCACAGAAAATTTCACTCTGTGTCTTTTCTTGTGTTAGCAGTGTGTTTCCAATTCCAGTCAAAAAGATGTGAATGTACAGTATCAGTCAAAAGCACAGCATAGTCACCATTTGAGTGTTTTTAGACAGGACTTACAAGGTGATAGGCTTCTGATGGGCTTTTGATGAGTGTAGAAGGTGTATGTATATGTGTGAAGATGTTATTAAGTGCAGCAAAGAAAATAACTGGAGTTTTGACTGTCATTTGGCATATTACAGCTGCTACCATTATTACTTCTCTATGGGCTTGATCCATAGAGGTGTGAAACTGGCATGTGAAAAGATACTCTAGGTTCTTTAGAAAGTGAAATAGAGTCTTAAAAAGAAAACAAATCAGCATTGCCTCTTGCTTTTTGATTAAAAAATTGAACCTGACTTAAGAGATAACATCTGTCACAAGGCTCATCTTGTATTCAGGAAAAATTTAAGATATTTCATCATATGCAAAGGAGCATCTTTTCACCCTCTCATGCTCTGATTTAATCTCTGGGAAATTTTGTTATCAGTCTAGCTGGAAAGATTTGTGCTTGTGTTGTGCATGCTGCAAAGTTAAAATAGCAAAAAATTAAAGGGAGCATCTTGAAAACAGAGTGCAACTTAAAATCTCACCATAGATTTGGGAAAACTTTTTGTTACTGACTTAGTGAACTGATGGAATGTGAGAATTATGCAGGGCAAGACAAGCTGTCTCTCTTTGATGCCAACCAGAGTAGGAATAAGATTACATGGTGTTAAGGTTTATAAGTAGGGTTTTAATAACACTTCAAGTCAGTGCATTGTATAACTTTGTGTTTTAAAAGAAAAAAATACGGTTTATAATTACTTATGGTTGCCATATTTTTATTCTGTTGTCTGGTCAGACATTCTAGGTAAAAATTTGTACTCCTTACAAGAGTAAAGGTTGTAAAAGGGAGGAAGGGGTGGGCAAAAAGAGGTTAGGGTTCTGATCCAAAGCCACTTGAGAATCCTTCTCATCCTCAAATGATATTAAGTGTTCTGTGACAAGAGATACTTAAATAAGTTACCTTATTGCTGTGTTTTGTGTGTTAGCTATGTTTCTTGCTGTCAGTAATGTCAGTAAAATCCTGTATTTCTCCACTGCAATTCTTTTCAGAAAAGGAATGTTTGTCCACGTGTGTCCAGAACATGCAGCAGTCTGATGACCTTTCTCCCCTAGAAATAGTTGAGATGTTTGCTGGACTTTCTTGTTTTCTCAAGGATTCCAGTGATGTATCCCAAACGTTGTTGGATGATTTTAGGATATGGCAAGGATACAATTTCCTCTGTGACCTTCTCCTCAGGTAAGTGAAAGTGCTTGAAGAAATGCAGACAGATCACTGAGCTTTTTCAAAAATGTTTTCTTAATAAAGAGTGGATGAATATGTTTAAACAAATACATGATTATAGATCATAATGGAATGAAGCTTTTAGGACAAAACCATTGAATTCTGTGCTTCTCTCCATTTGTGAAACTACAGTCTTTATATTTTTGTTCTTTAATACTGGTTTATTCCTAAATGTTTCTTTTTTCGTAAAGAAAGCAGTTACTTAAAAACAACTGGTACTAAATATTTAGAGAGAATCCAGAACATAAAATTTTGGCTGCAACTAGTGATTTTTGAATTTGGTTGGAGTTTTTGTTTTGTCTAAGGAGATGATTTAGTGATGGGCTTGGCAGTGTTGGGTTAACAGCTGGACTCAATGATCTTGAAGGTCTTTTCCAACCTAAATAATTCTATAATTATATTATTGTCTTATCATGCTTTCATAATGAAAAATTGCATATGTAAATGTGGTGCATGCTATGAGGGAATAATTTAATTTTTTTAATTAAAAATACTTCTAAGCTGCTAATGGATTAAAAATTATGGTAATGAAAATGCCTGCCCAAAATCCCTTGGGTGCATGAGCTATCCATGATCTCTTTTGTTCTTTCCATGAAAAAAACTTCTTTTATTTTCTGACCGAGAAAGAAAAGTGTGTTTTTTGCTTTATTTGTGTAAAATCTGTGGGCAGTCTATGTTGCTTTATTTGGATATAAAATTCTGAAGCAGAATGTTTAGCTGTTGCTATTGTAAAATAGATATATTTTACAAATCCAAGGTACTTCTGGGTAACTGTAAGTGTACACCTAATGAAGTACATTTGGGTCAAAGATGCTTAAGACATTATTACTGAGAAACGTTAATGTTGTTATCTCCCTATTTTTTGATGTTAGTATCAAAATATTTGAATTAAATCTTCCACTATGTTGTATACTTCTGAGGGGGATTTGTTTTAAATGGACACCAGACATAGACATGGCATTTGAAATTTTTAATCACACTTAAAATTACTCATAGGTTACCTTCGGTGCCACAAAAGCTAAAGAACCTGTTAAGGAATTGTTATTTCTCTTGTTCTTTAAGTGGAGTTTTGGAGTATGTTATAGTCACTAATGCATTAATTCAAAGCCGTTTAATTCAAATGCAATTGCTTTCCAGAAACTTTGAGGCAGAGTTTAGGGGAAATATGAGGGGAACATGCTGTTGTGTTACATGTTGAGGTACAAAAGTGATTCTCTGTAGATGAAGTGTTTTAAACAAGTTCTCTCCTGAGCTTGCTCATCCTTAATTTAAAGACTGGGGGATCCCTGCCAAATGGATAGGAAGACTGGGGATTATTTGATGTCTCACTGAAAAAGGAGGACACCTGGGATGATCAGGTGACATCAGTAAAGTTTAATAGCATAGGAATATGTCATCATCATGTCTTGCTGAGGTGGTTTTCTGGAAGAAAATAGTTCTTTTCAAAAAACAATGATCTTGAATAAGCCCATGTACTGATCAGTGATGGACCACAATAATGTATTGTCCGTGTTTTGGCTCAAACCTACCCACAAAGACTTGGTCAGCTCTGGGGCGCTTGTGTGAAATAACTCTCATGTGAGGGTATGAAATCTGGACACTGGGTCTCGAGCTGCAAAGAGGAAAGGCTTTGGAGCTGGAAAAGCAGAAGGATGTATGAAGATGGTGGCTCAGTAAGAAATTCCAGATCTGTGAGGACAAGAGGAGCACTTTGGTAATTTCACCTGGATGATGTGAAAGGGCAGGGCATGTGGAGGATTAGTGGAACGATAATAGGTGAGCTCAGTGCTTCATAGTGACTTTCAGGGAGGTTCCTTCCTCAGCCACGTCTGACTGAGAAGAAGATGGAGGATGCAGAATGAGCTGCTTGTAAAGGGCTCCCACAATCACTTGTCAGCAAGAAGCAAAACAGATCGCACTGCCTGAGTGAATAGAAGAATGTGATCCCCAGCTTACCCCCGAGATCTACGGAGTTAGTACATAGTTAAACATGGATTTGTTTGTGGTGAAGGAGCAGGAATATGAGGATGGCTTTATGATTCAGAGTTGGTTTTTAGGGTTTAATCTGCTGGTGTGTTCCTGTCAGTAAACAGTGGTTGGAATGGGATGTTAACATTTCCATTCTTTTGTGTTCAAAGGTGGTAAGAGTTTGTTGTTCTAGTGAGGGTGCTTCATCCCGTGCTTCTAAGTGCTAGGCCTTTACCAAGATACCATTTTAATAGCACAAAATGTTCACTCTCAAAGTGGCAGATGTAATCTAGCAAGTTAATTACAGATCTACTTAATTACAGACTATCCATGTACTTTCCTGTACAGTTATTTTCATGTCTATGAGAGGATTTTTAATGTAATTTTCATGTCTCTTTTCATGTCTCTTGGTTTTTAGCAGAACTTGTTGAGCTCAAGAAGAGGTAAATTCCTATGGCAAATAACTGTTTGCTCTTATAAGTCCAACTTTTGACTGACCTCATAATACGACATTTGAACATGGAAAATACTGCTGGAATAAGGCACTAAAACTGGTCTCTAAACTGATAGAATAAAACAGATCTTAAAGTGATTTGGGTTCAGATAAACTAGTGCTGCTAACTTGATCCTATTGTATTTTCTTTAGATTAGAACAGGCAAAAGAAGCTGAATCTAAGGATGCTTTGAAGGACTTAGTTAATTTGATAACTTCCTTAACAACATACGGTGTCAATGAATTAAAGCCAGCTGGTGTTACCACTGGAGTACCTTTCCTGCTACCTGGATTTGCAGTCCCACAGCCTGCAGGCAAAGGTGAGTCTGGTTTTTCTCTGTTTGCTTTTTTGTCATTCTAAATGCAAATGACAAGATGCAGAGCAACTGTGTATTCCACAAACCTTCTGCAACCAAGTCTAGGTTCTTTATCTAAGATTGTATATCAAATACTCTGTTATTTTGGTCTCAAAGATTTTATTTTGGGGTTGATGTTTTTTCTACCCGAAGAAGAAAGCTTAGGGCTTTTGTCTTTGAGGATAGGTCCAGCCTCTTCACTGCAAAGCTGACAGTTTTCTACATGGAGATTTGAAGAGATTATCTTACCGGAGAGGTGCACTGATTTGATTTATGGTATTTTAAGCTGCTCTTACTAAACTGATATGAAGGGCTGATGTGCTAATCCTTCCCCCACCCCAGTTTGCTTTCTGTTAGCTTTAGTCAGGCAAATGTAACTCGTGAGCTCATCACCAGTGTGATCAGATTGATAAAATCTGTGGTGTGCTTGAAACCACAGTCAATTAAGATTTGGAGATAAGGTTGAGGAAATCTTGGGGGAGAAAAGATTGTATAAAAACAAACTTATGTTTCGTATCCTGTGCATAAACTTATAATTCAGATTAGTCTTGTATGCAACTAAGGAGTTTGGAATTTATTAGTGACTGTGGAGCTAGTTTGTTGAACTTCTTATATATAAGATATACCACTGCACAAAAAAAGTTTGTTATGGGATTGCAATTATAGATTTATAGACTAATGAATATACATCCTAGGTTCCTTGGACATTGACTTCCTTTCTCTGGTATGGAGAGAGTTCATTGTTCTTAGGAATTGTTTTTGCACTAAATAGAGAAAGAAGGTGAACATTCAGAGTTTAATTTCTCCATGTTTTGATAATAATACTGATTTTTTTAGGCTTTTCTGATACAATATTATGAAAGACCCATGGTCTGTTGCAATCTGTGAAAGTTTTTTAACTTCGTGGTAATTGTCATGACATCTCTGTTCCTTTTACTTGCTTTTCATAATGTTGGCAAATTGCCTCTTTTTGAAGACTTTTCTTAATTTACTCATTTTCTCCATTACTTCTGTTTAAATCCTTTTAGTTCTTGAACTCTGAAGAACTGGTTAGAATTTGATTTCTTCAGGGGTCCTCCTAATAATCAAAAATAGTTTATTAATCTGCTTGATTGCCTGGAACAACTATTGATACTAAGTTAGAATAGAAATAGTTGTATCTGACACTACTATGTTACTGTCACATTTAATACGTTCTAAATCCCCTCATTTGAACATTTTTCATAGTAAAGCAAGCATGTAAAGAAGTCCTTTTAGGAAGAACTGAGTGTGACTTACAAGGTTACTAATATTCTTCCAGATGTGAAATTGTTCCATGTTCATTTACAAGGGAGTTTTCTCTTGCCTTCTGGAGAAATACTGACATGGAAGGTGGGGAGGCTAGGCATGAAGATAATTGAATTTACTGTTCAACCGAACAACTTAGTTTACAAAAATGAAGAGAGTAGTGTGTCATAGAGAATATGTAATAAATAAGAATTTTTTGTTTACGAAAGGGTTTTCAACAGGATTAACAGTTGACATATACCTTTATTTGAAAAAAAAAAAAAAGATTTAATTGTTAAAACATCCTAAATGCTTTGTTTGGAATGTCTTTGAAGTTTTCACTCTTGACTGTTTATTTTGTTAGTTATTTTTTACCATTAGTAGTTTTGTGTATCATGGGATCTGTCCACTGTGTCTTGTACTATTCCTACAGAAGTTGAAAAAGTTAAATTTAAGGCATCTTTTGAGTAGAATGAGAATAATATCTGGCCATAGAAAATTTTGGGGAGCACTCATAAATGATGCATTCTTTAGCTGAGTGAATGAGATTTTAATCAACTTGAAAGGTACTTACAAGAAGAAATGTGACTGAGCTTTAAAGATGTGAGGTGTTTGTGTGCTAATATTAGAGCTACTTTATGCTTTTCAACTTTCCTTGTGTTTTAATTCCTTAATTGTTAATAGTATTGGACCCTGCCAAAGCTTTTTGTTTCTCAGCTGCAAGGGTTGTGTTCTGCATTATGGAATACAGAACGTATCACTGTTGGTATGAGTTCTCCTGTGGCCTGGGTACATGAGTGGCAGGCTTTGTTTTGTCTCTAGGACTGTATCCCATGTACATTTTAACACTAAATCAGTGTATTTATCTATTTAAAAGTTATCTTTGATTAGCATCTTTAGTTGCTTACATAAACTCTTTCTATCAAAGATGAAGATGCCATCTTAAAGAATAGGTTGTTGAATTTGCTGTGTAAGTGGTTGTGCAGAGGCTTTTTTGAACTTAGTTTTAATGATTTCTTATTAAAAGTGACCTCATACACTGGTATTTAATTCCCACTTATTAAAATGCATGGATCATTATTAATAAGTGTATTCATTGTTTATGATGATTAAGAACTTTCTCTTTCCTTTTTCCTCCCATCCCACTTTGTTTCCTGATTTAGGTCATAGTGTGAGAAATATTCAAGCATTTTCTGTCCTCCAGAATGCATTTTTGAGAGCAAAAACCAACTATCTAGCACAAATCATCCTTGATGCCATCACGAATATTTATATGGCGGACAATGCCAACTACTTCATTTTGGAATCGCAGCACACATTGTCTCAGTTTGCAGAGAAAATTCCTAAACTTCCAGAAGTGCAGACCAAATACTTTGAGATGCTGGAATTGGTTGTCTTCAGCTTGAATTACATACCCTGTAAAGAACTGATCAGTGTGAGCATCCTTTTAAAATCCAGCACTTCTTTTCAGTGTAGCATCATTGCCATGAAGACACTCCTGAAGTTCACCCGTCATGACTACATCTTTAAGGATGTCTTCAGGGAAGTGGGGCTTCTGGAGGTGATGGTAAATCTTCTTCATAAATATGCAGCCCTTTTGAAAGATCCCACTCAGGCACTGAATGATCAAGGTAGTGTGTCCCTTTCCATTTTGCTAATACTTGTCTTTTTTGGCTGGAAATAGTGGAGTCTAACATTTAGGAGAAATGAGAGAGTCAGAACATGTACCTCAAGGGCTGAATTCTGTTGAGGAATGCTGTGCCATCTTAAAAGCTCATTGGAATTGCTTCTCTCAGTTTCTTGAGAGTAGCTCGAGGGTAACTTTAATGAATGATGCTGTATGAATGCAAAGTAGTAGGAGCTCATATTTTCCTTTTTAATTTTTTTTTTGATGTACTGGTTCAATATTTGTTACTTAATGTGAAAAAAGTAAAGGAGCAATATATAGCATCAATGTTCTTCCTAACAAAAGGTACTTTGTTACTTTGTACCTTTGTGTTTAGCCTCAGCTTTGAAAAAATACTATAGAGTGCATATTTGAGCTCTTAATAGGGGACTTTTTTTATAATCTGGGTGTACATTGTTCTAAGCATTAAAAAAAAAATTCAGATTAATTATCTCCACGCTGGACCATCCCAGATAAGTTGCACAGCTGCTAGGCCTGCAAAACAGGCTCTGCCATGTGCCATAGGAGCACACATGCACACACAGACAATTTCTTTTACATTCTTCATTCAAACTGCAATCGAGCTGATGTGCATCTTATTAAAAATTAATATGTGACACTTCATTTTTAACCATAACTGCTGAATGTTTCTGTTGGGTTTAATTGTAGGAAGCTTCATTAGTGAGTGGTAGGCGTAGGTTAGTTAGAAAGTTTTGTTGCCAGCAACTCCACTGAAAAACAATCAGTTCTCATGTTCCTGTAAATAAACGGATGAAGTTTTCATCTAAGTAGGGTGCTACCTAGGTGCACCTGGCCTTGTGTTGAGATTTACTTTTTATTAGAGTAATTTAAAATAACAAAACCCCACTGTTTTTCCTGGAGTGTTACTCTGTGTGTACTGTGCCACTTGCAGTGTTGGTCTGTTATACCTGTTGAGCAATCAGCATTTTTGCTATAATTTTGTGAGCATAGTTTTGTAGGGTTTGTGTAGAATTTCTCTCTACATACTGAAAACTGAACAAGAACAGATGCAGTTAATCTTCAACTGGTGTAATTTTGTGGCTTGAAGGAACAATAGCTGCAATATCAGGCACTCACAGTGGAGCTCAGTGCTCTGAAATTGCTGTTTAAATTCTTGTCTTTATAAAATTAACTTTTCATATGATTCATGGTTAAACTTTCCCAGGAATGCACGTGTAGACTAAATTTCAACTTGCTTTGGAAAATGGTGGGGCTGCATGCTCTCTGGGGAAGCAAAGAAAATAAAAGTTTTTGTTGGTGGAAAGTATCAAGAAGCATATTTGAAAAGAGCAATATTTTCTATGACTTTAGCTTCTGAAATTTTTTTGTAGTGGATTCACGAAACAGTTCATTTGAGGACCAAAAGCAGCTGGCTTTATTGGTTATGGAGACCCTGACAGTACTACTACAAGGATCAAACACAAATGCAGGTGAGTAAAGAGATTGTTGTCAAGAAATGTATAAAAAAGTGACTCCAAAAATCACGTCTTGACTTCCTATCTTCAGGCCAGTATTCAAATACGCTGAAATACACTTTCTCTCTGGTCACGCTTTCCCAGCAAAGAGAATAGACAGAATAACCTAGAGTGCATAAAATAACGGAGAACAAGATAGTGTTTAACTTGAATTTCTTTGGTATTGTTTATTTGAAGGCGAACACCAGATCCCATCACTCTTCAGTAGTTCCATAATAATTCATAGTAGTGCTTGTAACACTGTTTGGGTATTTAAAAATTTAAGCACATAATTAGAAATGTAGTTCAGTGTTCATTGTGTCATGTCTACTTAATGTAATGCCTGTATCTTTAGGTAAAGATTACTTTTTATTTTTGAAGAGTTATTCCCAGTCAGTATGTACAAATAGGGCTCTGTTACAATTGTCCTTTTCTAAATCAGGCAGTTTTGTATTATGTATTATTCTTTATTAACCAAGGCTTAGTGACTTTGGAACTGTGGTAGTGCCCACCTGCCTTGTGACAAATCCTTGGCTGCTGTTAGATGCTGCTCCTGACCTCACCTAGGAAGCATCAGTCAGCCATCAGGACCTCCCTGCTGCTTCTCAGGACTGATTTCATCTCTGAATAAGCACTGGAGAAACAGCAGTGGCAGTGTAAAAGACATCAACACTTTGGGTTGATGCCACATATGTTGTTTCTGAGGAATCTTGGAGGGTTCAAGAGTTCATTTCATCAGTAGCTCTCTCCCAGTTCAGGAGTAGGACAGAGCATACAGGAGCTGAGAAACTATTTCTCACAAAGTTTGGCTGCTGCCTGTACTGGGATGTGAGCACGGTGGCACTGTGTCCAGAGGCCAGCAGCGGTTATAGGTCATCACAGAAGCATGAGTAGGCACAGCCTTGCAGTGATGCATACCACACTCAGTGCTTGGTTTCTGATCTTAAAGCAGTGTCTCTGATCAGCTTTCCATGTTATTGCATGACTACATTTCAACAGGAAATTTGGGTGTCCAGACCCACACAGGTTCACCGGGTAGCTGAGAACCTACTCTGAGAGTGGGAGAAATATAAAATGTTACCCCAGTCTCTATGAAAACCTGACCACAAAGGACATGGGCTTTACCTGTGAAGGGGTGCAACAAACTCACCTGTCTGAAGGTCTGAGGCCTCTCCTTTTGCACTGAATCCATCTCTGATCCAAAGGACATCAGAGAAAGCAGGAGGCAGGAAATGGATAGTGGGATTAATGTTTGTATATATATGTCAGAGGGAATCAACTTGTTAATCCTGAATTTGGTGGTTTAAACTGCTCTTTGAGTTTGTAGTCACATGGAAAATTATTCCTTTTAATGTAGTAATGCAGCATTGATCCATTTCCCCGGTTAGTTTCCATCTTCAGTAATTAACATAGGGCAATGCTCTAGGTGCTGACACTGTACTAAACACGCATTATATATGCCATATATATTCTACTTTGGGGTTTGTAATGTTTTCAGAATCGATTTTCATATAATTTTTGGTTCTTGCATTTGCCAGTAAGCTTGAAAACCATTGTTTGACTTAAGCTTAATCTTACAGAGATAAGTCTTGCCACAAAAAAATCTTCTGCAGAATCTTACAAATGATGTGGATAGACTGGACCACTTCTCAATCAGTGCTCCTGTCCAGAAACATCCCAGTTATATTTTTAGTTCATATTGCATTTGGGTCATTGCTAAATGTAAGATAAACACTACCCTAAACCAGAACAGTATGTGATCTTCATATAACATGGCGGGTTTGGTACATTTTTTATTTCATCCTGAGATGCTTTTTTGGCCTCCAGCATGAAAAGAGTAACTGCTGTTGGAGTAACAGAATTATTGAGGAAATACTTAGAGCTGACCCCCATCCTTGTCCATAATGCCTTTAGTGAAAAATTTTGTCAGAAGACAAGTTCTATTTTTGTGTTAAGAGAAGAAAAATAGTAGTAAATCATTACCCATCCATAGAGCTTAAACTTCACCCTTCATTCTATAGAAATGAAATGAAAAGAAGCAGCTTTGGTGTTGTTTTGTTGTGATTATTTGCTGCCGGTTATATTTTGCTTACTCTTAAAGACTTAACCCTGTCACTCTCTTTCCGAGCAGGCATTTTCAGGGAGTTTGGTGGTGCCAGGTGTGTGCACAACATCGTGAAGTATCCGCAGTGCCGCCAGCACGCCCTGATGATCATCCAGCAGCTGGTGTTGTCCCCCAGTGGAGAGGATGACATGGGCACCCTGCTGGGGCTGATGCACTCGGCCCCTCCTACGGAACTGCAGCTCAAAACTGACATCCTAAGGGTAGGTGAAGGGTTCTTCTCCAGCACTCTTGCTCCAAAAGTGTGGTTCCAAGAGAGAAAACACTGAGAAGGGCATTGGATTGAGCTGTACTTTATGTAGATTGACTCTGGAGTTGAAAAACATATATTTGATCCATGGTTTTTTATTTTCTACATCTCTTCATGGTAGGCTTCAGAGATGTAGATGAGTGAGATGTAGGGAGATGTAGGCCAGTGAATATGTTTTTTTAGCATCACCACTTTTGTGGATAGAAAATGAGGTTCTGCAGTTATGATAATTTTTCCTGATGTGGTCTTATTCAGTTAAAAGAAATGGGAATATGTATGAAAAAAACAGCAAGCAAGTAACATACATTTATTTTCAGCACTGCCTTGCATTTTCTGTGCCATCGTATTTTACCAATTTGTATCTATGAATGCTGAAATAATTAATATAAATGCAAATTATAATGATCACACTAGAAGATAAAGCTGGAGAACTTGCTTGCTTAAGCAAAATAGTGTAATAGTAAGAATGTAAGGCTGGGAATGGAGGAATAAGCTAAAAACCTCTTGTCGGTTTCCTGTTGCATTAGGTGTTTTGTTTGCTAATCTAGACCCACAATTTTTTCTCAGAATAGCTAGTTTTTTTCTTTTTTTAATTGACAAAACACTGATTTATTTTAGGGTAGAAAAGCAGAGGCAAGTAGTAGAAGGCAAATGAGTCTTAATGTAGAAAACCCGGACATGTAGGTTCATCTCTGTTCAAAGGAGCTGTAGTATTTCTCTGGCAGATGAGCAGCTTCATATTATTCCAAAAGACAGAAAGGAAAGCTAGTAGTAAAATTATTCATTTACTGTGTAATGACTGTGAAACTCTTCAGTAATTTTTGAGCATGTGTTTATTCACCATACTAAAGGGGAGAAAAAAGATATTGCAGTTCCCCAGAGGATTTAACAGAAAATCAGGATTTCTGTCTTTCTCTTGACCTGTTGTACTTGTCTTCCATTGGTGCTGTTCTCAGGAGTTTTGGTTATGGAACTGACAGCCCAGAACAGTGTGGTGATGTGTCTCTTACTGTTTGTTCAAGTTTGTCAGGAAGGGAGATACTGCCTTCAGAGGAATGACAGTCTTGCTATTTCACTACCCATCTTCTGAGTGCTTAAAAAAGCAGCCTGATTCTGAAGAAGTAAACTTTTGGTCATGGAAAATTCCTCCTGGCCTATTTTTCTGTATCAATAATGTTTTTCTGTTGTTTATGATGCTTTCTGTAGGGAGACTCTTTCTTCTATATCCATACGTGTGTCAAACTTCCCATGACAGGTGATATTTTTGTTTGGTTTTTGGCTGTGTGGAGGGGCTTTGCCATCCCCTGATTTCACAGATGAGTACTATTCTCTAGTACCTAAGTTGATGTGTTTTCTGCTGTTTATACCATGGCTTTGCATTTATTTGTTCAGCAAGTAAGGTTTTATCTACTTTTGTTCCTCTCTATGGCTTATTTTTGAATAGAAACTTCTAAAATGTTGTCTCAGTCTCAATTCAGAGATTTATAGAGGAAAGCTAAAAATAAGTGGGCTTATTTGGCTAATTTTTACTGCCTGAATTTGCTAACTGAGTTGTTATATTTGAGTGCCATTGAGGCTTCATAGCTGCCAGGTACTTTTGCATTGTTGATTTCTAGGAGACTGGAATGCTCCAAGGTTTAGATTTCTCATTGCTGCAAGAAGTCATTTACCTGCTTTTGTTTGAAGTTGTTTGTGAAGTGTGATGGCAGGGAAGATTCCTTTGTAACAGATACTCTCCACCTTGTCACTAAGAGAATTACATGGCAGTTTTGGGTTCCATTCTGGACTTGGTCAGGTCTTTTCTGTTGGAAGGTAATTTCTTATTTTTAAATAAGGGGCAAAGTTCTACTTTTCCCCCTCCTCTTTTTCTTTCTTTGGTAAACTTTTGAGTATGAGAATTTTTATTGATCTTCAGAGACTTCAGGCATTACCAAATTCTGACAAATGACACAAAGATTTTGCTAGCACAACAATGGTTTTTGAACAAAAATGTTCCTACCTCTTTTCCAAGCTGTTTGTAATGCTGCTGCTTGTTGCTGCTGTTGTTTCCCTGTTTTGATGGTTTGTTTTGTCCACAGGCCCTACTCTTGGTGCTGAGGGAGAGTCACCGCACAAGAACAGTTTTTAGGAAAGTCGGTGGATTTGTGTACGTCACATCTTTACTCGTTGCCATGGAAAGATCTTTGTGCTCACCACCTAAGAATGGCTGGGAAAAAGTAAACCAGAACCAAGTGTTTGAACTGCTTCACACTGTGTTCTGCACATTGACTGCAGCAATGCGCTACGAGCCAGCCAACTCTCACTTCTTCAAGACAGAGATCCAGTATGAAAAACTGGCAGATGCTGTTCGACTACTTGGCTGCTTCTCAGAATTAAGGAAAATAAGTCCCTTGAATGTCTTCCCTTCAAACACACAACTGTTTCAAAGACTTTTGGATGATGACCTAATATCCCTGGATTCTGTGTCACCTACTCTAAGACACTGCAGCAGACTTTTTATTTACCTCTACAAGGTAGCAACAGATTCTTTTGACAGGTATGAACTTTGCTTTTTTTTTTTTCTTCCTTTTCTTTCATCTTCTCTGCCTGCCCCATGCCAGTGTTCCCCAAAATAGTTCTCTTCAGATATCTTCATTGCAGGCTTTTGTATTTCCATTTTAATCTACTTCTTTCTTCCTTCACTCCACTGAGAGGAGGATAAGGTGTCAACATCTGACCAAATAATGACTTAGCTTGCTGATGTTCTCCAGGGGGTGCGGCGTTCTCTCTGATGTTGGATGTTTTTATCGTGGCAGCAGTTAAGATAGAGATACCAGTTCATGGTTATATTTGATGTGTTGAAGCAACCTGTTGTTTGGTAGGCTGACAGGTTGCATTATCATCATTAGGACTACTAGATTTTTACGCTTTTATTAAGTGAAATGAAAATTCAATTGTTGAATGTCATCTCTTAACTTCATGTTTCATTTGATATGGAGCTTTAAAGTATAATACCATGATTAATCTAGAAACATAGGATCATTTAGGTTGGAAAATACTCTTAAGATCAGGTCCAACTGTAAATTTGGCACTACCAAGTCAACCACTAAACCATGTCCTTGAGTGCCACATCTATACATCTTTTAAAGACCCCCAGGGATGATGACTCAGCTAGCTACATCTGAGGGCAACCTTTTCCAATGCTTGATAACCCTTTTGGTGAAGATTTTTTTCCAAGTATCAAATCTAAACTTCCCCTGGTTCAACTTGAGGCCATTTCCTCTTGCCTTTTGGCTAGTTATTTGGGAGAAGAAATGGACATTCTACTGTTATGACGCTCTCAAGTAGTTTCAGAGACTGATAAGGCCTTCCCTATGCCTTCTTTTCTCCTTGGTAGCACATAAGACTGACATCTTGTTTTATGTGGATTTATTTGTTCTTTAAAGTTCTAAGTAGTCTGTAAATTATTGGGTTTTTAAATTTAACTGGGAGACACTCCCAGAGTTAAACAACTAGAATTTATATTATAGTGAGACTCGAACAGAAATGTGTCTTAAAGTTGGTCAAAAATGACTACAAAACTTTGTGAAGTATGTATTGAATATTGACTTGTCTTAAAGTAGTTTTTGCCCACAATTTAAGGTACAAAACGTGAAACACAGACCTAAGCTTCATATCTGGGATTTTGAAACTATTTATACCCCAACCTTTGAATGCATGTGACCCTGTTCTAATAAGATGGACCATCTTGCCCCCAAAGCATGTCTTAATGCTTTTCTCTTCTTTAAAGAAAATTTTAAAAACTAACAAACCAACAAAAAAATCACCCTAACACACGCACATACACACTCAACTCTCACACACTCTACCAAAAAACCAACTTCAGAAATTAGTTTATTTAATCTCATTTTAAAGCATTATTAAAGCATTCAGGTAGCAGGAGGACAGTTCGTATTAAGAATGTGTTACTCATACTGTGGAATTTGACACTTGGCTAACAGTAGAGAATGAGGAAACAATGGGGTAAGTAGATCCCATGGTGACGTTGCATAACATACACACTAAGTTCCTTCTTCATTTTTTAGCTGTTCTTTTCAGTGATTTTTCCTTTTTTAAATTTTCTGTTCATCATTCAGTATTGAATTTACATTGACTTTATTTCTTCCCCCTGTTTGTTGTACCTAATTTACTGAAGCTTTACTTTCTCCTCCGACTTTCTGCTGTTGAACATTGAAAGGTGTTCTGCTTTGCTGGTATCAGTAAATCTCAGCAGAGCAATGAACAAGCAGTTCAGAGTCACACCACAATACCTGTGCACACTTTGCATGTCTGTGTGTTCACCTGAGGCTGTCGTTCAGCTTGTCCTTTGTCATCCATGTTGTTTGTGAAGGATGGATCCGAGTAATGATTTTATTGGTGCTTTTGTAAAACTAACAAGCTTATGGCCTCTGGTTTCTTCTCTAACCTCTCTGTCCTACCCCTGTCTGTTTTGTCTGTAGTCGTGCAGAACAGATCCCTCCTTGCCTGACAAATGAGACTTCTCTCCCCTCTCCTTGGGGTACGCCAGCTTTGTCCAGGAAAAGGTACCGACCCTTCAAAGAGAAGCTGATTTTGTTTCCAATTTTTCTCTCTCGCTGTTGTGTTTTATTTTTGGAGGGAGGGATGTTTCTCTTAAGTTGCTATTCTGAGGAGTGCATTTTCATTTGTGTGCTTACTGGTTAAAAAAATGTAAAGGCGTGTTTCATAGTGAATCCTAGGCAGTGATGAGATTAGAGACTTCTCCAGATTCCCATAGCACTTAAAGTTCGGCTTGTGTTTAAAAACCAAATAAAGCCTAGTATAAGCAATGATCTAAGGGAGATATATATGACACTCTCAGGAGCAGTTCAAAGACATTCAGACTATGGTAGTAGATCAATGAATACAGGAGGATTTCTTTTTTCCTTTTAATTTTTCAAGAAAGCTTACTTTTGGTGGAAGGTGAATTGCTTGTAAAAGTGCTCATTTGTTAGTAATTGCAGAGAATAAAACATAAAGAATGAACCTGTCAGTACTTGACTACCAAATAATGTAGAGACATGCTGAATTAAAAGGTTTGAAAAGAAAGCACAAATGGCTCAATTCAGAAATCCAAGCACCCACTTTCACTCCCAAGCTACAGTCTTTTTTTATGCATCCTAATGTGTCTGGTAGATTATTTTTTTTTTTAAATAAAGGTTTTACTGTCTGAACAGTGTTACTTACAGGCTTGTGCAAATGCCAAAAAAATTTTTCCTGGAGTCCCCAGGAAAGGGAGCAGCCCTTCACTATCTATAGATGTAGGTTAGACAGATCTGCTTTTGAAAGCTAAAAAGGCATTTAAAAGACACAGGATTATCTGAGATGCAGGTGTGCCATGTGTAGAAAATATGATCATTCTTGAGTGGTATACTGCTTAAGATATGCCATCAAGCTTCATGGTTGGAATGTGAAATATTTTGCAAAGGAAAACAACTGAAGATGCTTTTGGAAACTTATTTGAAAGGAATGTTTATACTAAAGCAGGTTAGTAAAGAGAATCTTTTTTCTTCACTGAGTGATGTTACCCAAGTCATAATCTGGGTATTCTACAGGGAATGGCATGGACAAAGGCACCATCCCAGTAACCCAGAACCTCTTAGACCTCTTACCGTTCTTTTCTAAAACTGAGGCATTTAGAAACAAATATTAAAAGTTCACAGAGAAAAACCTCAGCTGCCAAAGTTTTTTCCCTGTCATTTACTCTGAGGAAATATGTAAGAAAACAGTGTTTCCTGTGGAGGCCCTTTACAGCTTCAGCCCTGCATTAACCTCTAGTGTTGCAGATTGCCCATCCCTTTGCTACATTTTGCGGTACTCCCAGGTGTAGCTGGCAGGGCTGCTCAGATTCACTGAATTACTCAAACACACAGGTATGCAAAGGCTTGCAGCAGAACACAAGCAGTGCCTGTCAAACAGGAGCTGATTCCAGGGTGTGATGAACAAGAGTGCCAGATGGGTGGCTGACACAGCCTGGAAATTAAAATATAAATATAGCTCTATATGAATAGATACGTTAGGCTTCCCTCGGGGTTTTTTTCTGTAGTACTGAAAATGCAAGCAGTTGCTTGAAAACCTGAGGTAAAGATTGGGTTGTTTAAAAAGTCATTATCCCTGTGGGGTGCTTTCAGCAATTCAGGTAAGCTCCAGTACAGTAATATAGGTACTTGATGGGGTTAAGTGCCTTTGAAATGGATTTTCACAAACAAAAACGGCCTTTGGGTTGTAACAAATTGTGTAAGACTCAAAGTAAAAGTGGACAGAAAGAGTGATCATGCTTGCCTGGGTGACTTTCAGATGCTTTCTGGAAAGCATGTTTTAAATAAAAAAATTGAACTAGGCTTTCCAAAAAGTCTGTTTGAACAGCTGTCTGCTTTCTCACAGCACCATGTTTGTCATTCCTCGTGAATTCAGTGCCAGTAGCTGTGATCTTTCTGCTTTCAAAAATAAGCAGCTTGGGGTTTGTAGTCCAGTATTATTTTTTTCTCCTCCTAAATGTCAGATACGGTCAGATTCTGTCCAAGTTGACTCTTCCCAGAGAAGTGTTTGCTCTTCTCTTATTATTTTCTGTCTGCTTTGCTTTGCATCCCTGGGATCTCCCTTGTTTTTGTGGCCTGGTTTTCTGCCTTTTGACTTGTAAGACAGATGCCTGAGAGAGAGCTCTCTGTTGTTTGGCCAAAAGAGCAAGCAGACACTGTGCACACAAATAATTTTTATAAACAAAAATAGCACAGTTCTGGTTTTTCACACCAGAAAACAGTCTAGGACAGTTTTGGATGCACTGATATGCTAATATTCTCTCTCAGACATGTCTGTCACTTCTCAAAGCTGTATTTCCCTGTGGACTGCTGCCCTCCAAGTGTTCTCCTTTATGGAAGCAGAGTAGGTGGGACTCCTGCAGCACGTGTTAGGATGGCAGTACATGGCTGTCCTGCCTGTTACCTGGAATGCATTGTTCTTCCACACCTGTGTAATTTGAATCAAGAACTACAGCTTTTTCAACTCTTTGATTCTTGTAAATATTGGCAGAAATAAGCATTCTCTTTTTTTTTTTTTTTTTTTTTAGGGTATTTTGGTCCTGACAGGGTAAAGTAGAGAATAGAATGTAACTTTGACTTTGCAGTATTTTTAGCCATTGTTTTTAAGAAGTTTGGATGGTGATCACTCTTGGGGAACAATATGCAGAGAGTTTATCTACAGTAAATCTAACTTATTTCTTTCCAGATCAAAATGCTGTTGTAATTTTCATCAAGAACTGTAGCTAATTATATAACTAAAGTTATATTATTAATTAATCTTTCTTCAATTATATTTTTATTAAATTAGACAGATTAGACATACAGATGCATGTCATCTTGTGTACATGCCTTTTTCCATTATCTGCTTCTTTTCTTCTTCCTTAGAGGAGTCATATAAGAATGTAGAAGCATGGCTAAATTAATTTATTGCAAGTTCTACCCTGACCCATAGAACTATAACATTTAATTAATATTTTGGAAGGATTTTGTAAGATCTGTTTTCTTTTTTCTGTGTAGAGATATCTTTGCAAACTGGTTTTTTTTTTTCCCCTGTTGATACAAGTACTCCTTATATGGAAAAACTAAAAATAGAAGGTATTTTAAAATTATGTGAAAAACTTTCAATAATGTATGCTTTAAGAAGATAATTTTTCCTTAGACTGCTAACAGCAAGCCTAGTCTGGACTGTGTTGCCTTTTCAGTTGTATGGAATGTTGCAGTCGAGGTGGTTTTGAGACCAGGATCATATTTGTGTTTGTGACTCACACTGAGCAATGTTTTTGTTATGCTCTCCATGTACTACTATGTTATAACCTCACAATTTACCTAACAAGGTGAACATGATAGTGCAGAGCAGTGTGCTTAAAAGTAAAATTTGTACTTAAAAGTGGGCAGAATGTCTTAAGGAATGGAATTTCACTGACTGAAGAGAATTCTGAAATATAAATGGATATCTAGTTTTTTTAATTGCATCCTGTAATTGAAATGCTCAAGGTGACATTAGAAAGAAGCTGCAGTTTTCTCCTTCAGATGAAGAGCAGTGCTTTTAGGATGCATGAGAAACAATTGCCTGTGTTCCAATATCTGCAGTAAGTCAAGGCAGAGATAACATCTCTCTGTGATAGTATTACCAGCTGTTACACTGTTCTTAATTCCATTTATTTTTAAAAGAAACAGTGAAGCCTTCCTTACCTGCTAGATGTTTCCCTAAGTGGTGGAGCTGACAGAGAAGTTTAGAAAATTAATGGCTTAAGGGTTTGTAAAAAACACTAGAAAAATTCATTTAGGGAGATCTTTTTCTTAGTGGTTGGTTTCAGTAGAATTGCCGCATTATTTTCTGTTTCCTGTAAGCATTAGCTGAATGAATAAAGCATAGGTAATCTAATTTTTCTTAAAAACTCTCTTTAGAATAGTACTCTTGGGTTGTTCAGGTGCCAAGTTTTTGCTGATCTGCCATAAAGCTTTTCAGTAGGAACCTTTTTATTGGAACATTATTTATTGAACCTGTTTTCCAGCCAGCACAAGAGGATTGTGCTGTGCTTCCTGTTGTCCTGTCTTAGGCTGAATAATCCAATGTCTCAGCCTTCCCCCACAGGTGTGTTTCTTGCTGGGGATTGGGCTTGGTGGCTGTGTTTGAGGCAGAATTGTGTTTGCAGCTCTCCTCATCTCCCATCTATTACCTGTTTTTCCCAGGAGAAAGAGATTGCCTTGTTGAAAGTGTCTAAAGGGTGAGGCCCAGTGAGTCTCTAAGTCTTAACTTGTGTTAGGGTCAGGATTTGAATAAATTACTGTTACTGAGAACAGAAGAGAGGAAATACCTCTTTCAACTCATTTGATAAGAAGAAACCCTTTTTGTTTTGCTGTATTCAGTTGTAAAACAAACAGCAATATATGATCATCAAAAACAATTTTTACAGAGTTTGTTCTATTTCTTATTACAAATAAGTGTATATGATAAATACTTTGCGCTGTGGGTGATTTGGGTTGGGGTTTTTCTGGGTTTGTGGGGTTTTATCCTTGTAGGGGTTTCTTGTGTGCTTTGGTTTTCTTTTTTTGTGGTGAGCATGAGTCTTTTGATCTTGCTTTTGCTTCTAAAGCACCATCTTGAAAGCATATGTTCAGGAAGCTGGTCATGCTGTTTGTGTGTTGAAACCCTTGCTGAAAGAGTGGCATCAAGCTGCTGTCTCCAAGAGTTTCAATGAAGAACATGTCTGCATTTCTCAGGACAAGTGGTTTCTTCTAAGTCAGTGTGTCAAATCCTCTTTTCCCTAGATCAGACTAACGCATCTTAATGTAAAACCAAATTGCCACAGCAGTCAAGGAAGGACTAAGAACATACAGATTGCTGGCACGAGTAAACACAGAGACCACCCTTCTATTCCCCTAGGCTGATTAGAGTTTTGTGATAGCACATTTCATAATCAGTTGTTGATGAAAAGTAAATGGGGAGACACATATCCAGAGAACAGGAGCAGTGGTAGGTTGCTCACTGCAGTTCTTGTGTGCTGCCACTGCAACTAGAATAAAAAGAGGGAGGCAATAAAAACAAACTTAAGTTCTTCAAACCACGTAGCACCTGGGGAAGACACTTCCAACTTCAGGAATAGTTGAGAAACTGAAACCTCTCTAGGCTGTCTTTAGGGAAACATGCCCAACAGGTTTGAGAAAAGAAACACTTGTTCTGTCTAACTGAGGGAAGAGAGAGTAACATCTATAGGCCAGTACAATTTTACAGCTGTTTGAAAAATGCAGAGCTCATAATAGCTGGGTGTTGTAACCATGGGATGTTTTCTGTCCTGCAGGCATGCATATCATTCTGTTTCAACACCTCCTGTTTGCCCTCAGAAAAACATAGCTGATGTGAAACTCCAAACAGGACCCACATCCGTACAAAGCTCTGATGCAGTCATTATTCACCCTGGTGCTATGCTTGCAATGCTGGATCTTCTGGCCTCTGTTGGATCAGCTACACACCCAGAGGTAGGGGAAAAAAATGTGTGGTCTGAAGCTTTGAGAGTGTCTGGGGAAAAGGATGGCTGTGGGAAATAGGAAAGCTGATGATGTCCTCTCATTTTGTGCTGACATAGTAATACATTTCACAGGTTGAGTTGAATAACTGGTGCTATAGAGGTCTGACAGGAATTGCTTTATTTCATAGGCTTTCTTTTGTTTACCTCATTCAAACTCTTGATAGTAATGTAATTTAAAGAAAGGTCTGAAGTGGCCATCAGATAAGTTTCCAAGCACTGTAATTAATTAATGTTTTCCCTGATGTATCAGGTATTAATGCATAGTGTGAAGGGGACACAGGACTGAACATCATAGCTCAGGTTTTACACACTGTTTGAAGTAGCTGGAATATGTTCTAGTTCCAAAGTTGTACTAACTGCTTTGTACAATTCCCAACCCAAAATGTCTGCTGGTACTTTGTATATGAGGTTGGTCATTTTTGGAGGTTGCTTATGTATTTTTCGTTTGAGATGTCTTCCCTGAAAAATACTCTTTATTTAAAAAAATAGTTCCAAAAGCTTGCAAGAATTACTAGATTCCTCTTTCTTGGTCTCTTCTGGTGATGAGTGTGGTAGCTTTCTGTCTTCATGACATAAATTTGACAATTACGTTGCATATGTCTTCAGTTTTGTAGAGGTTATGGTGGTGGTAGGGAGCAGAATGAAGCCTGTATAATCCAAGGGGAAGTAGTTAGTAACCTGATACACCACTTAAACACTCACAAATCTATGGGGCTGATGGGATCTGCCCAAGGGTGCTGAGGCAGCTGGTGGAAGTGCTCACTGAACTACTTTCCATCAGTTACCAGCAGTCCTGGCTAATCAGGAAGATTACAGCTGGCTGGAGATCAGTCATTGTGATGCCCATCTGCAAGACTGGCCAGGAAAATCAGGGGAACCACAGGCCCCTCAGTCTTACCCCAGTGCTGGGGAAGGCTATGGAGCAGATCATTACACATTCCTTGCTGCAGCATGTACAGAACAGTTTTGTGAAATCAGGCTCAGCCAGCATGGCTTTATGAAAGCCATGTTAAGCAGGCAGATCCTGCTTAACTAATCTGGTCTCCTGTGACAAGATGACCCTCTTGGTTGATGAAGCTGTGGATGTTGTTTACCTGGATATTAGCAAAGTTTTCGACACTGTTTCCCATGGCATTCTCCTGGAGAAACTGGCTGCTCATGGCTTGAGTGGGTGACTCTTGGCTAGGTCAAAAACTGTCTGGGTGGGTGCTCCCAGAGAGGTGGTGAATGGAGTTACACCATCTGGCAGATGGTCACCAATGGTGTTCCCCAGGACTCAGAACTGGGCCAGTTCTGTTTAGTATCTGTATTGATCTGGACGAGGGAATCAAGTACACCCTCAGTCAGCTTGTGGATGGCACCAAGTTCAGCCAGAGTGTTGATCTGCTGGAGGGCAGGAAGGCTCTGCAGAGGGATCTGGATAGGCTGGATTGATGGGCTGAGGGCAATTGCATGAGATTCAGCAAAGCCAAGTGCTGAGCCCTGCTTTTGGGTCACAACATCCCCAGGCAGTGCTACAGGCTGGGGAAAGAGTGGCTGGAAAACACCTGAGGGTGCTGGTCTACAGTATGAGCCAGCTGTGCCCAGGTGCCCAAGAAGGCAGTAACATCCTGGCCTGGATCAGCAATAGCGTGGCCAGCAGGACCAGGACAGTGATTGCCCCCTGTGCTCGGTACTGTTTAGGCTGCACCCCAAATCCTCTGTCTGATTCTGGGACCCTCACTGCAAGAAAGAAATTGAGGTGATGGAATGTGTCCAGAGAAAGGCAGAGGAGCTGAGAAAGGGTCTGGACACAAGTCCTGTGAGGAGCAACTGAGGCAGCTGGGGGTGTTTAGCCTGGAGAAAAGGAAGCGCAAGGAAGTTCCTTGTCTCTCTCTAAAACTACCTGAAAAGAGGTTGTAGCAAGGGAAGGGGCAGTCTCAACAAGTCAAACAAGTGATAGGAAATGGCATCAAGATGTGCCAAAGGAAGTTTAGGTTGGATATTAGGAAAAACATCTTCACCAAAAGTGTTGTTTTGCACTTGGATGGGCTTCCCAGGGCACTGTTTGAGTCACCAGGCCTGAAAGGCTTTAAAAGACATGTAGATATGGCACTTAGGGACATGGTTTAGTGGTGGGCTAGGCCGTGCCTGGGTTAAGAGTTCAACTCAGTGACCTTAAAGGTCTTTTCCAACCTAAATGATAATGTTTCTATGTTAAGTTACTAGGAATAGCTTAATAGTTACAAAAATAAGAGTTCCTAGTTCTCTCTAAGCTGGCTCTCTTTGCTGGTGAAAAGTAAAGCTTAGTTTAACCTTTCTTACCTGAATTATTTTTCTTGACCATAGTTCTGGTAATCTTTTGTCTAACTAATTACCCTTTTTATTCAGAGTGTTTCTTTACACCAACAAATGCACACATACCCCCAGATACACATAATTGCATGCACATATATTTAAATACAGTTAATTTTCTGTATTTATTGCTAATGGTAGTTTCTTTTCTATTATTATGTATAAAGCCTTTCTTCTACTTTCCTCCTCAGTTTGCACTTTCTCAAGCCCTGTGCTGTTCTTTTTTTCAGCATGCGCTGGATCTCCAGCTGGCAGTGGCCAACATCCTGCAATCTCTGGTGCATACAGAGAGAAACCAGCAAGTCATGTGTGAAGCTGGGCTCCACGCACGACTTCTGCAAAGATGCAGCGCTGCTCTGGCAGATGAGGACCACTCCTTGCATCCACCACTCCAAAGGATGTTCGAAAGGCTGGCCTCCCAGGCTCTGCAGCCCATGGTGTTGAGGTCAGAAGGATAGCCCTGAAGTTCAGTTGGTCTGAGCCCTCCAGCCTGCACTGTCTCTGGCTCACCGGCAGTGGTAGAGAGCCTTAGTGACCTGATGTGGTAGTGATAGCACAACATCTCATTTTATTTCTCATCAAATAGATTGTCCCTTGACAGAGGGAGACTTTTTTCTAGGGCCTGTAGTGACAGGACCAGTGCTACAGGTTTTAAACCGCAAAAGGCTGGATTAAAATTAGACATGAAGTAGACTTTTTTTACAGTGAAGGAGGTGAGACACTGGAAGAGGTTGTCCAGAGAACCTGTGGATGCCCATCATTGGAATTGTTCAAGGTCAGGCTAGACAGGGCTGTGAACCACCTAGTGTAAGTGAAACCTTTACCAGCCCACGGCAGAGGGCTTAAACCAAATGACCTTTAAAGGTCCCTTCCAACCCAAACCGTCCTGGGATTCTGTGATCTCAGCTGTAAGAGGGAATTTAATTGTATTATCTCCTATGGATCACTGGCTGGCTGACCTGCAGCTAGGACAGGTGCTCGGTTCCTTTCAGTGACATGTAGCTGTGTCAGGAGGGATGCTGCAAGGAGCCCTCTTGCTGATAGTCACATTATAGGGACTTAAACCTCCCTGGACGCTGATAGCCTGAGTAGCTCTGTAGAGAGATACCATAGTTATCTAGACCTACAGGTGTTGATAGCTGTGAAATGATTCCCCCAACCAAATAGGACACACTGGTAAAACAAAGCCGAGGTTTCTTATTTCATCCTATGATCTGCCTTTGCAGAACAGTTCAGCTTGCTGAATGTACATCATTGAATGTCCTGATGTTCTCCTGCAGCAGCCTTCTGCCAAGATTTTAAGTGAAGGGAATTATCAAGACTGCTTTATTTTGTGATAAATTACTTTATCAAAATTACTTGATTGTTAAATAGTGTCAATTTTGAGAGCATGTGTTCCAAAATTAAATAGTTTTGAATGGATCAAACATGTTATGGATCATAATTATGCATTGGTTTATTTTCTTAGTTAAAAGTTTGGTTTATTGCAAGCAATTACTGTCTTTTTTAAAAGTGCTACTAGATTTGCCACTATAGGCAAATAAATAGAGAAAATTACTTCCAATTTTTTTCATTCTTTTTCTTAGGGAATTTTTACGTTTGGGAAATCCTTTGAACTGTGGAGCCTGGGATAAAAAGCTGTTGAAGCAGTACCGAGTGCACAAACCTAGTTCACTGAGTTTTGAACCAGAAATAAGAAGTAAGTGCTGAAGTGCTAAAAATGTGTGTAAAGAATGTTTTACTTATTTCCCCCAACTGCATACCTATTTAAAATTTTTAGATAAGCATCCATAAAAACCTTACTTTACCCCAGCTTTATATGAATGTGAAATCATCAGGACAGTTGTACTGGAAAAGTTCTAAAACCAGAAGGAATGTAGAATTTATATTTAATGTATATACAGCAAAGTAATTATAGGGTTTTATTTTAGGAACAGTAACTGTTAAATATGGTAGTAGTTTGTTTTTAAGTGTTGAGTAGGTCCTACATTTGTAGTTATTTAACCTTATTTTTTCTCAGCTACTTTCATGTGCCCATCACAAATCATTATATCTTTGTAGTATCTCTCATGGGTTCAGTAAGGTGTCAGATAAAATAACTGCTCAATCTTCTATTATTATCCTTGAGTTGTAGAGCTTGGGAATGACTATTCATGTAGCATAGGAGAGTCTCAGTAAATTATAATACAAAGAAATTGTTGAAAAATTTCCAAAGCATGAGATATTTATTTCTGTGTCAGCTTGGTCGTTGTATGGCTGGCTGTAACATACTGTTAAAAATACCTTGGTTGAATTTTTTGAATTATTTAAAAGAAACTAGAAAGTATCTTAGATGATACTGATTAAGCATTAAATCATGAAATAAATTAACGGAACTCATGTTATATTATTGTGTTCAGTAAATTTTAAAAGAAGGGAGAAGTGATTAAGTTTATCTCTTGGCCAGTGCTTTATTTATTTATATATATATTTGCATTAGGGTATTATCACTGGGAAAAATAAACAATGAAAATTATGAAAATATGAGACTAGAAAGTTTTTAGCCTAGGAAAGAGAATGCAGAGCTACCTTCTGAATACCACAAGTTACGTTAAATTGCCTAAGCTTAACTTTACTGAGCTGTTCTGCTTACTAAGAGCTCTGAGACTTCTAGCTCAGAGTTACTTTACCTGAAAAGCACAAAGCAGAATTTTCCCTGCCTGTTAAGTCAGGTAGCAGGAATGCATCTGAAGAGGAGCTTCTGCAAAAAGGGCACTGTGCTGACATTAGGTAATGGGAGGGCCTGTTGGCTTTAGCACAAACTTTCCTTGGCATGTTGTGCAAGATGCTCATCTTTCTGCCTTGGCTGAGCATTTTTATGATCAAAGCAATGCTGCCCACCTCATTATCTTTTGAGAGGCTGAACTCTAGCTGACAATGACTGGCAATCCAGCTATTCCACCGGACTTGAAAGGTCCAAATAAACAGCCTGAAAATGCCTCCCTTTTGCACTGCTGTGTTGTTTCTTGGCGTCTCCTGTAGATAGCATGGTGACCTCCATGGAAGGTCTGGGGCCTGACAGCGTCTTCGGTGTGCACGAGGACAGCCACTACCGGATAAGCAAAAGCCTGCTCAAGCCAGCAGAAGGGAGCACAGTGCCCCTGACCAGAGTCAAGTGTTTGGTCTCTATGACAACCCCACATGATATCAGGCTTCACGGATCATCGGTGACACCGGCGTTCATCGAGTTTGACACATCTCTGGAAGGGTTCGGGTAAGGTCCTGCAGTGCTCTTGAGTGGTGTGGGGCACTGTGCAGTGCTTGCTTACTTCCTTTTTCCTTCCTTACTTCCTTTCCTTCCAAAGGAATGCTTGTAATTTTTAATAGACTGTTTGCAAGTAAGGAGCAATTAAACTCTTCAAAGAAGAGGAAGGAATGCTTCAAGTCACATAAATTTCCACTTTCTCATTCATTGATACCTTGATAAAAAATGCTTGCTTGCCATGTGTGAAAGTGAAAAAAGTATGTATCATTGATAGGACCCTCTCAGTTCTGGGTTTCACATCCGTTTTAAAACAAAGTAAGGCCAACATACCCTTGAGGGGTTGCTGGGATTTATGTAAGACATTTGGATGGCACAGGTATTCTGAGACCCACTTAAAATTGCTGAAGAACATGAAAATGTAAAACTGGGCAAATTAGAAATACAAATAAAGCAGACAAGGCAGCTATGATGAGTTCAAATAACTGAAAAACTCCCAGTATTACTAACTGGAGGCATAGCCTGGATATCATGCTTAGCTCATTTTTTTTTCTTTTTGCACCACTTACTTGTTTTTCTCTCTCTAATTAAGCACCTGCTGAGTGAGGCACTTTATGAGGATCATGTAATACGATTTAACTGTTCAGAAGATGAAAACATGACACCATTCTCAACATCTGTTGAAGGAAGATGTTTGGTCTTTTTGGTTATAAAAATGGAATAGAAAAATCTGAATACTTGGGAGCTCTGCTGCTCTCTACATTCTCTTTTCAACTCAAGCAAGGATGCAAGTCCCATTTTCCATCTAGCCTTAATATCCAATAGAGTCAAGGACAGACTTTTTTTTTTTATTATTAAACAAATGTAACTCTAAGCTGTGTTCCACGTCCTTCATAAGAGAAAATAAAATAAAATTGTCTGGACCTAAGAACTTGAAATAGGCTGGCAAAATGAATTTTCATTGTGTTTGCTTCAGGAGATTTGTGGGTGCTGGTAACATGTCCAGAAGTAACTCACATAATGCAGATCTGACTTCTTGTAATTTCAGCAAGTCAACTAAGAAGGTTTCTATAATAAATTACAAAAAAAATTAAGAACTTTTCTCCTTATATTGATTTCCATTGTGTCCACAGCATCAGTGGCTCTTGTAAGGACCAAACATAGCTAAGTTGGTGGAATAGGATGTTAGTGTAAGAGCATACTTTCTTAAGAACAGAACAATGTTGCCTGCAGTTGCCAGATCCTTTGACTGATCCTTTAGCTGATCCAGTCTCTTTAGAAGTTTCAGAACAACTTGAAGGCTGCTGCAAGATGCAGGTGCCCATAAAACATCCTAGGCTGTGAGCCACATGGGCATGACTCTATACCTTCACACCAAAGGCATACTCTGCCAGAGCTCTTTATGCTAGAGAAAATTTAGACTCACAGTGAGCACTCTTGAGAATTAATTCCTATTTTTCATTACTACATGAAATCACAAAGCATGTGTGCTGATGGTATATTTTCCTAAGCCATGTTTTGTTTGTATTGAACTCCACTTACCTTGACTTCCATAAGCTGCAGTGTGTTACTGGTCTTGTGTTTAACAGCTGCCTGTTCCTGCCAAGTCTGGCTCCCCACAATGCACCTACAAACAATGCTGTCACTACAGGACTTGTTGATGGCGCCGTTGTGAGCGGGATTGGAACGGGTGAGTGCTCCAGCATGATTGGTAACACCAGGATCGGGCCAGGGGAAGTGGGGGGATTTGAAGCCCACTCTGGGAGAATCACAGCGCGGCAGGGGGGCTGCAAAGTCGATTTGGGGCCCAGGGCACGCATGGGTTTGGTGTTGGGCCTAGGAGGGGGCTGCAGGTTCAGTCTGTTGAAAGATATCCAGCAATGCTTGCTTAACAGAGAGGGCATTATACAGTTTCCAGTTCACCACGTCCCAGAAATCATAAGTCAAAGCAGACTTTGGTTTTATAGATTGAAAGTTTGTATTCACCCAAGTCAGCAAGTCTTTCAGTTCATTTTTCTGCATATCTGTGCAGGATTTATCTTGTAAAAATGTCTCAAGCCGGTTAAAAATGTTCCATTTCTTTTTGGACAAATATTATCCAATCCTAACATTCCCCAGATATCCTTCTCACCATACTCTGTTCAAAGCATGAGAGGTGAGAGGAAGTGGCTCTTTCTTTCAAGAGAGTCCAATTTATTTATCTGGGGCTTCCAACATTGGTGGCTAACAGTACATGAAGAAGGCTTAAAACATATCCCCTGCCTCAAGGGACACCAATTTGTGCTTGAGGTTTGAACAAACGGGCTTTTATTGCAACATCAGCCTCATAACAGGGTTTTAGACAATTGAAAGATGGCAACAACTCATGTCTTGGCAGCAGTGGCCAAAGATTTCTTTGTTACAGGGCATTTTAAAAACTTTCTAGCCAGTAGCGTATTGCTAAAGCTTACAGACAATTGTTCTAGCCAGTCACTAAAAGCACACATACACCTGCTTCAAAAAATGCTTGCTTGTATGCTTCCTATTAACAATAAACAGTGTTCCATTATTAAGGTTTAAACTTTCTACTATCTTGCTAAGCATATTTTTCTGCTGTCTTAAGATCTATCCTAGCCAAATCCAAGACTCAAACTATTGTTTCATGTTCTTGCTTGCTGTACTATTGTAACTTTTCCTACTTTCAAGCTTTGCAGTTGCAGCTAATTTTAAATTCTTCTGCTCTTTCTGTTTCTGGGGCCTGCTTTCACAGCTTTCTTGAAAACGTTCTCACCATTAGTATTTCCCACAGTAACAAACAGTGTTTTGTGTCAGATGTTTAGTTCTCCTAGACTTCTTGGTTAGCTATGAACTGATAGTATGGTGTTGGACACTGTGCACTCACAATCAAGAGCTTCTTGTGTCTTTTTGTGTGTGTGTGTGTTTCTGTTGCCCCCAAGACAATGAAGAACAATATAAAATATAAATGTGTGATTGCTTTAAAATGCAAAGCTTGAAGTAGAAGGTTAAATTGTGATCAACCAGGGTGTATGAATAATAACCCAGATGCATTAAGGAAAAAGTTGAGGTAGTAGTGTGTAGAGCATAGGAAATGTGGAATGAATTGTAATGCTATACTTGTGACTTTGTTCTGCTGAATCCTTGACTGCATTTATTACAGGTGTAGTTGCACACACCATCACAAAAACCCCATCTAAATTGTTTGCTATCACTTTTACATATTGTTATTGGTTATTTACCCTACAGGAACCTGGTATGCTGTGGGATTAATTGAACATGGTCACTTAGCTTAAAAAGTTGTTAAGTCTAAAATCTAAGGTGAAGGCTTACTGCAGTAAGATAGAATTAGTGGGAGCATCCTGGGATATTAAGTGGCATCAAATGTATGTGGTAGAGAGATATTCCCTCAACAGAGGCTTCTTCAGCAGTTGAAAAAACACAGCTGGTATTAGATGAGCTGATACAAAAAAAGGAACAGGATCAAGTAGTTATCCTAAGTACTACCTACTGCAGCTATGTAATGGGCTTTGTTTTTATTTCTAGGTGAAAGGTTTTTCCCACCACCATCTGGTTTAAGCTACTCAACTTGGTTTTGTATTGAACATTTTAGTACATCTCCCAATAACCATCCTGTGAGACTCCTCACTGTAGTGCGGCGTGCAAACTCCTCAGAGCAGCATTACGTCTGCCTTGCCATTGTCCTCTCAGCAAAAGACCGCTCACTGATTGTTTCAACTAAAGAAGAATTGCTTCAGAATTATGGTAAGAGTTGTGCCACGTCATCAGCTAATGCTGACAATATTATAGGGATGCAACAGAAAATTTATTTTAAACCCAGTGTCCAGAAGAATTGTGTGTGTTGGAACTTTTGTTGCTGCTTCGCCAGTTCCTGGTGGGTTTTGACAACAGAAAAATGCAATATGTAAACGTAATTTATGGAGCTTTTATACTTTCCAAAGAGGATTTGATGTCTGTATATAAAAGAAAAATTTTTGCCAAAACCCCAGGTATTATGTATTCAGGAGAGAGATTACATCATTGATTTTTGAAAGGTTTTGCCTATGATTTATCTTGTGTCATTCGTTTTAGACATCATCTCTTGAGGTGCAAATTTTAACTGTCTTAGCTTTGAAGAAGTTTGGAAATAGTAAACGGATAGGTTGAAGGCTTTTTCAGTATGGATAGTCCCAGTACTGGAGGGCTTTTTGAAGGCAATCAGTCATTCACTTCATGTTTTAATGCTGTGATCAGTTTTCAGAAACAGTTTGTATCTTCATTCAGTATCTGTGACCAAAGGAGGAATTACAGGAGCTGTAGTGAAGATCTAAGTGAAGCTGGTGATACCAGTAAATTTCCTAGAGAGAGCTATCAGTGCACTCAGGGGCTTGAGGATGAGCTGTCTCCTGTCTCCAGCCTTGTCCTCCATTGGAGCCTCCAAAAGTTTTTGACAGGCTGCTTACACACTGAGTCTGTGGGGGACCTGAGAGGAGAAGGGCAGCCTTCTGCCTATTTCAGGCTTAGCTCTTCACCAGACCAGCCCAAATGGTTGTCAAAAACTTGTTCCTGCTTCTGTTCTTTACTTTTGAGTAGGTGGCACTAATAAGGAATTTATACAACTGTTGTTATTAAAAAAACCTCCCACAAATAGCTAAGTGGACTGTTACCATGAAAATAAGGAATAATCTGTAAGCAGATATTCACAGCATTAACTGCAGCAGTCTCTCTTAGTAGAAGTCAAGTTCGAAACCTGATACTTGAGAGCTGAAAACCCATAATATAAAATAGGAGTTAAACCTCCTAAATTACAAAGATACTGACAATGCTTTCTTTCTCAGAGGACCAAGTTCTTAGAGAATGAAGCAAGTTTATCTTTACACGAATTGCTTTAGCCTGCACTGAAGCTGTAATTCATATGTTTTTAGTTTAGTGAGCACCTATAATCAAACTCCCTGAAAGAGATTGGATTTGAAATGGCTTTGTCAGAGAAGATCTGAAGGTGTCTGAGTATAAAGACTGGTTTTTAATTGAACCAGGACACTTTGCTTCACTCAAGTGCTACCCTGTTGTGTCTAAATCATAGTGGTGTACTGTTGAGTGCTGAGCAGGTAGGGACCTGAAGAACTGAGACTGGAATTGCTGTGCACAACACAAGGATTGGCAGTACTGACAGTCTCTTGTAAGAATAAATGGAGTGATTTAAGGACCCTTCTTGAGAGCAAGAATTGTGCTCAGAGATGTTTAGCTGAGAAAAAGAAATTGAGATTATTTTTGTATCTGAACGTTAGTTCCAAGTACTCTGCTTTTAACATTTTCCTTGTGCTGTTTCTAAAGAAATGAGTGTTCTCCCTGTGCAGGCAGCTGTTGTGGTAAGAGGATTAATGGTTTCTTTTCCTTCAGTATGAAAGAATGAACAGAGATCTGAAAAGTTCATGGTTTCTGTTGAAACATTCCCTGGGTTTGGGGTTTGTTTTTTTTTTTGTTTTGTTTTTTTTTTAATCTTTTTTTGGTTTTTTTTCTTTTGGGATGGCTTTTAAGTAGAGTAAGGGTCATTTTTGTGAGGCAGAAGTGGGAATAAAAAGTCTGGGACTATGGGTATCATCCTTTCCACAGTGTGAGAAAAGTGAAAAATAGCTCAGTGGGTTTGGGGAGACATCTCTTGTTTCTTGGTTACTGCTGCTGTAGAAACTTCTTTAGGAGAACAACAAAAGATCTTTCTGTGACTTGCATGGCAGCATTAGAAAGTAAAAACTTGAGCCAACTAGTAATCAAGCTAAAATTTTGAAGGGAGGAGAGAAGGTAAGAAGTCAAATATAATTGTCAAAAGTCTGAATATATCCTGAGATTTTTAAGCTCTTACAACATTTCTGCTGGTGTCCACTAACCGGTGCTTTTCCTTTAGTTGATGACTTCAGTGAAGAATCATCGTTTTATGAAATTCTTCCCTGTTGCGCCCGTTTCCGCTGCGGTGACCTCATTGTGGAGGGCCAGTGGCATCACCTAGTTCTGGTCATGAGTAAAGGCATGCTGAAGAACAGCACAGCTGCACTCTACCTCGATGGACAGCTTGTTAACACTGTTAAGGTAAAGCAAATCTTTCAATCCTCATTTTTACTGGTTGGAGTGATTTCTTTCTCTTTGTGCAATAAAAAAGCCTTACAAGAAAAAAGAACAACATAAACTTCCACCACCCTGTCCATAAACAAACCTCTCAACAGAATAGAAAAAAACCCCAACCCCAAAACAACAAGCAAACACCACATTTATTTCCAAAGGTCAGTACCTCATTGTTAGGTGGAAGAAACTGCAGAGAGCAGTGAAGAGCACTGTGGACCTGTCCACTGAGCAGAAAATATTCCAAGCTGTAACAGATACCGAAACATCATTTGACACCTGGCACCTGTGGGTTTTAAGGGATAAAGCATAATCTGGTGTGGGGTTTAAACTAGCTAATGTTACTGTATTCCTTTAAGTAAAACATGTTGACTTTCAAGGTTTACCTCCCAGTATTCCTTTTGTGGAGGAGGATTACAGTAAGTGGTTATGCTGACAGCTGTAATACATGAGTGTCTATCTGGCCGTCTCTCTGACTATGCATGTCTACATTCAGTAGCTGCTAACAGAATTTTTACAGGGTAAATAGAAAAAAACCTGTGAGGTTATTATTGTCTTTATATATTGGCTGGGACCTTACCCATGTATTTGTTTAATTGTTTAAAAAGTTTTGCTGAATTTAGTTCATCATGTTTGCACTTTAGCTTGAAATAGTGTAATTTCCAAAGGCTGGGAAGGGAGAGACAACACTGCTTTGAGCACCATGTCTTTAGAATTAAGATACAGCCTCTTTAGGCACAGAAGTCTCATGTTCTCCTCCTGTTTTTCCACACTCACCTTCATCTTTTGATAGGCATTTTTGGTCCTCGCATTTCCTCTCTGTTTAATGTTCTTCCCTGTTCAGTACAGTGTCAGAATACCCTACATTACATAGCAATCATTTGATACCTCCCCTGGCTTGCAGAACCACTTTTGGACAGAATTTCTGATCTTATCATCGTACCCTTGCTCCCTCACTGACTTGCCTGTGTTTTGCTCCCTCACAGCTTCACTACATCCACAGCAGCCCCAGTGGTTCCGGCTCTGCCAACCCGCCCGTGGTGAGCACGGTGTACGCCTACATCGGCACGCCGCCTGCGCAGCGCCAGCTCTCCTCCCTGGTGTGGCGCCTGGGCCCCACACACTTCCTGGAGGAAGTGCTGCCTGCCCCAGGGGTCAGCACCATCTATGAGCTGGGACCAAACTACGTCGGGAGCTTCCAGGCGGTTTATGTTCCATGTAAGTAGGCTCAGGGGGCGCCTGGTAACTTGGGCTGGCTCTGCTGGAATCTGTGTGCGTACTGGCAGGAGAGGTGAGAGATATGCAGGAACAGAGAGGAAAAGCTTGCTGTTCATAGGAAGAGGATGATAGAAATCCAAATTCTTGTACTGAACTATGGTAGAAGTTTTTATTCCTCACTTTGGTTTTAAACCAGTTAGAAATGCATAAAGCTGTCATTATTCACAGTGTATGCTATATTTGTACTTTCCTAGAAAGTGGAATTAGAAAGGATACAAAACTCTACAGATATGGTTATATATTCTCTTTGAATCTTGCATCTGTCATAGCATACCAAGGCAGTTTTCCTAGCAAACTGTAGTAAAAAGCCAGTTGTCACAGGCAAAGTTGCAGCTTTACCAAATACTTCTCTGGCTTTTGATTGCTTTGTTTTCCTTTGGAAGGGAAGTTTACAACTGTCCCGGTTTGGAACAGATTAGGGGGGAACCCCTAAAACAAACCTCCACCACCCCTCCCCCACCCCCCAGCCCTGGGTTCGGGAGGGAAGAAAAACTCCTTGGAGGGAAAGTGGAAAAACCTATTTATTAACAACACTCCCCACACAAAAGGAAAAAAAAACAAAAAGAAAACAGGTACTGTGAGGAGAGAGGTGCCGAGCTTCTGTGTCAGGCCCTAGAAATTCCTGAACTTCCTCAGGTCAGGTCAGTCCAGAGCCGGTCCTAATCTTCGGGAAGGGGAAAGAAAAAAGGAAGAGGGAAAAACAAGCAAAGAATAGCGAGAGCAAGACAAGCAAGCAAGCCAAGCCAGCCAGCAGCCAAAAGTGAAAGCAAAAAAGCCCGCAGCCGCTTCCCCCCCACCCCAGCGAGGGCCTGCCCATCAGCCACAGTCCTCGCCGAAGGGGAAGAAAACAACTGCCAGACATCACAATAAAGCCCCACGATATAGGATATAGAGTAGAAGTCACCTGTCAACCCAGGACAGCTATTTGCAAAATTTTTTTTTATACTTACTCTGCAGTATAAGTTGCTTAAGGTTTTACTGTTCAAATTAAAACAACGTCATTAATGAAAGGAACTTCTATTTTGTCTTTAAGGTAAAGATTCAAAGTCTGAAGGAATCAATCCATCGCCAGTTTCTTTGGTACCAGAAGAGAAGGTCTCCTTTGGCCTCTATGCACTGTCAGTTTCTTCATTTACAGTGGCAAAAATAAGGAAAGTTTACAACAAGTTGGATAGTAAAGCTATTGCCAAACAGGTGTGTTGGGAAATCATTTGGTTAACGTATATGACTTTTTCCCTTCTTTTAACTTACTTCAAGACAATTTACTCAATGCAGCCAGGAAAAGAGTCTAGTCCAATCCCCCTCCTGTGGGCAAGGACACCTTTCACTGTATCAGGTTGCTCAAAGCGCATTCCAGCCTGACCTTGAATACTTGCTGAAATTTATGGCTTCTCTAGGCACTAGATGGCCAACCCTGGGGCCTTCTATGGTGAGGTGACTGCATCAATGGATAAGGGAAGGTTTGCAGATGTCATTTATCTGGACTGCTGTAAAGCCTTTGACGTGGTCTCCCACATCATCTTTCTCTCTAAATTGGAGAAAGATGGATTCAGTGGGTGGGCTGTTAAGATGGATAAGAAAGTGGTTGGATAGTTGCATCCACTGAGTGAATGGCTCAGAGTTCCATTAGAAATTGGTGACAAGTGCTGTCCCTCAGGAGTCCATGTGGAGACCAGTATTTTTTAATACCTTCATTAATGACAGAGAGAGATCAAGTGCACCCTCAGCACATTCACTGTTGAAACTAAGCTGAGTGGTGCTGTTGACACACTTCAAGGACAGGGTTCCATCCAGAGGGATCTGGATGAGTTCCAGGGCTAGGTGGGCCCAGAGCAGTGAGCCAATTGGAAGTTAATGAGGTTTAACAAGACCAAGTGCAAGGTGCAGCACCTGGGTCAGGGCAGTACCTGGTATCAATCCAGGCTGGGGATGAGCAGATTGAGGGCAGCCCTGCTGAAAAGAACTTGGGGTTGCTGGTGGAGGAGAGGCTGGACATGACCCAGCAATGTGTACTTGTGGCCCAGAAAGCCAAATGTGTCCTGGGCTGCATCCAAAACACTGTGGGCAGCAGGTGAGGAAGGGGATTCTTCCCCTCTGCTCTGGTGAGACCCCACCTGCAGTGCTTTATCCAACTCTGAGGTCCTCAGCATAGGAGGGACATGGACCTGTTGAAGTGAGTCCAAGGAAGACCGCCAAGATGATCAGAGGGATAGAGCATCTCTCCTGAGAGGAAAGGCTTGATCTGAGTTTGTTGTATGTTACTCTTTATCACAGTAGGAAAATTCATAAGTTAAGAATTTTAGGCTTGCATAAAAAAAAAAAACTTCTTCCCTTCAACTCCTGCCTTTTTTCTTGTTTCCTTCAGCTGGCAATTTCTTCTCATGAAAATGCCACACCTGTGAAGCTGCTGCATAACTCAGCAGGGCATTTGAATGGACCAGCACGTTCCATTGGTGCAGCTTTGATAGGGTATTTGGGTGAGTTGAGCACTTAAGAATTATTATGCTTTAAAGTTATTAATTACTTGTCAATAAGAACTTGGGTCTAGAAGATAAATCATGTGATTGATGAATGTTAATGGTGCATCCTTGTATTTATTGAGCATTTTTATATTTTATGGATATACTATTATCTTTTCTTTTGCTCACATGGATGCTTGTTTCAGTTTATGATTCATCATTATGAAAACATATTCAATTACTTTACCTTAGGTTATAAACTATTGTTCTGTATTTCCTCCACTTCCTCTTCTGAGGTGTCATAATTCTAGTAACATTCTTTTTATAATTCAAGTAATGCTAAAATGAAAATTGCTTTATTGCTTTCATGTTTTCACAATTACTTCTTGCAAAAATTCATTTGAATGTATTTCAATTCATTTTCTCTGTCTGTGCTCAGGAGTAAGAACATTTGTCCCCAAACCTGTTGCCACTACACTGCAGTACATTGGTGGGGCCGCTGCTATTTTGGGACTTGTAGCCATGGCATCAGATGTGGAAGGGTTGTATGCAGCTGTGAAAGCCTTGGTCTGTGTGGTAAAGAGCAATCCACTGGCCAGCAAAGAGATGGAGAGAATCAAAGGTTATCAAGTATGTAAGGAATGTCTTAAAACAGACCAGGCTGATTGAATTGAATTGAATTTCACTGTTTGCATTCACAGTTCCCATGGAAGTCGCTCATTGTGTTGTAACCCGAGTTTTACTTTTAAAGTTTCTTGAGCTCTTGATTAATTAGCATAGATGAATTATTTATGACCTCTTTTAAAGGAGAGGGTGAAAAGTTTTTCCACTGTTGTGGAAAAACAGTGTTGTTTTTATGCACAAAATAAGCTGTTGTGCATATTTAGCTGCATTGCTGAAACTGAGCCTTCAGGAAGAGCACAACCATAGTACTTAAATGATTCCTTTCTTGTGATTTTGAACCCACCCCTGCAGGCCTGAGAGCTTGTGTCTCTGATGTGCCAGTAAGAGAGGATAAGGACACAAAAAATACAAACAAGTGAACTCCTAGAAGAATCCTTTTGAGGAGACTGCTCACATTTTGTAGTTAGTGGTGCTGTTTCCTTTCAAGCTGAAGACATTAATTCTCCGTTGAGATGGGGAAAAGATAATCAGTTATGCAGAAGGATTGGTTGACTGATTTGAAAAGGTCTTAACATGAGCAATGCATCTTATGTTTCTTATGAGGCTGCTTTACTGAAATGGAAATTCTGTGGTTTGGGCTGTGTATTTACAAATGCTAATGCCTGGTGCAGTTACATCAAAACATACCATTCCAAGGAGCCTGGTGCAGACCTTGGCTTACTGTGACCAAACAAGTCTAGACAGTGTCCTTCATGTATTGTGAGTAGTCAGTGGATCATTACAAATGACCTTACATTCCACTTGTATTGACATCAGCAAATAGTGTGGTTTGAGGGAGATTCCCAGAAGTCTGTATTTCTTTAGTGTTTCAATGAGGATGGTAAAGCTGAACAGGCAAGGATGTTGAGTGTTTAACAAGTTTGCTTCAGAAGACAAGAAACTGTAACAGTAAATCTGGTAAATGGTTCTTTCCCAGCCCAGAACATAAGAAGTTAACTGCAGAAGTGGGAACTGCAGTCATGCCTAGGGGGAACCAAGCATAGCAAGAAAAAGAGACTTATTCAGGTTTATGTTACTTTTTTTCAGTGCCAGAATACCTCCCTCCCATTTGGGCATGCAGTGCTCTAGGCGTGCTCCATTTGTCTGCCATATCCATGTTTTTGCTGTTTGAGGGTGTGCTGTCTTAAACTGTGACTGACTGCCAGAGAGCTGAGAGGGGTGTGTATGTCCCTAATCCTCAGGGCCTAGATCCTGTCTGTGGTGTAAACAAATGTTTTATGAGCTGGAGAGTGTCCTGGGTATGCCACTTTTGTAATGAGCTATAATGCCACTTCTAAACTCTTTCATCAGGAGTATCAAGCAGCAGACGTACTTTAAGGGCCTTCTCAAAAGGGGCAGAGACATTTAATCTGTTCTCCTGCATGCTTAGACAACATTGCTGTGTGCTCACAGGACCAATTCCTTTTCTGTTTACTTGTTCAAGCTGCTGGCAATGCTGTTAAAGAAGAAGCGGTCCCTTCTGAACAGCCACATACTCCACCTGACCTTTTCCTTGGTGGGAACTGTTGACAGTGGGCACGAGACATCCATTATCCCAAATTCTGCCGCCTTCCAGGACCTGCTCTGCGATTTTGAAGTATGTAGAGCTGCACAGAAAAGTGATTATCATGCTGGATAGTGATTAAATCAGATATTGATAGTGTACTTTAAATATTCAACAATAGCAAATTAGATTGTTATGCTGAGAACTTTGTATTTCTTATATAGTACAGTAAAGCAGCTGAGCAACATGATTTTATTGGTAACTTTTCCTGCTAAAATGGCTTGAATCACTGCACAAGCAATGGATGGGTGCCACAGGTGTTTCTGCTTTTTGTTGTTTTGGTAGATAACATTCTGTAGTTTTCTGTTCATCAATTTCTTTTTGTCTGTGTGTTCTACTGCAGTACATATATCAAGGCATGAAAAATGCCCTGAAAATAAAAGTAGGAGGTAAATATTCAACATAGCACATGGGAATCACTTTATCACACATCTCCTGCAAGGTTAATAGTAAGGGAGTTAAAATTCTGTTTGCATGACCTGTGAAATATTTAAATGTTGTATTAAAGTAAGAAAAGTAGTAAATTTCAGAGGGAAATGCTAATGCTGTTGAGGCTGATAAAAGATTCCCAGAACTTATCCTTTTGTGTGTGCTCCTTTGGCATTATCTGTACCTGACATGGACTGACTAGAAGAATTCTGACTTGGGTATATTAAAGTAAATAAGTAAAAACCCTACTACCACTAAGCCAGCTATAAGGTGCTGACTTAATATTGCAAGTCAGTTTTGCACAAGTGACTTAATAGGCTTAACCATTTCCTTTTTTTAGATGTCTGTTTGAGTATTTCAAAGCATTCCTGGAAACCTTATTTAGGAAGAAGCTTTCCAAGAGTTTGAGATTTTGGCCAAGGTTTTTTTAATTATTTACTTTATTCTGAAATCAGTAACCTAAACATTTCACTTAATTTGGATAAATTAGATGTTCTTACTCATGCAGAACAGGGAAATTAAAAGATTTGTTCTCATCATGCTAAATTTTAAGATTAGAAGAAAAGCAAAAGTTAGAAGGCTGTTTTATACACCAGAGCACAAGTATTAATTATGCTTTGTTCAATAGCAAATCAATTTTAAGATTTGCAGCTGTAATTGTGAGCTTTCTGGCTTTTATATCTTCTATTACTTTTATTGATTGAACAATTGATATTTTGGATTTTTCAGTAGAGAATCTAAATAATTTAAATGCATGCAGTGCTGGGTAAAAAATAAAATCAGGGAAGACCTTGAGTTTAATCTTGGTGGAAGGTAGTAAGTTCATTTTATGAAGATATAGACCTTCACTTAAACCAAATAAATTTAACACGGCCTTGTAAACCCCAATAGCTCCTTTGGAGTCATTGCACTGTCTTTTTAAAGTTTGTGCAAAAAGGCAGTGTGTGACCTTTTGTCTAGATCCCTTTATATGTTTTCAACCTGGTTTAAGTTTTAAGCCTACCCTTACAGAGAGTATTTTTGGAACCAATGTGTGGTTCTTCATGGCCAGGTAAACAGTCATATATATGGATGATTTTAATTTCTTCATAACCTTTAATGTATTAATGCTTGTTTTTAACCTACAAGTTGATCTGTGTACAAACAATACTGTTTTTTCTGTATTTCAGGTCTGGCTTCATGCACCCTATGAGCTTCATCTGTCATTATTTGAGCACTTCATTGAACTCCTCACTGAGTCGAGGTATGAACTGATGCAAGCCTAGTAATGGGATTTACAGGATTAGGTGATATCTAGAGGATACTCCAATTTTAAATGGCCATCTCATTTCATTTCTTCTTCCAGCGAAGCAGCAAAGAATGCCAAGCTAATGAGGGAATTCCAGCTCATCCCAAGACTGCTGTTGACTCTTCGAGACATGTCCCTGTCCCAGCCCACTATTGCTGCAATTAGCAACGTGCTGAGCTTTCTGCTTCAGGGCTTCCCCAGCAGCTATGACCTACTCAGGTAGCACACACCTGGATAATTCTGTCTTTCTTGGTTCTATTGGCTTGGTCAAAAGTACTTCATGCTCATACTGCTGAGGAGTGTGAGACATGGAATGCTCATGATGGGTTTTTTTTTTTCCTCTATGAACTAGATTGGACTAGACATCAGCAATATGTGGAAGCCTTGATTTGCATATGATTTTCAGTTTGCATCTGACCAAGCATGGTTGAATGAACTGGTTTAATGTTCTACAGGTGAAAAGTGAAGGTGCTGAGCAGCCCCTTTTGTTCATGTAAAGCACTGAGCACTCCTCCTGAATACCATTAAATATTATTTGAGATGAGCTAAAAAGATACTTCTGGTCAAAATGCAGTTTTGATTACTATCTTGAATGCAAGGTTTAGTTCCAGATTTTTTCTTAATCATCACTGTATGAAAAGGTATTTAAGGCTGTCAGGTATAGTAAAACTAATTCTGACTGATGAAAATTACACTAGTTACTGCAGTTCATATGTACAGGAGTATTTGAAATGCTTTAAAATAGTTTAACTCCTTGATAACTTGATTTTTTTTCATCTCTCATTTCATGGAAATGGATAAAATACTGCAGGGAGCTCTTTGCATATGTGTGGTCATGTTTTCAGCTTCTTACTTTTAAGTACAATTAAGGGTATCAGAAGCCTCAGCATGAGTATCTTACCTGTCTTTGTTTTAATTATACAGGACAAAAAATGATTCAAGAAAAAAACTATTGATTTTATGCTTAAATGGTTACAGAATAGATTGTAGACCAGTGTTCCCTGGTCTCCTTCCTGGAAATAAAAAATGAAAAACGTTGCATAAGTTGGGAAAAGTTGCACTAGCTAGGGATCGTTTCAGGTTAGCTGCAGAGGAAAGAGGAATGTATTGCATCTCCTTTCTTGGAGTGGTACATCAGTGTCTTGTCATGGAAAACCATGACCCTGTGTTACATAATCTCAAGCTATAGGCATGAATGTTCTTTCAAAGTTGAGTAACCACTGTTTTGATGTAATAATTGTTCAGCTGTAAGGGGTTGAGCATAATGTTTTGTTCTCCTTTAACTTGAGGTGTTCCTTTTACTAGGACTCAGGGGTATCTCCCTTTCCTGAATTTTAACATTTTCAAGGACGCTTACCTGCAGACTTGTCTGCAAATATTTCATTAATTACTACAAGTTAATTTGTGTTTTGGCTAGTAACTTTAAAAAAAGACCATTTTCATCAATCTTTAGATGTCAGAAAGCTGACATTTTTGGGTATCTCCCTGTCAGTGGTGTCATGGTTTTATATTTAAGGTGAATTATTGATAGATGAGAGTGCATCTGTCATATCAATGACTGATGTTTTTTCTGTATACATCAAGGTTTGGACAGTTCATCTCTTCCACTTTACCTACGTTTGCAGTCTGTGAGAAGTTTGTGGTCATGGAAATAAACAATGAAGAAAAGCTTGACAGTGGTAAGTGTTGACAGTACTTAGAAGCAGGAGAATAAAATACTTGGTGGTCTCTTCTGTGCTTGAATACAAAAAATGTAGACATAGTGTCATTAACAATGTTGCAATTTTGTTATAACCTGCCTGCCAGTTAGTGGGGCTTTAGTTTTCAGTATTGACTGCAGAGCAGAGCAAAACACTTCTTTTTTGTTTCCTTCATTTAACACTGTATGGTTTTGTTCTCCTTCCTCCACTTGCTCCTTCCCATCAGCTGTGCATCTCAGCTTCTTTGTGGGAAAAGGGGAAAAAAAAGACAAAAACCTGGTTACTAGGTGCATCAGCCCTCAAGGTGTGGAGGAAGTGAAAGAATTAACTAAGACAGCCTAGTAACTTTTTTTTTAGGTAAAAAAAAGAAATGTTACTGTTCTTCAATAATTCTTACATTGAATTGTTTTGAGACCATTTTTACCCTTATTTACCTTGTGCAATTGCATTTTCAATCAGTCTCTCTGAACAGAACTGTTTTAGTCCCACAGTGGATGTCAGCCAGGTAAATAAAAGGATTATCCAAAAAACCTCTGTTTCTGCATCTCTTGGGAATATAGTGGTGCAGAGGGGCAAGTGAGAGAGAAGTTCCTCTTTTTACAGTTAGTTATACTGGTCTAGTGTCACAAAGAACAATGTTTGGGCAGTCTGCACATTCTGGAGAGGGACTTTTCACAAGAGCATGTGGTGATAGGATGAGAGGGAATGGCTTCAAACTGGAGGAGAGTTGTTTAAGGTTGGAGATATGGAAGAAATTCCTTGCTGTGAGGGTGGTGAGGCACTGGAACAGGTTGCTCAGAGAAGTTGTAGATGCCACATCCCTGGATGTGTTCAAGGCCAGTTTGGCTGGAGGCTCTGAGCAACCAGAGGAAGTCCAGTGGGAGGTGTCCCTGCCCATGGCAGGGGAGTAGGAACTTGATGATCTTTAAGGTCCCTACAAACCCAAACCATTCCATTGTCCAGTGGGATTCATCACTTTCTTCTTGTGCCTTACCTGTTCCTTCTGAATAGTTTTTGGTTTTGTGGTCTCAAAGATGATTAAATTTGAGCTTTTTAGTGAAAAAGAGGGTATTGGGTTCTGGAGAGAGATTCAGATTTGTGTTCTCACTACAGGCCATCAGGTTTGTTTGGGTTTGGTTTTTTTCCCAGGTTAACAACAACCTGAGCTGGTTTTTGCCTACATAGGGGACTGAAGAACCTTGGGAAGAAATTCAGGGTGTGGCAGAAATGGAAGAGAAGCTTTTGAGGCAAAGGGCATGAGATTTTTAGGCTACTGGTGTTCACCACTTCTGTTGGATTTCTGCCATAGAAGATCCTTTGTTGTCTGCATCTCGTGCACAAAGCATTGGTCCAGAAATTATCCATTTATCTGTCTGTCTTCATTTTTGCATATCTTGCCTCAAGCTGTGCTGCTTTTTTTTTTTCTTTAAATAATGTAAAAGCAGGTTCCTCCTTTGACAGCATAAGCTACAGGAAGAGGAATTTGCAGAATAGCTTTAAAGTTAGTCCTGAGCTGCATGGATTGGCTTGGTTGCAGTAAATGTGTTTTTCAGCTGATGATGAGCTTGGGGATGTGTTGAAAGAAAAGGAAACTAATTTTTCTTTCCATTTCTTAGATTTGGAGGGATTTGGTAAGTATCAGGGTCTATTTCTTTTGATTTCAACGTCCTCCCAACCACTCGGCTTTCAAAATGCAAAATGTTTATTTAATTGCCATGTTTTGCAATTTTGAGAGAAGGGAGGGATGGGAAGGAATGGTGACAGATAGTGACTGCCTCAGATCAGATTATTGTCTGAGAAGCTGTGATTCTCTTTTACCTGTTCTTCAGGCTGCCCAAAGTGGGTGACAGTGATAAGGAGGCAGCAGACATTTCTCAGCACCATATAATGGGCTGCTTGCACTTTAGCACAGCTTCCTTGCAGCCTGAGTGCGGGTCAGGTTGTATTTGCTTATGTATGAAATTTATGAATAGCCTTTAAAATGCCCAAGTTCCAAAATCCTAATTTTGCCTCTTTTTTTGTTTGTTTTTTTTTCAATTTTTAGGAACAGAGGATGATTTTGGAGGACTTGTTTCAGCTAATCTTATTCTACTACGGAACAGGCTTTTAGATATCCTTCTGAAACTTCTCTATACATCTAAAGAAAAGACAACTGTTAATTTGCAGTAAGTATAAAAATCCCTTGAGGCAAAGAAAGGATGTAATTTTTTCTTTCAAGGGGAGAAATTATACAGCCTCCATTCAATTCACTAGTTGAGTTGCATCATTTTATAAGAGCTGTTGAATGATTTATTCAGATGTCACTGAAGTACTCTCAGGTATGCTAGTAGAAATGGGAACATGATTAATTTTGTTGTTTTCTCTTAACTTCATGGATGGCTATAGAAAAGATAAAATCAAAGAGAAAACTTTCATTTTTAGGCAAGTGGGATAGCTTCAGTAGGGGTTATCACTAAAATTATCAAACCTAGAATGCCCCTTAAAATTGCAAAAAAACCCTTCTGAATACTCCCAAGCAACTCTTTTCTTAATGAAAACAAAGAAAGAAACAAGCTTCCTTCATTTTTTCATACCAGTTCTTTAGAAAACTTGTGAAAACTTCTTGTTCAACAAAAAGATTTCAGTTCAGAATTCCATACTTGTAATCAAAAGCAGCAATTGGAGGAATCTCATGCAATGTATTAGTCCCAGGAGTCTTCCTTTTCCTCTAAACAAATGCATATTAGCTGTTTCATTTAACAGGAGTTGATAAGTGATATTTCTTGTTTGTAGCAAACTTAACTAAAAATTTGCTTCTAAAGTTTGCCGTGCAGTGGAGGACATTGATTTTTGCTGTCTAGAAGGAAACTAAATACTGTGAAATGTGACTTTTTTTTCCTTCATTTTACTTAGGGCTTGTGAAGAACTGGTCAAGACCCTGGGTTTTGATTGGATTATGATGTTTATGGAAGAACATCTGCATTCCACCACAGTCACGGCAGCCATGCGAATTCTCGTGGTCCTCTTGAGTAATCAGTCCATCCTCATCAAGTTTAAGGAGGGTCTCAGTGGAGGAGGCTGGCTGGATCAGACAGATTCTGTCCTGACCAATAAGATTGGTACTGTGCTAGGTAGGCATCTCAGCCCCTCAGGGATTCCTGGAGCACCTGTGCTGGGGTGTTGAGCTGTGGGTTATTGTGTGCATGCTGTCTGACTGAGGCCTTTGTTACTCTTGTCTGTGCTGCCATCAGATGCTTCTGTACTTAATTTCTCTTACGAGCAAGAGTTAAGATTTCCTAGGCAAAAGGGATGGTTGGACAGAGCTGCCCTTAGCTGACATGACACAGATGTCATTGTAGTTCAGGTTGGGCTCATCTGCATGAAGCTTATGTAGCTAATTGGTTTTCTCTCTTACCATCAGGGTAAGGTTAAGTATCCCATGGTATGCTGGTTTGAAAGCAAAACCAGTGAAGGACTCTAAGTCAGAAACACAATTTAGTAAGATGAAAAGAAAATAAAGGAAAGTAAAATAAAATAAAAGTAATAGTACAAAAAAAAACCTGACAGAGTCAGAATACAACCTGACACCCTGTTAGTTAGGGTGGTAGTGGCAGTCCAGATGAGATGGTCTTGTCAAAGCAGTGATTCCTGTAGAAATGTCTGGCAGCTCTTGTCTCCTCTGGAAGTCCAGTGGATAAAAGCTGCCTGGGCTGTCTCAAACCCTGGATTATATCCAGGTGGGAATGCTTGGCTCCTCCCCCTGGGTGGAGCATCTCACAATGGGATGATCTCATTCTATGAGTCCTGCAGTGGGTCCTTGATGGCTCATTAAACAGAGATAACTCCCTGAGGGAGTTATCTATGAGTCATGTGGCAAGGCACTGTTAGGCTCATTAACAGAAGATAAGGAAAACACTGCCCCACCTTGGCTCCAATGGCTCATGGGGATAGAATACATACCTTGGGCACAACTTTACATTGTAACCTAGGACACATGGGCAGGCATGGCTGAGCTACATGGAAAGGAAGGGTAGAGCAGCACCTTATGAACACAACTAGTAAAGATTCAGTAGAATTTACTTGTTTACTTTTGATAGGGCATTGTGTGCTGTTGTATCTGAGCTGCTTTGACTAGTGAGTGCTGCACCGGTTTGGATTTTTGCTGTCTTGGAAATTTCTGTGTTCACAGTATCATCTCAGCATTCCTTTTCCTTTCCCTCTCCTGCATTCCTGGGTACACAAGCACACTTTCTATTAAAGGCTTTTTTTTCCAGTTCTTAAATCCTTAGTTATCCAGGTTATCAGACCTTTCAATTACCCTTTGTGACCTGGAATTGTGTATAAGGCTTTAGTGCTACAGGACCCATTTTGAGCATATTTGAGCTGTCTGAAATATATGTCCAAATCTTTGAAATAACATTTGTCAGCTCTTTATAGAGGGGTGTAGTGGCAATTTCCCACCGACCTGGTTTTCTTCCAGTCAAAATAGAATAGTGCTTTTCAGATGAATGTCTATTCAGGCCCTGTTGCAAACTTACTGACATTAAATGAGGGTCTTTGATAAGCCTCAGTAGCCTTTAGATCAGAGCAGTGGTATCTTTTACTAAGTACTTTTAACTTCATTGTTGGTCCAAAAATAACTGTTCAAGGAGCCCCCTGTCTGTGTTGCAGCAGTACATGATCTTTACTGCTCTAAAAGTTTTTCTGAATTAGTTTACTATAAGGAAGTAACTAAAGTGTTGTTGAAGTAATCTTCCTTCAGGAAGAGGGCTCTTCCTGAAATGAAAATACAAAAACATAAAAAATATTTCTTTCTGCTTTGTATCTTTGATAGATTTCAAATATAGTATCTTGTTATTTTTTGCTTAAAGAAAACTCTTTTTATTGTTTCCCACAATATATCCCTCAGGATATTCAGCTACCAGCATAGCATGGTTCTTTGCATTGCCAGTGAATTAGGAGAATTAAGGAAAACAGTTTTTCAGAAGCTGTAAAACACATGCAAGTATTTATTGTTAAAATAAGAAGCATCTGTTGTTTGGCTCGTTCTGATTAAGGTTCTGTATTTTATTTAAGAAACAATTTTGCACGTGCATTTCCCTTGCATGGTTGTGCTTTAAAAACTTGAAAACCATTGGCATTTTTGGGAATAGACTATTCTTTATTTAGTATGTACTTTAAATGTCTAATAGCATAAACATTTTCTTCAGTCACAAAATCTAAGTAAGATTTTGATTTACAATTACATTTGAAAGCATTTTTCGAGTTTCTCTATTTTTTCCTGTTACAGTATCACTTTAATTGAATCCAAGCTAGACTGTGATGAAAGAGATATTTTTAAACTTGAGTCTCATAACCTGATAGTGACAGATTATCTAATTTTTGTACGCTGTGTTTTTTAATAAATCATAACATAGTGGCTCCAAGATTTCTCATGAAACCAAGTACGATGCATTTTTGTTGAAGGTTACTGATGGAATTTCTGTAACTGTGTAGCACAGATTTCATTAGTCTGACTTCTGAGAGATGTTTTCTGCTTAAAAAGCCAGTTTCTGGTGGAAAGTGTATCTGTATTTGAGCCTCAGAAAAACCACCTGACCTCTAGCAGTGTCAGAACAATGGCTCATAGTACTGATGTGGAGACTGAACTGTCTTCCTGCCTCTTCCCGTGCTTGAAAATAAGTGCTTCTGCCACCTGGGTGTATATATTTTTTTTTTCCTTTAAGTAGGAAGTGGAAATACGTAGGTAGAAGCACGGTCACAAAAGGTGGTTCTGGCAGCACTTAAATAAAATAAGACTGTTTAATGCTTACTACCAGCTGATTAACAAAATATCTGAAATAAGATGCCCCTGAGACTTCTCTGGACAAAAATTAGCTGCCCATAGATTTAAACAGACCATGGGTTGCTGCTTCATTATATAAATCTGTAACTGAGATTAAGGTGATATTTCGCTCTCAGCTAGCAAAATATCTGTTTTCAGAGACCTGGGTGTTTTAGAAGTCAGAAATTGTGGTCACAGCCAGAAAACAGATCACTGTGTGTAAGCAGTCTGTATGGAACAGTGTCATCTATGTGGTACTGGAAAGCAGTAATTTCCTTCTTTTTTTAATTGTTTAAAAGAAAGGAGACCTGAAGCAGAATGGTGTTGTGTGTGTGGTAGTCTCTATGCTCACATTTGCTTTTTACAGCACTACTTTCTGAGGAGGTACCCTTTGAATCTCACCAGGTGAGCAGGAAGGGTCCTCACAGGTAATTCCCTGTTAACATTGTTGGCTTTGTGTCTTGTTTTCTATCGTAGGGTTCAATGTTGGCCGGAGTGCTGGTGGCAGATCCACGGTGCGGGAGATTAACCGGGATGCTTGTCACTTCCCAGGCTTCCCCGTTCTGCAGTCCCTTCTCCCAAAGCACACTAATGTGCCTGCACTCTATTTCCTCCTCATGGCCCTTTTCCTGCAGCAGCCAGTCACTGAACTGCCTGAAAACCTGCAGGTCAGTGCACCTGTCATCAGCAGCCAGTGTAATCAGGGTGCCAAGGTAGGGATTGTCCAGTAAGATGTGAATGCAATTCTGTCTGTCATGAAAGAAAATAATGGATTAACCAGGCCCTCTCCTTCTTCCCTGCAGCTGATTCAGAGTCATGATGTGGTGTTAAGTGCTAAGCTCTTTTTGGGTGGGAGTTTGTAGAAGCCAGCCTGCTATGGCTTAGCTGTCACTGGTGTCATTGTGGTCCATTTTGGGGTCAAATGAGAAGCAGATCCCTAGTTCAAGCTGGCATGCTGTGGGCATTGATGGGAACATAATCTTTTGCTTGCCTTTCTTTGGTTGTGAGGTGGGTTTTTTGTTTTAAGGAGTGGACAGTTGCTGTGTTAGAGAGAGTTCCCAGGTTACAAGCAGAACAAGGTGGCTTTTATCTCAGAAAGTCTCTGTGGTTTTATAGGAAGGCAGCTCAGTTGTTGCTGAAAAGTATTAGTTGTTCTTATTCTGAACATTTTGGGCTTTTTTGAAGTAAGAGAGTAAGTATTATATGACCTACAACAGTCCTAGGAAACCCCAGGGTAGTGCTGTATGAAGAAAAGCCACACACCCTCCAGATAGACAAGGTGCCTGTTTAGAATGGGTGCAGTGCTGACATTTATTTGTCAGTGAGAACTGAAAAGTAAGACTTTAAAACCAGAAGGTGCCTCTGCCTCCTTTCTCAAGAGGAATACTTGACAGCACATTCAGCACTCTGCTACCATGAGGTAGAGGCATGAAACTCACTCCTCTGCCTACAGCACTGAAGTATGACACTGTTAAACTGAAACTAAATTCAACTCCTTAGTAACACTCTTAATGCTAGAGGTGGACACTTCGTCCCTTTTTATTTTTAATTTATTTAATTATTTAGACTTGCTGGAAAATACAACTTGATTTGTTTGTGTTGTTCATATCTTTTTTTTTCCTGTGGGATGCCATGTGGGTTTTACTGCTAGATGCAAGTCAGCTAAGTTGATTGTGCAGCACATGTGCTAACAATTCTTTTGTTCCAAAACACTTACATACTTCATGAGAAATGAGAAGATGAGAGTTGCAGTTTCATTATCTCATGATTGAAAGAAATTTTCTTCAGTGACATGAGACCTTCATATGAAGTTAGGTGATAAAGTTTGGAGGATGTAAAACAACTCACTTTCTATCTACTGCCAAATGAGTGTATTGTATCTGTAATAAAAAGCAGTGTACAGTTGCTCAGGAGAAAGGGATTATTTCATGTATTTTCTTCTCTTTCACCTCTTACAGTTTGATTTAGACTCCATTTGGACATTCATATTTGGAGTTCCTGCCTCCTGTGGCACTGTTACCTCCTCAATACACAGTGTTTGCACAGAAGCTGCCTTCTTGTTACTGGGAATGCTGAGGAGCATGCTGAATTCTGTAAGCATAAAAAATTTTGCTTGTATTTCAGTATACTGTGTTGTTCAAGTTTCCATGTGGTCAAAAGCTGAATTTAAAAGGTCGAGGTTTTGTTATAGTATTATGACAAAATTAGCTGTTAGGCTCATAATACTTGGGTGAAAATTGTAATTTTCTTGGGTTTTTCTATGCTACTTTTTTTCCAGTATCTGTAGAAATATTAGTAGCCACAAAACTAACTCTGCCTTTTCACAAAAAAGCTGAGCTTTCTGTTTAGCTGCAGTTAAAACAAAACAAGAAAGCAGAAGGATACAGTGTCCTTGGCAGAGATAATTGAGTTTCTTTCCCGATTAACATCATGGGAGAATGTTAGAGACTCTGTATCCCATCTGCTCAGAGCTATATGAGTTGCAGATTTCGTTCATGAACCTTCCTCATGCAGAGAAGTCCCTGACTATGAATAGCCCCATGCCAGAGGAAATGAATTTACTGCCAGAGAAATGTGTCATCTTCTCATCTTTGAGTCTAGTGTCAAGAGTAGGCAAAGTTGGTTTCTCAGTGGGAAAATTTTGTATTTCCTTGAAGCCAGAATGTGTTACCTGCTGAAAATTGTCTCCTGAAGTGCTTGAAAAGCAGCACCTGTTTGGTTGTCACCTGTTGAGTCATCATGTGTATGCAATATGCTCTATTGCTTGCATGTTTATCTCAATGTACCATGTCCGTGTTTCTCCCAAGGTACCATGTCCAGAAGCATCTTCTGGACAAGTGTACCTGCTGCAGTACCTGTTCCTGTTGTCACATATTCTGTCTCTGCTGGTGACCCATGGTGTTTGGTCCTCACCTGTTTGGATACACTCGAGCCATGCTTAGAGAAATGCACTGTGTGTTCTGTGCTGTCACCAGGCGTGTTCAGCTGTGCTATCACATTTTGGGTTGGCTTCATCCTGGTCATGTTTGCCAATATTTCTGAGTCATTACACGATAGGGCACACATTTTAGCTTATGGTCAATGATGTGCTGTAAAATGCAGTCGGTCTCCTGTTTGAGATGTGCTTGAAAGCATGCTCTTCCTCTCTGAAATAAGTATTCTTGGATTGGTGCTGCCTGTGCTAACCTGGTGTTTGTTTCTCAACCCAGCCCTGGCAGTCAGAGGAAGAAGGCTCTTGGCTTCGGGAATACCCAGTCACCCTGATGCAGTTCTTTCGGTACTTGTATCACAATGTACCCGATCTCATTTCCTTGTGGATGAGTCCAGAGTTCCTGTGTGCGCTGGCAGCAACAGTGTTTCCTTTCAACATCCGACCTTACTCTGAGATGGTAGGAAATCCAACTACTTGCCTGTTCTATTCTTCACATGAGTGTTACTTTTGAGGATTTCTCAATTACCAGTCATACCAAGATAAAGCTCTGCTCACCTTGCACAAGAGGTCATCATCAGGGCTGAGCTGGATGTTTTGTGCTTGGGTTGTAGAACTGAAAGAAGAGTGTTAAATTGCAGGGCAGTTGTTGTGCAGGGACATCAAAAGCACCATTTTAGGGGCAACAGACAGTTTGCTTGTTTTCTAGTGGACCATTATTTTCAATTGTATGAAAAATGTTAGCTCAGATTTACAAAAGTAAAATAGATTGAGTCGGCCCTCTGCCCTGGAGGATGTCATGAAACCTAAAACCTCTTCCTCACGCTTCCCATTTCTGCTTTTGTGGCTTAACCACAAAACAGTGTTCTTGTATTTCCTGAAACTACTGAGTTCAAGCCAGGAGAGGGTGTGAATTCAACTTTGCTTGCATGGCTGCCCTGAAGTTTTCTTTGAGCTTTGTGTCATTTGCAAATGATACTATTTCTAGAATATGAATGGGAAGGGAAAAAATAAGTATTGTTAGCCAACATCTAAAAGTAATTCTATTAAGAATGTGGCAAGATAATTAGTCGAGAGGTTTCCAAATTCTAGAACTATGGAGAGTATGATAAAAATCTTCAGGAGATAATTACTGGTGGTGTGCTATTATTTTTGTTGTCAATAAGAATGGGAGACCAATTTTTAACAGTGCCTGCTGGTGAGTGTCTCATAAAGACATGGAGTTTTTTGCATTTTTGTTTAAACTTATGTTTAAAGTAGAACCTTGCTCTCTCAAAGAGAAAGTGCCCCTTACAAACTGGTAATGCTGATTTGGCATTCACCTGTCTCACAGAGTTTTTAGAGGAACCTTTTGTCTCTGAGCAGGTTTTAACTACTAGATCTTTGAAATTCTGTGTAGCTGCCTGGCAACTTGAGCTCTTTGCTGGTTGAGGGTGCTCCTCACTCCAAATTGGTTTACTCCTCTGCCCAATTGTGTAGTACTAATCAGTGCCTGGGGAAATAGCTGAATCACAGCCAGATTTCTGCAACAAAACATTATAATCTATATCCAGCCATGAGAGAAGATTCTTAACTTCTTTTAAAAGGCCTTTCATCTTTTCTGAGATTGCTGTTAAAAATAGAAAGAGTATGTATTTGGGCTTCTCTTAATTTCTTGAAAACACTCTCCTGCTAAAGCAGACCAAATGCTCAAAACATTTGGTTACTTGACATGTAAGCTGGTGATGCAAGAGGCCTGTTGAGGGAAATCATATTGTCTCCTCTTCCATTTAAAGAAGGGAGTTGCATAAAAAGAGTCAGTCTTCTGCATTTGACAGCTTTCATTACTGTTTGTGCTTTTGTTACAGTCCTCTTAAGAGTTAGCCTTTCAAAGGTTTCTGTTCATCAGAAATGGGAAAGCTGTGGAGACCCTTTTTTTTTTTTCTTCTTCTTTTAGAGATTTTTGGGAAACCGGCTTACCCATAACTGCACTCTGATGAAGGTATTGTATTAAAAGAAAAAAAAAAGGCTCAGTTCCTTTTTTGTTTTATGTTCTGTAAGCTTGATGGCCTTTTTTAGTTGGCTTCTGTCTTGATTTTATTTTAACTGCTTTAGTTAATAACTTTTTCAAAACTTTTCTTTTTTCCTTTTTTTTTTTTTTTTTTTTTTTTTGCAATGAGAACATTTATTTTTGCCAAGTATCTAGAAATCACCCAAGTAATTCTTTTGGTCAGGGAGCATGAAATGTAACTCATGCCAGATCATTGTTTGCCTTGGGAATCCAAAACTGGATGTTTCCATATTGGGGAACTGATCCTGAACATCATCATTTTCTAAAAAGGCTTCTTAAGAAGCAAAATGTGAAGTGATGCCCTTAGAAAGACAAACAAAGAATAGAGAAGTGAATGAACTGCCATTAATTAGCTGATCTCTACAGTTTTAACATGCTGGTTTTTACAGGTCACTGATCTCGATGATGAAGTTGGGTCCCCAGCTGAAGAGTTTAAAGCCTTTGCAGCTGATTCTGGCATGAACAGGAGCCAATCAGAGTACTGCAATGTGGGCACCAAGACCTACCTGACCAACCACCCTGCCAAGAAGTTTGTGTTTGACTTCATGCGTGTGATGATCATTGATAACCTATGTCTCACACCAGCCAGCAAACAGACTCCACTGGTAGACCTTCTGCTAGAGGTACAGTTTTTTGGGGGTTTGTGTTTTGGTTTGGTTTTGTTATTTGAGCTTAGTTGTGACACCTTACTTCCCTCAAATGTTTGTGGGTTTTCTTCTATTACCGTACAAAGTTAGGGTAGTAATGCCCTGAGATTCAATGGAGTTGTCATGAAATAAGAGTGGAAAAAAAAAACCACTGGTGTTTCATAAAGAGTAGTTTGTTCACCTTCCTTTAATGGCTTGGAAAACCAGCATAAGAAGTTGTAGCTGTCCTCAAGTTTTATTTTTGTGGAGTATGATTCAGTGGTTAAACATCTTTCCTACCATGACATCTGTATTGACTTTGTTGAAAATATAAAACCCCTGCAGAAATATTAGTGTTTCTGTTCTGTTAGTATTAGATAAAAAGAAATTGTGCCATAGATGGTGCCAGTTAGATAAAAAGACATATGGGACTATATACTATAAAACCTCACAAAGTAACTGTTATTCTTCTGTAAATCAGCTTCTGAAGTTCGTGACACTTGAAGAAAGCATTATCCTGCTAATGGTGAGGCAGGGAGGTGAGGAGTTTAGTTACTATTTAACTGCCTACACCTTCAGACAGTACATTTTGAAATGTTCACTTCACATCACTTCTCATTCTCCTTGACCTACCTGTTAGTTACTTCATCTTGTGTTGCTGAGTCGCCCTGATTTTTTTTTGAAAGCTGCAGGAATTTTGGACCATGCATTTCCTAACAAATTTCCTGGGGCCGTTAGGCACCTCTTTGCTGTCACAAAGCAAAAACAAATGAAATGTCAGAAGGTGTCAGTTATCCACAGACGCTGGGAGGCATATTTGAGACCATGTTCAAGTAGCTGCAGTTCTTTACAGCTCTTTTAACTTGTTATCACTTGTCAGTGTTACTGGCCCCTTAGCATAAATAGGATTGGGTGGGTACACACTGCTAAACTTACTGTTATTTCTCTTTCTACAACTTAAACGTTTGATCTGTCCCATTTACTCATTGTTTACTGAAGGAGGTGACTTGTGTCAACTGAGGAGATCCCAGGTTGACCATATGTTTATAGTGGAGAGTTTCATGCACCTTTTCAGAATGTGTTGTTTTCCAGTTGCTATTATGCAGAAGATAAATTTCCTGGATTTAAACAGGAATAATGCCTACTCTGCAAGACTACATGCAGCCAATGTACACTTGATGTGCGTGTTTAAATTTTTTGATAAAGCCAAAATTTTATACTTGAGACAGAATGTTGAGAGAAAAAAAAAAGTAGTTCATGGGAGCTGAGAGAAAAAGAAATCACCTAGAACACCCTACCTCTCCCTCTTTTTTGCTCCAAGATATTAATTAGCTTAATATTATTTAAATACCTGTTTTTTAGGCTTCTCCTGAAAGATCAACACGAACACAGCAGAAGGAGTTTCAGACATATGTTTTGGATGGAGTGATGGACCACCTACTTGCAGCTGATGTTTTATTGGGTAATATAGCAAAGTTTAATAATCAATCTATTGATTGGACACCAGGTTTTGATTCTGTGCCTTTTTTCTTTTTTGGTGTTCTGTTTTGTTGCAACTGGATCGTCTTAATTTTTTTCTGCTGCCTTTTCCTTTCCTTTGATGTGTAAATGCTGTTGATGTGCTTGCATGTTCCCTCCCTACCTTGCTTGTGCCAAAGCTGTAAAATAGGTTGTTCATAAAAACTACATGGCTTAGGGGGCACAGTCACATTTCATGGTGGACTTCCCAGGAGCTCTTGGGCTGCTTTTCTTCCCTCCCAGATGTCATGAGAGGCTGGATGCATTTCTGTTCAAACTTGCTTGTAAGGCTCCCTATTTCTTGCAACAGCAGTAATTTGTCTTCCTGTGGGTGCAGTGCATTAATAAAATAAATCCAGAATCGTGTTTTAAAAATCCAGAATAATTTTTGAAAAGATAAAGTAAAAGGTCCAGAACTGTGGTTGCTTACATCAAAGGGAAAGTCCTGTTTCAGAGAAGCTATAAGATTTTAGCTTTCATTGACTGCATCTTTTCTCTTTTATGGAAGTCTAGAAAGCATATATTAATGTGAATGTATTTATGCAGATGGAGTTTTTTGATAAATGTAGAAAACTTTGGGGTTTTTGTTACCTAGGTGAAGATGCATCTCTGCCTATAACGAGTGGAGGAAGCTACCAAGTGCTGGTGAACAATGTGTTTTATTTCACACAGCGTGTGGTTGATAAGCTTTGGCAGGGCATGTTCAACAAAGAATCCAAGCTTCTTGTGGACTTCATAATCCAGCTCATTGCACAGGTAACAGGGCTGTTGTATTACCCTGCCTGAAAAACCATTTTTGCAGGTTATGTTGAAAGGCATGGAGTGATGTCACTGAACAGTCTGCTAGAGATACATGTTTGGGTCAGCACAGAAATACACTTTTCTTCTCAGGCTCACTCTCTCTTTACTGAGCTTTCTTAGCACATCTTTCTTTGAAGAGCAATTGAGTAAGAACTGCTCTCAGATCGCACTGTTTTTTAGAAATCCCCCAAAATAAACAATGAAATATGCCTCTCATGAATTTTGAGAAGCTCCCTAAATTTACCTTGACATTTCTGGGAAGCTCCCTCACACACTTTTATTGGAGATTGTTAGAAGACCTACTGTTAGAAATCAGCAGCATCTTTATAGATGTTAAAATTCTAAGTGTTTAATCATTAATGTAATTTCAGTTCTTGAAATTCATGGAATTGACACAATAAAATGCCAGTTTTGGAAAATGAGCTTGGGTCACTTCAAGGGGAGATTGTGTGCCAGTAAAATGAGTTGCTGCTACTTCTGATCATGGTTTTATTTTACTTCCCATCAGTCAAAAAGAAGATCTCAGGGACTCTCGCTGGATGCCATTTATCACTGCCTGAACAGAACCATCCTGTATCAGTTCTCAAGAGCGCACAAAACTGTTCCTCAGCAAGTGGCTCTCCTTGATTCCCTAAGGGTCCTTACTGTGAACAGGAACTTAATTTTGGGACCTGGAAATCACGATCAGGAGTTCATCAGCTGCCTAGCTCACTGCTTGATTAATCTGCACGTGGGAAGGTAAATATCTTAGGCAGAAGTGCATTCCAGAATCAGGGCTGGGAAAGTACTAAAATGACCTCTGTTTTTAACTCACCTTGCAAATAAGTCAGCAAATTTTGGAGGACTGTTTATAATTTTCCAGCCAGTGAATTGCAAGCGAGCTTAAGAGATTCATTTTGAGATAAAAATAGGTTTGAAGATCTTGGAAATAGAGAACATTTTTACCTCTTTTTTGCAGAGGTATTTTAAATACTGACAAATGTGTTTATCCAACTATTTTGTCGTTAACCTTTTATAAATTGAAACGTTTTAAAGATAGAAGGAAACACTGGGGCTAGGTAATTATTAGTCAGAGGGTCCTGTCACTGGATTTATTGTGTGTTTAATCATTTCATACAAGTTCAATATCTTGGTATTTCTTGTGTATAGCATTGTGTAAGGCCAGTCATGCATTAAATCAGGTGACAAATGCTGTAGACACCCACTTCCCTGCATTGCTGCAAATGCCAGCCTGGCATTTTCATTTGTTCTTTCCAAGAAGATGCACACCTTGTGTTTCATCCAAAGACATTTAGCAACAGTCATCAAAGCCCAGTGTTCTCCATTTCTGGCCTCGTCTGTTTTGTGTTTCTCAAGCATCACGATCTTCCTCTAGTGACACCAGTATCCCATGGCACATCATCTCTTCATAAACCTTCAGTTCAGCTTGTGACCACAGATTGTCAGAACTCAAATGGACAGAAATGAAGATGCTTTGCTGTAGTAGTGTGTATTAATCTTTGTGAATCTGATACACAGTCAAATGCTTTATCTTGCCTTGGGTTTTTGTGTCTTTTTATTCTGATGGTTGTTAATCCATTGTGTGTTTGTAGCAATGTTGATGGGTTTGGATTGGAAGCAGAAGCCAGGATGACGACTTGGCACATTATGATCCCCTCTGATATAGAACCAGATGGAGTCTACAATCAAGATGTCAGTGAAGGTAATCTGAGAGTGACAAAGCCACAGATGTCTCATAATGCCACTCTGTATTGTCATCACTAATCTTCTACCCCGGTGATTCGGGGCAGGGGTTGTGGTGTGTGTGTTACCCAGTTACTCTCTGGAGGAGTGTGGGGGCTGTGTATAAAAAGACATAAAAAACAGATGAAAAGACTGTTGGAAATACCAAGATAGACACATTGAGGATAAATTACTGTTTCGTTAAAATAGTAAGAGCTCTTCATTGTTTTCTGGACATGCTCCAGAATTAGAAATATGGTTTTATATGCACTGTTTTAAGTGCAATAGAAGTTGCTCATTTTAAGATAAGAAATATATGGTATAAACTATACAATTACTATTTTGTGGCATGCTTACAATCTTTCACTCAAAGAAAATTTATAAACTAACTGTGAAAGGAAGTATTCAGTGATTCTTAAATGTATGTGTTTAATAATTATGCAGGTACTTAGGCACGCATTTTATGTAAAAATGCTGAAGCATAATGTATGTATAGAATTATATATATTTATAGAACAGGCTCCTATAAGGTTTTTTCAATCTCTTTTTGCTGATAAATGGATGTGGGAGATGAGTCACAACTAATCAGAGCCAGTGTTTCAAATTCACAGAGGAAAAAAAACATCTGCCAAAGTTAATTGTTAGATGCTTTCTGATAGCATACATAATGGCAAAAAAAGGCACTCTGGCCAAAGGCATTTCACACATCATGCAAAGGGGGAGAAACTGCAGTGTAATCACAGAAATTATTCATTTCTCTACTATAAAAATTCTGGTTCTACGAGCACTGTAGAAAGCTTACTATTTGTGATCTTGTACTTATGCAGGTCGCCAGCTTCTTTTAAAAGCCATAAACAGAGTGTGGACAGAGCTGATCCACAGCAAAAAACAGGTTTTGGAAGAAGTTTTCAAAGTGACACTGCCTGTCAATGATCGTGGACAAGTTGATATAACTGTTGCCAGACCTTTCATTGAGGAAGCAAGTTTAAAGTGTTGGCAAAATCATTTGGGTAAGTCCTGACTGAGGATTTGTCTGTCCTGAAGGGTGGATTTCCTCAGAATGAACTGTATGCACTGGATGTTTTAATATAGGCTTAACTTTTTTGTAGCTGTAAATACTCTATAAACTGGCACTGTGTAACAGAGAATCCTTCAGAAACTGGACCATAAACAGGATATTCTTACACTGCAGTGCACAGGGCCCTCTGTGAGTCAGCAAATAGCATTTTGTGGATTACAGTGATAGAGGGATTGAGCTCCTCCTCATTAACCCTTGCATTGGGATGACCTCTGTTACCATTCCCAGGATTAGATGTGCCGGGCAAGGATGGGGATCCTCTTGAGCATATCTAGCAGCCTGCCAACTCTTGGTCTGGTGATGAGATGGGAAGTGGGTGACTGAGCAGTCCTTCTCTAGCAGCCGTGAAGCTATGACTAATTCTTGGCTGGAAAATCTGTTCAGCATGGGAAGCAGTTCTGCAGGAAAAGGACCTGGGAATCCTGGTGGACAAGTTAGCTCAGCATCCATGTAGTAAAGATCAACTGATGCTTGACTGAACTAGCAAGAGTTTAGACAGCAGAAATTATGATTCCATAGATGTGACTCATTTGATGATTTCACATTTCTATAACTGAGGTTAATCTTGATGAACAGAAAACATATTTGGCAACCTGGAATACTTACTTTTGCAGTCTCTGCATTTCTATGTGTTCCTGGCTGATGTTTGCTCAGGTTTCCAATATCTCTCTGATGGCAAATATATTTGCAGAAATAGTTTGAGTAGAGCTACACTTTTTTTTAAGCCACAGAAAAAGGTCATTCTATCTAAAAAAACAAGTATAATGGGGGAGGGGGAATAAAAACTTCTAAAAAGTGCTCCCAACACTTTGTTTTTCAGCTCATGAAAAAAAATGCATCAGTAGAGGAGAGGCTTTGGTTCCAACCACACAGTCCAAACTTTCACGAGTCAGCAGTGGGTTTGGCCTCTCTAAACTGACTGGTTCCAGGAGAAACCGCAAGGAGAGTGGGCTGAGCAAACACAACCTCTCTACACAGGTAATTTCTGTCAAGCAATAACTTGCAGTCCAAAATCCAGCAAAGTATGTTTAAGATTTGTGATAAATATCCCAAGGTGGGGAATCTTGCGGAGTGTGAAGTATTATCTTGTGCTTGGTTTTCTTTCACTTTTTTGACTATCCAGACTGGACATCTTGCTTCCGTGTGTCCTAATTTAGTAGGTCCATCTGCAGATCTGTAACATAAAGCCAAGATTTAACCCTTCATTGTTGCTGAGACTGCTCAGCTGCTTCTGGTTCATGACTGTGGTAGTCTGGGTCCTAAGTTCAGTTTGCAATGCTGCACTGAAATGGAAGCTGTGATACAGATGTTGTTCCTTTTTTCCATCCTGCTCTCAAGATGGAAAGAGGGGTTTGAAAGTTTTGTGGAAAAATATGTTGCTAGTTCTCTTTCTGAGCTGAAAATTAGTCAGTGGCTTTGAGAAATTAATGAATTCTCAGTGCTCTCAGTCCTTTTCCTGGTGAGCAGGCGTACAGTGAAAGGCAAAGGCAATAACTTAACAAATGGAGCTGACAGGAACTGTTCCTGGTTCTGTCAGGAGAGGAAGCAGTAAGTGAAAACAGAGATACCATGGGACAAAGTGAGGAGGGGTGGGTGCCTTGAGGATTTCCAGCAAACTAGGCACCATCCAGCAAAATATTACTTAAAAGAAAGAAGGGAAGTCTTCTTTAGTGCGACTCTTTAGCTGTTTAGGAATGTTCCAGATGTTTATTTTAAAGAACTATTATTTGTGAGCAAGTTTAGTAAGGTGATGTATTCATAGGCTTTTCATTCAAACAGACTCTTGTTAATAAAGTGTTATTCTGTCTGTCACCTTGGTTTTGTCTTAGGAAATTTCCCAGTGGATGTTTACTCACATTGCAGTGGTTCGGGACCTGGTGGATATGCAGTATAAAGAATACCAGGAGGTATGGATGGCTTGCAGTGTTAATTACTGATGCTTTGGCCTGTTAGGTTATACCAATGCCATTTCTCAGTATGAGGCTTGTGAAATATTGGGTTCTCATAGGTGAAATGCTTGGATATTTACATACAGTTGTTATTTTTAAGGGGTTTTTAGATACAATCAAATAAACAAATGAGGAAACTCATTTAGATCTGGTTGTAGATGAAAACTCTTGTGGCAATATCACATGTTGAATCTGAAATTTTTTAAAGAAGCCTAAATTCCTTAGAAGTGTAAAAAAAACCGAAGCAGAGAACAAAAAGAGAGAGATTGGAAATACACTGTCTTTCGAAAGCATCGTAGAAAAAGAGGAAATATAGAGAAGCATTGTGTCTAAATGCTACTTTCATAGTAACTCAAAGGAAATGTTATGGTATCATGTAGTGAATAGAAGGTGGCTGGTCTGTGCCTTCCAGAATGAAATTGTTCCACCCTGTAGTGTCTGCCAAACATTCCCAAAGACATTTGGTTCAAACTGGTTGCTGAGCTATGTGCTATAAGTCTTAAGAAATAACTTCAGAGAAACAGGTCATTCAAAGCAATTTGTTAAAAAAACCAGCCACCAAACTTTGCTTCACTGAACTTCTCTCTCCTGTGCAAATAGGGTCAGGAAGTCCTCCAAAACAATCTCTGGTTTCATTCTTAAAGTCCTTTCTCAAGTTTCATGCATTTACACGTGCTTTTGTGTTCAGCGTCAGCAGAACGCGTTGAAATACGTGACCGAGGAGTGGTCCCAGATCGAGTACGAGTTACTGCGGGAGCGAGGGCTCTGGGGGCCCCCCATCGGCTCCCACCTGGACAAGTGGATGCTGGAGATGACGGAGGGGCCCTGCAGAATGAGGAAAAAGATGGTGCGGAATGACATGTTTTATACTCAGTACCCCTACATGCCTGAGGCTGAGCAGGAAACAAACTTGCTGGTGAGCATTCGGGAGTTTGGGATGGGTGATTGTAAGCCCTGTTGCAAAATGTGTGGGTTTTTTTGATAGTCTTTTCTTAAGAGATGTATTTTATTCTATTGGTATGACCTGGTAGTCTGTCTGTCTGTCTGTTCCTAAATGGTTGGTAAAGTCTGGTTGTTCCTCATGATATATTTAGGGAAGGGACTGAATCACTTGGCTCGAAACCAAGCAAACTTGAAGAGATTGCAACATAAGGTGAGGGGTGCTGAGTGATCCTGCCAGCAAACAGCACAGGCATCTTCACAAGCCTCCAGAGGCTGACTACCATAACTGTGTGAGGTTCTGTCTGGGTTCTTGGCCCTAATCTAGATAATGTGGAAAACAGTGATCTAAAAGAAAAAGGCTACAGGCCTTGGTTTGGGTGCACTTGGGAAAGGTACTATCATCAATCCATGAAAACGAAGGTGGGCTGTGTAGCAGAAATGTGTGTGGCCTTTCAAAACTTAGCAGTTAGTTCCTGTTAATTTTGGAACACTGTTTTCAATAAATGAAGCAGTCTTTATTATGTCTTTTTAGGCATGCGTGTATGCATGCAGGATTTTTTTCCTTCAAACTGTGCCTGAGTGTCAAAGTACTTTAAAAAGGCAGGGAAAACACAGAAGTCAGTAATTTTGAAACTGTTAGATATTTTTGCCTGCTTGTGGTCTGACACACAGTAACTGTAGTGACAGTCTAATTCACCTGAATTAGAGAACATGCCATCATAGATTCTTCTCAAAAGTGTTCTTTCTCTGATGCTTATGTAATTGATGCCCTGTTTCCAGTCTGACTTCTCAAGCAGACTTCCTGAGACATCTGATGATACCATTCCTCAAAAGGTAAAGAAACAAGTACATTGACTGAAAGAATGTAAAATAAATACAACTTCTCCTGCATGTTAGGCAGTCTTAACAAGGCTTCTGTGTTTGGCTTTCAACTTGCTCTTTCAGTAAATAATTCCAGACCTAAGGGTTTTTTCAGTAATCACATTAGAAGATGTTACTGTGCTGTCCTCAACCTTCACCTAATAAAACTTTCTATAGACCTTCCCTTCTTTGCTGCACACTAACAGGCTGTGTTGGGCTGTTCTACCACTGTTCTCACTGTGTGGAGTGTTGTGGCTTTGGGGCCTGAAACTATAGGTCAGTGGAACACTTTTAGTAATGGGCAACACATCACTTGGAAGCACTTACTGGGAAAGTGTTTCCTTCTAAGAGAGGATCTGGGGAGTGATTTTTCTCCTTCTTGGCCATAATGGGCTTTAAAAGGCTGGCTTTTGTTAAAGCCCATATTAATTTTGTCTCAGCTGACTCTCCTCCATTTTGCTATTAATGAAATGCAAACATTTGCTTAGAAAATATGAATCCTGTCTTGGAAAGAACAGATATGCTTGGAAGTGGCTTCTCTGCAAGCATTTCAATATTATGCCTCTCTCTGTTAGAGTCGCAGTCTTGCCCATCACTAAGTACAGTGTGTAATGTGCATTCACTCATTTTGAATTACCTTCAACAATAAACTAATTCATATAAATGCAAGTAATTCTATTATACAGAATATCTAATATCAATTGTTAATGTTTTCCTTTCTTCACCTTAGCAGTGCTATATAAAGGTTTTCTCTTTGTGGGTTATATGTAAGTTGTTTCCACAAATGTTTTAAGCATTGTTTAAGTGGCAATTTTGTGCTGATAAGGAGTGAAGACTTGGTTAAACATAAGAGAGCAAGTTAAATTACACTGCCTTGAATTTTTGATCTTTGAGGGCAGCCAATTTGACCTGAATAATAAATTTCAGTACTGCTGATCTTAGTGTCTTTATCATCCTAAGCATCAACTTGGGATAAAGTTAGTTTGATTTCTAAACTGCATGTTGCTTCCTTAATTAGGTGAGCAATGTAAGAATTACCCTGTGATGGGGGTTGGGACAGACAAAGAGGAAGGAAACACCACACACACAAAAAAAACCCCAAACCAAAACAACCAGAACAGCAAACACTGAACAAAGTAAACACCTCCCCCCCCAAAAAATAAAGACCAAAAACACCACACAAAGGTATGAACAATGCTCAAATAATTACTTCAGGTACATGCATATTCTCATGCCAGTCTCCTGCCAGAAGCCATCAGAAACTTTACTATAAAAAGGAGCAACTGAATTAATGAAGAATTTTTGAGTTTTAAAGCCAATCCCTGGGTGCTTTTTGTTCATACCAGCTTCCACATTGCTGTGTCTTCTTGAGGCAATTTTTTATTCAAATTACTGCCTAACAAAGAAGTCAGCTGACTGACAAATAAACTGCATATGTTGGTGGGGAGTAAGATGATAAAATGGCCTTCTGAGCAATCAGTCTTAAGCACAAGAATCCCAGCCTTTTATGACAGTTCATAACATACTGGCTACACTTACTCCCCATGTTGTAGTTTTATCTGCAGGCTTTTCTGCAACCCCATTATTGCTTGAGCGGCTCTGTAGCTCCGTGCAAATGAGCCAACAGATCAGATCTCCTGAAGAGTCTCTGTTCCTGTCTGTGTTGGTGTATGAGCACACACAAAACACTCGATGGGCATGCACTGTGCTGCACACCCTGTTCCTGAAACACCTTCACTGAGGGGCTTAGTGAGGAGTTGGCTGACCAGGCGATTTCTTCCATTATTCCCAAGAAACCTGCTCGCTACCGGAGAGCCATCAGTTACGACAGCAAAGAGTACTACATGCGCCTGGCCTCCGGAAACCCCGCCGTCTTCCAGGACGCCATAGAGGAGAACACCGTGGGGGAAACAACTCAGCAGGAGCCAGAGCACGGGGAGGACACTATTGCAAGAGTCAAAGGTTAGATGGTTTGGATTGTCACCTTCTCATGCATTTGCATGAAGACAAGCATGAGTCCTGCAGGACTCTTGTTTTTCTCTCGTAGCATTGGGTCAGTAATTTGAAAGATTATAGGTATTGAGAAGTTAATTTTTTATTATTTATCTGTCTTTGTTCTTTTCCAGGCCTGGTGAAGCCTCCCCTGAAACGATCTCGGTCTGCTCCTGATGGAGGAGATGATGAGAACCAGGACCAGTCACAGGATCAAATTGTTGAGGGGAGTTCAATTGATGAAGAGGAGAAGACTGACAATACAACTTTGCTTCGACTTCTTGAAGAGGGAGAGAAGGTAGTGTATATTTCAAACACACTAAAAACTTAATCCATTGGAATTTCTTCATTATGTATCCCAAGCATGAATAAGTGTCCTATATACCTTCCTTGATCTGTATATTTCATCAGCTTCTTCCTTAAAATGTGTACTTTGTGTGCCTGACCCTAAAAATGCTGTAGTGGAAACTTTTTACCTTCTACCTGCAAGGGAAAAATTCACCTGTCCTGAAATGAAGGCTGTGAGCCTTCATTCATAAAGCCATGTTTAGTTTATTGTCCTGTCAACCTAGTGATCAGGATAGAAAATAAACATTGAAAATATTAGTGCTGAACGTGGCACACTGTTCCTAATTAGTTGTTGCCTTCATTAGTATGGGAAACTTTGAAAAATAATATTTTATCCCCAAGATCAATGTTGATTTACCATGCTGTATATTTGGTATTTCAGACGTTGCCCATCTGAAGTATACCATTAAATAGCGTTGTGATCATGGTTGAGTAGGCTGCAGGTTCTAAAATATGTTCAGGCAGTGTAGTGCAAGTGGATAAACTGGTAAATAGATCCATTTATTTTGTACCAGTGAGGCTTTATCCAACCTCCTCCCCAATTACTAGTCACTGGCATTAGGTCTGATTAAAGAAGAGACTGACAGGATTTTTGCTGTGATAAAGCAGTGTCTGGGACTTCTTCTAACAAAGCAGTGGTCTGAGCCTGTGCTCCTTGACCTGCTTTTCCTCACAGATCCAGCACATGTACCGCTGTGCTCGGGTTCAGGGCCTTGACACCAGCGAGGGGCTGCTCCTCTTTGGGAAAGAGCACTTCTATGTCATCGATGGGTTCACCATGACAGCCACCAGGGAGATACGGGACATCGAGACACTGCCTCCAAAGTGAGTACATTCATACGGGGTTTCCTTGACCCTCACAGGCTGAACAAGAAGTATTCAATGAGGTTTTTTTGAGGAGTCAACTCCAAAATATAATGTAAGATGCAGGAAGACCTTAGGTGCTGAGCAATTTGTAGTATGGTTTATTGTGAAAATCAGCTGTTTCTGTAACTGGACTCTCATATGAATTCATATGGACTCTCATATGAATTAATTCGATAACTGTTTTCATTTCTCTTCTTTTTAAACACTTCTCTCTTGCATATGTTCCTTTACAGGATGCATGAGCCAATCATACCGAGGGGAGCAAGGCAAGGTCCAAGTCAACTCAAAAGAACTTGCAGCATTTTCGCGTATGAAGATATCAAGGAAGTGCATAAAAGGAGATACCTTTTGCAGGTAACTTGGACACCATATTTGGATGGGGAAGGCATATTTGGAGTGTTTTGATGATGTAATTTTTAAAAATGAAAATTAATACATAACTGATGAGTATTTGGAAAGTGAAGCTATTGACTGTGTTGAAATTCAAGTGTTTAGGTTGGGCATCCTTGTTGGAACTTACCCAGGTTTGGTTTATTGGGGGTGTTAGTCAGTGTCAGTGGTCCAAAGTTAAAACATTTGGTTGTACTAAGCAAAGTCTGCTTCACCATAATTTGGTGCCATCTGTAGCATGACTAAACTGGTCTGTGCCTGACCTTCAGAGGTGACAAGAAAATAAGTTAGCTTTGACATGGGTTTGTCCTCTTTGTTTTCAGCCTATTGCAATCGAAGTTTTCTCAGGAGATGGACGGAACTATCTTCTAGCTTTCCAGAAAGGGGTTAGAAACAAAGTTTATCAAAGGTATTGTAAAATAAATTAGAACACTTAACGTGAATGTCTGCAAATACCTGTGTGGAAGCTTTTTTGGTGCCTGCTAGCACTTACTGCTGCAGAAAGAGCCACTAGAAGGCACTACATGCCTTCAGTGAGAATCAGCTCCTGTGATTTTGTTGGCAGTGTTGTGGAGCTGCTCAAAAGGAAATCTGTAACTGTACTAAATGCATGCTGCTTCTCAGGAGATGACATCCCAAGGACTAACCATAATCTTTTAACTTCTGCTGCAGGTTTTTGGCTGTGGTGCCATCTCTGACCGACAGCTCGGAGTCAGTGTCTGGGCAGAGACCAAACACCAGCGTAGAGCAAGGGTAGGTGGTTCTGTTCCTCACAGCCTCTGTGGCTCATCAGTTTCCAGTAAATGATGCTTGCATTGATGTCAGGATTATCTGCAGAGTATCAGAATTAACGTTATCAGTATACAGATACATTCTGAAAGCAATTGGAGTGCTGAAGCCATCAGATTTATCCAAGTTGTTAAAAATATTTCACTCATCAGCCACCACTTGCACTGAATCGCATAATTAACATACATAATTCTTACAGTGTGTGTTTTGAATTCTAAAAAAAGGTACTGCTGAAGCAAAAAGGACCAGAGACACGTTCTTCTAATTGTTGCAATTTATAACTTTTAATCTTGAAATTTTGGGTTGTCTTGTGAAGATGTAACCCAGCTCTTACTGCCAAATCAAAAAATTCACTTTCTTCTTCCCTCTAGGTCTGGCTTGCTTAGCACTTTAGTGGGAGAAAAATCTGTCACTCAAAGATGGGAAGTAAGTATGAAAATGTTGCAGCAGTTTTTTGTATTAAATTCCACATTTTGTAGTGATGCATAAATAATCAGTACACATAAGTTGCTGATATTCTAAGAGATGGAACATACTGTTATAGAAAGTGTATCTCAGCACTTAATTTTTAGTATTTCATGATATCATTAAATAGGAAATGGTTCTACTGTTGAAAATGCAGGGGGAGGGCTGTAGTAAAAGTAGATTGAGCATTGCAATATTGAAGTAAATTTCTAAGTTTGGGGAGGGCTGCATATTGACACTCTGGCAGGTTGGCATTTGATTGTTGTAAAGTGAAAATTTTATTGTGCTGTTATCTGTCTTTCTTAAGAGAGGAGAAATCAGTAACTTTCAGTACCTGATGCACTTAAACACTCTGGCTGGCAGATCCTATAACGACCTCATGCAGTACCCTGTGTTTCCCTGGATCCTCGCAGACTATGACTCAGAGGTAAGTAAAACCTTGTGTCAGCCTTGTTAGTAATCTTTTATAATTGGAGGTTGCTATTTTGTTTTTCCCACTTCTCAACAGGGAGGGTATTAGAGAATCTTGGCTGTGCTGATTTTACAGATGTTGTTGGTCTGTGCACGTGACTTGTGCATGGGATTCAGAGAGACATTTTCCCCTCTGCCTTGCAGCAGTTCCTGTAAATGTCTGCATTACTTTAAATGAGTATCCTGAAGTATGCTAAGTCCACAGAGAAAGCATCCACAGAGGACTGTGGTAGGAGCTACTATGAAATCTGGCCCCACAGTGAAAGAATTTGCTTTTGAAAAAGGTGAAACATCCTATTAATGCTTTTGTGAACAGCCATTGACACCAACAAGACTGTTACATAAAATATTGTTAGGGGGCCTGTTAAATATTTGTGACAAAATTAGGGGGAATTGGGGACAGGATAAGAGGAGCAGGGCAAAAGTTATGCAGAGCCCAGATGTGATTTAAAATAAAACACACTGGCTCTCTTGGATCAGACATGATATGTTTTAAGCATATCAAACACTGCACTTGCTGTGTGTGTAGAAAGCAGGGATAACAGCCTTAGGAGGTAGGTGGTGTTAACTGTGGTAATCAGCAGTGTTGAAAGGATGTGGTTTGGTTTTATGAAATTGTTGTCTGTTTTATTTTTAAAGGAATTGGATCTTACAAATCCCAAAACATTCAGAAACCTGGCCAAGCCCATGGGAGCTCAAACAGAGGACAGGTTAGCCCAGTACAAGAAGCGATACAAGGATTGGGAAGATCCCAATGGTAAGTAATAATCCATCCTGCAGAAAGAGCAGAGGAACATGTGCCTGTCATCATGGGAGGGACTCACAGTTTTTTTTATAATGTGGGTAAAGAGAGCTGGATATAGATGTGCAGAGCTCTACCATGTTTTTTTAGCGACTGTCCAACAAAAACTAAATTAGAACAATGGCCATTGGCTTTCTTTCTGTGTTGTTTGTTTTAAATCCAAATGACAGTTTTGTTTATATATAAAAACAAAGAACAGTTGCAAATTTAGATTAGTTTAACGCTATCTAAAGACTGGAATGGGCAGGCACATGAAGCACACAACCAGCTATGTCTGCTAATAGTTTGATTGCTGCTGCGTGAAAATTAGTAGTACAAAGAATGCAAATGCTTCTGCATTAGCAGTATTCTAGCTTTTTCCTTTCTAATCTTAAAGCATGTTTTTTGGCTAAGGAAACAGCAGCTTCTTAGCTAAAAATGCCTCAGAATGAGATGCAATTAAGTTACCTATTCATGATTTTAGAGCTTCCCTATATATTTGTGTTTGTCAAGACAAATTTTCTTGGGTGCTTTCGTTGAAGATAGAGGCCTGTTTAACTACTGCAGTGCTGTTCTGTGTCAAACAGCAGTAGGTGGCAAAGACATTCATTTCTAGAAACAAATGAGTATTTTCTAAGTGTGCTTATGACAGGAAATTAAGAAAGTAAAAGCTGTACAAAATCTGTAGGCAACAGTTCTGATGCATATTTCTGCCCAAGATTTTAAATCCATAGTAAAAAATAAGACCAAAAATTAGAACAAGATCTTTTACAAAATGTTTCTTCAGCAGAAAGCACTGTAGTTGCACTGCAACATTTCAGTTAGTTAAAATAAAAAATGAGTAAGTATTCAGTACTGCTTTGCAGAACCCTCTTGAATTAGGGTTACTGCACTGCAGCCCAAACTTAAGTGACAAAACATAACGCTTTCAGATATCTGAGAATGAAAATCACAAATTCCAATTTTGAATGTGTCCAAGGCCGCAGAGTAATTAAAATACAGTGTTGTTTTTTTTTTTTTCTTTAGTATTGATTCTGTCACCTAACTACCTTATTTCTGCTATGTTTATGATTTTTAATCTGCAGGGGAAACCCCAGCCTATCACTATGGGACCCACTATTCCTCAGCCATGATCGTGGCTTCCTATCTTGTCCGGATGGAGCCTTTTACTCAGATTTTCTTACGGTTACAGGTAAAAAATTGCATCACCTCATTTCAAGTTTCTTGCCTGCTGTGTATTCAGACATCACTGGGAAATAAGATCAGTCAGCTTTGTTTTCATCAAATATCATAGAAGAAGTACCTTTTAGCAGAGTTCTTATTGCCTGGCAGGTTTTTGATGTGTCTTTTAAAAAGATGTGATGGAATTCGTCTTTTTTATTTTTTTCCTCATAGTTTGAACATTTTTCTGAATGTACACAAAACAAAGTATCAGCAGACAAAAACCCAAACAAGTTTTATTGTGAGAAGTATTTTGCTGTTTCTCTGAAAGAGACTAGACTCAAAATCAGACAGATGACTCTTTCTTAAATATCTGTATCTATATTTTCTGTTATCATCTGCCTGAAAGCAATGCAGCTGATCAGATGGATTGTGTTAGAGAAAGAAATGTGCTGTGTGCTAGTGCCTTCATTTGGCAGAGGATGTTGTGATTTGCCTTCCTGGCAAGGGCTGCCCTGCTGAGGGGTGCTGTGCCACTGATGTGCTCCTCTCTGTGCCCGGCAGGGCGGTCACTTCGACCTGGCTGACCGCATGTTCCACAGCGTGCGCGAGGCCTGGTACTCCGCCTCCAAGCACAACATGGCAGACGTCAAGGAGCTCATCCCAGAGTTCTTCTACCTCCCCGAGTTCCTGCTCAATTCCAACAACTTTGACCTAGGTAAGCAGTAAGAGCTTAATAGCTGTGGGTGGGAGAATGGAGCCAGACAGACTTCAGATATCTTCTCAAGCTGTGAGTGTTCATTTTAAGCAGTTAATACCAAGTGTTTTCTGAGAATTGCAGAACCGGTTAGTCTCTAAAAGGATTTTTGTTTGGAGTGATTTTTTTTTGTCAATTTGGGGTTTTTTACCAGTTCAAAATGCACAAATAAACATATTTTACTTGGAGTTTCCCTGCTTTGCATTTTTCTCCATGTAGCCGATTTCATGATGGTGTTCACCATCTTTGTCATGGATTTTTTTAGGCTTCTCAAAATCTATTTGACAAATCTTCACTTTTGGAGCTTCATATGAAAATACTCCTGAAGGTTTTTTGAATTGTCACAGCTTTTGTGGCAGTGATTATTCAAGAGTCATGTAGGAGACCTGCTTGTCGGAGATGCATGTAACTTATATGTCACTCTTAACAGTGGCATTAAGCTCTTAGATTCTGAGCTCTGTGCTGTGAATCTAATAGCAATAACAAAGATTAATCAAGTCATAAGTTTTAATGGTCTCAAAGCCTTTATTCAAAATCTATTGTAAGAGATTGGAAGCACAACCTAAAAAAAAAAAGAAAAGCAAAACCCAAAGAATACCCTGCAAAACCTCTCCCAGCTATATTCTACACAGAATAGTGTCGCTATTACTGAAAAAATGTTGAGCTCTTGTCCACTTATCTTTGTATCTGATAATTTTGGACTGTAACTATTAGAAATTCTTCACTGAGCATTTGGACCAACAGTAGAAAAGGGTTTTTTAGGAACAACTGTCAAACACTGAGGTACTTCTGATTGTGGTAATTTGTAGCAATCCTGCTCCCCTTCCTCCCAGGTGAAATGAAAGATTTGAAGTTTGGTGATGCAAGTAATGTTTCTGTTGGAGCATTGCACTTATTTTTTGTGTGTCCCTGTAAAGTTGGAAATTTTTTGGTGTTCCTCTGAGTTAATAGGAAGTGTGGAATTGTCTCTTGACAACAAGTGACAGAACAAGAATCTAACTAAGGAGTTTTACCAGATATATTTTTGGTGATCATAGCATGCCACCATTTAATATCCAGAGTGAGAAGGGGGCTGTCCAGGACAGGGTGAATGTATTGGGCCCAGGCCATGGGCACATCAGGGGAATTGCCAGTATCCTTGGGCATGGAGCTTGTGGGGGATACCAGTTAGCTCTGCACTGTTAGGAAATGAGAATTTGACTGCACATCACAGGAGTATGGGCTTTTCTCAGGAGAAAAGCGACAATTTCATTCTGTGATACAATGTTATTTTCCTCTCCAGAAGCCTTAGTGAGGAGTATTTGCATTCTTTCTCCTGAAAGCAATCTTACATGAGCAATTGAGGCAGAATTGAAGTAGTATTTTAAAGAAAAGACTTTATTTATACATAAAAGATATTAGGCTTTTTTCCTTTTTTTTCACTTTTTATCACCTTTGCTGTTGCAGTTCAGTTTCAGTGCTTCTCTCTAAATTTTTTCCTTCTTTTTGTTTTTTATTAGGTTGTAAACAAAATGGCACTAAACTTGGTGATGTAATACTCCCTCCATGGGCAAAAGGAGATCCTCGTGAGTTTATCAGAGTCCATCGGGAGGTAATTTGAATTTTAATGGTGACAGTAGAAAATGTCTGTTGGGACTTTCCACTGCACATTAATCTAAGCTCAGTTTGTGCAGTCACAGGGCAGTCTGTGAGTTCAGGGTTGGTGTCTGGTTGTTGCCAAGGTCTGTAGAACCAGTGTTTCCCTCCCCCTTCCTTTATGGCTACAGAGTACTTTGAGGCAAAACTTGATTCACTGAAAAGCTTTATCAAAATTTAAAAATATGTCAAATCGTGTTCTGCGTTTCTCCTTGTGTCAAGTGTAGTAAACTCAACTGATGAGCAATTTATCTCATTTTAATGCATGCCTTCTGTATTTCAGGCTCTGGAGTGTGACTTTGTGAGTGCTCACCTGCATGAGTGGATTGACTTGATCTTTGGCTATAAACAGCAAGGTCCTGCTGCAGTAGAAGCTGTAAATGTCTTTCACCATCTCTTCTATGAGGGACAAGTGGACATATATAACATCAATGATCCCTTAAAGGAGACAGCTACCATAGGATTCATTAATAACTTTGGACAGATACCAAAGCAGGTATACCCTTTGTGAATTCTTATTTTCCAGTTAACACTCAAATTGAAATGTGTTAATATAAAACACATCTTATAGGTGTTCTAGGAGTGAAATTTCTTAGGAGTGTTTATTCATGAATATTCTTCCAGTGATACAATATCATTTATGTTTCCATCATAAATTACACAAAGATCGACTTTAGGCTTTGCTTGTGAGATTAGAAAGAGTGAGATTTTTTTTTTCCCCTTTACATCCTTAAAATAAAGGCATAAGAAATTATGGCTCAACTCTAAAAATTAGCATTAAAAAATAGGGAAGTAAGTTCCTGCTGCAAAGTCATAGGGCAGGAGTGAAAGCGCAACTTTAAAGTAATGCCTAGTGCTAAGGTATTTGAAGTTATCCTGTAATAAAATAATTTCTATGATAACTTCTGCTCCTTTTTTTTTATCCCAGTCTCATGGGTGATTCACTCTTGTAGGACAGCTGTAGTTAAGGAGCTATAAAGACCCATTTTTGGTGCAGCTGTAAAGTTGTGTTCTCTTCAAGAGACTACATTAAATAATTCAATGTAATATTAAATCAGGTTTGGAGGGTCTCAATGTTGGTTGTTTTGATTTGGGTTTTTTATTGGGCATTTCTTTGGAGTCTTCTTGCTATCCAGTGAAAATCTTAAGTGTCATTGGTGAATGTTTCCAATCCAATCTTAGATCAGGTGGAAGCCACAGACACCTTCAGCAATTTGCTGACAACTCCAGCAATGTGTTGGAAACACTAAACTCAACTCTCAGCACATAATGTTTCAGGACAGCCACAGGATATTTCCTATGGCAACCCACTTAGAGCTGTCTCATTGCTTGGAAGGAAGGCTAAGAACTGTACATCTGTCTTCTGTGTCTTTTCTCCTTTCCCTTCCTTTCTCTCCCTCAATAATCTAATTATGTAGTGGCTGTAGGGTTTTCTCCTCTTATGTAATAACCAATCCCCGTGTTGTGATGATAGTCAGACGTGACCCAGCTAAAGCCAGATGGACAGACAGGGACTGTGGCAAAGGGCAGGGCAAAAGAAGAGCAGAGGGCCGGGCAATAGAAGAGCGCTGCAGCTGAGTCCAGAGCTCTGCCTGAGTCTTCAGATGCCAGTTAGGTACAAACCTGTGGTGAAATCTACCAGGAATTGCATGATGCTTAGCCAGAGGAAATAGACTGCAATGAACTTGGGAAACTCAAAACTTCCTTAAGGCTTTGGTGGTGGTGAGTGCTCTTGGAGCACATTTTTATGTAACTGTTGAGTTTTGCTGTTCCCCTCTGTTATTTTCCATGGGGGATCCAGGGCAGGCTCTCTCAGTGACATGGCTGCTGTGCATTTTTGCACTCCTTTCCTGCATGATGTAACATGCATCTTCTTTATCCCATCTCTTCCACTAGGAATGTGCCTGGCAGTTTGGGTTTGTGTTTTAAAAAGTTGTGATGCAAAACATTGCAGAGCTGGTGGTGTGTTTGGAAGAGGGCTCTCACAGACTCCATGAGAGTACCGAGATGCCACAGCCTGAGGGGGCAGAGCAACTTCGCTCCTTGTTGGTTTTCATATTGTTTGTTGAAGGTTTTTGAAGTGTTCACCATGAGTTATTACTGAATACTGAGAGCAGTAAAGTAATATTTGCTTACCTGCAGAATTTTTAGAAGGTATATTGGATGTATTTATGATCTTTTTAAGCTTGTGCCCTTGTAAACCAGTAATTTTTGATAATCATTAGTTTCATGATGCATTTCAGCTCTTCAAAAAACCCCACCCACCAAAGCGTGTTAGGAGCCGTCTGAATGGAGAGGCTGTGGGAACCTCTGTGCCCCCTGGTTCCACAGGTGACAAGATCTTCTTCCATCACTTGGACAACCTGCGGCCATCTCTTGCCCCAGTGAAAGGTAAACCTCAAATCCACAGTAGTTTTTGCTGTTTCTTTGCCCAAACATTCAGAGTTTCAGCAAGATAGTACTTCTCCATCTTTTAGTATTCTTACTGCCCATAGTTTCGTGAGGGAGACAAATTCAAAATATCCTAATGCTGTACTATTGTGTTCTTAGCTACCTTCAAGGAACTGGGGAAACACCATGGCTGCACCAGTTTAATACAGGTTTTTTTAAACAGAGGAGCCCAAGCACCTCTTTATAGGTTTGAATTTAACAAACAACATTCAGACTACATTGTTTCTGGGCATATGATAGCCTCTGCTTTTGTGATTTCACAGCAAAAGGATTATTTATCACAGTGCTGAGAAATACTAAGGAATGTTGTCAGGAAAGTGTGGTGTTGGTAGCTGCACTGAGACAAAAGAAAGTGAGTTTTGACTTCATACCTGACATTGGACTGAACAAAACTTAATTGTCTGTGAGGCAGGTAAATGCTGTACAGGGATTTCTTTCCTAGCTGAGTAAAGGAGTTTGTGGCTCCGTGCTGTAGAGAGAAGAACATTCTAATCTCTCTAGGTCAGGAAATTAGAAAGCGCTAATCTATATTTGGCTCTGCATTTGTTAGGAATGAAGCAAAAGTTGCCATCACTGCAGCTGAAGCAAAGAATGTATAAATAGCCACAATAGAGACCTTGCTTTGGTAGAGCAGCAGGTACTTAAAGCGATCAGATTTGTCTCTCCCAGCAATAAAACATAACCCCATCTTCTCTTTCAGAGCTCAAGGAGCCTGTGGGGCAGATTGTGTGTACTGATAAAGGCATTCTGGCAGTAGAACAGAACAAGGTTCTCATCCCACCCACGTGGAATAAAACGTTTGCCTGGGGCTATGCAGACCTCAGCTGCAGACTGGGTACCTATGAGTCAGACAAGGTTTGTAATCTGAAATTTGTTCCGGCAATCAGTACTCAATAGTGAAAAAAACCCTAACAATGAACATTTATTTCACATGTGAATGATATAATCTCCTGCTGCATCAGTTTTATTGCTCCTTCTTGAGGGTCTTTATCAGAATACTGGCAGAATAACATGAACTCATGTAGTTTTTTACCAGGTCTTAGTGACTTAATGAGTGCAAGGTGGCAGCCAGCTTTTTGGTTTTTATCCTACGAAGTACTAGTTCTGCAAGTAATTCTTTGTTTTCTGCATTTTTAGGCCGTGATTGTTTATGAATGCTTGTCAGAATGGGGTCAGATCCTGTGTGCCATTTGCCCCAATCCCAAACTAGTTATCACTGGAGGAACAAGCACAGCAGTGTGTGTGTGGGAAATGGGTGTCTCCAAAGAAAAAGCTAAAGCACTCACACTGAAACAGGTAAAATACAATAGAACTGCCTTTCATGTAAATTAATGTTATAAGATCAAAGTAATTATGTAATGAGTGTTGGTCACCTTTGAAACCATGAGTCCAGCAGATCTCTGGAGAATGGAGTAGTTGAGGTAGTGATCTGCATTGGAAGTGAGCAAATTGCATCTTCAAAATTGCAGTGTTCCTAAGAATAGTGGATCACATGGAGCTTTCTGGAGAGAAAGGGAATAATTATACAGGTGAGTTTTGTGAAATGATCTCCTTTGTAGTGTTACATGTAATACCTCCATCTAAAAATTGTATCAGGAAGGACAGTGGAAGGAGGCTGCCTTAAAGGTTAATTTTCCTCTTTTTTTAAAAAAAATTAATTACTTTAGTTACAGCACTTTTTAATCTAAAACAGGAACCCATGCTTTAAAATCAGCTGCAGCTAAGTGCAGAGTAAGTTTTGTGTGTTTACTAAAAAACCAAACCCATCAAATGTAACCAAAAATACCCAACCACAACTAAGTCAAAATATTCTAGCAGCTGTGTATTATTGTTACAGGTTGTGTTACTGTTTCATTAGTATCTTAATAGCAGGACTCTTCTTTTAGAGGAAGTCTTTTCCTCAAATTTATGAAAAGAAATTTAGAAAATTATTTCATAACTTTCCTTGTGCAGTACTCAGATGTCCAAAGCTGCTTTTCTAAAGCGTTTTACTTAAAAATGGTACAAGATAAAACACTATAGTGAATTTTGGGGCAGCATATTTGTATTCAGCAAGTTTTATTTTAATTGGGTTCATTTTAACTGAGGAAAGTGCAGTAATCTGACTGTATTTCAGAATCTTTTTCTAATAAATAGCTTAAGCCTAAAATGTTAAAGTAGGGCCTAATATGAGTAGATGCTCATATTTTTCTCCTCCTTCCAATTGACTTTGCCATTTTGGTTACAACTCTTGTCTCTTTTGTCTTCTCTTAGTCATCAGTAGTTACTATAGGAGTCATTAACTTCTATTTTCAGAATGTAATTTCAGGTGCAGCCTGGAACACTTTCTGACCTTATAAACAGGCTACTGATGCAGAATGGGGTGTTCTTCAGTGGAAGGATCTGTAACATTAGACCCTTGAAATTTTGTTTTGTTAGAGTTCTTTTTAAATGGAAAAAAATGCTACTTTTACCATTGTCAGTTATGGAAATAGTTATCAGCTGAAGACTTACAAGGTGGCTGTATCTTCTGATAGGATATTCTGGTTATGTTATCTGAATCTTTCAGGTTAGAGGGTTTGATTTTTGTGGAATTTTTTGTGCTCTCTCCTGATTTCCACTTTTGCTCCTGACTGTGTTCTGCAGGCACTGCTGGGACACACTGACACTGTCACGTGTTTAACGGCGTCGCTGGCGTATCACATAATTGTGAGTGGGTCCCGGGATCGCACCTGCATCATCTGGGATCTCAATAAGCTCTCCTTCCTGACACAGCTCCGAGGGCACAGGGCTCCAATTTCAGCACTCTGTATAAACGAGTTAACGGTGAGAGCCAACCTCTGTCCACCAGGCTGCAGTGGGAACAGTAGCAAGAATGGGAAATCATTAAACCAAAGGAGAAAAAACCACTAGGCTCTCATGTTAATTTGGCAGAACTTGTATAACTCATCTGAAGACTGATTAACAACTGGTTTAGGGAATCGTTTATGTCATTTGTCCAGAGCCATATGTGGATGCATTCCATGCAGAGTGGCTTGAGCTCAGAAGAGGTTATTAACAGTGCTGGAAGCAGTATAGTTAATGTGACATTCCAAGTGAGCTGCCAGACCTGCCACAGGAGCTAAGAAGAGCTTTTCCTACATGACCTTGGTTGGCTTCTCTTGCCTTAAGCTGAATTTAAAGGAAACAAGGGTGATACCTTGGGTGAAAATGCAGTGCCAGTTGTAGTGGAAGCAGATGTATCCTGAAAGCTTCTGTCCCTTGTGGTCCTGTGAGTTACAAATCACCAGTTATCTAGCTCCCATGAATGGCCATCAGGGTTGGATGGACCCTGTTGCAGCTGGAGCAGATGCAGTGGTTGAAATCAAGGCAAGAGAGGGCTGTAATGCAGGCAGGGGGTAGCAAGTGGCACACTTTATTTGCTGCTGGTGGTCTGGTTGTAGCACTGGCAGTGCTTTAGACTTCAGCTCCTGTTTCCCTCTGCACTAGTTTGGACTGTTCCCAATAAGGAAGAAAATGAAATTTAAGGTGGGACATATTTGTGAAAAGGAGTGGAGTCTACATGAGCAGTCTTTGGAAACTGAAAGTATTAAAAATAGGCTGTTGGGTTGTTATGCTATCAAAAGTGGAGGAATTGGTCATTCTATGCTGTAAATAGAACAGATAGGTTGCTACTAAGTGTGGTTTTCTAGGTAGAGTCTTTTTTAAAAAATATGCACATAATCCAAAAGGTTTCTTCAGCTGGCCAGACTCCCCTAGAATAGAACTTCTGAGAAGTGCCAGCCTTGCAACTTGACTTACAAATGAACTTGACTTCTGTTTTTTGCTGAAGAATACCTGCAACTTTGTATTGAAATCTGGAGGCATTATTTATCTTTGCAGGGAGACATCGTATCATGCGCTGGCACTTACATCCATGTGTGGAGCATTAATGGCAGCCCTACTGCAAGTGTGAACACCTTCACTGGCCGAAGCCAGCAGATAATGTGTTGTTTAGTGTCAGAGATGAATGAGTGGGACACCCAGAACGTCATCGTAACGGGGCATTCCGACGGAGTTGTCCGGGTGAGTACCAGGAATCACTGCCTGGAAAATAAAGCTTATGCCTTGGTGGTAGTAGTATTTAGAGAAGTCATGCCTATCCAGGACCACACAGTGTCCTGGCCAGGACCAAGAGCAGTCCTGCTGTGCTTGGGAGTTTCACCTGAGCAGTTCTTTCTCCTTTTTAATGCCCCCATTGGGATGTGGTAACCAGCAATAGTTAGCAGAGCATACATTTTTCTTCCTGCTCTATTTTGGTCACTAGCTTTCATGCTTGGAGATTTGTTTTGGTTCACCATTTTAGTTTAACACACCTTGAGACAATTCATTTTGCTGCCTAGAAAGAGAAACTCGGTGTCATTTCTGATCACTACAAGTCTAACCCTATTTTCAGTACTTTTGTGTGCAGCCTTAATCAGAGTCTGCTGGTCAGACAGCTGTGTGGAGTGGATTCAAGCATGGACACAGATGTCCTCCTAATAGTCTCTAGTCCTCAAAACCAGAGTTTAGTATGGAGCTATGACCTGCCCTGCATGCTACCAGTGTGAATACACAGTTCTGCTAAGCCATTTTAACTCTACAAGTAGCTCAGGAAAAAAGTTCATTAAGTGCCGCTCTGCTTATCCCCTGTCCCTCCAGTTCTGGCGGATGGAGTTTTTGCAAGTGCCAGAAACACCAGCTCCAGAGCCTGTGGAGATGCTGGAAATGCAAGAGGAGTGCCAGGAAGCACAAATAGGTATGTGTCCTGACAAGTATTTGGTATTTCCCTGTTGTATCTGATCTTTGCTATAGGAAGGTGAGGTCCTGTGGTTATACAGTGCAGAATGGAATCATGGAGATTTTTATCTCAAAAGGCAGCAGACATCCAGTGGGCACAAAGAACAGAGCATCTCAGTTCTGTGTTTACCACCTTGCTTAAGGTAGTTTCATATTGCTACAAGAAGGAAAAAATGTTGCCCATTGTAGCTTTTTTTTTTTTCTTGTGAAGTTTGGAACTTTGCTCTGTGCTTCTGCTGTTGGTACACTCAATGGATTCTCCAAAAGCTAGATATTTTTTAGTATGAAATGGAGTTATAGCATAAAAGCTGAGCTAAATCTACTGATGGAACAGCTTAAACAAGACAAGCAATGATATCCCTTTCTGCTCTTGGAAGATTTTGATCTGTGTTGTACGATTGTGTCTTTTAGCCATCTCATTTTCCTCTTACCCTCTTCATATTGAAGATATGATCTGGATTTGGATCTGAATCTCATGACACTCATTAGTAATTACTATATAAATACAGCTTTTGGTTATTTTCAGTGTCACTTGGAGTATAAATGTCTTTGGTAATTGCTTTTTTGTGTTAACAAGTCCTTTTATTAACAAGTCTGCATCATATTTTTCAGTCAGTTTCAGCATAGCTGACTGTGCTTACTTGTGGAAGCTTTCCTGGAAGGTTTGCTAACTTGAGTGTTCCTGAAGTTTTTGCTCTTTTTGTCTATCATAGCCTTGCTCAGAGAGACTATTGTAGGAAATAGCTTCAGCTAAGGAGCGTCATTCTCTGGCAACAGAAAAAAGTGCAAAATATGTGAATGGTGTGATTCCTGGTAGGAGCTGAATCCCTGAAAAGGCTCTGAGATGCCTGCATGCAGTGTCCCTCTCTCAGCAGTGCTGGTGCCTGTTGGGTTGTAGGCAGTGCAGCAGCAGAGTAAGGAAAAATCTCAGGCCATGACCAGGCTCACTAACAGCGCCTTGTCCCCTGTTGTGCCAATCCAGGGCAGGAAGCCCATGAAGAGGACAGCAGTGACTCCGAGGCAGACGATCCATGCATAGGCCAGGATACAAAAGTGCAGGAGAGCCAGAGCCAACCAAGCAGCACCAGCCACAGGCCTCGGTCATCGTCAGCCAGAGCAGCAGCAGCATGGTCAGCAGACAGCGGCTCCGATGACTCCAGGCGTTGGTCAGACCAGCTCAGCTTGGATGAGAAAGATGGATTTATCTTTGTGAATTATTCGGAGGGACAAGCAAAAATGCATCCCCATGCTCAGGTTAACCACCCCCACCCCAGCTATGCTGAAGCACGGCACTACAGCAAGCTCAAACCAGGTAAAAGAAACTGTGCACAACCCTCAGTTTTATTCCTGAGTGAAATGTTACAGAAAAAGAGAAAAACTCGAATCTCTCAGGGAGATCTTGTAACTGCAACTTTGTAGTAAGAACAAGTATGTTGGGGGAGGAGGGAACAAAAATGGGAAGGAGCAAATTTGCTTTATCCCCTCCCACTTCCCACTGCTTTGTAGGATACAGATGGGAGCGTCAGCTGGTGTTCAGGAGCAAACTAACTATGCACACGGCCTTCGATCGCAAAGACAACGCACACCCAGCAGAAATCACTGCGCTCGGCATCTCCAAGTGAGTGGCTCGCACATGAGGACTTCAGACACTCTTGGGTGCTGTCAGCAGGCAGCAGGACCATTGTTCATAATGCTGTTTTGTGGTGCTTCTGTTTGGGGCAGCCTTCTTCAAGGACAGATAAAAATACTGAAGAGAGGGAGGGAGACCTGTTCTGCTGCACTGTGTTACACAGGGTGTTGCAGCTCCATTTCTCAGTTAGAGCAGGGTAATTGGGATGTTAGTTACCACACCAGTAACGTTCTCTGTTTTTCACGTTCTCTGACGTGTAAAAGCAGGCATCGATGGCTGTGCCAGAGTTGATGCAGGAATGCTTCTTCTTTGCAGAGACCACAGCAGGATCCTGATTGGGGACGGCCGGGGCAGGGTGTTCAGCTGGTCAGTGAGCGATCAGCCGGGCCGGTCCGCAGCCGACCACTGGGTGAAGGACGAGGGCGGCGACAGCTGCTCGGGCTGCACCGTGCGCTTCTCGCTCACTGAGAGGCGGCACCACTGCAGGAACTGTGGACAGCTCTTCTGCCAGAAGTAAGCAGCCAACGGCCTCCTTTGGGCTTTTTTCCATACAGGATTTTAGGTGGGGGTAAAGCTGTGAAATACCAGAGAACTCTGGTAAAAGGTTGAAGTTGCTTAAACTGTGTCCAGGACTGTGAGGATTCTGATTTAGGGGCCATTAGGAGGCAGCCTCAGACAAAATGTATGACACAGAGGATGTGTGTGAGCTCCCCTTACCCATGAACTGAAGTGCAAGTCTCCTGTCTGATCCACTGGGTCAGGGATGGTATTTCCAGTTTTATCTGTCTCAGTCTAAACCGGTGACAACAGCTGTATTTAAACTGTCACACAGTCTCGTTGCATTGACTGTGGTGATCATTTGAGTTAAATTCTGCTTCTGCCACACTGCATTGCATCTCCATGTCAAGTTAAGTTAGGACAGTTTTCTGGTGTTTTGAGGTCACGGTGACAATTCCCACAGCTCAGTAGAAAATGGGTAGAAATGGAGAGGATCTGTGTTCAGTGATGGTTGTTGTTTTCTCCACAGGTGCAGCCGGTTTCAATCAGAAATCAAACGGCTGAAGATTTCATCACCGGTCAGGGTGTGCCAGAACTGCTTCTACAACCTGCAGCACGAGCGGGGCTCAGAGGAGGGGCCCAGAAATTGATGGGGGCCTGGCAAACCTCATCCAGCCCTGCTGTCACTCCAGGAACCAGGGAGAGCATTGGAAGGCATTGGAATGTTGTCTGTTTACACTTATGTTTATACTGCGTTCTAAGCACTAAGAATAAAAAGGGATCATTGCATTGGTTTGTGTTGACAGAAGGCAGACGAGGAGGTGAACAGCGTAAGGAGAAGAGCAAGGCCCAGGAAGACATGGTTAATAACCACAAATCCAACAGAACTGGCAGCCCCTAAGCCCATGCTGACGTGGCTGTCAAGAAAATCCTCACTTATCCTAAACACCCCTTCTTGTCTTGTTTTTGTAGAGTTAGTCATCTTAACTGGGGGGAGGGGAGGGCAAGGCTTTTTAGAAGATAGTTGTAAATCTGCCTTCTTCGCAAGCAACTGTGTATATTGTAAATAAGTATAATGGCCTTTTTATCTAAATATGAACTTAACTGCCTGTTACATGGGACTTCAGATTAACCACTGTACTTTGTGTGGCATCTTTATCTCATCTATCAATTTAAATACGAATGTTAAAAAAAAAAAAAAAGAAACCAGAAAACTCGAAGGCATTATGTGTATTTCTGTTAAAAATCCAGTCTGTGCATGTTTGTTCTTTCAGTTGCCCACAGTATCTTAATTTAAGTGAGGCTATTCATAGAATTACATGGATTTTTTCAAAAGAAAACATTTTTGAGAATAGGAACTTGGAGTATTTTATTCTAGCTGTAAGATAACCAGGAACTAAACTGTACACTTGTGTTGCATTTTATACCAAACTATTTACCACCTCAGTGTTGTTCATATTTAATAAGGCCTCTTTTATACATATGTCAGAGCTGCAGTTTTGTTAATTACTTACTGTTCATTAGCAGCTGATTCATGCAGTGCAAGAACCAGCTTTTACCTTCTTTAGTCAATAGCAGTTGGCTTTTGCATATAGGTACAGAATTAATTCCTTGTGCATAAAATTTAACCACTGTTGTCCCGTAGCTTCTCTGAAAAAAACCTTTTTGGAACAACAGGCATTACTCTAAAGCAGGATGATCTTGGTCATGTCAGAAATGCTCCTCGGAGCTCTCTTTGTCTTTCAGCACATGCCATCAGCTTGAGGACAGCAGTAGATTTCCATTATGGTTTTTAAGTTTCAATATGAATTTAATTGCAGTATTTTTTTACTACTCTGTCATTTATTTTGCACTACATGTGGGATGAAGTAGAGACACTGATATCCGCTGGGATTGGAGCACGTGCATTGGGATAGGCCTGTGGGCTTAATTTCTGCATGAGGTCTTGCCAGTGGGTTTTTGTTTGGGCAAGGGGGGAGAGGGAGGGCAGCAGGCGAGCTGGTGGTCGGTTTGGTTTTGTTTTTTAACATATGTGTATATATATTTTGTAAATGGGTGACAAACTGATCTAGAGCTAGGTATATTCACAATGGATTCTTTTAAATAGAGGTAAGGATATGACCCAGACCAACAGAAGACAGGTGGTTCTGACAGTACTTGAGTGAATGTTGTCACTCAAAGGGATGAGATTATCCTTCACTTGGAATGACTTGGGCAGGCTCTGGCCCTGGGACAGCAAATCCTCAAAACCAGCATTGTTGTTGGAATTGCACCATCAAAAATGCCAGGCGCTCTGTGTTGGGGTGAGCTCCTTCCAGAGGGTCCCTGGCACTGTGGGGGCACCCCTGTCTTCTCTTGATTTGAGCTTTTAGTGGTGAATAATTTGTTAATTCTGACCACTTACTATTTACCCTGGTATCACATGTTTATGCACTGAAGGTTAAATATGTATTTTGATACTTGTTTGTTTATTATGTATGTGCTGGTCTGTAAAATGAGATATATTCCTGTTTTGGTATGTATACTAGGTCCCCAAATGAACAGAAAGGCTTCTCTAGAGCCCTTGCACACTGTTGAGTAAATGCAGGTTTGTTGAGCTTAGCTGACCCAAATTTTGGATCCAAAGAGTGATGGTCAAGTAGCCACACTGACTGCCGGCTACCTGGCAGATTTGACCCTAAAAACAGGAAGAGGTCCTCGGTAAGCATGTGCAGAGCACTGGAATTTCTGTGTTCAGCTGTTCTCTCTAACGTTGCCTTCACCCTTCCCAAAATGATGCAAAACCAGCATAGTTCAGAAGACAGGCTAGTGGCCTTAATGTTTTCTGTTAGAAGAAAAGGCTGTTTTAACAACTCATAAATGCCTTTGAGTCCACAGTTTTCCTCCCCTTGCCTCCAGATTTCGAAATCACCCCCAAATTTAAGGAAGCCTTCTTTTCTGTGGACTGCAGCGTGTACAGCCACATGGTTAAACCCTAATAAAAGCAAGGCTATGACAAGTGGTGTGATCTGGCACTGAGGCCAGGCCAGAGTCCTGCCATGGGCTCCTGAGTGAGGACAGGGCTGTCAGCCGCAGACGCGTTGTACGGGTGTTGTTCCGCGGCCTTGGCAGCGCGCAGAGGAAATCCTTATTCCTGACAAATTCTGCAGTGTGCAGGCTAGGCCCCATTTACATTTCGCAAGCAAACCACCACAGCCCTCTGACTTAATTCTGTTCCCAAAAACCACGTTTTTGCTTGTTGGAGGCAGAGGGGGACAAACACACCTGCTCGTATTTCCTCTGGCAGCTGGTGCTGTGGGCAGCTGTGGTGTTCACGTGGGAGTGGGGTTATTTTCCATTTCATTCGAGCTTCTAATGCAAATACTTGCTTTGTTTTCCATGTAAAAAATCCGTTGAGCAAAAATATACTCATGTACACTAACATTAGTAGACTGTATTCTCTGCAAGTACCTCACATGTCTTCTCCTGCCTTGTTCTTTGTAGTAAACTTATCCATGTACTCCTAACATTCGTATGTAGTGTGCAACTGTAATGTCATGCTTTTGAGAGGGGGTTGGCTGCCTCCGGCCAACGTTCATCAGTTCAATAGCAAAACACTTTAGATAAGTTATTTTGCACTTTCTTATGTATAAAATTGGTAGAAACTTATATTTGCTTTGTATCATTTAAAGACTCCTTTCGTTTCGGTAAATGAACTGTGTATAAAATACTTATGCAGTTAAAACTGTTTTTAGAAAGTATTTTTAATTTCAGCAAGTTTGGTTACTTGTTGCATGACTATTAACACAGCTGACTTTTTGTGTCAGTGCAATGTATATTTTTTTTGTCCTGTTATTAACTTGTAAGCCCTAGTTAAATGGCCATTTATTTGTACAGCATCAGGAGTAAATTGAAGATAACTGGCTAAGACTGGAGTGTGGAATTTTGTACTATATTGCAGAATCCAATATCTGTTTTTTGGTGGTTACGTAAAAGGCCTGACGATTTACTATCTAGTGTGCAATCTGTGATATCTGAATGTTCATTGTATATTTGTCTCCAATGCAAAAAGGTAGAGTAACACAGTTACAACAATACATGATTAAATGCAATAGTTCAGGTACTGAAGTATTTTTTTTTTCATTTCAAATAAATACCTGCTATTTACCACCAAAAAGCTGGTTTGCATTTGTTGGAAAGACAACATTTGCAGTTGAATAAAAGTTTTTAACTTGGGAGTGGTAACTAATGAGTAACATTTTTCTGTGTCATCTTGAGGGGTAAGTTTCTATTACTTGTCACAGTTTTGCTTTCTGAATGTGGGTATGGCTATCCATGACAGTGCAGCGTGAAATCACATGTCTTAGTTTGTTCTTTTTTGGTTTAAATTGTAGAGTGTGAATTCAGCAGAATCTGACAGCGTGTAGAAGAGCAGGCTCTGCTAATATAGCAAAAGCAGACAGAAAAGAATTGTTTAAGTCGTGTTGGTTAAGGGCAGTGGAAGAGGAGGGAGTTACAGAAGCCCTTTCCATGGCCTTGCTTAGCCATGTCTTGGTTATATAGGATGGTAATGTCCACTTTTCACAGGTTCACGTATTTCACACTCGGCCATTTCCACATTTTGAATCTTTCCATACACTGAAAAAAAACGCTTTCTCTTCAACAGTTTTGAGGGAGTTCCTGTGCTCAGCACTTGCCAGCCGCAGCCTGAGTGTCCTCCTGCTGCCAGGGAGCAGGTCGTGGATGAACGCCACCTGAGCGCTCTGAGCCAGGTAACCGCGTCGACTCCGGGCTGTGGGGTCTGGCATCGCCTCCCACTCTTTTTTGGGAGAGATTTCCTACTAACAGCAGCTCCAGGCTGCTCTGTGCAGCTGGGTCATTTACTATATGCAGTATTTCAGGCTCGTTTTCCAGGCATGGTGGAGAGTGGAGGTGCCAGGAACAAGCATTGGGAAGTGGTGGAGCCCACAATCCTGATGGACCTTTTTGACTGGGAAAGTGCAATCCCAGCCCTGTAAAATCCCAGCAGGCGTCAGCTGGGCCAGCAGCCAGGTTTCCCGTGAAACGAGGCACTTGTTGAGTGACAGGGCAGCTCCTTGCAAGTGCCCCAGCCTTTAGCTCTGGCTCAACCACAGTTCCTGCCAGGAAGCGCTGCCCGGGGCCAGGCATTCCATTTAGCAGGTAAAACCAAATTTGTGGCCAATTTGCTGCGTTAAATTGTCCTTCATGACATGTGCAGTAACTCAGTTCAGAGGGGTGAGGCTGAGCTGCTTTCCAGGCTCGGTGTTCTGTATAAAATGCATGAGTGTTTTTAAGGAATTCCTGGCAGTGGGGGACGTCTCTTGTCCGTGTCAGGACACAGATTTGATTCATTAGTGAGGTTACTGTGCTGTAGGGAGGAGGGTGGGGTAAGCAAGCTGAGGAACTGGGCTGATGTGCTGGGAGCCAAATCATGCCCTATCTTCCCGGAGAAGAGTTGCGTGGCGCTGTGTCGGATGTGGGCCTGCCCCGCCCCCCCCCCCCCAAAAAAAGGGCAATTTATAAGGAATGGGACCAAAACTCCGTCACGGGTGAACCTAAATGCAATCCTGCCTGCACCAGAGGGCAGCCAAGTCCCTGGTGGAAGAGCCGGGCAGGGGCAGAGACAACCTCTGGGTGGGAGTGTTTCTGCTGTAAACACTGAGGTGGGGGGAGCTGTAGCAAGGCGCTGCCCCGCAGCCGTGATGAAAATCCTGTGCGGGTGAGTGGTGCTCACACGGGCTCTGGGAAGACCTCCCAGCCCTTCCCAGGGGCAGCTTCTGGGAGCTTTAAGCTCTCCTTAAAGCTTGGCTGCTCTGCCCAGAGCGTCTTGAAGCTGGGGAGGGAACCACCGTGGTGCTGCTGGTGCTTGGCTGCTCTCTCCTCACACAGCAGCAGCTCACAGGGATGCGCATTAGAGGGTTAAGTGCTCCAGCTGCAGAGAAACCTGGGAGCCATTTCCCAGCTGCTGTGAAAGTGCAGAGCTGTCCAGCAGCTTTCCCAACACACCGCCCAAGCTCTCCAAATTTACCTGTGTGAGCAGTCATCACAAGACCACCATGGGATATGTGCATTTATCCAAGAGCTGATCAGCTCCCAAGTGAGCTGAGACATGGATTGGCAACAAAGGAGAACAAAAAAGACTCTGTTCCTAAAAAGGAACACTGGGGCTCAGCTGCAGGAAACTGCTAGGACCTCATTGAAGTCAAGGCTGCTGCCTTCAAGGGAGAGAGAGTAAAACAGGTTTGAGCCTAGCCGTGAAGAGCCGTATTAACTAAAAATACCAGTGATCTCAGGGTTACTTCTGCAGATGAGTTAAAACTTTCAGCTCTTACTTTTTCCTTATAGTTTCTTCAAGTGTAACAGAGCAGCTTTGAATGCATGCAGCAGCAAAACTGTGTTTTCCTGCAGGGGCCCAATTTGTGTCTTTGCAGTGTGTCACAGGCTGGCATTGCTCACCATGACAGCCACCCAGCAGACAGAAATAGCGAGTTGGAACGTGACGCCCTGGTGCAGCAAAGCCCAAAGACAGGAGGTACTTTGCACTGGTTATCGCTGGGAGAATGTCTTTGTAGGCAAAGCCATGGTTATCAGCTTTTTATGGCAAGGGCTGAGACCCGGGGCCAACAGAACAGTTGTGGCACAGCCTGAGAAGCTGCAGCTTTTTTTTTCCTGGCAGTTGGCAACGCGGTGGAAGAAGAAAAAATCCACTTGTAGTGACACAGCTCCTGGAAGCCAATTCTTTATTGAAAGGTCTTGTGAGCATTCCAGTATAGACTTAGCTGCTCTACTGTAGCTTTGAGTTGATGAAGATGAAAAAACATTTTTAAAGCAAAAAAAAAAGAAAGGCAGGATGGACACCTCTCTAAAATTTCACAGCAGATGAAATTGGAACACTGATTACACCAAAGATAAACATCAAACCACAGGAATTACACACAGCCCCAAGGCAAAGCATGTAACGAATGTACACAATTGCACTTAAGTCTGTAAGAAAGTTATGACAGGCACCACTGCCCAAGCACTCCATACTCCATATCCCGGGTCAAGAAGGCACCTGATGGGTATCTCTGCCTTCAGAACAGCAGCTGGGAACCAAGGAACACCCAGAGTGTTGCTGTGCTGTACATTTGGCTTCTTGGGTGAGAGAGCAATGACCTGGCAGTGCCCAACTGAAGGAGTTTTAGAGGAATTAATTTTAAACCAGTTTCATCGGTAGCTGTTGTTTTGTGCTTCTCCCTTAGCTAAAAATCCCAGTGTCTTTGATGATAGCACATCCACTGGCTGAGACAGAAAATGTGGCTCATGGAGCCCTGATCCTGTGGAACTCGGCAGAATTCCTGTGGTGAGTCTAAGCTCCTCTCAATTTCCAAATACGTAAAAAGCAGAGATATTGCTGATTCTGCTCCACACACCCATTTTCAGCTGCTCCAGGATTATTCTCCAGCCCTGAGCATTTCAGCCCAAAGGGATTGACTGTAATGAAGGCCTATATTAAATGAATTACTGGATCTGCCTCATTTCAGTCTCTTGTGCTATGCTCATCATCGAGAGAGACCAGCTCTCCTAAGTCCAGGCTGCAAATTACTTTTTCCCTCTGTAAAGCATGAAACCCTCACCTTTCCAAGTGGTGGAAAGACTTAAGTTGGAAATCCATCTGCAGTCTCAACACCTCTCCTAGTAAATCCTCCAGCAACATGAGGCCCCCCATGCCTTCCATATCCTCACAGTAAAAATGAATACTTAGCTGGACAGCATTTTTGCCCTTCTGCACCCACATCCCACCCTCCTGCTGTGCCTGTACAGAGATTCCTCTGCTCCAGGGGGGATGTTCAGGCAAGAAAATATTCTTACCAAATCAAATGGATTTCAGAATCCATCCCCTAAAAAGTAGAAAAAAGCGAATGTTTTTTACAATTTGCTCAGCAGGTCACCCTAATGTTTGGTTCAGTCTTTCATAAACAGACTCTTTGTTGAAACCTCAGATGCACGGGAAAGACAGTGAGCTAGAGACCCAACATTCCAGTTTGTTTCATTCAGAGTGTGAGATCCTTCACTGTCCTGGAATAATTAACCTCTCTGACAGGCAGCTGCTGTTGTTAAGACAATTTGCTCTTTGTCCTCAAGCTGAAGGAGCTCTGCTGTGCAGGAGGCTCTTGCCGGTCCCTGGCGGGTACAGTGGAGCTGGTTGCTTGCAGAGCTGCCACGGGCTGCAGGAGGCCTCGTGACCAGGTGGAAAACCCAAAGTGTTTATTGGGCCTGGCTGGGATGGAGCTCATCTCCCCACAGCATCCTCACACAGTGCTGGGCTGTGTATTGGCCCCTGAAAAGGGGCTGGTAACACTCTTTATTAATTATCTATATCTTGACCAGGTTTGGGGTTTTTTTTTTTCATTTTATTTTCTCCCTCCAGTCCCCACCCTGCTAAGGAGGGGAGTGATAAGAGCAGCCTGGTGGGCAACTGATGTCCAGCCAAGGTCCAGCTTCCATGGTCCTTTTTGGCACCCAGCATGGGACAAGGACAGCGGCAGCTTTGTATCCAGTGTGTTATTGCTACAGCAGTGGCAACCTCCTGTGGGAGTCAGGGAGTTTGCTGGCTGCACTGCTTATCCTTTATAAAGCTGGGAATGTGTTAGCACAAACAATGGCTGTGGGCTGTGTCCCGGCATGGACGGCCTTGCTGTGCTGCGGGAGCTGCCTTGTCTCCACAAGAGGATGAGGGAAAACATGTCCCTCTCCCCACTCTGGGTTGGTGTGGATGATTGTGCCGGTTGCAGAGGTCCTTGTTCATGTTTACATGAGCTGCTAATGCTACTAATTAACACTGTTGGCACGCTAATGGGGTTGGTGTCACCATGGCATAAGAGAAGATTTTTGGGTGAGGCAATACTGAAACGCACCCTGGGGCAGCTGTTCCCTGGCTGGCAGGGTGTGTGGAAGGATTTGGGCAGGTTCCTAGCACAGGGATCACCTCTCAGAGCCTGGGACTTACACCTGAACCCTGGCAAAACGGTGTGTCACCTGATCACTTGCCCACCCCAGTGAAAACCAGCAGCTTTTGCCCCATACTGGGGCCTGGCCTGTGCCTGCCAAGCCTCAGTTCAGTGTCTGAGAGGGCTGGGCTTGAGCCAGGACTCAAACAACAGCAGCGGCTACAGGAATTGCCCCAGGAGTGAAAAAGAAACTGGACAAGGAAAACAAGAAAGGTCCATCAGAAAGGACTGGAGGTGAGATGGTGCCCAGCAGTCCTTCCTAATCCAAGTGTTTCTGCAATGGTAGAGAAGCAGCAGTAGCAACCACCAATACACCTCAATTTTATCATCCTCTATTTCACCGAGCCTTGTCTTATTCCTTCTGTGTGAAAGTTTCAAAGAAGTTATGGATAGATCCTTCCCCTGAGAAGACAACCACACCATTAGGAGAAATAAAAGCCCCCATCAGCAACCATCCTGACCTTAGGTGAACACTGAACCTCAACCCTGGAGAAAATCTGAGGAGAGGGAATTAGGATTGTAAACCAGTGCTGTGCTCACTACACAGGCCAGGGCACCAGCATCCAGTACAGCAGAGATTTACACACACCACTGTAGTTACAACCCAAATAAGTCCATTGTACACACCACATAACACACCAAGTTATGGGACACACCAAGCCAGGGCACTCTGAACACCCAGTACTTAATGCTGTCAATGCAATACGGTGCTCTGCTGGGCCTTCCACCACAGACAAGGATAAACACATGGAGTGACTGCCTAAGGGGTAATCCTGGACTAAAAGGAAAGGAATTATAGTAAAGAAGATATGTATTTCACACTGGAAAATCAGAATCAGGCCAGGCACCTCAGAATTCTTCTATTTTGCAAGGTGATTTAGTATCAGGCAGCTTCTCTCTCGTTTTGTCTTTACAATTGCGCTGTTGGAAGCATCCATAGAAGAAAAAATACTGTGGCAAGGCTGAGAAAAGACCAGTTCTTCTCTGCCCGTATTTCACTGCCACAGGAGCTGACAGCTGACGTGGAATGGAGGAAGGAAGAGGTCTGAACAAGGCACACTGGGACAGATCTTCACCTGTGCAAAAATGGCACCTGCACTCAATGTCACAGTAGTGATATGAGGTGGATCTGAGCTCTGGTCCCCCCATGCCTCACTGGATACAGATTCTCCTCCAAGAAGGGAAGTGGAAACACTTCCTTTAAGTATAAAACTCCTTTCTAGTGTCTGAATATCTGACATCTACTAGAAACAATACCCAAAACTTACAAAAATTACATTATTATAACGCTCTCTCCTTCCTCTAGCTTGTTTGGGGCATTTTGTACCTCCTTGAGTGCCATGAAGAGACATGAAAGATCACAACTAACTCAGACAACTGCAGCAGAGGGTGGGAAAATACTCAGGTATGTATGAAGAAATAAACTGTCTTACGCATCAGATCTTGAAGAGTAAATTCTTTGAAATTAGCTTATTTTCTTTATTTAAAAAAAAAAAGAAATTCAAGTTGATGAGAGTCTCTGGATATCAAAACTGTGCGTCTTTTTCCCTTCTCTGTGCTTCTGTCAGGCACTGACAGCAAAGAAAAGACAGTGCAAGGGGCTGCTGCATGGTCCACAGAGACTGCACAGGCTTTGGACCCAATGGAGAAAGGTTCCCATCTGTCCAACAGCACGTGGCTCCAGCCTGATCTGTCTCCTTGGAGCTAGAGGATCACAAATGACAGCAGTGAGAGCATAAAGCAGCACTGTCTCAGGAACTTGTACAGCTACACCCAATGCCACTGGCATCAGAACCTAAACATTCCAAAACTTCTCCTTTATTTTTCACCCACTTCTCCTGGAGCACAGGGGAGTTTTGGGTGGCTGCAGCAGCAGGAGACAACAAACCCTCTTTCTGTCTACCTAAGAACACTGTGCGTTTGTTCCCGTGTTTTATCAGACAAGGAAGCCAGCACGTGGCTCAGGGACTCACAGCTGCCAGGGAACTGAGGGTCCTGGGGAATACGGGTAGGCATGAAATGGCTGTGCACCCCCTCAGCCTCGGGTGAAAGCCCAGAACCTCGTCTGTGTGAACAAAGTGATGTGTGGAGCTGCTGGGGCTACAAGCCCAGGGCGCTGCCCCGACGCCGCCCGGAATAACGCGGGCAGCAAGACACGGTCAGCCGCAAGCAACAACGGGCACTACGCACCCAGGGAGCAGTGGCACCTTCTAACACTGGGAACAGAAGAGATGGACAAGACACTGAGTCAGCCTAGGAACAGATGGAGGTGTTCTCCTGTAGCACGCTGTGTCCAGGTGACAGCAGGAAAGGATCACTGTGGCGTTTTCTTCACGCCCACCTCCCGCTGGAAGCGAAACTGCGGCTGAAAGAGAAGGTGATCTCCCCGTTCTTGTACTTGCCCCAAGCTCCAAATGGCACTATGACAACTGTGCTGTTGTCTTCAGAGCCAAACTGCACTGCCTGAGAGAGGAAACAAAGTGTCAGCGTCAGCGTCTTGCTTGGAGAGGGAAACAAGTGTCTGGCTTCACCTGGGACAGCACACCCTGAGGCCCAAGACTCCTTTGCCCCTTCCCAGCCCTGATGCTCCATTCTGGTATGCCCCAGAGCTCCCCATAGGATATGCCACCATCCAGAACCATAGTCAGAAACCGCCCATTTCTGCCTGTTACAGTGACATTTTCAGCACAGGCACAAGCTGCAGGTACAGTCCCATGCAGTCCCAGGCTGTGAGCTAAACAAGATATTTGACGTGATGATGCCTGCAAGACCCAGGTAAAGGAAAAGGCTGACCAGCAGGACTGGTGAATGTCTCAGCCAGCACCTTCAATTCTGTTGAATGTGTGGTATTGCACAAATAACCAACCAGGCTATTTTAAAGCCAAAGCAGCCCAGGCAGGAGCCCTGGGTGCCCGGGCGTTACCTGCTCCGTGACCACGTGGGCGGCCTCGGCGGGGTCGTGGCACTGGCTGATGAAGTCGCAGATCTCCTGGCTGTTCACGATGAAGTTGATGCCATCGGTGGTCAGCACCAGGAAGCTGTCGTCTGCGTGGTGCAGCTGCAACAGAGGGGTGCACCACCGTGCGTCAGCACTGCAGGGCAAGGGAGCTGCCCCCATGGCTTTACACTCTTGCAAAGCACCTTTCTTTTTTTTTTTTTTCCCAGGAGTGCTGCATGCTCTCCTGCAAAACTTTTCCTGAAGCTGAGATTTCAAGGAAGACTTAACAGCACTGCAGTAATCTCCCTAAACCCCTAGTGGGTGGCACTTTATTGGGACCAAAACATTTTAAGTTCTTGGGGCCCTGGGAGGTGCATCGGGGAAAAGTAACAAACAGGATGTGAATTGACAGGAGAGCTTCCTGCCAAGGTGGGTGTTTGTTTTCTAGACAACTACAGAGCTATGGTAAGGTACATGCCGCTGTCCTTTCCTCCTCCCCCTCTCAACAGTGCAAAACTCTACAAATCCTACTTTTTTGATGGCAGCTCATCCATATCCCACCCAGTTCTCAGTGATGGTTTCATACCAGCATTAACCTCACAATTATCCATTTGACCACAGGACCCAAACAGACCTGTAATGGATATCATGTGTTATCTTTCTTCCCTCATCATATAATTATTGTCAGAAATGGGATTTAGAAGTTGATCTGGTCAATTTAGTACCAGATTCTTTTCTGTCTTGTTAGTGTTAATCTGAAACAATTTAATGAGAGTTGCTCTCTGGTTATTTCAGTGAAAAAAACCACATGGTTCACTCGAGCTCGCGTGGTGTGGGTACCACCACAGCATCAAATGCCTATGAAGCCCCTTAGTCCAAGTGTTGCTGTCCCTGTAAACCAGACCTTCTTTTACCTGAACCCTTTTTGTTTCTGGCTGGGCTATCACACCACTGTTTTTAAGATCCAAATCTCCTATGCTCCGTGTCATTGCAAGTCTACCGTTCACATGAGGTTGTCCCAAACTGTTCCAGGAAACGAAGCCACCGCACTTCTTAATCCTGTCCAGAGGCACGAAAGAAAAAGTGAATGAGTTACTGCTTCTCACCATTACCCCCACCTCTATCCTCTATTTCTGCCACCAGCTAGAATGAGGAATGATGTATGGAGAGCCTAAGCTGGGAAGCTGAGGGTTGGCTTTGGCTGTTTGAAGGGCTCCATGGAGGGGATGTGTCTTGGTGGGCTGTGTCCTGTCCTGGGAATCACAGTGCATTTCCTCAGGTTCTAACTTGGCACTTTTGGACAAGTCTGAACCACGTGGTCATAGCTCTGTTCTGAATCTCAGTAATGCAGATCTTACTACTGAGACAGTTTATCCTCACAGAAGCCTTTCCACATGCCTGGTCCTCTCAACAGGACCCAGTGCAATAACTGGTGCTTACTGGCAGCTCAGAAGTGGTCTCAGGGCTCTATATTCAACTCTGCTCTCTTCCTGGCCCAACTCAGCAGCAGAGCACAAGCCCATCCTAACTGAGGCCATGCTCTGGGAAGCCACCTGGTCAGCCAGCAGGTACCTTTCCTTCTCCTCCTTTCTCTCTGGAGTATGGTCAATGGTGAGTTTCATGGCCTTTCCCTTCCGGCACAGCAGAGCACGACTGTCTCCCACACTTGCCACAACCAGCTCAATTCCATCCCGGAGCAGAGCCACTGTTGCAGTGGTCCCAGAGTTCAGCAGAGTTGCTACAAATGTCATCAAAGAGAGAGGTTTTAGCGCTGCCTCAAAGCCTGGAGCCATTTAAAACAGCAACAATTTCAATTGGTAAAATGAAGACAACTTGTGCTCTACCTAAATTTACACACAAAAAAAAGAAAAGGCAAACAAGAATGCATGCATGTAGGACTGGGGGAAGAGAGGAGAGGTGGGAAGGATTAAGCGTTTCTGTGCAACAACATGGCTCCATGCAAACAGGGCAAGTGGGATAAAAGCAGTACAAGGCACAGTGGCTTCCTTTTGTAGCAGAGTTTTTCAGCCCCATGAGCTCACCTCGAGTTACAGCATCATTGTCCTTATCCCTGGGCACAGTGACTGCACAAGTAGGTCACCATAAAGGTGATGGCTCTTTCTCTCTGTTAGGTGGTGAAGCGAGCAATTACATAGCAATATATAATTATAGTTACAGTAATTGTAATTCCATAGAGATCACCAGAGGGAAAGCAGTAGATCAGTCTGCGACATACTCCTATTGCTGTCAGAGCTGTTACATTCCCCCTCTGCTTCCCCCAGAGAAGGATTCAGCCAACAGTCTTCCTGGCTTTTTCCAGGAAGGAACACTGCTCCCTCCACACCCTGTCAATCTGCTGGAGGTCCCAGTGTGAAGGTGAAGCTGGATTCTGGGATTCAGGCTTGCCTTGTGCCTGCAAACTGGTGGCAGTGGCTGTCTGGGCAGCCTGCCCAGGGCACTGCTGGGATCACCTGACAGGAGTCACTGTGAGTGCCCAGAGGGCACAACAGAGCCCCGGTGCTGCCCTCCTTCTCTGCAGGGGGAGGGAGTGAGCTGAGCTGGCTGACTGCACTCAGGGACCTGCCTGGATTCACTCATGCAGGCAGATTTAAGGGCTTCTTTTCAATTGCTACAATGGCCTAGAGAGAAAAAAAAAAAAGAAACTCTTGAAAAAGAGAAATTCAAGTGCCTATTCCAGGAAAAAGATCTGTAGTATCATCTGCGGTGAAGAAAATGCTATAAAAACTGCCCAGCTTTCCTCATTTTCTTTGCTTTTTGAAAGGGCAAGGCCCACTTTACAGTTTTTATCTTCTCTTCCTGCAAATTCTGACCCAGTAAGAGATGCCTAGAAAGCTCCTGCTGACAAGCTATTGCATCAAAATGTCTGGATGGGACCAGCTACTGCCTGGAATACATTTGCATCTACAGCCAATGCAAATCCCCTTGAAAGGCCCTCCATAGGTCACCTGCATTCTGGGCTTTTCCAGTTGTTCCAGTTTTTCAAAGCAAGCCAATTTGAGCTGAGTTTTGGGCTCGCTTAGGAATGTGACTCCCCAGTTATATTCTTGTTTTTGTGTCACTAACAGTTAACATGTCACTGTCTTTCCACCACTGCTTCTGCAGAGATGAGCTACAACTACACGTGCTTCTTCCTCTGGCCCTGCAGCCCTGACCCCAGAGACATGGGACAGATTTGAGACAGGACTTTGTGTTTGATCGCAAGGAAAGCCAGGCAGCCCCAAATGTGACCAGCTGCCAACAGACAGCAACAGAATGCAAGGGCTGTGAGGTCTTGACAGCCTCCTTCCCCAGCCCTGTGAGGTCTCAGCACCCTGTAAGTCAAACAGGGCTGGGGGCAAACTGAAGTCACCAAGCCCTGGAAGATGCATTGAGCCTTGTTGTGCGGAGAAAGCAGTAAGCCCATGAATCCAAAAAACCCAAACACAAACTCTCACAACCCGGTGTTAACTAAGCTGGTGTTATTATTTAAAACAGGTATTATTACTGCAGGAGGACTGGGTTTAGCTGAACCAGCAGGCCAGGGGTGACCATCAGCCACGGTCACACCTTGGGCTGTGCCAGGGCCACGCAGGCTGGGGCACTGGAAACTGGATGTGGCAGCTCTTCGCTATCCAGGTGGGCACCAACATCCTGTTTCTCATCTGAAGCAAGGACTAGCCCAGTGCAGGGTTACTTTGAGGCACATTATGAAAGTAAGATATTAAAAAGTACCAGTGCAGGTAGAAATTTTAGTAGAACCAGTAAAATACCTGTTTTAGCCAACAGTTAGAACAAGTGAAATAGAGCAACCTATGTAAAACTACCTTTTTATTTTACAGAAGATACATTTTATTTAGACATTAAAATTAATGCAGAACTGCTGCTACTTTCCCATTTCATTCTATGGTTTTAGAACGATGCTGAGAAACATACAAAAAGTTAAATCATAGTCTTCAATTCACAGAAGACTGGAAACAATTGGAATTCAGGTGAATCTGCATCTTTTCAGTGTAAACTCCCAAAGAAAAGAGCTGCTATCACAAAATCAAGGGCTGGTACTAAAAAACAAAATATTGTCCAGAATTGTGGTAATGGACGTAGTGATTTGAACTTTACATGTTTATTAGTTAAATAGCAGTCCTAGAAAAAAGTACATGCTGCTCACAATCTCTTCCTTGGACCCAGTTCATGCTCTGGGTAGGGATGCAAGGACATGCATGAAGCCAGCTGTAGCATTATGTGATTTCTAGCACAGCTCAAAACCACAGGAATGGTGATGGGATAACATTTCTAATGCTTTTCTACAACTGTTGCTAGTTAAGACAAAATACGTTGCATCAGCACATATAATGGTTTTAACAATTTAAGAGTTTATTTTGCTTTCCTAACAATATCACTATAAAACTAAGATCTTTCAATAGGTTCTTAACACTCACTGGACAACTTCTACTGCAAGTCATCTCAACTAATGTGACAAAGAGGATGTGGAAACCTTCCAGTAGTCCAGGCTAGGAACCGCTGGACTCCTTCACCTGGGACAAAATTAAGCAGATCTCTCTTTCCACTGAAGCCCAGCTTAAAGTGTCCAGGGCCTCCAGTTCTAGAGCTGCTGACCAGGTACAGTGTCTGCCACAAATAACACGCACACAGAGGCAAATAGGAAATTCACCCAGGGACTTTGTTCAAACAGAATAAACCTGCAACACTGGAGATGCAAGGCTAAGGGCTGCAGAACAGGGGATGGAGTCAGTCACTGTCGGGTCTGCCCACACTGCCCTGTGCAGGTCATCTAGGAAGCACCTGCATCTTTGGCTTTGGTAAAGCAGCCTTGGCCTTTCTGGGGAATTGCCACTGTTCTCGCCTTCTTGCTAAAATTGTGTGACAAAACCAGTTTAATTTCAGCCCAAATAAAACCTAAATTTTGCTTCCCCTATGGAGATAAGTAACCAACCAACAGATCAAATGAAGAATTTTATCAATACTAGAGGGCCAGCTGTCTCATATATGGCAAGAGTGGCCACTGTGAAGAGCATCTGCTCCCTCAAGGTAATTACACCAATATGGGGAGACCAAACCAATGCCAAATGAAATGGGGCCATCTTAAAGGCACTGATTAGAAATATATGAATTGTTCTGACTAATGGAAAAATAGGCAAAAAACCCATCCCTTTAATATTGTAATTAGTATCTTCTAAATTGATTAGGTTATAATCCGGGCCCTTGGATAAAAAGGCTGGCCTTACAATGCTGATAAATTTATGAATTATTCAAGTACAAATTCTGCAGCTCTCCCTTTTCCTCAGTGTTGCAGGTTAGCATATTTAAAGAAATAAAAATCATTCTTTTGAATGGAAACTTAAAAAACCCAACAAAACAAACATTACTCTAAAAATTTAATTACTTTTAAATAACTTCTGCTGTTTGTCAGCATAATAAGATTCTAGAGTAAGAACCCTTTCAAGCATGGGTAGACAAGTGAATACCTGGCTATGTTTTAATCAGATGGCTATTCCAGAAGTGAGTGGCCAATGTGATTAGAGTTGGATGCACTGAATGTGGAGGTTGATGGACAAACTCCCTCTTGTTTTCTCTGGCTCACAGTGAACAGAAGCAGTAACAATACCTGGTAGGACTCCAGTAGGCCAGGAGAGGATTTGTCTCACATTTCTCCAGGGAAATGCTCAAATTTCCTCAGGCACAGAATTTAATTTCTTATTTCCATCCATGCTGAGCAAAGCTTTTCAGCCTTTAGATTTCAGTTTTTATGGCTGGTAAAAAACAGCAGAAAATTCTGCCCATCTCTGGCAGTTGTCCCGTGGATAATGTCATTTGTTAGATGTGAGCTTCCTTTACGTTCTATACCTAAATTTAGCAGTGATTTGAAAGTGACAGGCTATATTTAAATGCATGGATGGGAATGAAAACGCATTTTTGAAGAGGTACCAAACACCAAGCTTCAGGGCTCAGACATAGCTCTAAGCTGTTAATGATTACACAGGATTTAGATAGAGCACAGATTATCCCAAACCTGCCTACAGTAAGTTTCTTATGCTTTTGTGTGAAACAGCAGGTATGGGTCACTGTCAGGTGTGGGCCGGGCTGCAGCAGGCCAGTACAGCACTCCAATAGCACTGGAATGAACTGCATGCCAGACACAGGAGCAGTACCTGGAGCACACACATAAACACACATATTATTGAAAGCACACAGGAACTACTGTGCTCTGTATTTTCCATCTCTAATTTCAAATACTGTATCACTGTTAGGTGACCTACAGAGGGCCATGCCCTTGAAGGCATAGCTGGAGTCTCCAACAAGGCACATCTCCAGTCCTGTTAAATTTGTGCCTTATGTAAGGCTTTACCCCTTAAACAGCACAACAAACAATGCCTCAAACATGCCATTTTGGCCACAGGGATTTGTCCCAGGGTTTAGCTTCCTTCAAACACCCAAGTACAAATTTTAAAGCTGGCTGTGTGTTAGTAAAGGCCTGGACAACCTGAATGTGCACTGGTTTTTTTGCAGACACAGTGAAGGGAGTGAACCCCGGAAGGGACATCTGCTGGAACAAGTCAAAGCTATTATTTTGCACTTCATCAGCTATGGTCAGGTTTCAAAAGGAGGTCAGACTTGCAGAGCATCCAGTGTAACCCAGACACACCAAGTTACACAATCAACCACCATCTTCAAGATACTCTGGCAACTGTCTTGACTGTCACATCCAGAATAGCCACACTTAATCAGAAATTTTGCTGGCAAACTGAATCAGTTTGGAAGCAGGCTTCTAACAAAGATACATGCCAAGCACTGAAATTTTATGTAACTTTCAAAATATCAGCAACAACAAAAATATCCACACAAAGCAGTCAACACAGCATTGAGATATTTTAACAACAGATATGCAAGAAGTTTAATCTGTTCAGAAATCCAGACTTGACTTTGCACCCTGTTACTCCATTCTTTGCCTTAGAACTTGATTTTCAGCCAAGAACAATCTCTCTTAGATCCCCCAGGCTCCTGCAAGAGCTTGCAGGTACTCAGCCTACCTGAGAAACACTGAGTGCCTGCCAGAGCGTGGCCCCTGTGGATGTCTGGCAACTCTTTTACCCCCTGCTTTGCTTTTTTAATGAAGAGGACTTGTGCAGTATCCTGGTAACTCTTGCATACCTTTTCTGGCATTAAGCAGCAACAGTTAGTTAAATGGTATGAAAAAAAATCCTATGAGCAGTTCTAAAATGCTCTGCCTGCTGCACAGTTTGTCTGTCAGATATTGTTGTTATCCAATTCTGTATGTGTCACTTACAAAGTGTTATGATTGGAAACAGTTTTCAGAAAAACAGAATAAGACATGCAGTACAGTTCTCAATCCTTCTCCTCAAGGAGCTGCTCTGACACGGAGGTCACTACAATGAGCCAAACCAAGAGCTGTCTTACTCACAAAGGGCTAGGGAAGGGGACAATTTGATCTGAAAATGAAATGGTCTGATCCAGGGAAGCACACAAACTAGTACTCAAATGCTGTCTTGGATTTGGGTTGGTAAGAAAATATATTTGCAAAGAGGCTCCGAGATAAAAGCACATCTGCTCTGCTGATGACTCATGTGCTCAGCTAAAACCCAGCCCATAGGTCAGAAGTAACTCTGATCTTTTTTTACCACATGAAATACAATGGGAAAATGACCTTTATAGATTCAATCCTCCTTTTTTAAGGGCTGCATCTCAGGACTTAAGACTTTTTTCCTGATCTCTGGTGCAGGCTAAGGTAAGAGATAGTGCTGCAACAGTCAGGCTACCTGTCCTGCATTTGAGCCTACCTAGATTCATCTAGCAGTCAGAGTGCAGAAAGCCACTGCATTATTCAGCCACTGCTTCAGAAAAGCAGCTTGAGAATACAGCATCACTTCAGTCCCTACAGGGCTTCTTGGTTTCAAGTCTTTCCTGGAGAGAAGACACTTACAGTTTCTGTTCTTCTGGAACAACCTCATTTATTTTGCCAGTGCCTGCACCAGCACTGGGACAGGTTTTTTGTTTGGTTATTTGTGGGGGTTTTTGTTAATTTTTTTTTTTCTATTGTGGGTTGGTGGGTTTGGGGCTTTTTTAATTTGGTTTCTTTTGGGTTTTCTTTTTTAGACTGGCTAAACTGACTCTCAAAATTGTATCTGATGCCCAAGAAAACTCCTGTGACAGAACAGGCACTTCTATCTCCCTTCCTAAGTCATTCTCTATAAGCTCCACTTGCTGCAACTGGAACTTCAGATGTACTTAGTCTCTAGATACATATACAAGAACTTCATTAAGAGCCAGGATTAAATGGGAATCTAAAAGGGCTGGTGCCAGCTTTACCACAGCCTTACCACGGCCAAACTTGTTTTCCTCTTCACTGCTTTTCCCCCTTTCCCACTCAGCTACTCCTGTGATTCTGTTTGTGCAGAAGCAATATCAATTGCATTAATTTTGGCTTACGTTCCTCCTCAGGTGCAGCAGCCAAGTTAGGAAGGGGAACTTTGACACTGTTGCTTTTAATCCACAGGAGTAACAGCTTTAAAACAAATGAATAAACATATAAAAACACCAATCCCCCCCACCCCTAAAAAAAAAAGGCAAATCAAAAACACCCCTCTCCACATTTCTTACCAGTAAAATTATGGTCCTTGCAAATCTAAATCACTCTTTGCTACCTTGACAAACATAATCCTTTTCAGAATCACATTAAGAGAAATTCATTGATGATTATGCTAACATTCAGATTCATAACTCCTCCAGTAAATTTGACTGAGACTTACAGTAGTTATTTCATTGTTAGGAGGTAAAGCATGATCGTTTTATTTACAGTAAGTGACCAGAGCAAAATTCTGTGTTAAGTAAAATTGTTTTCAAGTGCTTTTCTGGACATTTTACTGCAAAACTACTGAGCAAGTAAGATAAACTTTATTCTCCACACCTATATGAGTAGAATATTATTTTACCTACCATCAGCAGAGAGATTAGCATGCCTTTCATATGCTTTGTCTATTTCTAGAAAAGCTTTGCTCAAAACATTTTCCAAGTTCTCCTCCTCAGCAAGAAATTCCCTGGAAGCAAGCAAAGAAATTAAACTTCTTTCCAAGAGATATACATCCTAATCACTCTGTTTAGCAGTCTTACATGATGCTGGACTTGAGTGAAAATGTAATGTGGTTTTACTAACTGTGTGCACTGAAAGCATAATCCTGTAAATTTGCAAATATCTAAGTTCCTTATCCAGCACCCAGGGATGTGATAGATACAGAAGTGTAAGCAAGCCAGCAATCACAGAGACCCTGTGTGAAAACAGTCAGTCCACACTCTCCCTGTGTTCCAAGACCTTGCTTGGACAGGGGGCACAATCGTGCTTTTCTCTCCTGTGTTTTTGGCCTTGCCCAATAGGGCAAGAGTAAGTAATTCATAGCATGTCTGTTCCACCCAGTGCTCCTGCTGTCCCATAAGGACGGGCGGCTACATAACCCGGCAGGATTAGCTACAATGTACAACCCACTGGAATTTGACACACATTCCCTCTATAAGCACTTACTTAATGTATTTTTCCATGTACTTATCACAGAAGTCCGCAGCTGCTGCCCCGCCGTGCCCATCGTACACCGCGAAGTACAGGACATCCTCCGTCAGCTGAGCGTAACTGAACCGATCCTCGTTTTCCTTTCGCTTCCCGATGTGGCTGGCGCAGCCCACGTTGCTCAGGCTCACCTTCGGGATCGGCTTCCCGTACTTGATGCTGGGCGGCAGGAGGATGGGCTCATCGATGCGATTGTCCCAGATGCCGAAGGTGTCCCACGTGGTGGGCCGGCCGCTCCCGTCGGAGTCGAAGCGGGAGGCGCGGCGCTCGCAGGTGGCGATGGAGCAGGCGGCGGCGGGGCGCTTCTCGTCCTGCAGGAGGCGGGACGTCAGCGCGGCTCTCCTTCGCACTTGGAACCCTCCGTTCCGTACCAAGGTAATTAGGGTCGCTGTGGACATCACTTGTCTTCGCAGAGACCCGTAGGGGGAAAAAGACCGGGAGCAAAAGACGCGCAGCTGCTGGAACGTCTTGGAGAACAAAGGGGAAAAGCGATCAGGGAACGAGAAGCACAGGAAAGGGAATTTTCAGTTGCATCATCAGGAAGCAATGTCACCCTGAGAGCCCGCTAATCATGCGGAGCACAGCACTCCCTGGAAGCGACTGCAGCGGGATCTGCGTGACTCACCGGGAAACTATCCCACAGCCAGCCCCAGCTCCGCGCACAGCGCCAGGGAGGCACTTCTGCTGCTCCCTGCAGAATGACAGCCCGAGTCTTCAAAGGGCTTGAGATGGAGCAAATGGGAATGATAACAATGCTAAAACATGAATATGTGAAAATACGAGGTAAGCTTGTGAAAATGAGCTTATAACTCATGCTCTGCAAACGCCAGCTGAGATATCTGCGCTGTGACTCCCAGGGGAAAAGGGAAAATATATTTGCTTAGATTTTAGATTTTTTTTTAATCTGCACATGATATTTGGTTCTGTCACATTTATGGAAGTCTTGAACAACACTTTTTAACACAGAGCTGTGAAGTTAATTGTGATTTTTTTTTTTTTAATGCTAAGAATGACTACTAAGAGTGTATCCATGGACATCCACAACTGTACACACGAACTTCCCCCTCAAAAAACCCCGTGCAGCTATTTGCTGCTTTGTTTGGCTTGAATTTCTCAGCCACCTAACCCTGAAATGGGCTAACACAGCAGGCGAGATCTTCTACTGGCTTCTCAGATCTCTTTTCCAGTCCAGATAAATTCAACCACACCACTTGGCTCAGCACAGACAAAAATTCGCTAATGATGACTCACCTAGCATGCTGAAAAGTGTAGAAAGATTGAATTATTTGACCTTTTGTAGAGTAACACCCAAATCCAGCAGGCTGGGATGCAGTTTGTAATAATTGCATGTTGTTGCACCAGAGTAATTTGAACTGGACCAAACAGATCACTGTAACTAACCACACTAAAGATATAAGCACAGTGAGGGATTTCTAACTTAATTGCTCAAAGTTTGCTAAGGGCAAAATTATGAGTGAGAAGTATTATATGACATAACAAAAGATCTAAAAATACCCAGGCTTATGGTGAATGAAAAACCCTGAAAAAAAATTACAGCAAGGTATTCTGATGTAATTGAGCACCAAAGAGCAACATTTGTACCCCAGAGACACTTCAATTCTGGGTCAGAGTGCCTTGCTGTTGTCCTTTGCCCAAGCCAATAACAACTGCATCTCTAGATCTGAAACATTTGTTAAAACTATGTCTTTAAATTGCAAGATAAAAATCTGTGTACTCACAAAACACATTAAATCAAAGGTAAGTTAGTAAGGGGTTGCTTTAGTAGAAGATGGCAGTGACAGAGCTTTGGGAGGCCTTCAACAAACATGTTGTTCCCAGCTCAAGGCATGTTGCTTCAGATGCTGCGGGTTTACCTTTCGTGCAATTCTTAGGTTGTAAGAAAAGAGGAAGGTTTCTTTACTTAGCACTTAGAGGTTAACTGTTGACTTGATAAAAGGCTGAATGTTCTGGAAATCACTGTTGTTGCACCAGCTGAATATGGAACTACTTGGAATCTTTAAGACTTTCCATTTTACTGCAGGGTGATGGCAATATCACATCCTTATTTTAGCTTACTTACAGGTACTTAAAACCTGGTTTACTTCCTGGAGCTGCTTTCTCTTTCCTGCTATCCTTGACTGGTAACAACAGCAAGTTAACTTCCTTCTGTGAAGCACAGCACGACCAAGCTGAGAGCCTGCCAATTAGCAAAACCCACGCTCGCTTTCACTTCTGTCAGCTTGAGAAGAGAACATGAAATGCTCGCTATATTTAGACTACCCAGTATCCACAGCATGAATCAGAGGATCAATCCAAACTCACAAGGTAATTAAAAAAAATCTGTTCCCTATCAAATTCAACTCTCACCAGGAAAGTAAAAATAGTGACGATAGGTTGGCCTTCCAAGTGTCTCTGCAAGTCAGGAGTAGGAACCTGCTCTTTGGTTTGTTATGTAAACAGCTCTGGACACGCAACAGTCTGTGCTTTCCCAGCCGATATGTCTGCAAACACTGGCAGACCCATCTGGGCAGAACAAGACTGAGGTCATGAAAAGGGTGGCACTGGTGTTAGAGATAAAGTCCAAGATGGACAGTTCTAGATGGAAATCTGCTTTGAGGTGCTCCATCTGATCCTGGTCATCTGTACACCTTTTCTTGGAGAGAAACAGCTCCTACAGACAGGCAGGGAAGCAGCATTAAGGCAGGATGAGGTGATTAAAGCTGTAGTTTTGCAGGCTGGCTGCTGCTCGGCAGATGGAAATTTTCCAGGCTGCCAGAAGCAAAGGGGAAGAAAAGGAAACCCGGAAGAAAGCGAAGGCATGCCTGCTGCCCCAGGGGATCCGACGTACGCAAAAAGGAATGTACAACTCCAAGTGCACTTGCCTCTCGTGCCTTCCCAGCCCCACAGATGTGGGCAGGATCGTACGGTTCTGGGTGTTAAGCTCGCCTTAAGGCAGGTGCGTTGTTCTTTTGTTGGTTTTTTGTTTGTTTGTTGTTTGGTTTTTTTTTTTTTTTTTTTTTTTTTAATTCGTGACGACCTAGTCTCGCCTCCTTGCCTGGACAGCAAACTGCACACGGACGGCAGCAATTTAAAGATGTCTCTCCTGCAGCTTGCACATCACGAATTACCACAGGCCGCCTTTATTCCGTGCATCAAAGCTGCGGCAGCCTCTGCGGAACGCCGGCCGTGCCCAGCCCCGCTCCCTGACATTCCCAGCCCTGCCGCGGCCCTTCCCGCCCAGGAGCTGAACGAGAAGGGAGAGCGGAGCGAGCGGAAGGGGCAACAGAAGGAGACGCTTGCGAGCGCAGCCCCCCGCCCTCCCTCGGCCCCGGCCCCTGCCCCGGGCAGGCGGCCCTTACCTCCTCCCGCGCCCGGGCCCGGCGGCGGCAGCAGCCCCCCAGCGGTGCGAGAGCGGCGCCTCCCCGGCCGAGGCTGCAGCGCGGCCCCGCCGCCGCCGCCCGGCCCCGCCCACCCAGCATGCCCGGCCAATCGGCCCCGCCCGCCGAGCCCACCCGGCCAATCGGAACCGCCCGTCCGGCCCGCCTGGCCAATCGGAACCGGCCGCGGCTGCCGCGCCGGCCGAGCCTCCCCCACCGCCCCCGGCCCGCCCTCCGGCCGCGCCCGGCCCCTCACATGGGCCTGGGGCTGGGACAGGAGCGGGCAGGCGGCAGCGGCTGTGGCCGGGGCGACCCTGCACAGCTCCCGGGTTCACAGAATCACAGATTTGCTTAGGTTGGAAAAGACCGCAGAGATCATCCAGTCCAACACTTCCAGTCTTTCCTTAAACACTTCCAGCGAGGGGTGACTCCATGACCTCCCTGGGCAGCCCATTAGAATGTCTAATCACCCTTTCGGTGAAGAAATTCCCCCTAATTTCACAGAAGCACGGAATTTACTGGGCTGGAGGGACCCACAAGGACCATCGGGTCCAACTCCTGGCGCTGCACAGGTCCAGCCCGGCCCTCCCCTGGCGCAGCTTTAGGCCGCGTCCTCTCTCTCGCCCTGTCGCTGGCCGCCTGGGAGAAGAGCCCGACCCCGCCTGGCCGCAGCCCCTTTCAGGCCTGGCCTCGGCAGATGGAAGCCCGAGGGCCGGGACAGCCAGGCTGTGCCTGCAGCTGCTGCCCAGGGCTGCCCAAGAGGCCTCTGGAAGCAGCAGTGATGCCCCTACGGAACAGCTATCGGAAAGATTTAAAGCGCAGTTGTGTGCGCTGCTCCGAGGCAGCTGTTTCCATCAGCAAAGCCCTGCTGCCTCTGACGTGACCCGTGTCCCATCAGGAGTTTAAAGGGATAATTTGCTCCATGCTGTGCTACTGCCAGTCTCTGACTTTTGATGCACTTTGGCAACTCAGATGGCTCTGATTACAAAAGCCTTTGAAATACGTCATCCATTCCACCTCCTGCTGTCTGCCAGAGACCAGAGTACTCAAAAACAGACACGTGAGAGAAAAATGAGAGCCAACACAATTTCCATAGGAGCTTAAGGAGGTCACTGTCAAGTTTGTCCTAAGGTAAAGAAGTTTTTGTTTTGTTGGACTGAGGTTTTTGGTTGCTGCAAAACCCAGGTACTTCTGGCCAGAAAAGCAAAAATAAAACTTCTCTGACCTCTCATTGCACAGCCCTACTTGTAGAAGGAGGGGTTAGGTGAGCATGGCAGCACGTTCCAGATTGTTCTGGTTTCCAGAACACTAAGAGTTTGGAATGGAATTTGATCCTGTGAGCCTTTTGGGATAGCAAGGATCATCTGCCACTGCAGGTTGTTCTCTGGGTCCCCTTTGTCCTCAGTGAGATGGGAAAAACAATGCCTCCTGCCAACTGTCCTGGCACTGGGCAGAGAGCTGCAGTTCTCCTGAGCACAAAGGATTCATACAGGAGCGTATCCAAGCTAGCACAGTAAATTACTGAGAACAAAACCAGCATATTTTCTTTAAAACAGGTGTTGCTATTTGCAGAGCAGCACCAGTGGGGTCTTCCCAAAAGTGTCGGGGTCCTACATGATATGGAGGCACCATATCGTGCTGGGAGACAATTTCTACCCTGTTGAGTTGGCAGTGAAAGGCCAGCATGGAAATGATAAATGTTTCATGTTGAGCCCTTTTGTGCAGTAGAACTGCTCTTATCTTTACAAGGCTTCAGAAGGCAAGTGGGAGGCATCTGGAGAGGCAGCAGGAAAAAATGAGGCAATGAGCATAAGAATAGCTTTGTGAGAAGGCAGAAGGCTTGAAGACAAGGCCAGGGCACAATGGCAAGAACAGACAGAGGAACACATCTGGGCACAGGGCAGGCAGGATGAGCTGCAGTGCAGCATTTGGTGCTTTGAGAGGCCTCTGATAGCACTTGGAGGACAGGAGGCAAAAAAATTCAGGAACAGGAAAGGCAGGAACTAGTACTATGCAATATGTGGTTTTGACTGCAAACAGTTAATTTGGACTTTCCCCTCACAAGTTTTTTTGGGGTTTTTGTGTGTGTGTGTTTTGTGGTTTTCTTTGGTTTTGTTGTTGTTGTTGTTTTTTCCCTAAAGAATAAATTAAGTTTTCTAGATTCCAGTTCTCTTCACAAGGAATTTCTGCTACTGCAAAGTTCTCTCTTTCTTCTTCTGTCTTACTGCTTCTGTTTTTGCTGCTTCATTCTATTCCTGGCCTTTCCCTCCACTTCTGCCTATTCTACTTTATTTTTTTCTCCTTTTTATTCACAATTTGCATGTATTTTTCTGTGATTATTTCTGTCCTGCTGCCTCTTCCCTTTTTCACTCATCTTTCTTTCCTGCATGCTTCCATCTTCAAATTCTAAACCTTAATCTGGGACTGTCCTGTGTGACTGGAAAACAAACCAAACTCCTGGGAGCAGGGGCAGGTTGGTTGTCTATGTGCTGTCCTGCCCAGCACTGTAACTGAACACACAGCAGCTGGAATTCTTGCGTGGGGGGAAAAGAATTATCCATTGTAATCTCCATGTATCAGATCTCAGACCAAGCTATAAATGCAAGCTGGTTCTGAACCCCATACTCTTCTTGCCAGTACATGGTGTTAAATGTTGGAGAATTTACTTTTACACCATGCTTTCTATCCTCATAAGTAAAGAATTTTTCCTTATGGCTAATTATCTATCTGTATAATATAGGTCTGCTAGCAGGTCAGAAGAGACCAGAAAACATCCTGTGGTTGTGGTGAAGTGGCCGCTGTTTTAACACCAACTTTCAAATAACTGGCAACAGCTGTAATTTCTCACAGCACATTTCACAGGCAGCCCTTTGCATCAGGTGGGCTACTGTGGGAAGGGCCACCCCTGCCATGGCCATTTGGCTGCCTGTGCTCCTGGACAGCTCTGGAGAGTCCAGGTCTCAGTGTGGACACTGGTGATGAGAAAAGAGCTGCAGGAAAGCTTATTGGGGATCTCTTTTCCTTGGATCAGGAGCCAGATTTAAGTTCAGGCCCTTGACTTAGCTATGCTGTGGGTGTGCCTGTGCCTGACCTTGTACCTCACTGATCCTGTGCTTCCCTGGCTGATGATCTTCTGTCTTGACCTTGAAGCTGGCTTGTCTCTATGGCCAGGCTTGGTGGTCCCTGGGCTGCAGCTGACCCCTGTTGCTGTCCCCAGCTGGCCTGGCTCTCCTTCAGGTGCCATGGAGCTGCCAGGGAGGTCCCTGCCTGCCTCACCATCCCCCTTATCCCCAGCCCTGGTGGAACAGCCATGCTTCTCCTTGCTGACAAGGGCTGTACACAGAACTCAGGGTGTGGGTGAAAAGGAGCTTTCTTCTTCCAGGGAAATGTGCATTTTGGCACTCTTGCCAGGTATTGCCCTTGCATAAATAATCACAGTGTTAACACTGAAACATGACAAAGCAAACTAATAGGCGTTCTGTTTAGAAACAAGAAATAAAAAATATTGGGTTTGGCACTGCTCAAATGATGTGTAACAATTCTCAAGCTCATGCTCGATACTTCTATGGGTGGTGTGACAAACTTTCTGTGCTCAGACTTTGCAACATGGTAATCTTGTTTCCTCTCGTTATCTTACTCAATAAGTTTCTCCTTCATTTGGGACTCGTGGTTTACACACAGACAGAAGGCATTCTGAAACAGGGACAATGTGGTTGTAGCTTAAGCACATTCCCAGGACCGCCCAGATCAAGCTGCAGGCTCTGAACCAGTTCTCACTCCCAGGGAAGGCAGGAGTCAGCCATACATCTGTTCCCAGAGGATTCCTCTCAGTTCAGATGACATGGCTTGCTTCTGTCCTGGTGAAGATGGAAAATAAACTCCTGGATCTAAATGCTGTGCTGGGAAGGTCAGATCAAGAGCATACCTAGGGGATTGGCTGCTGCTGTTAAAACCAAAGCCAGCTTTCATTCCTTGGTGATCCCAGGTGTGGTGGGTTGACCCTGAGTAGCTGCCAAGTGAAGCCACTGTCACTCTCCCTCCTCAGCAAGCAGTGCCAGCACTGCTCAGCAGCAGCCAAACCACTGCTGCGTTTTCAGCCCCAACTCCAGCTACAAATACAAACCACAGCACTGAGGGCTACTCCGAGGAAGTTAACTAACCCAATACACTGTGTTTTCTGAAAGTAAAAGAAAATGGTTGGATTGTTTATCCTGACACTTTAAATGGCTTTGGAGTACTCAAGCTGTTTATTTGGAAACAGGAAAAAAAAGGTTTGGCTGAGTTTTTTGTGCCCCTAGTGAAGAATATATCTTCTTAAATACAGGGAAAAGTGAGTTAGAACAGAATGTTCCCAGCCCTTCACATTGTGCCATTGGCATTCTCCAATTACAGCCTGTTAGTGGTGTAAATTGAATTTCTCCTTGAACTTTTCCAACCTAAATGATCGTATGATTCTATTAGGAAGTATCATAAGTTAGAAGTTGTGATACTTCAAAATATGAGGATGCCATGCACGATAACTTGTATTAGGAATATGCAATTGAAAGATCAGATTTTTTTAGGATGGCTGCACAGCAGCACAGCTGATTTTGTTTCAGTGTTATAGCTTTGGTTTTACAAAGATAATATTCCAGATCAGAATTCAGTCACCTGCCTGCTGAGAAGAACCATGTGGCTATTTTTGCCTTGATAATTGAAGAATATTCCTAATGATTTTTGAAGAGCTGTTGTAATTTGACAGCAGGAAGTGATTGTGGCTTTTGAATATGTAGCAAATATTTTAAAGCAGGCTTTTAAGTGGTTTCCTAGGCAACCACTCTTCTTTAGAGATCGACGCATGCTATTAAGTATCCTGCTGGACTCGGATCAGCCTTGCAATATTAAAGGCACTTGTTTCCAACACTGCCAGGTCATGCTCAGTTCCTCAGTGTCCAAGAGCCCCGGAGCTCAGAGGGAAGCTCGCTGCCTGCCAGGCTTTTTTCCAGAGGAGCAAGGACACACCTCTTGGTGGTGAGCTGTCGTAGGCATCCCGAGGGGTGGAGGAGCTGGCTGTGCTCACATTGGCTGCATAATCCAGCAGCCCCGAGGAATGGGGGGTTTATTTCTCATTCTTCTATGCTTCACCCCCCACTGCAAGACAATGCTTGTGACTTGTGGTTCCCCTTTAAAAGAGATAGCAAGCACAGCTCTTAGCTTCACAGCCTGCATTCTTTTATTTTTTGTCTTGCATCTCAACTGTCTAGGGCATTTATCTTTCAACCCCATATTCAGTATTTATGATCAATAGGAATATAAAGCCATTAATGATGGAGAATCCTGGAGGCATCAGTAACATAAAGAACATTTCCTGCTCTCCTCCAAAGCCTTCCAGTTAGATATTCATTCTGATTTGCATTGGCTTCCTTATTTACTATGGACATCTGTGATTTAAGGCAGCTTTAGCAGAACTGAGCTGAGCATCTTCAAGAAAACAAATGCTGCTCAGGAGAATGTGCTAAACAGTGATCCTAATGGAGGGCACTTGCCTGGTGTTTGTCATCAGCCCTGTGGGAGCCTCAGAGGATGACCCAGCAGTGCTGGGGTCTCTGGGGGCAGACTTGGAAAATAGGGTTTGTGACATGGGGCATCCTTTAAGAGATTCTCATACTTGTGTTTCTTTAGGTAAAGCTGATGTGTAGGAATAGATTCTTGCCTGGCCATGCTTTTCTTTCTGGAACTCTCAAGGGAAAGGCTTTTCTAGAACTGACACAGAAAAAGAGAGAGCTTTCTGAAAGTTGCTAGTTTGTATTCATGGGTTTGAAGGCATAAATCAGCACAAATTTCTCAAAATGGAAATCACACAGAGGACAACTTATGTGTGACCCAGTCTGTGGCATTATTGTACTAACTAGCAGTTTTTATTTCCTTTTCCTTTTTATTTCCTACTCATCTTTGCTTACCAGTGCTTACCTTTGCTTGCCATCTTTGCAACCACTGCCTGCTGTTATGGGAAGGGTTACTGCTTTATCCTAAGAGCAAATAAGAATACAATAGTTAGCATTCAGTGTTTTAAAGCCATGCCACTTCTGTTGCAATATTCAAACTAAATTGCATGTTTGTATAAAACCAGAAAAACCAGGGCCCACATGCAAAACGAAATCCTGAAGCATCATTTTGAAATGCAAATGATTTCATGAAATCTTGTGTTTACAAGTGAGCCTGGGAACTTGTAGGTCCTGACCCAAAGCATATGGAAATATTGGAGAACCCTAATGTTGACTTATCGTGGATGGCACTGGGTCCACAGGAAGATGGATGCATTCAAAATCATGTCCAGCATTAAATGGAAGCTTCAGCCATGTGTAGTCTTTGGTTTTGGCATGGGAGTGTCATGCAGAAACAAGTTGTGTGTGTGATCTGAGCTGCTTTGCCATCTACCTTCTGCACAGGCCCATTACAGACACTGGGAATCTAGGGCGCTGTGATTCTGCACTTGCAGAATATCTACTGCTGTCATCTTCTTCTACTTATGATTATTTCAAAACTCAACATTTGCGCTTATTGAATGACACAGATTCTGTTGTCAGCATTTGAAGAGAAAGCCTACTTAGTTCTCAGGATGATTCAATACAGAGAGACGAAAGAAGTAATATTTGCATTTAGCTTCATTGACAGTGTGGAGGTGATGGTTACACCATTAAACGTCACACTGTGCTTAATCCACCTGAGCAGGATTGACTACCTAGGCTGATATTAGGAATGTTATTTGAATGTTTTCAAGACCAAGTCGAGGGTAATTCAGAAGCCTATTTTGGAAAGAATTGTTTTGAAAGAAATGATAGTAAATATTGATGAAAACAAAAATGAAGAATGGCCTTAATTCTTAGCCTTACTGTGACAGGAGATGGCAGAGCCTACCTGTTTTTTGCACCTAGCTAAGGGAATGGTAATTTTGAGCAGGTAGGCACATCCTGATTCACCTACTGTATTTTAACTCTGGGTGAGCCTGGCCCAGCTGTAGTCCTGAATGAAAATATGTAAGGTTATCCCATCAGTTAGGAAAACCTCAGTAAACAGAAGTGTTCCCTCACAGGTTCTCATGGGTCCTGACTCCATGTGCCTCTGGTCTCTGCTCCTGGAGACTCTAGTGAGCTCTTCAGTCATTTGCCTTTCAGGTGAGTCACTTTGCACTGTTGCATCTGTGCATGATTACGTTCCCTCTCTCTCAGCTGGGGTTTCGGGTTGCTCCCAGCTTGCATCTAAGTTCTCATCTTTTTCTACACCACTGTGAAATGACTGGTTTTCCAATGCTTTTTGATCCATGTATTGAAATAAGCAAAAACATGTTTTATGCTTGGTGCCACAAAGAAGAAAAGATTTTCCTGTAGAACGTAACCAGCCAAAATGCTTCGTGAGAGCACATCTAACTTTTATTGAATCTCTCCCTTCTCTGGCCCCACTCCCTTCCTCCCTGTGCTCATCATGCTCCAGCTATGGTTGGCCAGAGTTCTCCCTTGCACAGAGCACAGTGTGTTGCCGACACCACTGTTGTTTGCAGATTTACAAGGTCTGATTTTAAACGCCCTTGCGACAAACAAAAACATGTGTACATGCTGCTTCTGTCTTAACAGCTGTTAACCCCAAATCACAGTGTGAGCAGCCAATGAGATGCTAGAGTGCATCTTTTCCAAAATGCTGCTTTACATCTGGGCCCAAACTGCAGAGAGGGAGTGGAGGATCCTTTCCACATGCAGTGTCCATAAGGGGACTCTGGGCAGCTGAGGAGGAGCCCCAGGTGTTCTGAAAGACGCCTCTGCAGGGGCTGAAAAGCAGCACTCTGGCACACAGGAGACATGGGGAGGCACGGGCCCTGTGCCTTCATTTCAGGGGGCCAAGGCCAGCTGTTAGGGTCAGCATTACCACCCCATGAAAGGTGAGTGGATTTGGCTGTTGTTCCTGCAAGACTTACACCTCCTCTTCTTCACAGGCACCTTGTCCCTTTTTGCTTGGCCTCCTCTTCCCACAGCAGTCATGATGTACCTGCTTCTGAGTTCAGCATGTTCTGAATTCTACATGAGCCTTCGGAAAAGCACCACTTTTAGATTGTCTTTTAACTGATATTTTAAATGGTTATTAAATATTGTTTATCACTTATTGACCACATAGGAACATTTGACCTTTGCATGAAGTACATCCAAAATGTTTGCTAAAGCCATGCAAAATATTCTCCTTTCTAAAAGATCTGACTCTGAGCAACAGAGGGGAGATAAACAGGACTCCTTCCAGCATGACCTGCACAGTAAAATCCCTTAATGCAGACAGTTTGTTGCCTTCCATTTTACATCTTCTTTCAATGAAAGCTTTGATGCTGTAAGGCTGGAATAAAGAAAAGACACAGTGCCCGGTACAACACAGTGTACAGCAGCAGCAGCAAATTTGATTTGTTTGCCTCATAGGGCAGGTAATGCACTTAAGTAATTGTGTAGCACAGCAAAATCAAATTTCACAGACCTCAGCCTGTGACAGTCAGAAATCAGTGAGCTGGCAGATGGCCCAGCTCCTTGTTGGGCACCTTCCCAACATGTATAAACTGGGGAGGTGGGTATCAGTTACAGGTGCACAATCCAGCTGACAGGACAGACCCTCAGGCTCTTTGGAGACCAACACAATTAGCTGTGACATATCTGATAGCTTTATATCTGTGCATACTTCTCCATAATAACATGACACGGGTACAAGTGAATATAACAGCCAATGAATGAAGGCACAAGCAGCTTTAACAAATGTTCACAATGTTATTTCCAATATTTTAAGGCACATCCATGTACCTGAATTCAGGTTCTGCATAACTCGCTGGCAAATCTAAAAGAACATATTCCAGAAAGGTATGGTTAGTAAGCTGTGGAAAAGAATCAGGCAAACATAACCTCCAGCAATGTTTGATGACAATTATTTGTAACCTGGTGTTTCAATTTATACCTTGATAAAGGTTTAATTGCCTGACACCAAGAAAACCTGTCTGTCATGCTGTGTTTATCTGGAATGAGTATATTGCTATGGAGATTTCGAGGTAAATAAATAAAACCCATTTGGTTTTATTTGCAGCCTTGCTGGGTGAAGATGTGGGCTTTTGATTGTGTCTCTCTTGGGTACTAAAGGAAAAGGATTGGTTAGGACATTGTGGTTAGGGGACCTCCTTTTTAATAACTGGGGCCTCTCATGGAACCAGGCTGTGCTGGTTTTGGCTGGGGTAGAGTTATTTTTTCTTCACAGTAGCTGGCACGAGCTGTGTTTTGGATTTGTGCTGGAAATGATGTTTATAACACAGGGATGTTTTTGTTATTGCTGACAGGGCTTACACAGAGCCAAGGCCTTTTCTGCCTCCCACCCCACCCCAGCAGTGAGGGGGCTGGGGGTGCACAAGGAGCTGGCAGGAGACACAGCTGGGACAGGTGATTCCAAGTGATCCAAGAGATATCCCATAACATATGGAGTCATGCTCAGCATGTAAAGCTGGGGGAAAAAGGCAGAAGAGGAGGACATTCAGAGTGATGGTGTTTGTCTTCCCAAGTCACCTGGTCTCCTGAGGTTGGTTGAACACCTGCCCATGGAAAGCAGTGACTGAATTGCTAGTTTCCCTTTGCTTGTGTGTGGAGCTTTTGCCTTACATATTAAACTGTCTTTCTCTTACCCCGTGAATTTTCTCACTTTTATGATTCTCTCCCCCTCTAACCAGGGAAGAAGAGTGAGTGGCTTTGTGGGACTGAAGCGCTGGCTGGGGTTAAACTATGACAAAGAATTACAAATGCAGGACCACAGTGGCTTTTCATCATGTCCTTTCCTGCCAAAATGCTCATAGACATCTTGGGCAACAGCAAAACCTGGGAGTGATATGGCAAGTGAGCTGCAAAGTTATTCTAATGCCCTTCCCCCAGATCATTGCACGGGCAAAAATCTGTCTCCCCACAGAGCTATTCCCTTGTGTCCATGTCTGTGCAGGGCAGTCATCACCTGCTCCACTGGAAATGCAATGCATCTGTAAATACATTGCTCACTGACAAAATTACTTTTGTGTCTTGCTGCTCATCATCAAGACCAGCTCTGAAATCAGCAGTTCTTCTGAGACCTGTGTCTGCTCATCTGCCTCCCTCATTCCCAGCAAACATACAAAGGGCACATTAAATATAACCTTGGCCTCTGGTACAGAAATAAATCATGAAATATGACCCTCATGCCAGTCAAAGAATAAGCATTGCAATTCCTACTGCACTGATTCATGTTAGCAAGTATTTCCCTTTCCTTGAAAACATGCTCTGGGTGCCAGCTCCATGAAGAAGAGGAGCACAAAACACGAGTACCAGCCAAGTCCTGCTGAGACTCTGCAGCCTGTGTGTGACAGATGAGATCTTTGCTGTTGTGTCCCGTGTCTGACCTGGGCTGTGGTTTCCCCCATCAGCAGCTGTCATAGGGATTGTCTGCACAGTGTCACAGGAGCCAACAGTTGGAAAACACATTTTAAATTCCCTGCCTCAGTTTGGTCTCTGAGGGAAACCTGCAGGGTGCTGCCTGCAGGCAGGAGTAGTTCAGGTATCTGGGTTCCCAGGATATCCCACTCTCAGCAAACTGCCATGGCAAAACCTGTGCATCGCATCTCCATCTGTGCATGGGAAAGAAGTTCTAGCAGAAATGGGAGTTTTTCAACTCCTTTACTGGGAGAGGGACCAAAATGGTAACAGTAAGCTGATTTAAGTATCTCAGAGTAATTGCCAGATAAGAACTGCCTTCAACCCTGTAACACTTGGTCTGCCTTGCTGAAGGAATGGAATGGCTTGGAGGGTGCTTTGCCGCAGGGTCTGCCCAGTGCCTCAGAGCAAACCTTACCGGGAGCTTGTTAACGTGGGACAAAACGCAGCGTATTTCGCCCTCAGAGACCAGGATGTACGCGTTTGTATTTATTTCCCACAATGATGGCCAGCAAAAGTACCTGTAGTGTACTTGAGTCACGTAACCATGTGAAATCTGTGTCTCAAGGCGCCTCATTCCTTTCCCCTCCTCTCCTGGCCCTGGGAGTTTTTCCTGCCCGGAGGGGGCGATGAAACAGCGTCAGCCGTGATTTAACCTCCCGCGCTGGGTGCTGCAACGAGCTCCCCTCGTCACTTCCCCGCAATAGCGCACATCTCCCAGCGGGATGAGCTGAGCGCAGGGCAGTCCAGAGGCTATGACCACCAGGGTGCGGTGAGGGCAGGGCCATCCAGAGGCTGTGGATCACCGGGATGGGCTCGGGGCTGGGAGCGCGGCGCTTCCCTGCGCTGCCTCTCCCGCGCAGCGCTCGCTGGCGCCGCCCAGTGCCCGGAGCGCGGCCCCGCAGCAGCGCCCGCCCGCACGGCGGGGCCGAGAGCGGCGCCGCCCGGACTGCCGCCGCCTGGTGGCACAACGCAGGCACTGCGGCACCGGCCTGGTGCGCCTGACCCCGGCCCGGCGCTGATTCAGAGTCACCGAGTCCTGCAGCTGGGAAAGGACCTTGAGTCCTTTTCGAGTCCAGCCGCTAAGCCAGCACTGCCGAGCCCACCGTTAGACCATGTCCCCAAGTGCCACATCTAAACTGCAAAAGCAAATGGGTTATGTATGGGTTGTGCATGCCTCCAGGGGTGGTGAGTCTGCCGCTCCCCCACGCAGCTTGTTCCACAGCTTGACGACCCTTTCAGTGAACACGTTTTTCCTAATTATCCAATCTCAACCTCCCATGGCTCAGCTTGAGGCTATTTCCTCTGTCATTTATCACCTGGGAGGAGAGGCCAACCCTTATCTACCTACAGTCTCCTCTCAGGTAGTTTTAGGGAGTACTAAGGGCTCCTCTGAGACTCCTCTCCTCCAGACTAAACACCCTTATCTCCCTTATCAGAATTCTGCTCCAGACCCTTCCCAAACTCCATTTCCTTTCCCTGGGTTCATCCAGCACCTCATTGTCCTTCTTGTAGTGAGGGATCCAGAACTGAACACAGGATTTGGGGTGTGGCCTCAGCAGTGTTCAGTGCAGAGGGGTGATCCCTGCCCTGCTCCTGCTGGCCACACTATTGCTGATCCAGGCCAGGATGCCATTGGCTTTCTTGGGCATTCACAGTTCTCCAGGTGTGGCATCAAGGGCTTCATATGGCTTTGGTACTTCCCTAAAAAAAGCTGGCTTCACCAGGGGCTGTAAGCAGCAGAGGTGTTCCTGTCTACTGCCCCACCAGACTGGCCCGTGAGGGCTCCTGCTGACTGGCAGGAGACAGAAGTGAAGGTAAGCTGTAAATTTGGTTTTTATATCCACCATGTCAGACAAGACTATTTCCTATGGTCAGAACTGGTTATGAAATACATGTCTATACTAGAACTGGGTTTAAAAGATATATGTAAAGATAATAACTAATGTCTAAATAAGTTCTCACTTTAAATCCTAAGGTCTATTTCATTTCTTTTTCTAGCTGAAAGCCTTTGTGGGAAAAGGAACTGTTTGTCTCCTTATGAAGGGTAGTAATCCCCACCTAGGAATAAATGTGATTTCCTGCTTCAGAAGCCAGGATGTTTTATGCAGCTCCCTGTAAATCTTTGGAAACATAGAGGAAGCAAAATCTGCCTTCCCCTCTAGCTTTGTCCATTTCCATGAAACTGCTTAACTGTTTTGAGATCTTGTCTATACCACCCCAAATTACTGGCCTTTGCAGTTTCCTCCACATGAAGAGGTTCTGTAGTGCCCTTTGCTAATAATCATGATACAAGATAAGGAAAATGGAAGTGCCAGAAACTTTCCTGTTTTCAGCTTCCCTAAATCAAATCAGTCCCAAGGATCTTTATACAAGTTTAAGAAAGGAGAAGTCACTTCCCTTATCACACACTGCAGACAAAGAGAAGGACACCTTTAAAGCACCAAGGAGAACTAAGAGTGCACAGCTCAATCAACATCTCAGGATATGACTGTTAGTCCTTTTTTTAAAAAAGGGGCATGAAAGTCTTGTTAAGTCTTGTCCTTTTAGGTTTCCAGTCTGAACAAAATGGATTTCTATTAATTCTCTTAAAATGATCAAGCTTTGAATAACACTTTCTTATTGCTACATGTGTCAAAGATATTTTTAAATGTTCCCAAGAAATGTAACCTCATGGTATCTTTTTTAAAGCACCAGTGAAAACTTTCAGTTCCTACCAAAACAGACTCTTTTCTAGAAACCGATCTTTTTATACATTGACCATACAAACTATTCTCAATTAATCAACAGAAACTGTGCTTTGTTTAAAATATATTTTTAATCTACTAGGAAAAAAAACCTGCAAACTTTCTCCATAAATCTGACTGCAATGTTGTAAATCTAAGCAGTCCTTTTATTTAAATATGTTTAACTTCTGGATAGAAATTACTTTTAAGAAGCCAAGCAAGACTACTAATTTATTTTAATAAAAGGAAAATCCAAGAGACTGCACTAGCTTTTGTTGCTTTCTGTAACTGAGATTCTTCTTTTATCTAATATTAATGAATATACTGCACAACAAAATCAGTATTATTGTATAACTTATTTATGTACTCCGTGTTTGAAGGAGGAATTATCAACATTTTATTTAGCATCTGAATCAAGATAATTATTCTTTCCAGATGTAAAAAAGTATCTTCTCTTTTATTTTAGTTGTAATAAATCATACACAATACACATTATCCTCAAATTTCCCTTTGCTTTCACTTAACAAGCAAAGTAAAACACAAGATCTTTGTTTTAAATCCTCCTCTCCCCTTCTCAGATAACTCCTACAACTGTTTTTGCACTTCTAGTTTAGCAAACCTTACAGGCAGGGTATATCTACAGAAATAACTTGCACAGCAAAAAAGCCAAGCCAGCTCTGTACCTTGGCACAGTCAGATCCTGATGTCCCGCTTCTATGGCAAATTCACTTCAGTTAACTTTTTATTAAAATACTCTAATTTAGGAAAAAATATTTAGTTTTGGTATGCAAAACACTTTATTTTTGCCTACAACAAGCAGGTATTAAGGAATAGATTAGTTAAACCTGAATTTCATTGGGAGTAACATTAGTCAACAGCTCAGGTGTAATTTAGGCAGAAAAAATCAAGGTCCAAGGACTTTGTCACGCAGTGTTCATTTTTGATGAGGATATGCTTTTCTATAGCACTTCTACAGCCTATTTTTGATAAATGCTCTGCTTTTGATTTTGTTTCAAATTTACATTATTTAACTCACCCAAAGTATTTACAGCACTGTGCAAGTCCAGATGCAGGCAGCCTTATGCCTCATTGGCAACATTTTCTTTAGAACCCTGGCTCACATGAGAACCTCCCTGCTGCCCTATTTTCTTGCACCGATATATAATTCTTCCTTTATAGGTCCTCGTTAATTAAAAATACTTGGAATAGTTCGGATCCCACTGTAGCGAAACATCATGGCATAACACATAAATTATGAAGAAAAAACTACTGCTAGCGTGGCTCACTTCCCAGCATTGGTAATAACAGGGAGCACAGTGAATTTCCAGCCCCTCTCACCTCTCATACTCCCTTCCCTAGGAGCGGCCACTCCTGCCCTCTCCCCCAGAATCTCCATCCATTTCCTTCTGCTGCTACTTTGGAGGGCACAGGTAGAGCCAGAGTCCTAAGAGTTCTCTGGTTGAAAGAGCAGAAAGCTGTTTAGACAAAATGATGGTCTCTTAGTGGAAGTACAATTAAATGTGGCCTCTGTAGGGAATAGAGGCCAGATGTTGTGTGCTGCCTCTTAATTTTTTACTTCTGCAAATTAATCAGGGTGGGGGGACAGATAATGCCTGTGCTCCATAATCCTCTGCTCTTTTAGGTTATGCTTCTGTTGATTGTTCAGATTTACCTGTTTTAGGGCATTTTTGTGTATTCTCTCTTCTTTTTCCTGTTTTTTATCCTAAGCAAAGGAGTGATTATCAAAATTTTATTTATTTGTGTGCTTCTCAATTCCCTGGGGTTTTTTTCCTGGTGTTTGATAGAACAATCTGGAATTCATCCATAAAATTGCTAGGGAGTTTTCCTGTTAACTGGGATATGCATCTTTTTATACAAGCTTGTTTTAGCTCATTGTTATACTATTCTGAAAGTTCTGATTCTCCTGTATGATATTATTTTGTGAAAGAGCTCTAGTGAGGTGGTTGTGAGTTTTCTTCATCAGTTATTGCCCAGCAAGTTTGCCCATTGTGTAGCTTAAAACCTCCCCTTCTCTCCTGCCAACTCAGCTACAGTCAATCATGCAGTTTAGTCTGATGATAATTTATTCCACTTAATCATGCATGAGATGTAAAAATCCCAGAGGAGGAGTTTGGGCAGCTGGAAATTAGGAAGGGGAAAAAATCCCAAACCAAACATTCCCACCTTTTTTTCCTTGCAAACTCAGCATATCCTATGCTGAAATTACTGAGACACCATGGTGCCCTGCTTTTTTCACAGTCTCTTGGTGCTGGAATCACACTTTAAATCATTCTCCAAAAGCATGACTTAGTTAACACTTCATTATGCAAGAAGATTTCCACTATGCTGTAGTTGGCAAAAAAATCTGACTTTCCTCATGCATTTTACCCAGCACCCGCTTCAAATTAAGAAAATGAGACTTTAAAAGTTTTTGTCTGATAGGCATATGCCTGAATGTCTATTTACCCAATCATCACTTTTACTGGGTCCATATGTTAAAAATATGAAAGATCAGATACCACAGCTAAATTAAGATATTTCTGTGACTTTTTTCCCTCTCAAGGAATAAGTATTTCACTGTAGAGCATTATTTGAAGAGTAGCATGTTTCATCTCAAGGATCAGGAATGGCTTGCAGGATAATTTTACAATGTGGCTCATTAAATTTATTTAGTAAGTGGAGAACATGATTATTTGCTCACATAAGTGTTCTCAAATTGTGCTTTTCAGACTACCAGCTGTCTGAAGTGTCATAGGAACTGCTGCATGTGTGATCCCAGGGCTAAATCATCCCTTTTATAGCTTATATTAAGAGGATGGGAGCCTCCAAAATATTTGAGGGAAGCAAGGGATGTAGGAAATATGGCAGCCATTATTTTAGAGGAAAATTCTTTTTCAAAAAGCAGCAAATAGACTTATCACTATAATGAGAATATATTCAGTCCCCAAAAACGTTTACACTCCTGTAATGCTGGAATTCAAGTCTTTAAAAACATGTGGATATTTAGAGATTTTTTACAGCTGAATCCCAACCCCTTTTTTTTTCAGTTTTTGCTTTCTTTCTTAAAGCAAGGCTCCAATTTGCTAAATTTATTAAATTTAAACAGTGATGTTACAAGCTAACATCTGCTAACACCTATTTTAATTCTGTATCCTTTTAAGATGCAAGTTTAAGTTGAAAGAGAGAGATTCTTCTGAAATGGATAAATGCCCTTGCCATTCTACTGGAAGTATACTTAAAAGGGGGAAAAAAACAACCATGACATTTTCATCAAAATCAGTACCAGATCATGTAAACCTTTATTTCTGCACTTTGGCCTTTATTTGATCTTTTTCAGCTAAATACAATGATCTAACTAAAGAGACCTCAGCATATTTCAATATGTGTGAGCTTATGCAGAAAGACTTCTCAACCCTGGGCTTACGTCTGTAATAATGGGATATCCTGACAAAGAAATCACAGAAATAGTTTACTATTTCTGTGGCAGGAAGTGCCATCAAGAAGTCATCTAGTTTACTTCCCTACTATAAATATTTTTAGATCCATTCCTTTATATAAAATGTTGTATAAAAAGTGCAGTGACTGTTGTAGGAAATTCGTGCTACTCTTGTATTCTTTATTTTTCATCATGCTAACAACACATAGATTTTTTTTCTTCTGATATGACTGGCTATCAGACAACATTTGTAAATCTCTTTTTTTTAATAACTACCAATATTCAAAATGAGACAATTTTTAACAAGAACTTGAAGTACCTCTCATTAAAAATATCACATTATACATTTATAAACTGCCCGTGCACATAGAAAGAAACAATGAAAAGGTAGACTTATGTCTGTATTACTTTAGAAAAAAAAAATTTTTACTCTACATTAAATCAGGGTGTTAATTGATTCTGTCTTTAAATCCTCATAGCAATGCAGATCTTGATTTGAAAACTGACATCCCCTTCAAGAAAAAAAAAAATATTTTCTGGTACATAAATGTCATAAATTTAAAAGAAAGACTGCCAGAAATGAAACAGTAAGAATTGAGTTTGATTTAGGTTCATTTCATATGACTAAGTTAAAATGGCAAGTAGATTTTCTGTGGAGTAAAAACTCAGACGGACAGTGCCCTGAGGAAAGTGGTCTAGGCTGGCCTGTTCAGCTCTGATTTCTGTAAAGAACATAAAATCATTGAGTAATTTAGGTTGGAAAGTTCAGTCAGGTTGCTCAGGGTTTTATGCATTCAAGCTTTTTTAAAATTTCCAGGGTTGTGGATTCCACACCCTGTCTGGCAATGTGTAGCAGCAACACCCAACTCCATCCCTGCAGAGCCACAAAACTTCTGTTTCTGCTGCTCAGCCCATCCCCACTTCCAGCCCCACACGCTTCCTTTTCACATTTGAACTGAGTTAGGAGTTTCCTGTTCAACCAGTCTGGCTGCCTGCTCTGTACATCCATCCTCCTGCAGTCCTGGGTGGATGGTTCCTGTGCTTTCAGGAGGCTGGCGTCCAAGACTGACCACTCTCTGTGGCCCTTTGCCCTTCTGAGCACCCTGCCATGAACCACAGCCATGAATCACAGAATGATTTGGGTTGGGAGGGCCCTTAAGGATAATCTCATTCCAACCCACCTGCCATAAGCAGGGACATGTCCCACTACATCAGGTTGCTTAAAGCCCCATCCAGCCTGGCTTTGAACACTTCCAGGGATGGAATATCCAGAACTTCTTATGAGATCCTCTCTGTTGGCTGCCAGAACAAATGGAAGTTCAGTTTTTAGTCTGCCACTGCTACTTCTACTCCCTGCTTTTGATACTATCTCCCTTCACTTTTGAGAAAAAAAAATACTAAAGGAAGAGCCAGTAAAGCACAAATCATTCAAAATCACACAATTTTAAATTTTTTTAAAATAGCTGCTGCACGGTATCACATCCTGTTGATGTGTTATGTGTTTTCAGACCATAAAGGTGCCATAAGCTTACTCCTTGTTTTTCCAAGTGTCAGTTTCCTTCAGAGAGAGAAGGTGGTGGTGAAACAGCTGCCACACTATGTCTGTGATTGTGACACAGGTGCTTATGAGCTGGGAAAGAGGAAAGAGGAAAAAGTGGCCAGTCAGATTCTCCATTCTTCTGTCTCTGTGCTTGAGACAAGGTTATGGGTATTTAAATTATGTCTGAATATTTTTAGGCTGCCTTTGAATTTCTAATACCCTGACATATGTCAAGAGATGTGCTGGCCATTCCTTGAGTTGTAACACTCCCCAGCCAGCTTCCTCCACTGAGTTTCAGTGAGAGTAGAGCAGATCTGCTTCCATCTTCCAAATGGAGCACCTCAAAAGTTATCATCTGCTTTCTGTCCTATGATATGCCACAATATAATTCCAACTGCTTGCTCTTTTTTAACCCTCTCTCTCTTCATAGAATATAGAGCTGGCTTTCCTCCTCTCTTCATTGTGGGTTTGTGTGTCATCCACCTCTCAGGTTACTTCTAGAGGGAAGATTTCAAATATAAAAATTTTCATTCTCAGACTCAAACCCCTCTAAAAATAAGGGTGCTTTCCATCACCTTTGAAGGAGTTGTAAATCTACACATCTCAGGATTTGAGGATGTGTATTTTATTTTTTTAAAAAAGCAGGCAATTAAAAAAATCCAAATGCTGAAATATGTAGTGAAAAACTGGCATTTTTTCAAATACAACATATTTGGGCCTTCCCTAAGTGACCAATTAAGTATTTAAAATATACTCAGCATTTGAGCTATCTTCATAAACTTTGACCACATGCTGGAGAAGCCTTCCTGTTGTGGTTCCCAGGCACAGAGCAGTTGTTTGGATTCATTCTTGGGCAGTTCTTCCGAGGGTCAGTTTGCAGTGGTTCCCCCAATTGCTGGTGGCACCCAAGGGCGCTGAAGCAATCCTGGTGTAGACAACCTGACCACATTGTGCCGAGACTGGCGCAACTCAACTGCTCCGACTGCCGCACGACAGCTGAGCTCTGCTTCCTCTCATAAAAGCAAAATGCCAGGCAGGAAAGGCCAGAGACAGACTTCTGAAATCTCTGCAAGGAGAATGGTTTCACAGAAAGAAAGGAATGGCTTCACAGAATATTCTGAGTTGGAGGGCTCCCACAAGGATCATGGAGTCCAGCTCTTAAGTGAATGTCCCATACAGGGATCAAACCCACAACCTCGGCGTTATTGGCACCAGGCTCTGACCAGCTGAGCTCATCTCAGGGTTTTCATTCCTAAACTTGAACTCAGTAATATTCTTCCTTACATTGTGGGTTTTCCATAAGGATCTCCCTGTTTGCTGAAGGAATAACCAGGCTTGAGAGGGAATGGCTGAAGGTGGTATAGCAACATGTCAACCCCCTTTTTTCCATGTTATAAATTCAGCTGCCTTGGAGGAAACCACCTCATGACTTGGAGTACTTTTGGATAAACATTAATAATAACAAATTCTAATTGGTCATTATTGCTTGAACAGAAAATATCAGATTTCATTTTCACCAGGAGGAAATGAAAATGTCATGTACTGTAATATGACAAGCATGGAATTTACAGTAGTGATATGTACTTGTAATTACCGTTATATGTGTAAATGCACACAAAGCAGAACACCAGGGAGGCCATTTTACAACAGATTTAATCAAGAGAACATCTATGTCTCCTCATAAACTTACCTAACCAACTTTGAAAAAAGAATGGAGTTGATTAGACAGGTTAATGGGGTGATGTCTTTATAAATGACAGATGGCCATGTTAGAACAGAAAGTTGTTCACTCTCCATTTTTTATTTTATTTTATGAGATTACTTTACCTTTTTTTTTTTTGTTTTACTTATGAAAGCATTGCTCATGCATTTTTGATTAGCAGTGTTTCACTGGTAAAAAAATAAGCAATTTCCAATGAACCTGAACTTTCAACTGGATGGATGTTGTCATTACGCTTAAGTGGCAGTAATCAAAACTAAAATACAAAATGAATTTTTTTGAATTCCAGGTCTTTATAAACATCCTGACCTCCCCCACTGGCCTGCAAATGGAGAAAAGTGCTTACAGATTTGCAAGCTCATAAGAACATAACAAAGAAATGGAAACATGCAGAAGAAAGCTAGCTTTTTAATGTATAGGGAACCAATTAGTGGTGAATTTGGCAGAGTAATTAAAAATGGCATGATTTTAAGAAAAAGGGTTAATTAAGAATAATTTAAAAATTTATTGTAATGCAAAATTAGCTATACTTAAAAAAAGTAACGATATCTACCAGGGGCACTCAGAATGATTGAAGTGTAGGATGTGGGATGACCTAGACTGTTCATCTTCCCTCAAATTTACAAGGTGTCTGGAAGTGAATCACCCAAACAGTGCTAACTGAAGGAGGATTCACCAGGTTCTTCACAGAAGCCTCTGCCTGTGTGCTCTGGGATCCTAGGGCAGGCCTGAAGGGGAGGATGTGCAGCACCTGAGGTTGCTATTGAAAGCCCCTGAGGCAGCAGCAGTTCTTGGCTCTTTCCTGATCAGCACTTGGCAGTGATCTGTGTGCCACCACTGACATGTGCCATGATTTGGGAAGCTCTGTCTAAGGATTCCCAGCGCCCACTTGGCTCTTAGAAAATGCAATTATTTCTGCAGCATTCTCCCATCTCTCTTCTTTTCCCATATGAAAAGAAGTCCATTCCTAAATAGACCAAAAATTGAGAAAATATGACATGCGGTGCTAACCTTCTACTATTTTTCTCCTTCTCTGGCATTTCTCACTGACCTGAAGTGTACAGTTCTTCATCTGATGCAGATCATTGATTAAAACAATGCTATCGAACATCTCTGTAGCCTTCTGTGCATGAATGTGAGAAAACCAAAGTCTCCCAGGAATGTTTTCTCTCAAAATTTTCTCTGTGGATTTAAGATTTATGAGAACTACTAGAATAAGTTTTTTAAAAAGCTCTGGCTCTTTGGAGCCTTTTTGTATTTATCTGGATTGTAGTACCAGAGCCAGAGTGAAACAATACTGAACTACCTTTGTGAAACTCTGCAGCAGACAGCAGCAATGAAAGGTAATTCTAGACAGGATAATGTGGCTGCAGTGCATCATAGTCTGGATCAGAATTCCTGCAATGTTTTCAAGTGCTAGGATACTGCTGGGGCTTTTTTATGAAAGTGCAATAACATATCACAAGTTTAATTTCATTTTTCAAGCCATATGTAAATCAATAGTTTCCACAACGGCATCTAATCCTCATTAACAGAAATGAATAGCTCACCCCTTAGGCAGGTGAGTAGGTGGCTGGCAGCTGCAGAGATAACAATGGTCTTGCTTTTACCAATAACATTTGGGGAGATCATTTGACATCATATTTAAGTCACCACACAACTCCATCGACTCGTCCCGCAATTCACCTCTTATCAATGTAAAGAAGATGAATTTCACACGGAGTATTCATCGAGGTAACAGCTGGGACTGGCTTTGTGTCCCTTGTTGGTACTTCCACAAATGAATTGCTGTAACATTGGTAGCACCTCTTACCAATGTATTACCATCTGGTCAGGTGTTACCAAACCAAGAGGGAAGGATGCAATGGAGATTTAGATCTACCTTAGCTCCATTAATCCCTTAATTCTATCTCCTAATTTCACCCTAATTCTATGTCTTTATATAGGATCCCTGCTACCAGATTGTAGATTTTCTTCAGCTCTCTTATTTCCCCTGAATTAGCTAGATGTTCACAGCATTTTGAGGTGGAAGTACTTTTTTTGTTTTCAGTTGGTCTTAACTGGAGTAACCGGATCAGTGGCAAGGATCAGTGGCGAATCACTGATTTAATAAATCTAGTGGGGATAGGATATAGGGGATAATACAGAAAGGATTATGTAAAAGATTTGTATCTTCAGGAAATGCTGGCTTCCACAGTGCCTGATGCCTAACAATAGGCTACTGTCTTACAGCACCTGACTGCTTTGCAAAGTAGTCAGTTTGAGTGCCTTGATATGCAAAATACCACAGCTAATCCAGCCAGACAATCTTTGATCACTTTGTGACTCCTCAGGTAGATAAGTAAAAGAATGTTCCTTGGTGCACGACTTCTAATAATCTAATGAAAGACACTGCAGGTTGGTAAAACTGCAATCTTCTAAATATTTCATTCCTGTTTCCATTCTGTTCCTAAAGCAGGAACAGATTCATTACTGCTCTGCATGGACTGTCTCCCTGGGCATTTCCTTGCCATTGATTCCATTCTGTTCCTAAAGCAGGAACAGATTCATTACTGCTCTGCATTTCCTTGCCATTGATTCCTGTTTCTCTAAAACAGGCTCCTAGTCCCCATTCCTTTCACTTTCTGCTGTTCCATCCTCAGTTTAATTTGCCTCATTATTTTGATATTGTTCTTCTCCTTCCTTCTAAAACATGAAGATCACCTTCTCTTCCTTGACCTGCTCATCCTCCCACACAAAGCCCTATTAAATTTCCTCCCTCCCACAGAGCCTCCTCCCTCTGAATCCTAGAAAAGCATCAATTCAGGAGGAGCTATATTGAAAGGAAAACGAGGTAGCAAAAAAAAATGTGTGACAGAAAAATATAAGGAATTAGTAGCTATAGTAGAAAGGTTTCAGGTGAGCCAAAATTAATACAGAACCAAGAATGCATGTAAGCTGTTAAAAAAAGAAAACCAAATAGAGCACAAATTTTGAGACACGCTCTCCCCTTTATTTTTTTTTTTCCTTTTTATGTAGCCACCAGTTGCTACGTGGTCTCTGGGAAACAATGACTGCCAAAATCCTCAGGCTTGTCTGTTCTCTTCTGGTTTTGCTTCAGTGTTGTGATTCAGAGAAGTACTAAAAGCCAGAGGGAGATTATACGGCTCCTGTGTCCATTACAGGAGCACCTCTACCCTTTGTAGTTCAAAATGTACAATAGGACTGAAAGATTGAAGCATCACAATACCTACCAGCTGTGAGCTGTTTTTATTATAATAATAGTAATAATTCAAGTTTTTGTTACTCATTCCTTGCAGTGATGTAGCACAGGCCTGTAACTGCATTTACTCCACAGATCTTAATCCAGCCTCTGTGAGAAGCAATTTGTTGGGGATTTCAAAACATCCTCTGAGATCATACTAGAGTTTTATGCAGAAAACCTCTCATAATCCCTCTCAAAACTCTAATATGGAGCTATTTCTGGATCTTATGCTTCTTTTGGATGGACCAGGCTTGGCTGGAGAGTTTGAACAGTACATGAAAAAAACTGCAGTGCAAGCTGAATATGATGAGGGAAGGGCTGGGAGCAGCTGCTTCCACAGGCTCACAGAATCCTTTGGGTGCAGCACAGCAAGGCAGGTGAGCACAGGTGCAAAACACCTTCCTCCAGCACACTCTGCAAGTGCACAGATATCTGACCTCATGAATTTAAATTTAGCTTTCAGTGAACAGGGCCCAAGAAACATGATTTGTGGTCTCTTCTGTTTGCTCATGTCGGGCACCTTTGTTTTGCCCAAAACCAATGTAGGGTTTACTACCAAAGCAGAAAACAAAGCAAACTCTCTTTCAGTGCTGCCAGAAGCTGGATTCTTAAGAGGACCACAACAACAACCATCACATCTTTTAGTACAAATGTGGGAGTGGAAAAAAAAAAGGCTAATGAAATAAGGATGCAGAATCAAAAGGAAAAGTAAAGACTGTTTATTAAGAATAGTGCACAAGGAGGTGTTTTAAAAATTTATTCAGAATTTGCTGTGGTAACAGTTCCTGAGATATTTCCTGATATAACCTGCATAGTGTAAGGAATTAGGTTAAGAGAATCAAAGAAATGAGGTAAAGCAGCTCCTGCAGCTCAGTGCCTGCATAAATTTCTCAGAGAATGGAAATGCATTTTCCAATGCCACCTAGCTGAGACTCATTAGACATTCATTTATTAATTCAGTACTTTTAAGAACACTGATAGCAGCAATCTACAATCATGAGCACGATACAGACAAATGAAGACTTATACTGATTACTCTTGTAAAGAAAAATGAGAAAAAAGATCACCATATGCATTTTTAAAAGTACATTATAAAAAGGTGAAATCTTACATTATAAAAATGCACCAAAGTATACCTAAAAATGAAATTATGCTGTCTAACGCATACTGCAAAAACCTTCAAACCTAATCAAAAAGAAAGCAAACTTCTTTAGGCAAGGCTGATCTTTGTTTTGGGATGACATTGCCCTCTTGAAGGACTATGCTCTCTGTAGAAACTGAGAGGACCTCTCATATTTAAGGTGAACAGTATTTAAAAGCAGCTTTTAAATTTGAATTTTAATATCCAGTCAAGGGTTTTTAAAAAAGCCTTAAGTCACAGAATCATAGAATCATTTCAGTTGGAGAAATTGCTCTTAAATCATGGAGTCCAACCATTAACCAGCACTGCCAATCCCACCACTAAACGACTTCCCCAGGTGCCATATTCACACATTTTTTAAACACCTCCAGGGATGGTGACTCCCACTTCCCTGGACAGTCTGTTCCAATGCTTGATAACCCTCTGATCCTAATATCCAATCTAAACCTCCCTGGCACATCCTGCAGCCATTTCCTCTCACCCATTGCTCAAGATTAAGAAGCATTTGGTCATAAAAAGTTATAAAATTATGCATTACTTCCCTCCTTCTTCTTAAAGGCAGAGTATTTAGGTGCTAAGATGTACTTAGTTTAAAACTTTTTCTGTCATTGCTAGGTGTCATGAAGCCCCCTCAGACCCTGAGAAAACTGAACATTAATTTAGTTGCACTGTGAAAGCAGAAGAAAGTTATGGGTTATTGTGGACCCTTGCTTTCTTATCCCATATGAACTAAATGGGAGCTTTTACTTAAAAGATCTGATCCCTGAGCACTGCTCAGATTTATCTGCAGCAATTTAAAGGGTAATGACTCCAGCTGCCAAAAATTACTCTTACAACAGATGCAATGGAGCTGGCAGTGGGTCTGTTCCTCAGCTGCTGTACTTCACTCCCCCACCAGATATCAATGCACATTGAAAAGACCCCCAGGGCTTCTCTCCCTCAGCTCCCTCAGGCTCTCCTCCTTCACCAGGTGCTTGAGTCTCTTCACCATCTCTGGGGCCGGCTCCAGGACCTGCTCCTGTGTGCCTGAGTGCCCTTTGTACTGAAGAGCCCAGAATTGGACACAGCATCCCCAAAGGGGTCTCACCATTGATGGATTTCAGAAGGTTCAGAGGATGTGAATAAAGCTTCTATACCAGGACCCTTGGTAATACTTTAAAGGTTATTGAAAGAGAAAGTATAATTTTCCTTAAAATGGGGCCTAGAGACTTTACTAGTACTTTCCATAAGATCTTGTGGAGTTCATTCCAAAGATGGGGTTTAAGTTCATTTTTAATCCACACTTTCTGATTTTTCTTTTGGAGTGTAAGTTTTACAGAAAACTTCTACCATTTTTTATTCCCTTAGTGTAACACTTCCACTTTGCTTGTGGGAGGCTGAGCCAGCATTGGGCTTGTAACCACACTTGGGAAGCTCAGGACGACAGGTTTTACTTCCAGCTCTCAGCTATCTTTTAAATAACTTTTATTTAATCTAATCTAGTCTGTTTCTCCAGATCTTTGGTGATGGGTTTTTGGCATGGTTGCTTGCACACAAACCCAGCCCAAATTGAGATCAACAGGTCAGCTGAAGAATTTAACACTGATTTTACCTGGTTGAAAAATCAGATTTAAACAATTGTCTATGGAACTCTAAACTGGCAGTCTGCTGAACTTTACTGGCCTCGACTAACGCACATAGCACACTGCCTTTAACAATCAAGGCCAGTCAGGGAGTATTTATTTATCTGTAAGGAAATACAGGAAGATCTGACAGGATTCAATGTGACAATGCTGCTTTCCTGGCAAGCTGGATTTGCTGGCTATTGGAGTATGCAGTTTAGATGAAAACATCTGAAATCCATTAAGTTGGATTTTTGCAATTATTGTATTTTAGTTATTTTCTTTGTAGTGAGATGTTAAAACAAAGAAGAAAGCAGAAAAATATTAACAACAAATGTTACATTCTGTTTGGATAACAGGGGAGGCCACAAACAGAACACATACTTCAAATCACTAGGTGTGTAAAAAATTTCAAACATTATTTCATTTCTGCTCTTGCCTGTTGGAGAATAGCCTGATGGAAACCAGAAAGGCTGACCATGGAGAGAGGGAATACTTAAAAGCAGGCAGATAAAACTGACATGGTTGTGTACTTGGCCAGTTTAAAGGCTCAAATGAAAATTGTATCTTTCTTACAAGAGGGAAGGTAATACTTTAGCAAACTACAGATGACTCAGAAAGACAGGGAAGCTCAAGCAGTAGATGTAAGGAATCCAAAATATGCATGGGAAATGCTGGCAGCAGCAAACACTAAGATTAAAATTTCAAGATTACAAAGTGTGTGTGTAGCCACACAAGATCACTGTAGCTTCGCAGAGACTGACTGTGTCAACATTACAGTTCTAAACATTTCTCATTCTCAAGAAGAAACTGCAGATGTTTGCTGCTCAAATTAGAGATTGCCATCCCTGCCTAATAATGTATACATATGTATGTAACCAAGGAAAATGAGAAAAGAAAGGGAAAAAAGGAGCTTAGTCTTTTCTTAGGACTTGGAAATTCAAACAGGAGATCAGCTATGAAATGTTCTAGTCTTGACATGCACTCTATAGATAAAAGTAACAATGTGAGAAAATTACGTAGGAAGGGAATGGAACAGGCATTATAATGGAATGTGTCTTGTCTTGAGTGCCTTGCACTTTTTGCCCCAAAACCATGAGAAATTTGATACCTACACATTCTAAGTATGGCATTCTCAAATCAGGCCACAGACAACTTAAATTTTTTGATGATGATAATATTAATATTAGCAGTAAAAATACAGTTAGTATAATAATTAATAATAAATAATTGCAATCATGTTTGGTATGCTTATAAGGAACATTGCAGATCACTTCAGAAAAGCATTTTCCAGAAAAACTGTGGCTTGAGTTTGCTTCTACCTTTTTTAGTCTGTGTAAACACAGTCAGGGAGGGGTCCCAAACATGGTGCAGTATCAAGTGTAAGGAGAAATTTTTATTTCCCATAGAAATTTCAGTTTTCCTCCTTGGAAGTCCTTTAATGCCAGATTTCTAAACAAAAAATTTCGAAATTTTTACCAGCTTAAAGAGTTATTCCCTTTCCCTCCTTAGAATTACATAAATACAGCTTTTTATATCACAGAGGATGTGAAGTGTTAAAATGTATGTATGCTTATATTTGTTTTCTGTATCTATCTGTCTGCAGGTTATGTTCACATTCCTGAGATGATCCTTCCTTTGGAAATCTTTGATGCTGCCATGTTGGCAGTGATGCTTTGTTAATAAACCTCAAACACTTGTCTGTGTGTTAAACAGCTGCTACAAGACCCTACGGCCTTTAGGAGTGTGTCTAATCCTTATTAACACAGGCAGTCTCCTTAAAAATGCACTGTTGAAGACTCCTTGAAAGAAGAGTTTGGAGTAGCAGACCCTCCCACATCTTTATTAGCAGGTTAATATCAAATAAATTCACGTAAAAGGTCAAACAAAAGAGATAGGATAGAATTGATGCCTATTTGTAGCTCACGTCACCCTAGGAGAGAGCACAGAAAAGGGCAGCAGTTCTCGTGCTTTACCCCACTTGTAGGTGGAGGTTCCGCCGCGCACCCCGGGGCTCGGCGGGGGCTTCGGGGCGCCGGGTTTTGGCACTGCCGCCCCTTCGGGGAGACCTTTTGGGGCTGGGGAGCGGCTGTAGCACCGGCTCTGAGAAATCGAAACAACCGGCGCCGCCCTCAGAGGCTTTTCACCTGAAGGAAGAGAGCGAGTTTTCCTTCCCTCATCCTGCTCCCTTTTTTCCTCAGCTCGTCACATCTGGGTGGCGTCTCTCGTGACCCACATTCGCGCCCCCTGCGCTCTCCAGGGAGCAGCAGCAGGAGGAGGAGGAGGAGGAAGAAAGACAGCTCACCCGCCCATGCTGAAGGTTTGAGTGGTGGCAGCGACTCACCTGCCTCCCCGGGATCGTTCTGGCGGCGGCAGGAGCTGGACCATCCAAACATCCTCTTCTCCCGCACAGCCGCGGTTTTCCTCCGGGGAGGGTCCGCGAACGCGGAGCGCCCGGCTGGGGGCCCTCTCTTCGCACTGGGTTTCTTTGATAATTGGGGGGGGGGGGAAACCAAAAAAACCCAACTCCCCTCTCCCCCCTCCCCCTTCTCCAAACCCACCCCTCCCAAAAGAAAAAGAAAATTGCTTCAGGAAGGGCAGACTTCAGTTATTGAACAGTTAGAGAACACAGTCCTAGTGAGAACACATCTGGAGAGCTGTGTTCAATTCTGGGCTCCTTAGCACAAGAAAGACAAGGAGCTACGGAAGAGGGTGCAGAGGAGGGACACAAAGATGATAAGGGGTCTGGAGCATCCCTTTTGTGGAGAGACCCTAGGAGCCGGGCCTGTTCAGTCTGGAGAAGACTGGAGGGGATCTCATTAATGCACATAAATATCACAAAGGTGGGTGCCCAGAGGATAGCGCCAAACACTTTTCAGAGGTGTCCGGCGACAGGAACAGGTCGCCATAAACTAAAACACAAGAAGTTCCATCTCAGCACGAGGAAGAACTTTATACTGAGAGTGGCAGAGCGCTGGAACAGGCTACCCAGAGAGGACTCTTCCTCTCTGGAGACATTCCAGACCCACCTGGACATGTCACCTGCTCCAGGTGACCCTGCCTCGGCAGGGGGAATGGATCAGATGATCTCCAGAGGCCCCTTCCCTACCAAATCTGTGAACATTGCAACAGTCTGGGACAAGTTATTGCGCGCAGCCTCAAGACCGGCCGGGCCCAGGCGGGCGCTGCATCCCCACAGGTGAGCAGCATCCCGGGGGATGAGGAGGCCGGCAGGGAAGGCGCGGCTCCCGCTCACCTGCGCTCACCTGCGCTCACCTGGGCGTGCGCAGCCCGCGGCCCCCGCCCCGCGCCGCGGCCCCGCCCGCGCCCAGCCCGCGCAGGCGCTCCGGGGGCTCCGCGCTGTCATGGCGGCAGCGAGCGGCAGCGCCGGCAGGAAGGAGATGGGGCTGACCGGGACCGCGCTGTGAGGCGGAGGCAACGGCGGCGGCTGGAACTTGAGGCGCCTTTGGGCGGGCGGAGCTGCGGCCGGCGCAGCGCGGCGCAGCCCTCAGCCGGGGCAGCGCAGCCGCCTCCCGGCCCCGGAGCCGCGCGTCGGGCAGCCCGCGCCCCCTCCGCAGCCCGCGGTGAGTGCGAACTTGGCGGGGCGCTGCACCTGCCCGCGGCCGTGCCTCAGCGGAGCCGGGCCGTGGTGGCAGCGGCCGGGCGGGAAGGAGGAGCGTCTTTCCTCTAGGTTAAAAAAAAAAAAAGAAGAAAGAAAAAAAAGGCGAAAAAAGCAGATTAAACCCTTGAGGTGGGGGCTCGGAGCGCGGCGGGTCCGGGAACACTTCCGCGGGGAGAGGCGTGAGCGCTGCCGGGGCGGCTCCCGCCGGGCGCGGGGCAGGGGCTGGGACGTGCGGGCTCTGGGCAGCGCCTGACGGAGCGCGGGCTGAAACGCACCTCGGGTTGTCCTTCAAGGCTGCCAGTACCTGCCCGAGGGCAGCGCTCTGACAGACGCCTCCTGCCGAGGAGAGAGTCGCGGCTCCGAGGGCGCGTCCTCCCCGCCCGCCTGACACCCTCCCCCGCCGGACGCCGCTTTCCTCGGGAGCCGGAGCCCAAGGGGACGAAGCGGAGGGCCGCCGCTCACCTTCCCGGCTGACCAGGTCTTCCCGGAGCGGCGAGCGTGTGGAGCTGGCGCTGGAAGCCGTAGCCTGCGGTGAACTGGCCATGGCGAGTGAAGGCAAACAAGTTGTTCAGCCAACAGGTGATGATGGAGGAGGAGGAGCGGGAAAAGAAGGAAATGCTGCTGAAGGGGGAAGCGTGCTGCAGCCTTTGAATCCGGGAGTCCCCATCCGAGGTATCAAGATGAAATTCGCTGTGCTGACAGGACTGGTGGAAGTTGGTGAGGTGTCCAACAGAGACATAGTCGACACTGTGTTTAACCTGGTAAGTTGCCTGAATGAGGGGAAAAAACAGCATGGGTATGCAGAAGAACCTGCAGGTTTTTTGATGCTACTTTTCTGTTAATAATTTTTTACATGCCTACACTTTCACGATGCTGGATTTCAACCATATTCTTTTTACTTAGCACAAAAGCTGGGAAAAAAGCATATGAGTGTCTTTATATACACACTTGAAACAACTGTAAGCATCCTCCTCCTTGTTTTCCTCACAGAAATTATTGCTTTATTTAGAACTGAGAAGCGTATTGTTATGTTTAAACATTTAACAGGTGTACTCAACAAGAAAGTTAAATGTTAATTTAGTAACTCAAACTGTCATCAAAACACACACACTGTTTTAAGTCAAAGCAGTTTTTCAAAGATGTTTACATCCCTTCTTGCTTCCTGTTGTCTTTGGAAGTAGGTGGAACTTTCATGTTCTGTGTGCAGGAGGTGAGGGTGTCAAGGAGCAGTTCATTCACACGTGTTTTACACAGTCTGCTTTTTGGGAAGAGTAGAATATGGTTGCAGTGTCTTTTTTTTTAAATTAATGAATTAGGGACTCAGCTGCTGTTTTTTGAATGCTGTGTGGCTGTATCTAATATTTCATAACAGATCTCACTAAACATTGAGGGTACAACTTTACCTTGTTGAAGCTACAAATGGAATATATACCATTGAACTTTCTGGGCCAATTAAATTATGCAATTTAAAGCAATTAGACTAGTTAATAATGTTTCTTTGATGCAGGAGATCAAACATTAAGAGAAAAACTCTCAAGTTTACAAAGATACTCTGCTATTACCAGAGGTCTTAAAACATCTCTAAAAACAATTACTGTCCCTCCTTCTTCCTTTGAGTGAGCAGCTCTAACTCTAAAACAATGTGGTTTCTGACAAACCAGGAAGTGAGAGCATTTAATAATATAAAGCTCAGTAACAAGGAAAGTTGAGGCAGAAGTCATACTGTTTTTTTATGCTGTTTGCATTTCAGTTATTTTGTTATTAGTATTCTTTGCTACATGCAAGTTTCTATGTGCAGTGTCTGTTTCATGGTTTTCGGTGTTATCTTCTTGGGTTATGATAAATATTTATTTTTGTAATGTTTTTGTATTAACGGTGTAGTGCCCTGGATTGTTTGGATGAAAGTCTCAATACAGGGTAATGGCAGCAGTGACAAAAATAAAGTGCAAATCAGAGATTTTGTGGATGCTTCAAGTATGAGGAAGCAATTTAAGTTATTTGAAGTCCACTTGACAATGCTCACAGTGCTCACATATATGGACATGAGGTTCAAAAGGAAATTCTGGTGAATAATTTAGAATTTCCCCTCACACAAGTGTGAGGGGAAATTGTTCATGAGCATGTTAAATTTTGCTTTGTTTCTGGTGTGGTCTTGTGAGTGATGTGCTGGAGGTGTATTTTATGGCAGCAGTGGAAAGAGGTTCAGCAGAATAATTAAAAATGTAAAAGCTCCTCGATTCCCGTGATTCCTGTTCTGCTCTGTTTTGGACAAGAGAGGAGCAAAAACTTCAGCGTAATTTAGAGTACCCTTGATTTTAGATTTAAGAGGTCTGGAGAATTTGACCTGTGGACTGTATTTCCCTGGATCTTCATTTCCCAGATAGACAGGGGAGAGTTTCTGGCCTTGGAAATTTTTGAAACTGTGTTCTCACTTTTTCTGCAAGTGAAACAGCACATCCCTGATCTCTCTGAGAAGATTCCTCAACCATTTCAGCACACCTGCCTACACGTGGGAGGCTAAAGGTCATGCCCCTGCCCCAAGTTCTTTTATCAGCTGATGGGTGTCATGACACAACCACAGCTTGGTAGTAAGGACACTTTGCCTGGATATGTGAGAACAAAATCCAAATTTTGGAGCAATAGCAAGAACAGTAGGCCCCTTGATTTCTGAGTCCCAGAAAAACAACAGCTAGCTGGAAAACCAAGTATTTTGGAAGATGTCTCAAGGTTAAATGGCTTTATTAAAACTGAAATGCATGAAAAAAACCAGCCAACAAACTCATAGTTTCTGTTACAGAAAACCATTGTTTTCTAGTTTGGTTTTCTTTTTTAATAAAAACTGTGAAGCTGACTTCTTAATGTAGCTTTTTGGGATATGAGGGATATGAAGTCTCCCTTCAAAGCAATGCTCATTCATCTGTCTCAGTGTTCTGCCTCTGTTCATTTGTTACTTGCAACCATTTTGTCAATTAATACTTTTGAAATCACGCTGGCCAGAATTTAAGGTGTGCCAAGTACCGGTTAGCAGTGGTGTACTTGGTTTTCTCTGTGTGGGTGTAGAGACAATCTGTAACTTTTATCTGAAAAGGTGACTCTCAGCTCTGGTTTTTCTGGTAGTTTGTTTCCCAATGGCTTTGGGAGCGCGTTTCCTTGGGTGTGTTGGGGGTATGACAGTCACGCCCTGAGCTGCTGTTGCCTGATGGGGTGAAGCCCCAGGTATCCCCACCTGTTTGGTTTCACTCTGGGTGGTAACTCACAGCTGCAGTCACCAGGGGTGGGAGCAGAGATCTGCTAGGCTGCTGCTCATGATTTGGAAAGAGGGCACCTGCCCTACCTGGGGTTTGTTTGGTCACTAAGCTGAGGCATCTTTAGACCTTAGAGTGCAAGGAGGGCTGGGCAAATCTCTGGGTAGAGAGGTGGCTTACTCAGCATATTTATTCTTTATGGCATAACCACACTCAAATGTGAAGAGATTATTTTTTAAACAGGGATGTTAGGTGCCTTAATTTTAATGTCTTGAGAGGATGTGTTGCTCTTAGTTATGCCCTTCCAACTTGCTGTAGGATATGGAGGTTATCAAGAGAAGACCAAAGATCTGTCTTGATATTTCTCATCTTTAAGTATTTAAGAGATGGTCACATTCTATATGTGAAAGACTCAGGAGGTCAAAAATCTAAAGTGCACAGTAATTGATCTGCTGCTTACCAAAGAAATTTAAGCCTCTGTAGTTCTGATTACTTGAGCAAATAAGTTGTTCACTTCAGCAGTGTTGGTTCTTGGAGAGCCACCTCTGACATTTTCTCTGTCCAGCAGTGTAACAAAGTGCTTAGTGAGCTCACTTCTAGCATCAAAACTCTTACTAGTCTTGTTTTGTTGTCTTTAGAAATTATACTCTTAGAAATATACAAGTTGATCTGCTTTGTTTTGGTCAGTTTTCTCAATGAACACAGTTTCCCAGCCCACGTTGAATATGTCCTTGTGTATTTCAGCACCTCTTAAAAGTGAAGAGGGAAATAGGGACCTGGAAGAAATTGATTATTCTGTGGAAAACTTTGAAAGCACATTCTTGTTCAACTATTAATCTGTACTGTTACCTTTTTAGACTGACTAAGGTAAACTATGGATATATATTCCTCATGCATTGTGAATTTTATTTTTAATTGACTTTGAGCAGCAATAACTCCTTTAATTTCCTTTGCATACAAATCAGATGAATTTCTGTTCATTACCTCATATTTACCCCCCCTTAGTTTATTAAAATAAAAAACCCTTCTGGTTGGAGAAGATGATAGAATGGAAAAATACTTACAGTGGGATCTGTTACTAACTTAAAATAACTCTAAGCCACTTTTGCTTTAAAAAGCTTTAGTGCTTCTAATTGTTTGATTGAATATCGTATAGATTGTTACTTGATTTGGTTCAATTTTTTCCCCTCAGTCTGTGTTGCAAAGACTTTTTTTCAAATTTGTCTTTGTTGAAGACAATGTGCTGTTGCATCTGATTCTGTTCATGGATTATGAGATCCTCACCAAGTGACAAAGTGCAAATGAGACAGAAACAAGTTTTTATCACCTTTGGAGGAAAAATAATGGGATCTGAGGAGCAGAAGCTAAAATTGTGTTGTAAATTTAATTTGTCAGCTCTTTTACTTCTGCTAGACTTTACTAAAGCCACAAACAAAAAATCAACCTAACTTTAAAAAATTCTTAGAGATCATTTTTCTGCTGATAGATCAAGTTTCTAATTTGGATGATTTTGGCACCCTGATGCAACTAGAATACTGTGGCTCATAATGGTTTTTATGAAGTCTGAATTCCCCTTTTTTGTCTCTTGTCACAGACTTACTTAGCATGTATCATTTTGTAGAAAACCCCCAAAGCTAATGTTGATAGAATTAAATGTATTGCAGTATTAAAAATCCACCATAAATATCTTTATAGCAATGCATTCCTTTCATCACATTACTGTATGATTTTAGAGACTTTATTTTCTACATAAACTTATCAATGCTGATGACAAGTGAGAGTAACCAAGTAGCTCCTATGTTATCACTGAATTTTGTGTATTTCTTAATAGATGCAGTCTTCCTTAGTAGCTTCCCAGTAAATACACCTCTGGCTACAGTTATCCTAGTTCAGTCACTTCTGTCCACTTAGAGTACAGATGATAAGGTAAGTCTGTGGCTTTAGCTGGGTCAGGCTTCTAGGGTCTTTTTAAAAAAATCATACGAAATTGAACAGTCAGCTGTCTTAGAGGTCATGCATGGTTTTTACTTCTTGAATTGATGCATATTGGGGTTTTTTTCAGGTGTAGATGCAACTTGGCCATGACTTTGTAGTTAGTGGAAATATCACCCTATGTAGTAGATGCAGGAACTGAGGGAAATTTTGTGGTTGGCTGAGGAAGGTATGGAATGTAGTGAGGTGGTAATGGCAGTCTTTAATTAGGCATGCAACAATTCAGAAAAAAATTGTCTAGGCTCTGAAGAGGAGCTGGTTTGTACTTTGGCTGTAGTATCAACTCACTTCTATAACTGCTACTTAAAACACAATGTAGGACAAAATTTAAAGACTGCATGGGAAAGTGTTCAGTTTTGCTTACTCTTCCACTAAGTTGCCAGACTTTTATAGTTTCTTGTGTCCAATCTGAGATTTCAAGTGTCTGTGAAAGCCTGGGAACGTGCTCTGTGTTTTCCAGCAGTGTTGGCATCCTGTGCTGACATTAATAGACTCTGTACAAACATAAAATAAAGCCAAAAAAGCAAAGCTGAACCGGGCATTTACGTATATCATGTCTTCATAATGCAGTACTTATTAGACAGTTTTTAATAAGCAGTTTGTTCTAGAAGGAAGCCTGGTCAAAATATGTTCACAATATGACTTAGAAGTCCCCTTTAGAGGGGAGCACATCAGTTCAATGACAGATTTTTCTAGGTGGTGTCTGGTAACAGAGGAGAGGGAGTCAGGTTTCTTAGCTTTGCTGTCTCTGGGTAGTGTTCTGTGCTGCTTCTGCCAGACAGTCCTGGGCTGGATGGACCGTGGGCCTGACCCAGCAGTGCTGAGAGCACGGAAACCCTGGGGGCCATATGGACTGGCTCAGGAACAGCATCTGCGGATTAGGGAATAGAATGAAATTAGTCAAAAGCATCGGGGAAGCAGGTGGATGGCGTGTCAAGGTTGCCACAGAGGCTGGACATTGCCGAGTGATACAAAAATGCATAATTATAAAAGCACTTTGAATCAGCATGCTTTGGTTCACTCCAGTAATCTTCTTGAGGATGAGTGTGAGTGAAGAGAGGCCTTTTGAAGTTGCTGTATTGGCTGAACATTGGAGGCTGAGGAAAATAGAAGATGAAGTATTTGCTCAATTCTTTTTTGAGGCAGTGTTGATTTGGTGCAGTGTTCAGTATTCAGTGGCTAGTCAGGTGTGCATTCAGATGCTGAAGTTTGCTGAGAAGCCCCAGTCTTCTGAAAATCATCAAGCATGATATTTTTTTGGCATGTGTTATGGATTGAAGTTTGATGAAAGATAAAAATAAGCTTTGTCTGTGGTTTCATTCACTATCTGTATATTTGCTTTATCACCTCTTGGTGAACCTGTGCCCATTCTGAGCTGTCTCACTTGACGTGGTGCTCTGACCTTTTATTTTTTGCTAGATAAGTTGGCAGCTTAAAGCACTGATAGCTTCTGTCTTCATGCAGTCATCAAGTTCGTTATGAGCCTTAAGGAAGAGGCTTTAATCCATTGCACAGATGAAATAAGCTCTGCAGTTTAGTCACTGGAATGTGAAATAGCTTCTTGCTACCTTTGGTGTTTCTGTCTTTTTCTGTCTTCTTTAAAAATCTATTCTGTCAAATTCAGTCTTGGGTGCATTAAATTTATGCATATCTTTTTAAAGAACTTCTATTTATTTTAAATGGGTCAATCTGGCAGAAAGTTTTTGTTCATAATCACTAATTACAGTAAGCTAACTTTCTGCTGTTCAAGTGTCTTCCCCAGGCCCTGGAGGCCTTGCTGGCCTCTTCACAACGTTTTGCATAATGGTTTTTGGTATTAGCTTGACCTAATTACTAATGTCCTAATTTAGATTACGTTTCTGCTTTAACTAATTCTGGATTTTTCTGGTGGACTCGATATCAGGCTAGAGCACATTACTGCCCACCCAGAAGGTAGTTTGGCCACTTCTATTTGACTCTGGGAAACCCTGAGGCTTTGTCTGTGAGCTCTGGCCGTTTGCCAGGAGTCTGAGGGCTCCATGAATACCGTAAAACAGGATACTATTGCCACCTGCTTGAATGCTCTGCATGGCCAGTGGAGACCGCGGTTTCCAGCATGCAGCGCTCTGTGCTTAGGGCAGATAGCAATCGAGATGCATCCTTGCACAACTGCTGTAATCAAACTCACCGAATGATGATACTGCAGGAGTTGCAACAGTACCTTTCCCTGAGCCACGGGAGGCTTTGTGCTGACACTGGGAGCCTGGAATAATTTGTGAAGGGCTTGCATTGCCACAGTGCTTTAGATTCCAGAGTTTCACAAATAGGCATAAGTAGTTTCTGAATAGAAACTAATTTGTTGAGAAGAAAAATCTAATGCCTTCTGTTGCACTGGATTCCCCTAGTAGTAACTGGGGAGCTGGGAGCAGCTATGTCCCAGGCATGATTTTCTTGTTAATAGCTGCCTTGAGAAGATATTTAAATGAGAATTGCTAGTGGGAATAGGATGTGCTCTGTTGCCTCCTGTAAAAGTTCCACAAGTTTGAGCTGCAAGTCACTTTACTGCAGCCTGCATATGAATAGCTGTGTTGATGTTTTTGTATTCTACATATATCTAGGAAAAAAATTCCATTTGCATCAATGCAGAAAGGTCAGATTATTTTATGTGTGATTGAAAAGCTGGAATGGAATTGTTCAGGCAAAAACCTCTCCTCCTTTGTTGATGCAACTGAAGAAACCAAGACTTGAAGAGCTTCTGGGTTATCTTTCCTTTGCAGTTGAAAATCAAAACCAGAGTAACTGTGTAGGACTCATCTGTTCTATGAAAGTGTGTTAGGTGTGTGTCAGCATTTCCCCTTTTGCTGTCAGCAGTTGTTGTCGGAGTCGTGGACAGAAATTGCAGAGATAAATTCACTAAATGGAGCCTATTCTATTTGCCCCACTTAGATACTCCAAATTTCTAGGTTTGTCCTGGACTAGCCCTGTAAAACAGTAACTGTAAGAATGCATGGGGTGACCTGTAGCTTATTTATTCTCTCCTTGGGAATGCTGAAAGACAAGAGGCACCAGAAAGCAGCAGGTAAGATGGTATCTACAGCAGGAGGGCAATTTCTGTAATAAAAGACCAACAAGAAAAGAATCAGTAGCATCTCGCAGTGAACTGGGAAATATATGTGATTATGGAGTCCAGGATGCTGAATGTTGGCATGATAAACCTCTCACAATGTGATTCCTTTATCAAACTGTATGTTTGGGTGGGAATTTTACTGATTTGGGTGGGGGTAGATGAGGAGTGAGGTAACCCCTGTGGTTGTAGAACTGCTGAATAAAGGCTTTGCAGATCCTGCAACTTTGAAGTTTTAGTAGTGTGTTAGTAGAGAAGCTTTTAAGTTGTGCTGTTTGCACTTCTTGGGATTAAAACAGTGTTCCTAAGGACAATTGACTTTTGCATGATTGTTAACAATCCAAGTGAGCCTTGTAATCAAGCAGTGCTTAAGAAAACCAACAACACCCCCCAAAAAACCCCCAAACCCAACCAAAAACCAAAACCACCCCGCCCCCCTCCAGAAAAGAAAACAAACCCCAAAACGAACCAACCCATCATGAAAACCAAACCTAAAATGTTTTTGATGTGGAATTGTAGACCTAAGTTACAAAATATGGCCAGTGATAGAAGAATTGCAGTGAAGTAGAATTGCTGATGAGCCTTAAAACAATGCCATTGAGGGGAGGATAAGAACCAAATGACTAATGTTGTGAATGGTGCATGACTGTTAAAATAAACAAATGGAAACTATCAGTCCAGTCAGCATCTGCCTCCTGCTAATGTTTTTGTTGAAACTGAGCATGTGATTTGTCTCTAGCTGAGGTTGTGAACTTGATTGAAAAGAACTTGCAAGCTTTTTTTTTTCTCCCTGTATAATGAGAGGTTACTTATACTGTAGGATTTGGGTTCCAGTGTGTCATTTAGGTGCCCTAATGCCTGGCTTTTAAGTATCTGATATGGAGTATAAAACTGAGTAACTGTGATTGAATTTTTTAGAAGGTGTTTTGAAATTTGAAACATGAGATGGGGAACTGTGTATGTTTAATATGTTGCTGCTGTTACAGAAAGGGATAACACTTGAGATGCTGGGAATGGATATTTAAATTGGGATTCCAAGAGTGTCTGTCCCATTTGCAATCTATGGCTAAGGATCACCTTCTGAAGCTATGATGGCTTTAACACTTCAAATGTCCTTGTTTTAAACAGGGTAGCAGTGGTGCCCAACTGAACAGTAAAGTGCAGTGAAAAGAGTTCTCAGGATCAGAAACTGTACCAGTGGTTTCCCATCTTTATATAAATCAGTAAATGCTTATGAGGAAATTATTGCCATGTTTCTTTGCCCATTTATTCCTTAAAAGTAAAGTCCCAATCTTGTGCCATGCTAGATTATCTACTGCTTAACCTCGCACCAGGACACTGCTTTGTCCTTTCTGTGCCCCCTCACCTCCTCTTCCATGACCTGGCACCTGCTGCCTTCATCCTTGGCTGCAGAAGGGAGTCCTGAGCACTCACTGGAATCTGTAGCAGGCTGGGAATCTCTGAATGCCTCCGTGTGCTGCAGTTGCTGTGGATCAGCTGATTGGCAGGAGCAGTGCCTTGGGGAGATGTTTATTCCATGACTCATCTGAGACCTGGTGCTGGAGACTTGTGCCCTTCCTGTGTACAGCTTTTAAAGCAGAATGTATGTGGCTCTTGGGGAGTTTTGCTGGTTTGGTAAAGTCTCACCTCTGTGGGAAATGATTTCTCTCCTTAGCAGGAGGAGATTCAAATTGCCATTTGTCAGGATTGAGGGTGCTGTGAGTGACTTGTAAAGGAGCACTTATAACACCACTTCTGCAAAGACCAGGCTCATAAAGAGCAAAAAATGCCAGATTCATGAGTATGGGGAGAAGGTACAGAAAGGAACAAGTGTCAGACCTTGTGGTTAAGGTGTTTGAATAAGGTTTTCTAGTCACTCATACTCAAACTTCACTTGAGTGTTGAGTCTTGATGTCTTTGTTGCAGTTCTTTAAAGATGGATGTGTCTGTAGGGATTATTTAATTAGGTATGCAAGGAGTTGTTGAGCTCTCTTTCTAGACATATGAATAGAAGTAGAGGTAAGAGTTTAGAGGAGCAACCAAGCTGCCCAAAGAAATTGTCATAAAATAACATTACACATGAGCAGTTTAGTTTAATCACTGTAAATGTGCTGTTATAAAACTTGATTATAAACTGTTTGTTTCAAGTTCAAGCTTCTGGATTCAAATCCTGACTATCTAAGATATCACGATTTTGTCACCACCTGTCCTATTAGGCATTAGACATTGCCCATTAGGAAAGTTTTGGCAGACTGGTGAAGTTACCAATGACCCTGGAAAAGGGAAAACATAACTCCCAGTGTTAAAAGAGGGGGGAAAAAAGGAAGAACCCAGGAGATTCCAGGCTGTTCAGTTTCACCTCTGTGCCTTATGGGATCACAGAACAGATGTTCCTGGAAACTGTGTGAAGGCACATGGAAAATAAGGAGGTGATTGGTGACAGCCAACAGGGTGTCACTAAGGGCAAATCAAAGGGCCTGACAAATTTGGTTGCCTGCAGTGATGGGGTTGTAGCACTGGTGGATGAGGGAAGAACAACTGATGTCATCTGTCTGGACTTGTGCAAAGTATTTGGCGCAACATCCTTGTCTATAAACTGGAGAGGTGTGGATTTGATGGATGAACCACTCACTGGATAACAAATTGCCCAGAGAAGCTGTGGCTGCCCCATCCCTGGAAGTGTTCAAGGTCAGGTTGGATGGGGCTCTGAGCAGCCTGGTCTAGTGGAAGGTGTCCCTGCCTATGGCAGAGGGACTAAATGATCTTTAAGGTCCTTTCCCACCCAAATCATTTGGTGATTTTGTAATTCGGTGATTGACTTGAATTAACAATTCTTTGTTAATTTCTATGGGAAAACCCATTTCAAGTACACAAGAGTGCCAGAAATTTAAGCTTAATATGTATGTGGTGGCAAGGGAGGGAGAGTTATTTCAGTGGCTTTTGACTTGTGCCATCTCTGTCACGTACTGTTTAGTGTCTGTTTTCATTTGCTCTCTGCTGTGACACTATCCTGTAGCTATTGCTGACATGTGGGGTTTAATGAGTATTTCATGCCTCATTTCTGTGTTGGTAGCTGAATTCCAGTATCACACTGAACAGGATATTTCTGTGCATTTCAGTGTAGTAATGCTGCATATTACTGACAATGGGGCTGGTCAGACACGGGCTTAATGACTATTTTGCACCATGCATGACACCTACTGTGCAGAATAGCTCTTTAGCTTTGAAATACACTTACAGTGTGCCTTCTGTGGGTTGGCAGTGCATTTGAGTTCTCTAGTACTGAGTGATCTTGATGCTTCAATTTCCTCTTAAAGTAGGTATATGGGGAAGGAGGTGAACAGGTTTAAAGGCTCATTTACAGTAATTTTCCACTTGGATGTTCAACTTCTCCACTTCTAAGAGTCAGCTTTAATATTTCCTATAGCTCTATTGCTCACATGTATGAGGCTAGACTTGTAGTTAGAATTCTGTTTCTAAACCCTTAAGGAGTTTTGTTCACCAAGAATACTTCTAAGTGGGTTTGTTTGCCTGTGACCTTACCATGCACATTGGAAAGAATGCTTGAATGCATATATGGATTTTTAAAACAAGTATTGATCATTATAACAATGGGATCGATGCAGAGTAAAGGATTCCTCAATTGCAGTAATTGCGTTGCAAATTTCTATATTAAAAGGTGCCTGAACCTCAGTCTTAATATCCAGAATTTTGAAGGCAAAGATGCCTTTGCTTAGGAAGGTTAATAATTTGGCCAAGAGGAGCTATCCTTAATAATCAGAGTATTGAGTCTAAGTACCTGGTTCTAGAGCTGTCTCATGCTTGTTGCATTGTGTTTTTATGTGAAGTCTGAATTCCTTTTGCATTTAAAAGGAAGAAAGGAAAACATTTGTTCTGTTTGTTGTAACTCAGAATGTGACTTTTCCAATAAATAGCCACACAGCCGTTACAGACTGGAATGAAATATTGCACTTTCAGTGGCACCCATTGTTCTTCTACTTTGTCTACACAGAATTGTTTCTGTTTCATCTGCAAATTCTGTTGTTAGGGCAGCTGGAAGGCCGAAGCTGGGTTCTTATTCTGAAGGTGTAACAAGCTGTCTTTCTGATGAAGGCCTGATTTTTCCTTCTCCTCTAATCTTCCTTTGTTTTAAACAGGTGGGGTGATTCTGTGATCATACAACTGTCTGTCAATACATATCAGGGTATACTGCAAGGTTCCACTCTAAAGTCATGAAACATCCTCTGAGGGGTACTTGCCATGTGTATGTTGCCATTTAGAGACTTGTTTTCCAATTCCTGAGATGGAGTATATGGCAAAAAGTAAAAAAACCCTGTTTAAAAACAAAAAAGTAACAAGTGAAATTGTCCATTGAGAACCAGAAATTGGGAAACTGTCAGATGAGCTAAACTTGGGTGTTCTAAGACAATGTCGGTATCTATTAATCACTTTATGAACATCAAAAGAACAATATTCTTGAAGAGCAAATTTATCAGTAAGATGTTGCTGTGCTATTTCTGTAGTTACCCAATATTAAAAAAAAAAGGAGGTGAGAAGTCTAGTTTTTTTAAAGCATATAATTTGCCATACAGGTATTTTTTTAGCTGGTTTTAACCTGTTACAACTGTGACTGAAGCTCTTCAGAAAGCAATGACCTAAAACCTGAAATGAGGTTATATAGATTGAAGCAGGAATGGTATCGTCACAACTTGGGCAGTGAAGTATGAAGCTGTGTTGTTTGGGATTTTTGTCTTGCTGTGGTTGTGACCTGTCCCATAACAGTGGGACAGACAATTGCAGACAATTTCTGCAGTGGTGCTTAAAGCTGTGATTAATCTTTTGTTTTGGTTTGGTCCTTAGTTTGTCACTGAAGAATGTTTGTAAACACACAAGTCCTCTGGTAGACTTGGGACTGAGGAGCTACAACTTTTTTTCTTTTTTTTATTTCTTTTTTTAAACTCTGTTGGGAAAATGACAAACTTTTGTGTTTTGTTGAAAATGCGCTATTTGTCCCTAAAGTTAGCCTTGTGTTAACTGCAGTGAGAGATTAGAATTTTTCATCTTTGTGTTGAGAATCTTACTGCCAACCACTGCTTTACATAGCACTTAGTTATGCAAGGGGAACTGAACACAAAAGCTGTTCTTGGTGACTGACAGTGCAGTGAGAAGCTTGTTCCTGTAAAGGCAGGAGACAGGCTGTGTTGTGCAAACAAGTTCCTAAAGTAGGGTGTCCTAAAACCTCCAGTCATGCTAGAACTTGTGTGATACTTGTTTGAAACCAAACCCAAATAATAGTAGTTGTGTGAATGCAAAATGCTTCTTTTGTTTTTCTTTGAAGTGAAGAATAATATGTATCAGGAAGAGTAATAGTTGCTCTTTGTGTTAACATGGATTGGCAGAAGTAATATCTGCTCTTTGTATTGAAAAATAATTACCAAAGAAAGCATGTTGAAAATTCAGAGGTGGTCCTGTTTGCTAGGCCCTAAAAGTGACACTGGGAATGATTTTTCTGTTTTACCTGCTAATTCTCTGGAGTGTGCCTACTAAAGAAGCAACTTTGAATGGAGGAAGAAGTGAAAATTCTCAGGTTTTCAAATCTGTAGTCAGAAATGTCTAACTGTTAGCAGCTAAAGTTTGGACTTCCTGTACGTCATGTGAAGCAGATACTTTGTGGACAAGTCTTTAAGTTGCCTAGTTTTGTGCAGCAAATGCCAAGTGTGAAGGATGATGTCTGAGGAAGAACAGATGTGTTATAATTTGAAGTATCTGACTTGCTTTGCCTTGGCTGCAGCTGTTGTCACTGCCATTACCGCAGATGGCCAAAATCATGGTTACTGCCAACAACCATCTGAGGTTAGAAACAAGAGCTTTTATACTCACAATGTGGAAAACTTTTTAAACTGGTAACTGGACTAGTGTAATTTGAAAAAAATTAAGATTCCTCGTCCTCTAGGATGATGCTTTTGAATTTATGGGACTCTAATTGTGAATTTGATGGAAAGGATTAAGGCTAGTAGGGTTGTTGGTGGACCAAATGCATATTAAATATGGAAATATGTAAATTGGATTATTTCATAAATGTAGCATTTTTATGTTTTGTGAATAAAAGCTATTCCTAATTTTTGGAGTAATAGGAGGCATAAACAGAGAAATTTCCTCCTATTTCCTTACCAGACTCCTTAAAATTCTGCCTTAAATGGATGCATCTCTCAGGTTATTTATGACATTCTGACAAAGTCTTGGTTTTTGCATGAGTGACTTCATTCACATATCTTTGGGTTCCAAAAATGTTACTGTGCTATAAAGCTGAAATTAGTTTTGTATTAAACACAGTGAGAAATACTATTGGAACCAAATAAGAAAAAGAAAGCTAATTTTATAGCTTCTTAAATGTTGTTATCTCACAAGAGCATTCTTCTGATTACCTGGAGTCATTTAGCACCATCTGTAGTGCCATGTGTAACATAGTTAAAGTAGTATAATAGGATAAACACAGTTAAATTAAAAATGGTTGCCAAGCAAATGAGTACATAATATTTTAGGAATTTAAGCGTCTGCCATGGAGAGGGGTTTTTATCTGTAGCTTTATTTTTCAAAACCCTCTCCTTCCCCTGTTGGTCCCCTCACTGCAGAGGTGGCGATGAAGTGCTTGCCACTGATAAGTTTTCTAAGAGAGAATGCTGTCACTGTCTGTTTCTTCTGTATTTTCTGCTCAGTCTAGAACTGTGTTAGTGCTTTCCCTTACATTTGCTGCAGCCTGCACTGTAATGATTGTTCTTTACTTTAGTGGCATCAGGATTTGCAGCAGTCTTCAGAGTTATGCACCTAAATTACCTCCCAACTTGTGAACAGTACATGGACTGTTCACGAAGCAGAGGTGGATACAGTGCTCAGCTCTCTGGTTAGTTGTCTTAATGGGAAGTGTGTAAATCAAAAATAGAACCCTGCTTCATATGACCTTTTGATTGGGAAGGGTACTGACATTCAGCAAGATACTTGTGATTCAGTTATGTAGTGACTGTAACGGCAATTACATTTTAAGTAATGTTGATTTCTTTTTCAAGCTTTATCTTGTTTTTGAAAAAAGGGATCTTTGAGTTGATAGAATCACTGGAATAGCATAGTTATTTGATGTGTTTTGTCGGTGTTGCAGTCAAATGCTCATTTGTTAGGATTCTTCTGGATGCGGAAAGCTGTTCCTTTTTCTGGCTTGTCTAAATTGCTTTGTACAAAGGTTACAAACTGTAGCTGGCAGTATTTTGTCAGAGCATGATTGACACTAGCTTTATACTTTGATAAGGTTACAGAGAAGTGTACATTGAATTTCTTCTTCTATAACTTTTACTTTTCTTCCTGAATATTTGCTTAAATGTTTCATTAGTATTTGGCTAGGCTGACTATAAATGTGTTTCACATGTGCCTTTCCTGTCTCTTGTCTCAAAATTTGCATCAGAGGAAGGAACAAAGTTGAAATTTTTCTGTTGAGGTACTTTTCAACTTCTGAATAATATTTGTATCACAGCAACCTTTTGTATTCCAGAGCTGTCATTGATCAGCTGTTCTTAGGTAAAAATTTTGCCAAAGACAGCATTGCATATAAAAGAAGGCAGGTGAATGACAGCAAGGATGAAATAAGTTTTGGGTTCATTTTGAAATAAGAATGGTTTCTGAAGAATTGTATTCTGTGCTGAATGTTTTGCAGAAAGTTTCTAATAATAAAAACAGAACAATCCCATCCCTTTCTTAAGTTATACCTAAAGAAAAAAGTATTTTTCCTTTCACCTTCCATCTATTGCCTCCATATTTTCCCCAGTGTTGGTAATTGAATACATTTTTTTCAGTATTTCAGTTTAAATGTATAAAAATCCCAAACAAACATGATTTTTTGAAAATGTGCAATGCTACAATTTTACAGGATAAATATACTTCAGTAGTGATATCATTCTGTAAAATAAGAATGACTACTTAGCCATACAATTGTAGCATACATGAGGCACCCATGTGCTTCCACAGACTTATTCCCTTGAAGAGGGATTATTGTGGATAAAATGTTAATCTGCTTCACTCACACTGCATAATTCAGTCTTAAGTAAATACTAAATGGGAAAAAGATATATCATAAATCTCAGAAGGAAAATTGAGACTTTGCTGGGTGGAAAATCCCATACTTTGCAAATATCTTAAGGGTATTACAGAAACCTTAGGGTTTATAAGTTTAGTTGGATTTCCAAGACCTCACTGCTCTTACTGCAAGTGTTTGAGTAAATAGAGATAGTTTTTCTTTCTTAGTCTTCGTAACTCAGTGGTTGATAGAGCTGAAATAATGTGGCAGCTGTGCCAAAACCTGTATTTGTATTTCTTGCTTCAGTTTTCAGTTACAGAAAGTGAAGTGTTCTGTAATACAGATTGTGTGCTCACCTGTCATGCCAGTAGGAGGAGAGGAGAGGTTTACTTTGGGTTTTTATATTAACTCGATCTGGTTAACACAATGGGGATGTTTACATTTGGAGACCAGGGCGAGTTAGGTTTGCAGGGAAGTGTATAAAGCTATTTGCCATGTGCTTAGTGCATAAAGACATAGCAATTTACACCTGAAAAGTGTTTATTTTTAGACTCTTTGAATTTAAGATAAAACCTAATGTTTTGCAGGCTTTTTGTAGCTTTTTATTTAAGTTCACCTGCATATGGTGCTGTCTTATTCTCTGTAGTGTTGTACACGTGTGGCATCTATAGATATGCTTATGGATTTTTAAAAATTTGTTGTACTACACAGAAGTATAAGAGAACTATAGTATTGTTTAACAAAACGAGTTACTAGAATTCCATTGAAGCAGAGTGATCCAACTTTAGAACTGTAGTACTCTGTGCCATAATTGTGGTGGCTGAAATAAAAATGTAGAAGGCAGGGACTGTTGTTTTGTAACAGTGGAAGTGCAAGTGTTAAAATAGATACCAATGTTTGGGAGAAGAGCAACATTCCTCCTAAGACTCAGCTACTGAAAGGCTTATCTTGCAATAGCACTTAAAAGTTTACAGTTGCCAATAAAAGCATCCCTTGAAAGAGTGTCAAGTATAGATTGTAAGGCCCAGGGATCAATGTGTTAATGTGACCTCCTGCATAACATCAACCATAAGGCCAGCTGATATTTTATGCAGTTAGTCAGCAGACTAAGTGTAATAATAAATCTTGGCAAAGTGGATTAGGGGACCGCTTAGAACAATTGCCAATAAGCCTGCAGTCATTTAGGTTTGAGTGGCATAAGTTTAACAGTGCAAAAACTTAAAAACAGCCAAGTGTTTCTTATATGAGGTGTTCTGCTAGGGATTTGAAGATGTTGGAAACACTGTACTAAATTTAGTTCCACAGAGTCTTATGGAATGCAGATCAACCTTGTAGACTAATTTAAAAAGCCTGGGTTTTGTATTTATTACAATACATGATGCATAAACTTTTTGATTGTAAAGGGAAGAAATTTCAGTGCTCTAATGAAAGCCCATCCAAAAGTGATGAAATTGGCTCGATACATTGGGTGGAACTTCGTGTGTTTGGCCTTGCAGAAATCTATCATCTTTATTAGAGAAGTCTGGAAACCTGAGTAAAATGATATTTGAGTTGGTACAGGCATGCTTGAGTCAGGAATGGAAAGATATTGAAGCATCTGGGCTGTGATAATTATATTCTGCTTCATACAAAATGTGTCTTGCCCTAGTGTTAGTTTTCTGATATGAGATGGGATTCATGGGATGGAGCTGAAATATTTGTTACCAGGCAGGAAACCCTTGTTAGTTGGCAAGGCTGGTGACCAAATGTAGTTTCTTCTGTGGTGAATTTCTACAGGTGGGTTGCTGCCTCCTGTCTTAACTAGGAGAATTATTTCAGCTGATTGAGAATTAATACACTTGTCCTGCTAAAAGTGAACTTGGGAAAAGGCATCTGTTTAGATCCTGATAGTTTCATGGAGAATCATGTTGTGACATGACAAATTGTGCAACAGGAATTTATAACATATTATCCTCCTCATCAACTGGGGAGGATCTGGACTGGCAAATTTGCTAATACATGTGAGAGGGGGGCTGACTGAACCTCTGTGCTGGGGAGGCTGTGCAGAGGGATCACTGGAGTGAGCTTTGGAAGGAAGCCAAGGAAACACTGTCGGGTTTGCCCGGAAGGTTTACTCAGTCATCCTGATCTGCATCTGAAAGAGCAGATGTGGCCTGGCCCTCAGCTGCCCTGGAATGGTTGCAAAGGTGGTGCAGGCAGGTGGCACAATGGCTGCAGAACTGTGGCCTCCTCTTCCAGGTGCCAGCCACACCACTGTAATGAGCACCTCTCCCAGAATTAGAGTGTCTTCAGGGCAGGGGGGACACAACAATGCTTCAGATCTTTCAAAACATAATGCTGCTCTAGAATTAAGTCTGGGTTTTGGAGTGGAGTGCCTAGCCTGGAGCAGCTTTGCCTGTGCTGGCAGAGTCTGTGTTCTCTCTAATTTCTGCAGTGGTGCCTAAAGTGCTGTGATTAATCTTTTGGTTTGGTTTGGTCCTTGGTTTGTTTGTTAACTGGTATCCAATAAATAAAGACAATAAACAAAGTTTCATTAGATCTGCAGGGCCGGTAAAATTTAGCACTCAGAGGAGTAAAACTAGTTTGACAGTGACTATTACAAGATATTTTACCAGTAAAGCTTACAGAAACCATAGTGAGCAAAATTTTATTTATCAGAAATGTGCTTAGCAAAGTTAGTTGTCTATAAATTTATTTGAAATTAAACTTTCCAATTAAGTGAAGAAAGATAAAAATGTCATGAGCTAAAAGAGGAGTGTCTTTGTAACCTGAACTAGCAGACAAGTGAAAGGGGTTGTTCTCTCTGAGGTATTGCTGTTGCTGGGTAAAATTTCAGGCCACAGAGGAACTGTATTGTTGAATGTCAAGTGCTCCCAAGCAATGTGGCCCTCAAGACTGTTTTTAAGGAGTCATGTTTTAGTCAGTCTAGGATCTGCTGGAATGGATGTAAGTAATCTCTTAGAACCTCATTAATTATTGTACAGCTGAAAATAAAATATCCAAGTGTGTAATCATGTTTTTAAAGTTATTTTTAAAATTATGTACATGCATAAAAGGGAAATAAGAATTCTGTTGGTACTGCTCTTATTTAAGAACTTATTTTAGAGTTCCTCTGCCAGAAACTGGATTGTTTGAGATGGGTGTGGTGTTAATTTTATGTACCTAACTGCTTATAAATACTTTTCTTAGTGGCTAAATACTTCTAAAATTCTTCCTGTGTGAATATGACAATGTTCCTGTCAGATATACTTGCAGTGAATGATTTTCCTTAATTAGAGCCACATTTTTATATCTAAGCATCTGGAACTTTGAAATTATGCTTGTGTGCCATTCAATTTCAATGTATTTATTTTGGAAGGTATATCCATATACTGGAGAATTCACGAAGTTCTTTTTTTCTGTTTCAAATCTGTTACCTAAAATGCCCATGAGATGGTGCTCATCAGTCTTGTTTCTGTGTAGCAACAGAACTGTGCATAGTTCTGACTTTCCAGTAAGGATGCAGTGATTGGCATTGTTGCCTTTCTAAGAGAAAGAAAAGGAACAAAAACCAACTGACACTACCTGGAGTTAATTGACAAAATATCTGTTATTATGCTTTTTTGAAGTGTGTGTAAAACCAGTCTTGATATCTCTTTGGACAGATGGATTTGATGCTAGTTTACACAAATGATAGGTTAGCACTTAATTTTCTGGGGGTAAAAATGTGTTTCTAAATAGCCAAAGGATGGGAAAGTGTTTAGACATCTATCCTTTTTGTGCCGCTTTATTTCCTTCCTCTTTTTTACTTTTGTCTTTTTTCCCTAAGGTCTGTGAAAGTTTTCTTTATTATTCAGAAAACATTCTGCTACTAATCTACACTAGTGTGTTCTGTTTTGTAGTGTTTCTGCGGGAGGTTGATTTGTTTGGTTTTTTCCTTGAGTTATGCAGATAGCCTATAACAAGGAGAGAAGTGAGAAATGTTAAACTCCTGTTAGCTAAGGCAGGGAGGATCATAGAATGGTTTAGGTTAGAAAGGACTTAAAAGATCTTTTAGTTCCAAGCCCCTGCCATGGCCAGGAATGCAGTTCACTAGACCAGGCTGCTCAAATCCTCGTCCAGCCTTTCTTTGAGCTGGACTGAGTGTTAGAAGCCCCAGTGCTGTTTTCTGAAAGTGTACTATGTAATTTTAGATGCAAGATGGGGAGAAAAACAGCAAAATAAGAGGCAGAAGTTAGGAGAGTCTTCTATTTGAAGTAAGGTTACAGAAATAGTTCCAGTAGGCTGCAGCACAGTAGAACCAAATGAGTTATTTCACATTCTGTTTCAGACTGTTTTTATTGATGTTTTGAGGGTTCTGACCTGAATGGTCTGGGGAACCTGGGAGATCTGGAAGAGGACACAAGTGACAGAGATGAAGTCCCAAGGAAGGAGTTGTCAGTATTGACATATGGGTGTGAGAACAAGAGTTGGTTGTAGAAGTGGGATGAAGTGACCAGCACCTCTGATGTAATTGACTAAGATGACACTCAAGTGAAGTATCTGCTAAGTATTATTAGCAGAGATTACAGGCCTCTGAAAATGAGGGCGGCTTTAAACATGGTGAGTTGATCTAAGGGAGGTATTCAAAGATTGGTTCTGTACAAAGACAATCTTTGTACAGGCTGCTCAAATTAAATCAGCCAAGAGGACATAGGAAAAAATCTATTTCCTCTGGAAACTTCTTTTCCTTTCCAAACTCTGTGAATGGTGCTATGATCAATGTTTCTTTTGTGGTTTTTATAGGCTTTTTTCCTTTTTTTTTCTTTCTCAAATCACTATAACTTTGATCAAGTAAGTAACTTGAGTTATAATTGTGTGTATGTTCTGTTCTATCAGTGATTGCTGAAAGCTGTGTTAGGACAGCATAGAATAGAAGATACTAAAGAGCACCTTGACAGAAAAATAGAGGCACTGACAAGAGTAAAACTAGAGTAAGTAAAAGACTAGTATCTGTTGAAAAGCAGGATTTCTTCTAGTTTTAGGTGAAAAGGAAAAAAAAAGAGTAAATTCTGTCTGAATTTCCTTTGGGAAAATGTAATTACAAGTTTTCATTTTGGAATGTTTAATTTCACCTGGAACAGAAGGATTTGGACATGTTCTGGATGTGCTGAACTGAGCAGGACAAACATTTTGGAAAGAATGGACTGTAATTTAGCTGTAATGTATAGTAGCTACTGGAGGCTGAGAGAAATGAGCAAGGAGGATTTGGAAAGTCATTTTGGCTGATTTTTGAGTTGATGATGATGGTGAAAGAGGCAGCTGTTATTTGTGTATTGATGCTGAGTCATCTGTGTTGAGGTGGCTGGGGATGGAGCACCTTTCCCACTGGGAAAGGCTGGGGCAGTTGGGGTTGCTCAGACTGGAGAAGGCAAGGCTCCAGAGGGACCTCACTGCAGCCTTTTATTCAGTACCTAAAGGGGCTGCAAGAGAGCTGGAGAGGGACTTCTCACACAGCTTTACTGGTAGAACAATGGGTAATGGCTTTGAACTGAAAGAGAGGTGGTTTAGATTTGATATTAGGAAGAAATTCTTACACTGGAAGATGTTAATCAGAGAAATGGTGAAGCCCCATCCCTGAAAGTGTTCAAAGGCAGTTGGATGGGGTCCTGAGCAATGTGATCTAGCAGATGGTGTCCTTGCCCATGGCAAGGAGCTTGGAATGATCTAAATGATTTTAAGAATCCCTTCCAACCCAAACCATTCTGAGATTCTGTGGTAATGTATGTGAGTAAGTGGTAATTGAGGATCAGGTAAGGTTTAGGGATGAAAACACAAGGTAACAACAAATAGTTTTCTAACCCTAGTCCACACTGTGCAAGAAAACCTATGTAAAGGAGATTTCAGCTCTAGGAATGTTTATGGAAAAGCTGAATGAAACTAGGAGAAGAAAGTACCAGTGTATGCAAAAGAGGAAACCAGGGACAGGTACAAGCAGAATACAATTTTTTGTACATATTTCTACAATACAGAATAATATAGTACAAAAACAGTATTTGTTTTTCCTTTTCAGACTCCAGCATTGCTCCCTTGAAACCCCTTTGTGTCCCACAACCTTTCCCTCTTCCTGACAAACCTGGGGCAAATGCTTCAGATTTCGTCTTCTCACCATACTGTTTCACTGAGATGATAGTCTGTAATTCTCATTCTCTTTATTGTCCCTTAAAAATAATTCCTTTTTCTTTGTGCCTTCAGATCTATTGTTTTCTCCTTCACTTCTTTGCAGGTTTTCCTGCCCTGTTTTGGAATGTTTCATTTAACAACAAATAATGCTGCCATGCTTCAGGGAAGTTGCTGATTATGGAAGAAGTCAAGATAGACTACTAAATAAATCCTAGAGATTGTTGTGTTGGTGTCAGAAAAAAATAGCTCAGCTGAAAGTAGGGCCAGTATAAACGAGGAGAATGTGAACTTACAACTCATACGATGAAAACACAAATTTTGAACCTTTGACAATTTTTAAAAGTGATGTCTGTAAGAATTGTTTCATTCCAAAAAGTGTTTTTATTTCATGGTGCAGAAAAACTCATTTCTCATCAGATACTCGTATTTCTCACAGTACAAATCTCATATTGAACAATTCAAAGACAGTACATTTTCAGAGAATTAAGTTTAAGTGGAGTTCCCCAGGAATCAGTATTTTCATTCTCATAGGAGAGTGTAAAGAGAGCTAGAGGTTTTGTAATAATAATTCTACAAAGACAGCAGTTGTTTCTGAGGAAATGAATGCTTTACAGCTTGAAATACCACACAGCTTAGAAACAAGATTGTTTGTATGGGCATTTTCATACAAATGGAAAAAAGAAAAATGTGAAACAAATAGTAAAAATCTTCCTGTATGTAATCATGTGGCTGCATAAGCAATAAACAGATTTTCTGAATAAATCACTCTTTAGTGAGCTGATGGTACAAATCTTAAATTTGTTAAGAATAAAGCTTAAACCACAAAGTTTTGTCAGAATCAAAACACATATTTTGCTGTTTGTTTTGCATTAAGGAAGCTGCTGTACACTGAAATGATTGCTGAATCACTTCTGTGAGTTTTGCTTTGCACCAAGAACTGCTTTTTCTTCTGTGGTTCTATGATTTGAAATAAACAATGCATATGATACCTTGTATTTGGGATGGTGCTTTGGAGTAAGCAGTAGCATCCTGTTCACCAGTTGTGAAACAGTATTATCCCAGTTACAACAAATTATCATTATTTACTTAATCAGCTACTTGAAATTAATTATTATTGTAGTAAAATAACTAATTTTTGAAGGCAGTATCCTGAACTTTAATATTTTGTTATTCCTTGACACAGCAGCTCTCAGCTATTCCAAGCACCTTGCCTTCACTCAGCTGTCAGCATTAATGGGTTCTTGTAGTGACAAGCAGAGAAGGCATCAGACTTGTCTTTGACTTCAAACCTGTTTTGTTTTTGGAGGGATCAGGTTAAGCAGGTGAAGAATAAGTGATCTGAAATCTTTCACTAGCAATTAAAGAATGCTTTTTATGAGTTTAAAATGTGAATACTTTAAAAAAATTCAAATGGCAGCATTTTTTGACTGTTTAGAATACACAGAATCATTAATGTTAGAAAAGACCCTGAACATCATTGAGTCCAACCATTAACCCAGCACTGCCAAGTCCACCACTAAACCACATACTCAGGTGCCACATCTGCACATCTTTTAAATGACTCCAGGGCTGGAGACTCAACCACTGCCCTGGACAGTCTGTTCCAGTGCTTGATGACCCTTTTTGTGAAGTAGTTTTTCCTAATAGCCAATATAAACCTACTCTAGCACCACTTGGGACCATTTTAATTTGTTCCATTTCTTATTTCTTGGGAGAAGAGACCAACTCCTACCTTACTGTGGCTTCCGAGAAATGTGTGAAGTAGGAGTGAGTGTTCTGTTTGTTATTATCCAGTATTTTTTCATATTAAAATTTGAATGAGTTATTATAATGAGGAAAACAAACATGAATATAAAGTCAGGAGTTTCCAAGTAATTTGATAATATCAGTTTTCATGTAGTACATCCTGTTTACATCATCCGTATAAATCAAGTTGACTCTCTTTTTAGGAAACCTGCCTAAAGACCTTGTAGTTTTGCTTACGTCTCAAACCGTATGTAAGTGAATGAGGTTCACATTTATTTCTTTGAACTTATTTTCTGCAATCTGTACCCTCCCTGCTAGTACAGTACTCTTTCATCAGTATTTTTAAAAAAGGAAAAAAGTCTTTGTAGATTTGACCACATGTGATGTACAAAGTGATTTCTTTATTCAGTTACTCTGGTTGCTGTCACATGGCAAACTTACTGCATATGAGCTTGAGCTGTTCATCTGTGTGGAAGAACCAGCATAGGCAGCAGAGTTGGATGGGTGTACTTGAGTTTATTTTGTGTGCAGAGTACCCCGAGTTTGATGTAGGTTTGTTTGTAACCATTTTAAACCATCCATATTTCATTCTGTTTAGAAAAGATGTGTGCCAATCTGACAGGATTGTCACTGTCATCAAATATTTGTGGTTTTTTTGCCCAGCTTATCTGATGGGATGGATGAGGATGATGACGAAGGGTCCAGAGCATCTCTCTTATGAGGATACTGCAGAAGCTGGGCCTGTTTAGTCAGAGAAGCGAAGGCTGAGAGGGGATCTTTTCAATGTGTGTAAATATCACAAAGGCAGGTGCCAAGAGGATGGTGCCAGGCTCTTTTCAATTGTGTCCAGTGACAGGATGAGGAACAGTGGCCATAAACTCAGAAGACCCACCTCAACCTGAGGAAAAGCTTCCTTACACTGAGGGTGGCAGAGCACAGGGACAAGCTGCCCACAGAGGTCATGGACTCTCCCTCTCTGGAGACATTCCAATGCCACCTGGGTTTGTTCCTGTGTCACCTGCTCCAGGTGACCCTGCCTTGGCAGGGAGTTGGACTGGATGATCTCCAGAGGTCCCTTCCAACCCTAACTGTTCTGTGATCCCTAATGATTAGGAGCCTAAGAACTGGAAGTTTCAGGAAACTTCCTTTTGCATTTATCTTGGCTTTCGGAAGTTTTCTGAATTCCAAACAGCAATGGAAATAGTACCGATGAAATGATTATTTTTTTTAATATACATTTTCTGTGCAGAAACAGAATGAGTGGAAAAACTACATCTACTGTGAGCTGCAAACGTAGTTGCAAAATTAAGGAGGGGTAGAGAAATCTAAATTGGAAGAATGTGAGGTGTGAGGATTGTTTGTGTGGGCAGGGTTTGGTAGCTAGGGGGACTACAGGGGTGGAGAAGGACTCCATTCCCTGTCTCCGTGTGCCTCTGAGGGGAAGCAGGTAGAGCTGGGAAGGAGGGAAGGATGGAGGGAAGGTGTTTTTAAGGTCTTATTTTACTTCTCATTATAGTGCTCTGATTTTGTTACAAATAAATTCAATTAATGTCTTTAATTTGAGTCTACTTTGCCCGTGACAGTTTGCTGAGTGATCTCCCTCTGTCCTTATCTAAACTTATGAACCCTTAGTTATATTTTCCCTCCCTTGTCCAGCTGTGGAGGGGAGTGATGGAGAGGCTTTTGTGTGTGTCTGGCATCCAGCCAGGGTCAGCCCACTACAGAGAGTAACTGGTGGCTGTAAGGACACTGGAGCTTTGGAACAGAGCCATATGACTTAATCTTTGACAAAAAAAGACCAACACTAAAGCTCAGTGTATAAATAAAGTTGGTGTAAGGTTAATGGTGGTTTAATCTCACCAAGTCATAGCTACCACTTTAAAGTTGTTTCTCTATTCAGAAAAGCGTGGTGAGCTGTGCAGAAGAGTGTGCATGTACCCACCAGTGCTGCTGCTGGGGCAGGTGGTAGATAGTAATGCTCTTTGGGCTTTGTTCTCCAAGTTACACTGGAACAAAGGGTAATGTGTAGGCTGAAAGGAAAAGGAAACCCTAAAATTAAAAGCTTTTGTTGCTGTTGTTGTTAGAGGGTTTTTTTTCTGTCTTCCTCTTAAAGGCATATGTATTCATGAATTTCATGACCTACTCTCTTATCTCACTGAAAATATCAGATACTGGTGCTGGTCCTTGGCTTCACACCTTAGAGACCACAGTTTATGCTGTTGATTGGGTTGTTGTCTTGAATCTTGTTTCTTGGTTTTTGTGGCAATTACTTCTTCTGTTGTTGTATTGGGAAACAATCTTTCTTGTATGAATAAATATTTATGCGCATGCAAAGCTGCAGGAAATGCTGTTACTAAGAGTTTGATTTGCTAAACCTTGAGGAATGCATCTATGGTTCTCCATTGTGCTGAATTTGCTTGGCAAAACTTTATTGCTAGGGATAACGTGCCAGTAGAAGGAAAGAGAACAAAATAGCTCCTCTGAGAGAAGCTTCACCAAATCTCCAGGTTTAAAGTTTAAATCAAAATGATTTACTTAAAGATGAAGTTATTTTTTATTAATTTGTTTAGATGAAAAATATTGAAGTCCTCTGTGATTTCCAAAGGCTCTTTTTCTGCAAAATCTGTAGTTACCTTTGCAGCCCCAGAATCCATGACTATGATGGATGTTTTGTGTTTTCTTTGAAACTTGTTTTAGTAAATAAATACAATTCATATAGAGAGAGATTTTAAGAAACTAGGAGGATGGTTAGTTTTTCTTTTATTATTGTAGAGCTTTACTACTTACAGAATTTGAGGGAAATTATGTTTATTAGGAACACAGTGTCTATTAGCACTAAAGAAAAAAGGCAAAATAATTTGGATATGAAATGAGAGAAGATTTTTCTGAAAAGATTATACTGTTGTTCGTTTTGATAGCATTAACCTCTCCTTTCATAATGATACTTTCTTTGTGTTCAAGCTGAGTAGCTTTTCGTAGTGGCAGATGTTCTTCACTGTCTCCCTGAAGCAAGATTTATTGTTCACTTAATCATACTTTTCACAGGGAAAAGAGTGTTCTAAGAAACACAGTGTCACAAACTCATACATTATTTGGATGTAGCCTTTTTCAGCTTATATGCATTATCACTTGTGGGTAATAATTTAGTTTTGATTCACAGTTTTTTTTGTGTAGGACAGGGTTTAAGCATCCTTCTAAATTCTAGAATCCTTGCAAGTGTAGCAATTCCAGAAAAGCCTTTTTGCCTTAGAAGTGCAGATACATGTGACAGTGTTGATGAAAAAATGGTGAGAACTCCATTAAAGCTGTGTTTTTGTTAGAATTTTTGATAAATCTGTTGAATTTGGTGTTTAAAATTTTTTTTTTTAATTCAAAAACAGTAGAGGTCAAGCCTAAGCAAATGCTGACTTTAGTGGGTAAGTGTATGTAATGTAAATGTAAATTTTGAATTACATGTAAATGTAATTCAACCCTGTTTTATTTAACAGTTGTTACTTTCCTCTAGTCTGAACTGCAGCTGGTCATGGGGAATGGAAGGGTCTTGCCAGGATTGCTGAACAATGTGTGGCAGTTGCTCTTGGTAATTTGATTGCCAAACTAAAGAAATAGAATGTAGTTTGGATTTGTATTAATGGAGGCTGCTTTTCCCCTTTTAGGTCCAGTTTTAATTGCAGCACTGGTCAACAATTAAAGTTACCTCGGTCACAGCAGTGTGAACAGGGGAGAGTGTGTTTGCAGGTGATAGTGATAGTCCAACACTTGCAGTCTTTGTCTTCCTTGTTTCTTTGTGGTTTTGTGAGTTTTTTTTTCTCTTTTACTGTTGTGCCTGTTCCTTGGAGACAATTTGTTTCAGTTATTGCCTATATGTTGAGAAAAGGGAAAATGGAGGTGGGGTAGAGCCTTAGAGTAATAGTAGTTTCTATATCAGGAGGAAAAAAAACACCAACCAACTGAAAAACTGTGTTGTGGCAAATCAGAGAGGAGGGAAAACTTTAAGATGTTTTTGCAAAACATTTAAAAAAAGAAATGTAAGCCACTTGTTACAGACATTAAGTGTCAGTCACAGTTTTGTCCTTGCTTTCACTATTGCCTCCTGGTCATTGAAAGAAATAAAAGTAAAAATGGTCTAGCTGTGGAGGCTTTACTAATGTACTTTTTCTCACAAAGGCACTTTTTTTCCCTGGTTAGTAGAAATCTTCAGTTTAGGAATATTTCCATACACTGGCTTCCAGTAATCAATTTTTTTTTAAACTCTAAACAAAGAATGGCAGAATCTGAAAGCAAAAAAAAAAAAGTTATTACTTGGTAAGAATAAACTGTTAGTTGTTGTAAACACCCTCTACTCTAGCCAGGGTTGTCTGCTTGGTTTTCCCGTGTTGATCCCAGCTACAGAAAATTTAAAAAATGGCAAGAGGGCGAGCTGAGTGTTACATTTCCTGTAGCGTGTTATTTAGTGTTCCTTACATCCCAGTTCATGACTGTCTCTGCTGCAGCCTTGGCAGCAAACTCTGCCAGTTCTGAGCAGGTAACTGTGGTGGGTGTTTTCCAGCTGTTCTGGATCAAGGCAGTGGCAGAAAGGATGGAAACACATGTGCTGGTTCTTGCTTTCTTCTGGAATTTGTAAGCTGGTGCCTTTGGTTGTGCTGAAATTGGCAGCAATTTGCCTGCTGAGCTGTGAAAGGTGATGGCAGCGGAGGAGCTACGGGGAGGGGCTGTGCCTTCCAGTAGGAGAGGAAGTGTTTAACATTATGGTTGCTAAATCTGATAAAACCTGCCTGAGCTTTATAAGTGAATTGATTCATCTTGTATTCTTTCTCGGCTTTTTGAGCTTCGGTTTATTTCCCTTGTAAGTTTATTTGTTGGTATACAATTCCATGTTTGGAACATCTTCTGGTTTGTTATTTCCCTTCGATATCCTTTGTTTCTTTCACCTTTCTCCTTAACTTTTCTAAACTATTATTACCTAGTTTCTACAGGCCAGCAAAACACTTTCAAACGTGTTTTCTAGAATGAACTCATAACCTTGTTTTCACTTGTAGACTTCCTGTTATTCCACACTGTTGCAATAATGCACGTTGTCACTATCACAAATTGGCTATCAAATTTAAGACAAGAATTATGAAGTTCTGGGAACAATTGTTTGTATGAGACTTGCAGGATTCAGATTCTGTAAAGGCTGGTGGTTTCCTGCCCTCAACCCACTGTTAAATACCAGACAGGTTTTCTGTCTGGAGAAGAATATGGGGGTACATTGTCTGTTCTCTGGTATCTAGGGAAGTGGTCTTCAGACCTTTTTGTTTGCACAAACCATCAGTTAAAAACAGGTGATCATTCATCCCAAGTAAATAGTATTATTTATATAGTATAATAGTAAAGTATATTGTATATATATAAAATAGTATGTATATAATATTCATATAAATAATAGTGTAGATAAATACTATTATTTATAAATTATATCCCTGCTGCTGTATTAGTATGTCATATTATAACAAATACAAAAATAGAAATTAAAAAGAGTTAAAGAGAAAATAAGAACTTTTTAATGTTGATTTTTTTTTTTTTAGTAATGATTTAAAAAGTATTTTCTTCCCACGTTCCAAAGTAATGTCTTGCTTGGGTGCTCATACCTCTCTTTTATGTACTGGGAGACTCTTTGAGAATTACTTACATTCTTTCTAGTCTTCTTAGCTTAGGAAGCTGCAATTTTTCAGAAGCTCAAGTATGGTGTGTTTTGTACATTATTTACTCATTGTGGCTGTATAGCTCTAGGTATATTTAGAAGCATTTCTGTTCAGTATAAGCGGCATACATAAGAAAAATTCTTTAATTGTTTGTACTTATTTATAATTGGGAGGGGTTTACTCCACCACTGATTTCCCTTGCCAAATTGAAATTAATACAGTATTTCATAAAATCATAAGTAAATTGAATGTTTAAATGAAGCATCCTAAAATGCTTTATTGTTGAAATATAGTGGCTGTCTTTGCATACCATGTTGATTGAAAGAAAACATATATATTTAGTAATATTTTACATTTCTGTAACAAAAAAGCAGTAGGCTGTTAGGTTTTTTAGATATTGAACACTAAGCTTGTTAGAAAATGTGATTTAATTGGGCTTCAGGTAATTATTTTTTTGGGTTTTTTACGTGTGTCTAAATGTATTAGCAGGGTTGAAGTTTTTCTTTGTCACTATCCATTGTCAGAGAAGACCTTTCTCTGGCAGTGGGAATCAGTCTTCTTTGATCTTTTTAACCTACCTGTCTAACTTCCGTGGGGATCCTTAATTTTTAAGTATGTGTAAACTGCAGCTATATTTGCTCAGGCCTGGTGTCAGTGGTGGGCAGTGTTGTTTTTTTACTTATTTAGCCTATAGGCAGAAAAAAAAATTGCTTACAGCATAAATGTCCTGAGTGATCTAAGTGGATGCAAGCAGGGTATTATCCTCTGTAAAGCTGTTCTGACTGTGGGGTATGTTCCCCACTCTGGACTTGTTGTTGATTAATGTGGTGTTAGAAATGTTATCTTTTGGGCTCCTTCCTTGGGGGATGGGGTTAAGGTAGGACATGATGCAGACCTGTGCAGCTTGGTGGCTGAAGTATGGCTCTCTCAGTGTACAGCAGATTGGGTTTGTTTGCTGATGGATGGCAAAAAGGTATCTTGCGTGATGAAAATAATAAAAAAAATGATTATTATTTCAAGTAAAAACATTAGATAACTTTTAGACATGTAGGTAGGGAGGGAAGTGCTGGAATAATGAAATGGGCACTTGGTACAGTGCTTTGCTATGTATGTTTAATGTATCTGAGTTTAAATTCAGAGTAATGTAACTCCAACTCCAGCAGACTTTCTACTGGGTGTCATAAAATGACAGATTTCTGATTTTTAAAATGTCAAAACCATAAATCATTAGTTTGCTAAGATTGCACTAGCAAGCTATTAAAGAACATGGCAGTATTTACTGTAGATAAATGCAAATTTAAAAAGGTTCTCTGTATCATAGTTTAAATGATTTATTTGCTTTCAATGCACATATGAATCTGATGTGATGTAAAGATTTAGGATATTTCATTTCCTGTATGGAGCTACAAATTTGCATGTTAAAATTAAACGATCTCTCAGAGTCATATCTTTCTTGTATGTCTTCAACAGGATCATAGGTTAAGGTACACTGAAAAAAGTTAATTAAAACAAAAGGAGAATTTAATGCTGTTAATACAGATACTGGAAGGATGGGAATTTCAGTTGGATTTAAATATTTTCTGTGGTAATATCTATTGAAATACATAATCCAGGTCAAACAAGGGAAACTTCCACGTGTTGTAAATACACCTTTAGCCACTGTTTGGAGAGTGTTGAAATTTAGTCTTGAAATTGATTTGCAAAAAGTCATCTTGGTCACCTTGTTCCCTCAGTGATTTGAAATAAAGCTCAGTGGTGCAGCCTCCTTGGGAGCAAAGGGCCTTTATACCCAGTGTTGTGTGTCAGACAAAATCTGGTAGGGGATCACTTTTATCCTGTCTCCTGTTTTCCCACCTGAACTTTTCCAGTGGCTGCCGGTTTGCTGGGTGTTCTCCACTGCTTGGTCAGTGCCATTGTGGGTCCCTGGCTATCAGCTGTCCCACCTCTTGATAGGGCAACAAAGGCTGGGAGGAGGGGAAAATTCCTTACATTGGGCTTGCTAGTGCCTTTCATCTTTGGAAGCTGTTGTTGAATTTCTGGAAGAGAAGACAGAGGCAGAGCGCATGGTGGTGTCATAGAATCATAGAATGGCTTGGTTGGAACGGGCCTTAAATATCATCCAGCATGGAATGCTGTAGCTGTTCTGATTTGTAGGTGTTTTTAATTTGAACTGTTTGTACTAAGATCCCTTCTTGAATGGATACCAAATTGATTAAACGAATGTAGAATTTTTTTGTTTGTTTGTTTCTGTAGGATAGAATATAACTTTGCTAATCATTTCACTTAAGACTGGGATAGCTCCCTTTATAAGATATTGATTTTCAGGTTTTGGTATGTACTTAAAAGATATTTAATGGCTCTTTCTAAAGCAGATTAAACACAAGGAGTATAAAATTGGAAATTCATAGTGCTGTTTCCCCAGCCCCCACATTTAAAAACATTAGGCAGAGGTAATTCCTCCTTGGATTGCTCTGTTTTCATTGGGCCTTCAGCTGCATGCTACAAACTGAACTAATTGTGTTAGTGAACTAATTTGACATAAAAATGCTTGCAAGTGGAGTGAAAATACTAGATTATGAGCTAGGGTAAATAAAAAATCATTGATTATAGCATAATTGTATTTTAAAATAGTTTATTTCTCCCCCCTTCTGTTGGGAGGGCGAAACTCATACACCAGATGTATTGTACCTACATGGGCAAGAATTTTGCTTTTTTGCATTTGTTATTTTCACTGAGAGAGTAATTCTCATGTATGCATAGCTAAGTGCATTTTTGAAGAAAAGTTTTAGTGAACTGGTTTATGTCTCAGATAAACTGGGTAGGAGATATTTGCCAGTCTCTCCTGGGTAAACTGGGTAAGTTGTATGCTTTCTGTAGTTAGCTTTTGCAAAGTTGGTGAAACTCTGGTTTTATAGAAGCCAGTGCTTAAATGTAAACTCTCCTACTACTTGGAAGTTTTATCCTGTCTTACTTCCTTGAAATACAGCTTTTTTTTAAATTGTGATAAAGTGTGCTGATATAAGCTGCTCATAGAGGTGTGTGCAGGAGGAAGTGAATGATACAGTGCTGAGACACCGTATTAAAAATGTGTAATTCTGGGCTAATGGTTTCAAATACAACATTAGGCGGCAGCAGTAGACTCTTAACACCTTGTGGGTGCCTGTTGAATTCACATTCAGGCACTTTCCCAAACGAGAGACAGACTTGAAGAAATTTTATTTTAATGCAAAACACTTATGTTACATCCCTTTGAAGGGAGTCAGTGAGAATGGCTTTTCCCTGAATGATCCAGCTTTGATCATAGTTAATAACAGTGTTGAACAGAATCCCACAGAAACATTAAGGTTAAAGTGGGTGCAATGCTGTTGTGCAAGGCCACTTTTGATATGCCTGGTTTAAAATGGACTTCTCATTTGCCAGGTAAATGAAGTTATAGGCCATTATGAACTTGGTAATAGGAGAGAAAGCAGCTAATTAAGGAGATTAGGTTTTTTTTTCCCTTTCTTATCATCCTTTTTCCTTTAGAAAGTAGAGTAGATTAGTACTATTAATATTCTTTCTTTTGTGGTGTAGTGCTGGATGGGGGAGATTGGTGACTTCAGCCTGAGGTATGAGCAGGAAAAGTTTGTGATTTTCTGAAAGAAAATCCTCTTTGCTCTTTGTTGTTGTCTTGGATTTTTTGTTTGTTTGGGTTTTTTTGGGTCATTTCTGGTTTTGTTTGAAAATGGGAGAAACCAAGTCCAAAACTGGAGTAAGATTCAAGAGGAATCTTCTGCTTACAGAAGTGGTTGGAGCAGAATCTTGCCTTCTGTGAAAGAGTCACTGGTCACTTGCACATTCATGGTCTCACTTACTTTAGACTTTGAACCAAGGTAGAAGTGACCTTAAATCATCAGTGTCTTGCTGGAAGGTGTGACCTCACTTTTCTTGAGTGGGTCTTCCCACTCAAGTTCTTTGTATTTTCCCACAGTTCTTTGTGTTTTCTCTAGTTTTTCTAGTGCATTATGGTTGATACAGTAACAATAAAATGAAGAAAAAGTTGACATCCAGGCTTTTTCTGCCGCTTTCTTGCCCTCCCTATTAATCTCTCTGTGCTTCTCTGAGCCCTGTTTCACTGACTTGACTTTCATGCTAATGTCATTATTTGATGTACTTATCCAAACTATCAACAGGCTTTCCTGCCAGATCTTCTTAGGACTCAGATTTTAATATTCTCACCTTCAGGTGTTGTGTTAGTGATAGAAAATAATGCATGGAAATTAGTATGTCTGAGTCGCTCTTTACCCAGTGTTTTTCCTCTTCTGTTCTGTAGAAGTCTTCCAAATCACAACCTTTTTATCCAAATCACATCTTTTTATCACATCATGAACGTGTATCATGGTGCTGACTTTTCCTGTTTATTGTGTGCCCTCAGAATCTGACCAACTTGGAATCATCATCCATGATCCTATGAGACTCTTACCCTAAAGAGATTTTAATTACTATGTTTCCTATATCTTTGGCATTTATTTTTGATGATCAATAAATATCAAGCAACTAAATTCAATGAGTTTGTGAATATGTGAAATATATTTCTGAGTATGTGAAAGGGGACGGAGTCAGGGAGGTGGTTTATTTCTTTGGTGGAAGAATAAACATAGGCAAAGAATATTATAAATGCCCAGCTTTGCAGGTTCTTAAGTATAAACTTAAAAAATTTTTACTGAGATTGAACCAGCCTGTTTGACTGCATTTTTTTTTTCTTCATGGGATAGGTGTTCATTCTCCTTGTTTTGGACTTACTAAACAAACAATTCTGATGTTACAAAATCATCATCTTGGAGAAAAGGGAGGTCACAGTTTGGTTAATAGTCCTTCATCCTGGTTTTGGGGAACAAAGCAAGTACTTGATGTGTGGCTTATCTAACAACCAGAAGTGTGAGAAAACTCTATAGAAGTGAAGACTTTTTTGAGGTTTGAGATAAAAATGTGAAGATCTAGCTCTGTATAGCCAATTTGGCTTTTCCAGGAGAAATGCTGAATTTAGACATGGTTTCTTCTTTTTGTGTTATAGGTCATTGAAATAATTTTTCTTGGATTCTCTTGCAAGCTTTCTAAATATTTTATATCTGTTAGTGGGAGAAATAATTTAAATTAGGTTAATAATCTAGATCATGTTCTTTCAGGAAAGTGGAGCTTGACTGTTTATTCTGAGCTATTTTCTGCATGAAGTAGTTTGGTAGGTGCTCACCCAAGCAGTGAACCATCTCTTTCACATCTCACATCATTTCATTGCAAAGAAAGGTCAAGTGTGTTTAAATTGTCTTTTTGGTTTTATTTGGAAGTGTTGTAGTGCTATTTTAAAAATTAGTGCTACTATGTTGACTTCTCATTTATTTAATTCTCTAAGGAGGGAAAAAATACACTCTGCATATGTTTTCAAAAATTGCTGTGTTCTCCCTGTTCTCAATCAGCTAAGTGTGGAACCATTTTACTGAGAAGCTTGAGCTATTGGTTTAGTTTATATATATATTTGAAGGTGGATATAAACTGGCAAAATCCAAAATTTGTGAGGACGTATTTGAATGCTGCCCTTTAAAAGCATTCCTGTAAGCTTGTACTTAATTCTGCATGCTGAAGAAAGAAAACGTTATGCCACCCTGTGGGTTGCTATAAAGATTGTTTATGCAGCTCAGCACAGGACTTAAAATACGTTGAATTGGAGAATTTTGAAAAATGTACTGTGCGACACAGGAGACCAAATCATGCTAAAGTGCAAGGAAAGACTATACATCAGTTCAAAGGCTACATTATTCAAAAAAAATACAACCATAAAAAAGGTAATAAGATTACATTCTCACACTTCATGGCTAGTAAGGTGCATTAAGCTGCTCAGATATTCATAACTTACTGTGACATTTGAGAAGATTACATTTTGCTGTGCACAGCCATTACTGCAGCTCAGATAATAACTAGCCAATGCATGGACCTGTATTATGATCCCTGTCATTGGAAACAAATTTGTGTTTTGAAGGTTGATCAGTTTCAAATCACCATTAGAAAGGGTTAATATGACATAGTGTGGGGGGTGTGTGTGCCTGTGTGTATCTAATGGGTGTGCATACATATTGTACATCAGCTGCACCCTGCCTTGGGTATTCTGCTTTCCCTGGCAGTGTTTTTTGTCCCCACTTCCCTCACAGGAAGTGTTAAAATGGTAATTATCTTTTTTTTTCTCATAGCATATTATTCCTGGAATGCTTGTTGAAATGCTTATGTTTGCAGATGAGATTGGAAACCTAATTTGACAGCTTCCTGGATGGGTGGGTTCTGATAATAGTGTATGTAGCCAAAAATGAAAGATTGGTGGTGTAGACTATAGGGTGAAGGTAAGGTCACCTCCAGTAGCTGTATATGGTTTTGGTGTGATAATTGATGGTTGGCTGATAGTTAAAACCAAATGCATAAAGAGTCGAATTTCTTGTTAAGAATTAGCAGGTGGTTTGTGGCCAGAATTTAACATTCAGCTGTTGTGTCTCTACACAAAATACAGTATTTTTTTTGTTTCTTGCCTTGATTTTAAGAAGAGCAGCTTCTTGAGGAGTCCTTTAGTTTTGTAGAAGATAAATTCAGTGTGAAATGAGGTATAACACTGATTGTGTATTTACATTTCCAAATGCTCTGTTGAGAAGTTTTTTAAAGCGGGGGGGGGGGGGGGGGGGGGGGGGGAATTTAATGCAAATTTCTTTACATTTGTTTTGAGATAATTCTGTGTTAATTTGTTCTGCCTAGCATACCCTGCAGAGCTTTCCTGAGTTAGGCCTCTGCTCCATTTGTTGGAAGGGGAAAACTAAGGCTTGGAGGGTGGTAATGATTTGATAGATTTGTTTGAGTTGACAGCTTGAGTTGATATAGAGAAGCTGGGAATATAACTCAAGTCACCCCATTCAGTTCTTGCTGTTTTCCAAGATATTATGGAAGCATCTGATAGTAAATTGCATAATTATTTTTCATGACCCAGAGAGGAGAAAATGGAAAAGTATAAATTACTGTTTAGAAATCGTTGCCATGAGACATTGTCTATTCTGTCATAAAAGCAGTAACTTTCTCTGCTTCCTGTGGTGTTTGGCACTACTGATTTATACCCAGAAGTCCAAAGATTGCTTCTTCAAAGTGACAAGGTTTAGACACTTGAGGAAAATGTATGGTAATTTCAGTGGTTAATGAAGAGTGTATTTCTGTTCCATGGGTGAGTTGATCTTTGCATCCTGACCAGCTGAGAGAAGCTGTTGGAGCTAATAGGGAAGCAAGTTAGTGTATGGATTTTGGGGCAGTTTTGACATGGTGTGACTTCAGCAGGTGACAGTACTGAAGCTCTTAATGGTCAAAGCCTGTGAAAGGTACACCACACAGGACAGAAATAATAACACAAACTTGCAGAAGTCAGAAAAAGCTGAAATATTTCTGGTAGGAGTCCATTTTGATAATTTGAGTCAATGCTATCTCAAGTCCATATAATGGGTATTTTGGTCAGCATGGCATATTTTTAAGGTTAATGCAGCTCTAAAGTCCAAGAGAACTTTAAAGAATGGATGGAGCGAGTTGGTAAAAAGAAGTTAACTTATTATAATGTATTTTGCCTTCAGCTGGAATTTTTGTTTTACTAAGTACTCAAGTAAGAGTGGAGCAGGTTATTTCCTTCCCCTCTCCACCGCCTCTGCACAGGCATATGTGGCTAGTTACTCAGTGTATGTTCAAACAAAAGTTGCCTCTAGGAGACCTGAAATATTACTGGATTTAAGTGTCATAGCCAAATCACAGCCAAAGGCTTGGAGCAGGACTGCTGTTCCACATTCCTGCAAGTACAGTAAGGCTGTGCTTCCTTTGAGTGCCTGGGACTGCTAACGAACCTAGCAGTTAATTTTAAACCACCTTTAGTCACTGTCCTGGGAATGCCTCATAAGTGTTCATAAGTGGCAGTATTTCTGATGTGCATCAGTTTCTTTTGGCTAGCATTGCTCTATTAGTGGAGATTTGTTAAGCAAATGTGAAGGAAAGCTTTTAGGGTCACTCCAAGTCATTTAAGATATCTTCACTGCTTTGTTTGGCTCACCTGTTTTAGAACACTCAACTTGGTGTCTTCACTTTTCAGCTCAACTTGGGTCATGTCTATCCTAAACTACCCAAGTGTTTTTCTGCAGCAATTGTCTAATAGTAGGTGACACCTTAATAGCACCTTTGTTACTTAACAGAACTTGAAACAGAAGAAAAATAAGATGGTACATTGATATTGGCCTCATTACTATGTTTTTTTGCCCTTACATCTTGGATAGTTTTCTTCTCACAGAATGAATAACTTTAGGCATGGAGTAGTTCTTTGATGCAGTTGCCTTAAGCTTTTTTTTTTTTTTTGAAATATTTTTCTCTGGAAGCTCGTCGGGGGCCAGTTTGACTTGGAAATAAACTTTATCATCCAAGAAGGAGAGGGCATCACCTGCATGGTGGACTTACTGGACAAGTGTGACATCACGTGCCAGGCTGAGGTTTGGAGCATGTTCACAGCAATCCTGAAGAAAAGCATACGGAACCTGCAGGCCTGCACGGAGGTGGGGCTGGTGGAACAAGTGCTGCAGAGGATCGATAGAGCTGACAACATGATTGCAGGTACAGCCTCCCCCAGGGTGGGACTCACACTGTGCAGGTTCTCTGCAAAATCTCACGGACACAGTTATTAATTAGGTGATAAAAATTTTTATCACTGCATTTTATTAAGCGCTTCCATCGCTGTTCTTTTTGCTTTTCAGATCTCTTAGTGGACATGCTGGGTGTGTTGGCTAGCTATAACCTGACGGTTCGAGAGCTGAAGTTATTCTTCAGCAAGCTGCAAGGAGAAAAAGGGAGATGGGTAAAACAAACCACAAAACTGAAACAATTTTTGACGTGTTGCTTTTATTTTTCCTAATTTTCACAAGTTAAGACTGTTCCATAGACTTCATGATAAACAAATTTCGAATATACCAAAAAATATGGGAAGGTTTCTTACATTATATAAAGATTTTTTTTTACCTGACAGCAATTAAAATACAGGGAGTAGAATAGTGATGAAGTTAAATTTCTTCCTGAACCTGTGAATGATACTGGTCTTTTTGAACACCTGGGAATAATAAGGTGATTCTCAAGTGTTTTTATGCACATGACTTTATTTTTTTAATTCCAGCTATGTGAAATTGAAGGAAAAAGGCTTGTTTTTTTTTTTTTTAAATCACAAGAGAGAAACAAATAAAAAATGCCTACATAGAGTTCTGTTTGTTCCTGTTTTCACATTGATGTACTTTACCTGAAGATTAAAAAAATTTATCCAGTTATGGAAGTGAGAATTTTGGCAGAAATTGAACTGAGGGAAATAAGTCCCAGCGAAAAATGGTATAATTTTTCTCTTGTTCCTGTGTGGAATAGAAAGGGACCCTTTTACAGCTGAGAAACCACCTTCCCTAAAGTAAAAATATATATGTTGTAGAAGCCACCTGGTAAAGTGTTCTTCAACACACAATCGTTGTTTCACTGGACTTGGGAACTATTTTAACAATCATTTTACCTGCTTTGAATTTTAATTCAGCTCCTGTTATTTCTAGATATTCTGGCTAGTGTAGGGGAAAGGTAGCACTGTCTCTATTGACTTCAAATAATTTTAAATAAAAGTATACTATAGAAAAGCAAATATGCACACATAATACTGCATATTTTAAAAGGCTCTATGAAATAAATAACTTTGGAAATTTTTACCTGCTTAAATAAAAGTACTCCAAAGTTTATAGGTGGTTTAAACTTAATAATTGAACATAGAGAGTATATTTAACTGTAGGTGAATTAAAGTTGTCTCTGTAACATTAACTTTTTCATTTCCTGTCTCCCTGCTATTTGCATTTAATTTCCTTTCCTTATTAAAGACCAAATACAGGGTAAAGCAAGAGAAAAATGGCACAGTTGGATTGCCAAGGAGTTGTACAACTCCATAAATCTTAACATCAGCAGAACCGTAAAGAGACCAAGTCTTTTGCTGCAACACAATTTACCTGGTCAAATTCTATAGCACTGCAGACATCTAAGCAGCTCTCAGCATTTCCTCCTCAGTTTTAACTCAGATTCTTGAAGCACTGCTTAGCTGACTGCACCTTTGGTACATTTGAAATACTCGTAATGCATCATGCAGTGCTCCAGCATCATGTGTAATTTGCAGGGGTAGTTGTTAACTACAGGGTGAAAATGGGCACTTTCAGGAAAATACCAGGATTATAAAATTGTAGCTTAAAAATAGATCTGTCAGAGAGATATGGTGTGGTGAAAGACAACACACAAAATTATCCTGACACTATGATCAGTATTTGCTGTATTTGTTGTTGTGAGCTCATACACTTGGTTTGGAGTTTATAGTTGCAGGATATGGGTGGTGGAGAATCAGCAAAATCAGGAGGATATGGGTGGTGGAGAAGTGTTAAGTATTCCCACTGAGCATTCAGTTTTGGTGCTCCAAACTGCCCTTGGGACTTGAATCTTTCTCCATGGCCCTAGGTGAAAGTATAAACCAAATCAGTTTAATCTAATATATAACTGTAGTGCTAAAGAAAATAATCCTTCTGCTGATCTTCCTTCTCCCTTTTGCTAGGTATTCCCCATCTCCCTTGTGCTGGCACAGGTTTCACTCAGCCACTGCCTGGAACAGCTCTAATTAAAAATTGGTTTGCATTTGTTTTCCCTAAGTTAGTTTTCATGTGGACCAGTTCATTTTCTTTAGCTTACTGCAAAATCATACAGAGAGCTGATGGAAATGAAGAGACAGAGGCAGGAATTTACACTCAGAGTCAGTTTAGTTTGTGCTGGATGAAAGTGGCTCTGGCCTTCAAGTCCTAAGTGAAGTTACCTAATTAACTGTAATTCAGTGCACCTACTGTTTATTGTGTGAAGGTATTCATGACTGTTAATGTTGTTTTTTTGAAAGTGCTGAGTGTCTTAGCAGGGTGTTAGTCAACCATGTGCAAAGTTCTAAAATGTGTTAGAATTTGCTTTTTGTGTGTATAGTCTTTTCTTTCTCAGAGGTTTGTTTTATTTATTTACAAATGTAGTAATTCTTTTTGTCAGCCACCACATGCTGGGAAGTTACTGTCTGTGTTAAAACACATGCCTCAGAAGTATGGACCTGATGCCTTCTTCAACTTTCCAGGAAAAAGTGCTGCAGTATGTAGATACTTAATATTTCTTGTTTGTTTGTTCATTGTTCTATTAAGGCCCTTGATTATTTTAATTTGTGGTGTTCTTTGTCTCATCTGTCATTGTCAGAGAGTTTAACTAAATTTTTCTCTCTGCCTGACACTTACACTAGTGCCTGAATAAATCCTGTTTATAATGGATGTGCAATATCACTACAGAAGGACAAATACAATTACATAAAGAATGGATACAAATGAGGCTACTTTTTTTGTATTTTGGTTTTTTCAGACTGGTTCAGTTAAATCTTGTTGCAAGGAGACTATACTTGCTTTTTACTCTAGATGCTTATGAGAAATCTTTGAGAAAGCATTGATCCTAGAGATTTACAGGCTGAATAATACTGAAAAGGATTAAATTTAGCAATGATTAGTCTTTTTTGTAATTATTCCTGTGACTCATTTCTAAGTTTTGTAGTGTTCACTTGAAAAAGAATTTGAAACTAAATAGGCAGTTGGAAAACCCTGTGCAGAATCTTCTGATGGAATTCAAGTATGTCGACACTTGCTTCTACAATTGTAGAATGAAAAATTATGTTCGAAATTTCATGCTTAATTCAGAATAGGATTTGAATAAGATTTATCAGATGACTCTTTCCAGTTTTCTTCACATAAACCCATTAGCTTTCTGCCTTGGTGGCTTGAGATTGAATTTCACCAACTTGATGACATAATGAATTATTTTTTTGAATGAACACTTTGGAGACTGAAAAATGCAGACTACTAGAAAAGTGCTCCTGCAATTTTATCACATGCAACAGAACTTGGCAGTAGACAGACATGTTTGTGTTCACTTCAGTTATTCATGGTTTTCTATTTAACTTCTGGTTTGTATTTAACTTCTCTTAATTATGTTGAATGTTTGAACCATATTTTATGAGATTGGGGTGCCTCAGTAACCTTTATGTAGGTATTTTTATATATGTTTAAAATAAGAAGTTCAAGAAATTAAGTATTTGCTATAGTTATCCTGTGAACCATTGTGAGTTAAGTCTGGTGATATAATGCTACCAATTCCCGAGAGTTGGGTGCAAAGACATGGAGACTGGATAGTTAGCTGGTATACAGAAGGATTTATAGCATTTTGTGTGGACAGGGGTAGCTGAATGGAGCATGAGAACATAATAGCAAGTCTGGAGACACTTGAGTTCTTTGTTTTTTTATTCACTGGTATTGATCATCTGGGCAGCATCTTTGATCAGAGGTTATGGCGATCTTAACTGAAGTGTGTATTGTGAATCTGGGCTGCACACCAGCAGAAAGTTAATAGTAATGTTAAAAAAACCCAGCCAACTGAAAAACTCCAAAAAATAAACCCCAGCTGTTTGAAACAAAGGGTTCTGCCACACGCTTTGTAACTCAAGGTCTTTGCACTAAAAATACAATGTTTGATGTGAAGATTTTGTCTGGTGGAGATTGTACTGTGTTTCTTTTGAGGGAGTTTGTAATTCTGTGTTATTCTCACTGGAAGCCTACATAGATATGAATTTCAGGAGAGAAAATAATTTATTAAGTGAAATGTGGCCAGCTTTCCCTTCATGATCAATTATTTTCCTGAATACCAACACTATGTGAAAATGGAACTGATTGTTCTGTCAGGTTACCATAAAACCAAACCAATCTGAATTTGCCTTTTGAGAAGTTGTTATTCCATAAGGCTTTCACTAAAGCATTTAGATTTTGAAGCATAGGTTACTATTAATAATCTTTTTTGAGGTACAAAGGTCAGTTATTAAATATTTGGGTTAATTAAATATTGTTACAATCAAGTACAAAGAGAATTGAAGTTAGGCCAGATTTTTTTCTTTAGTATAGAGGAACTGCATACATTTGCAGTGTCTCTGTTTATCAGCATATATTTGTAGAGTGTATCTTAAGCTGCACACTTTGATTTTTGTGTTGATCTTTCTACATGAATAACTTCTTGCTTTCTTCAGGCTATTGCCTTACCTCCTATAGCCAAGTGGCCATACCAGAATGGATTTACTTTCCACACTTGGCTAAGAATGGATCCTGTAAATAATATTAATGTGGATAAGGATAAGCCTTATTTATATTGGTGAGTATTATGTAAAGCTGATATTGCTGGTGTTCAGTTTCTATTAATTGCTCAATGATTTCTGCATCTGTGTCTGTGCTGATTTTTTTCTGATTTGTCAGTTTTCGAACAAACAAAGGACTGGGTTATTCTGCTCACTTTGTTGGAGGCTGCTTGATTGTGACGTCCATAAAATCAAAGGGAAAAGGTTTCCAGCACTGTGTAAAATTTGATTTCAAGCCACAAAAGGTGAGTAAAAATAAAAAAAATCTTTCAAATGTGTTTCATGAATCTAAAATTGTCGGCTGGGAGTCTGTTGTAGCTATTGATTAATCTCATCTTTCTGTAGAAAAACAGTTACACTGGAATGAGCAAAACGAATTTGTGTTCTGAATTCTTGTTTCTTTTTAATTTTACAACTAAAACATGAGTTGATTTTATTACTGGTGTTCAAGGCTGACTTGCCTATTGGGTAGTGTTATGTGATGTTGAATGTTCCCTTTTTCACTTAAATATCTTGCTAATGTTTCTGGAACAACTGGTGTAAACATCTTGTGGGAGAACAGGCCTCCTCAGGAATTCCTTATCAGTAATCCCTTGCTGTAAATATGGATTCTGTTTGTGATATTTGACATACACAGCCTTTGAGAGGCTTTAGTCTGGAGCCATCCTTGCTCTTTGGAATTGCATTTGTAGTAGTCCATCATGCTGAGAGTGATCCAGTTTAGAACTTATTTACAGACTAGTTTCAGTGTAAATTTGGTTCAGCATTGTCATAAAGATTTTTGGAATTATATACCATAAATATGTTTTAAGCTCCTGTGTGGAAAAAATGGCATATTATCCTTTGACACAGCAATGCAAGAAAACTCACCAGTGACTTATTAATCTTTTCTACTTAAAATACATCTTTCAGTCTTAGTTTAATTCACCTAAAGGGTTGAATTTGTTCTTCCGAGCCCCACTTGAATGCTTAAGCTGCTCCCAAGTGTTTAGAGAGTTATATCAATTGTTTTTTTTTATTGCTCAGTGGTACATGGTGACTATAGTGCACATCTATAACCGCTGGAAGAACAGCGAACTGCGCTGTTACGTGAACGGGGAGCTGGCGTCCTACGGGGAAATAACCTGGTTTGTCAACACCAGTGACGTGAGTAATCCCTGCACACCAATGTCCAGAGCTGATCGTCTGCATGCAGTACATACATACCCTTTGCCAGTCCGTAAATAAACTTCCCCCAGTATTATGCATTTTTTTAAAATGTTGAAATAAAAATGGTAAGTTTTTGGTGGAATGTGTTGTGATTTTATGCATTTCGGAGTTTAATACTTGTTTCTACTGAGGCCCTCAAGTACATAAAAATACTTGGTTTACATGAAAATATTCCCTAATGAAATGCATATTTTTTGCATGATTTGCTTGTGTAGCATGGATTAAACCTTGTTACTGGGTTCTGTTTTCTGTTTTCAGACATTTGACAAATGTTTCCTGGGCTCCTCAGAAACAGCAGATGCCAATCGAGTGTTTTGTGGGCAGATGACATCTGTTTACCTTTTTAGTGAGGCTCTCAATGCTGCTCAGATCTTTGCCATTTATCAGCTTGGCCTGGGATATAAGGTACCTTAGAATTAACTTTCCTAAGTTTAATTCTGCCAAGGCTCTTTATGGTAGGTGTTAAGAATGTTGTGACACATCTGTGTCCTAAAAAAATGATCTTACAGTGTGATATTTTTATTAAACTCTTCCATGTTTCTTCTGTAAGCCTATGTATGGCCTTACAAGTAAGCATTGTTTTGGTTTCTTGATTTCTTGTAAAACAAATAGAATGGTGCTCCTTTTTGCTTCTCAAAATTTCCATGTTGGTGGTTGGGAGAGGGAGAACACAACAGTTACCTCTGACTGGGTTGACTTTTTCATTGAGGCTGAAAACTTTAGATCAGTTATGATGTATTTGTTTTAGGAATGTGGCTTTATAGTTGCTTGTGCTAGTGGGGTTTTTTAAATGTGTGAAGTCAGTGCTGAGCATTAGTTTTGTTGCAGTGATTTATTATTTGTTTTGTCATAGCCGGAGGGGCACTAATTGAAGGCTGTTATTCCCCAGCAGCTGTACAAACATAAGCTAAAAAAGATGGTTCCTTTTCTATCTGCTCCTCAATTATTAGTTCCCTCTGAGTGAGCATTGCTGACAGTCCTGCTGTTTCCAGGCTGATGTGGTTCTTTTACATTACCCACCATCCTGGCAATGACACTCTTCAGGGGCCAAAAACATTCTGCTGTTTTAATGCTGTAAAATTGACTTTGAGTCTTATGAGTCTTTAGTTCTTATGAGAACCTTTCTTTATGAAATACTGCTTGATTAAAGAAGCAATATTTTAATCATTTTTTGCAATAGTTGTTCTCATCTGTATCTTCAGTGTGCTGAATCTAATTTTTTTCTGCTTTCCTTCCTCAACCCTGCTTCCCAATACAGGGAACATTCAAATTCAAGGCAGAAAGTGATCTCTTCCTCGATGAACATCACAAATTGCTGCTATATGATGGCAAACTCTCCAGTGCTATTGCTTTTATGTACAATCCAAGGGCTACAGATGCACAGCTGTGTCTAGAGTCATCCCCTAAAGATAACCCTTCTATTTTTGTTCATTCACCACATGCCCTCATGCTGCAGGTAAATCAACATTTTCATAGATTTGGAGGGTACAAAAGACTTCAGTTTGAAAACCTAAAATCCAGTTTTATAGGGGTTTTGGTATGGAATTGCGTATAGGTTGGGGTTTTTGGGTTGGCCCTGCCCCTGTTTCTTGAACTACAGAGGATGCAGAAGGATCCTAAGAAAAAAAATTATTCTATGAATAAATACAAAGGCTGTGTTAGCTTTGAAAAAAAATCGTTTTTCCTCACTTTTGACACGTTCACTCCCCTACAGATGTTCCCTATCTCCCATCCTTTGCTCTGTTGATAGGAAATCCTTTTCTTCCCTATGCTTTGAATGCTACCTCCTATAGAGTCACCTGAGGATCTACACTGTAGATCTGTATGTAAAAGTGTCTGAATCTAAAGCAGTAGGTGAGGCACGCTGGGCATTTAGTGTGACTGTGCCATCATGTGGTTTGTTCTTCTTGCTATTTCTTTTTATTTGGTAATAATACAGTTTTTGTACTGAAGAAATTAAAAGCTATTTTAACAAACTTTTTATCAGTTTCTGAAGGAGGTTTCAATATTTCTTGTTTGTTCTTTGTCAGGATGTGAAGGCAGTCTTGACGCACTCCATCCAAAGTGCCCTGCACTCCATTGGAGGAGTTCAGGTGCTTTTCCCTCTCTTTGCACAGTTGGACTATAGGCAATATTCCTCAGACCACATTGACACAACTGTTTGGTGAGTGCATGGACTTGCAGTGTCCTGGGCTTTGTTCCTTTGAAGTAAAGGAAATTACCTATTGCTTTATCAAATGGCAGAGTAGTTTGCATTGTCTCGTGCAGCAGTGAATTATGTCTAATAACAAAAAGGTTACAGGCAGAACCTCGAAGTGAGGTACAAGTGTTCTGTGAAAGCTCACAGGGAATCAAAATGTACACATATTTTATACTTGATATATATACTTATACTTTTTTGTGTAGAGAATTATGAATAATTCTCTTGAGCTTATTCCTGTCATGGAGAGAATTCACTAGGGAAGGCTTCAAGAGAAACTCTGGGAAGGGTGAATTTTTCAGCTACGAGAAGTCATTCCTTGGAACTTTTCTTTGTTTTCTTTTGACCTTCAGATTTTTGGAAGATATTGTTACTTAGTGTTGCTGCTAGGCTTTTCCCCTGGTTTGAGCTCTGTTTCAACTCCATCCAACTTCTGAACACCTGGACACAGAAGCTGGTGGAGCTCCAGAGCTCCTAAGTTAAAGAGCAGCAGTAAAAGCAAAGTGATTTCTTTTTAGAATTCTGGTGTAATTTGCTCTGATTCATTGCATTTGTAGTTTCATGACTGTTTAAAGATGATCTGTATCCATATTGTTGCTTCGAAGGGTTGGTCACAATGTTCCTTCAGCCGTCTGCTTGTGTCTGGGTGTCTCCTGAACTGGCTCAGACTTGGGCATCTATGAGATAAGTCAGGGATTTGATGCAGTTGCAAATTGGGCCAGCTATACAGGGGTTTTCAACTGGTTAGTCTTGATCCACAGGCACTAGTGCCTTGACAGGAATATTCCCTTTGGCAGCAGCACAACAGCAAAGCTGTGTCTAGAAAAATATTTGCTCATCTGATAGCTTAAGAAGTAGAATGGCAGTTGTAACTGATCTTGCAGAAGTTTGCAGTTGAAACGTGAAGCAGAGAGAAGTACAAATTTAACTGTTGCCTTTTTGCAAGAATTCAGAAGGATTTTGCTTTTGTATGGTTATCTCAAAATCCAGAATTTCAAGTTAGAAAAGCATTGACAAAATCAAGAAATTTTTTGAAGCAAGCTTTCAAAATTTAGTCTTGCTTTTTGTTTAAAAAGTTCTGAATTGAACATTTATGTAACATGTGTCTCTGGGTTGTGTGGTGGGAATGTTAATTTGGAAATGCCTTGTCTTCTTGTAACCCTTTAACACGTTTTTGTTTACTAAACCCTGTTTTCCAGTTCTACTTTACTGGCATTCATCATGGAGTTGTTGAAGAACTCCATTGCTATGCAAGAACAGATGCTTTCCTGTAAAGGCTTCCTTGTGATAGGATACAGCCTAGAAAAGGTAAAGTAAATCTTCCTTGATGTCTTACATTAATGTTGAAATTTTTTTGAGTTAAAAACTTTTCCTAGATTGTTGCAGGGCTCTCCTTGAGCAGATCTTCTTTTGCAGTCTTCCAAAGCCCACGTTACCAGAGCTGTGCTAGAACTTTGCCTTGCCTTCTCGAAATACCTGAGCAATTTACACAATGGGGTGCCCCTGCTGAAGCAGCTGTGTGATCATGTTCTCCTGAATCCTGCGATATGGATTCATATCCCAGCACAGGTAATATTGTTTATTTTACAATAAGCAATTATTATTTTACAACAGAAGTCATCCAGTAATTGTCTTTAGGCTCTGCTTTTCTCCATATAGTTGTCAAGTTTTGCAGACTCCCAGGGTTTTTTAGGAGTTGGGGAAACTACCAGTATTCTGCAGAACAGAGTTGTGACATTTGACCCAGACTGGGAAGGAAGTTTGGATGGGTTAGTTGGGAAAAACTCAGCAATTTTTGAAGAGGAAATAATCTTGGTTGTCAGATTTTAAATCTTGATATAAATCAAAAGCGAGTATTTTTGTTTTGGTCAATCTCTGTTCTCTGACAGAGACAGTGAGATTAAAGTGAACAACTTGAATCACAACTTGCCAGCTGAAACCTTCTTACTAGCACTGTACAGTTTCAGAAATATAATGAAATTTTTCGTCAGTTTGCAGAGGTTTTAAGACTAAGCTATGCAGAGAAAATCTATTTCTTTATGACATTTTGGTAGATGAAACGTAAGAATTCAGATGTCTGACATGCTGCAATTGAGGTGTGATGACTTTTGTTTTCCTGGCTGGTGGTGTAGGTTCAGCTGACCCTGTACACTTACCTGTCCACCGAGTTCATTGCCACTGTTAACATTTATGGAGCAATCCGGCGTGTTGGGACAGTTCTTTTGGTCATGCACACCCTCAAGTATTATTACTGGGTGGTGAACCCTCAGGATCGCAGCGGGATAACTCCCAAGGGCATAGGTATGTACCTGTATATATTGATTTTTTTTTTTCTCACAATCTGATGTTTGTTTTAAAAAAGCTTTGTGTACAATGTTTAGAAGGGAACTGTCAGTTCTTCAGAAATAATTACCCTTCAGTGGGGTGGGTTCCCTGTAACAGTGTGAGCGGTGTGCTTTTGTCCTTAAAAGATTTTTTTTTTTTCATAACCTATTGGAAACCTTCTTTAGAAGTCATATCATGTGCCATCAGACACCTGTGTGAACTGGTACTAGACAGAATTGGTCGGAGAAATGGTAGGATGCTAGAACTGTAGAGCTGTGCCTGGGAATATGGTCTTTCTCTGTAATTTTTGGGATTTCAGAGAGAGAAGCAGTTGATGGGAGAGAGCTAGGTGTACTAGGAGTGAGTGCTCCCTAGATGTGTCTGACTTCCTGCCACCAACTTCTCAAAATGAGCAGCCCTGCCTGTTTAGAGGGCTGTAAAGATTGTTTTGTAGTATTTTTCATCCTTTAAGAAGCAAAGCATGCATGTTTTCTGTTTTCTTTTTTGTCTTTCATGGATTTACTTAGTGTTGTAAGTCATTTATTGAGCCTGAGGCAAGTGGATGAGTAGGATAGTCTGAGTGATGCAGTTTAATGGCTTATTTTGACTAGGCTGGTTTATACTGAAAATAGCTGTTCTTAAACCAAATATGCCTGTGGGCCTAGACTTTATAAAACCAGACTCATATGATCACTTTCATTCACTAGATGGTTTGCTTTTCTGTGATGATTAAGATCATGAGAACTGTGACCCTACAGGCAGATGTAAAAACTATCCCCCAAAATGTGTTTGCAACAGTTCATTTGCTTTCTGTACCAAAGCTTTTACGTGACTTTGACACTTGGTTACACCTGTTTTTTTAACCTTGGCTCTCCTGGGAACTACTGAGCATTGGAGTATTTAAAATGTTTCTTTGAAAGCCTGCTTTAGGCAGAGATGGTAGAAGCCAGTCCTTTTTGACTTTGAGTTAACAAATTAAGTCATGTCTTCCAAGGTACTCTTCATACATAGCATTGTAAGATTGATTTTTGTGTATTTAGCCAGTGTATAATAATGGCATGTAGCTCTTTTAAAAAAACCTGTAAACTGCAAAAATATGAAATCTGGAAATTCTGACATAAAGTTCTTATATCAGTCTTACTGCTTGCATGAAATTGGTTCATAGCACTGCAGGGAAATGTTCAAATTATCAGAATTTACATGAAGCCTTAGTGCAACCTCACTGATCAGACATTTTGCTAATAAAAAGTGATAAAACTGTTTAGTACTGTTTTGTGATCAGAAATAGAGATGGGAAGACTTAGAATTGTGCCTTCTTCACCCAGAAAATGCCTCTTATTTTTCTTTTTGTGAAAATGCATTCTATGCTAATAACAGCTGTTAATTTGTATTTTATGTATCTACTTTTCTTTTGTAGATGGTCCACGGCCTACTCAGAAGGAGATTTTATCCCTGCGAGCATTTTTGTTGATGTTCATTAAGCAGCTAGTGATGAAGGTAGGATAGCTTTAAATGATAGTAGGATATTTGAGTTTCCTTTCATAAAGAAATGCCTAACCTGCTTTAAACATACTGAATTTTGTGATAGTAAATAAACAGAAAAGCTGTGTAAGGTGTTGCTTTTTGTTGGGGCTCTTGCACGAACAGCAGTGCTAAAGATGCATTTTTTCCCCTTTTAAGCTATTTTTTTATCAGAAGTGGAGCTGTTATTAGCTTAGAAATGTTTACTTTCGGGAAATACATATTTAATTTCTTGTTTTGTTTTTTTTTCCTACGTGAAGAGTATCAGGTACGTCATAAGTGCCTAAAGGCTAAAGAGAAACATTTGATATTGTATGCTGTGGGTCAGTGGGACAGAGGAGGATAAGAAAGACTCTATCAATAGGTTTCACAACTCTTTCTTGGACATTAGAGGAATACTGGAATTCAGCAGTTCTACTGCTTACAGGCTCTTCAGGACCCTCTCCTATCATAATTTTTGGTCTCTTTTCTCCCTTCTGTGGATTGACTTTCTGGTCTTTGGATCTACCTCCGTTTTCCACTCTTCCCGTGTGTTGCTGATGGACTGGTGAGCTCTGCGTGAAGCAGTAACTACCAGAAAAGCCCTGCCCTTGACTCTTTAACTCTTTCTTTAAATTGGATATGCTGCAAATGAAATATCCAAGGACATTTTAACTATCAAACTCTAAAAGACTGTCATTAAGTTTTAGATTCATTCTTACTATTTTGTTTTTTCAAATTTCTGTCAAAGATTTAGAACTTGGACAGTTTTGGGTAGGGTTTCACCAGGTTTGTCATGGTTTAGCCTCAGCTGGGAACGAAGTACCACACAGCCACTTGCTCAGTTCCCCAGCAGTGGGATCAGGGAGAGAGTCATGAGAGCACAAGCTTGTTGTGGGTTGAGCTAAAGACAGTTTAACAGGGAAAGCAAAAGCCAGACACACAAGGAGAGCAAAACAAGGAGTTGCTCCCCTGCTTCCCATGGGCAGGCAGCTGTTCAGCCATCTCCAGGAGAGCAGGGCCCCGTCATGGATAACAGTGACTTGGGAAGACAAACACCATCACTCCAAACATCCTCCCTTCCTCCTCCTTCCCCTAAACTTTATAACCAGACATGGTCTGGAATATCTCTTTGGTCACCTGTCCCAGCTGGGTCTCCTCCCGTCATCCCAGGCACCCCCACATTCCTTGGAGTGTGGAAAGCGGAAAAGTCTCTGGCTCTGTGTGAGCACTGCTCAGCAGTAAAAAAACATCCCTGTGTTACCAACACTGTTTCCATCACAAATCCAAACTATAGCTGTGTGCTGGCTCCTGTAAATAAATTCTACCCCAACCAAAACCAGCACACAATAAATAGAACGTCTGTTGAAAAAGGTTGAGGTTGATCCTTTAGCAAGTATTCTGTTTGTACATAGTGGTGCAAAATCTTTTTGGGAAATGGAAGTCATGCTTTAAAAAATAAAAGCCCTAGAAGTGGAGAAGTCTGCTTTGGCCTACCCTCATCCTGTTCTTAGAAACTGTTGGTTTTTATTTTATTTTTACAGAAAATACCTTAAGGCATTTTGCTGGCATAGGTGCCATAAATGACTGAGATTTCTTTGAAGTTGATAGCAACTGAAGATGGGCTTCTCTAGTGGAAAATAAGAATCAGACATATAGACATGGGTATAGCTAAGAGGCTTATAATTCAACTTCCAGATCTGCTTTTGAGTCCTTTGTGCTACCTCAACTTAATTCTTCTATAAACAGGAAGCTCTCAGTTCAAATTGTCTGTATCAATTAACATGTATTACTCTACCAATTTCATATACTATATTGCTATTTATCTTGTTTTTTCCTGTGTTGAAATTACATTAAACCACTTTATGACATTCAGTGGATGCTTTTGAGGGCAGGGAAGAAACTACCTTGCAACTATGAAGCTATTACAGGAGCAAGTGAAATAAAATTTGTTGTGTGGTACTTGCTTTGTGATATAAACATTTCTTGTAACAATGCTTTTTTTGGAAACAGCATTCTATACTTGAAAGGTGATACTTAAAACCTGTTTGTTTTTAAAGGACTATGGAATAAAAGAAGATGAATTGCAGGCTATCCTCAATTACCTGCTCACTATACATGAGGTAATTTCTAATTTGGGGGGCGTGTTTATGAAGAGTGGCATACTAGTGTTGTTTGTGACCACCAATTGTTGAATAATTTCAAATATAACCTCCTTTATGCCACAAGATGGCTCTGCAGAGGAAGCAGCAAACACTGTCCAATTCTTTAGAGTAGTGTGCTGATGCCAATATTCTTGCAGTGATTTAAGCACTATGTTCAATGTTAGATTGAAGTTCATTAAGCCAGTAAGTCAAAATGGTTTCTTATGTTGTTCTACAAGCCAATTTACCAAGCAGAAAAACAGATGGTGAGACTGACTTTAAAAAAAGTCAAAACCTTGTTTTAGGCTGCCTAAGTAATATTTTTTGTTTTGTTTTTCCTCTCCTTTTTATTTTGCTTCTTAAATAAAGCAATAAAATTGAAAACATGCATTAAAAAAATAAAGATGTATGTTAATGGCATCTAAGAGAAACATATAAACTTAATTGGGAGAAAATGTTGGTTACCACTGATACATCTGCATCTTCATATTTTAGCACCAGGAAAAGGCACTTTATGCCAGATGCAACATCAAAGACAAGGGAAATGGGGACATAAATCTAACTGATCTCATCTCTGTAAGGGTGCTTGAAATGGGTAAAATAAGGAATTAATTGAACTTCATTTCAAGCAGTATAGATTTTTTTTTTTTTAGATTTTGCTTACACGTATATTTTCCTTTTATTCTCTGTGCTGGTTACTACTACTTGGTAGTACCATAGTCAAGCAATTCTACTTTATGTGGAGAAGTGAAAAATAAGACTCTTGGTAACATCTAAGAGTGAACTAAAATAGCAGAAGCTTTATTTAGCCTTCAGATGAGGATGTGGTGTTTTAAATATCTTAGCAGTTTGCATACTCAAGTGTAAAAGATCCATGAATGCTGAATCCCACAATCTAACTGTGAATTCAGAAAAACATCAACCAAAAAAGTAAAACTTAGCCTTCCCATATGGCTAAATAATGATAGTATCTGTATTGTCAGCTGATAATATCATCAGGTGAATCGAGTTGTTCAGGAGGATGTAAAACTGATTTTCTGATAGAGTATTAGTGTATTTGTTCAAAATACTCTGGAATAAAGAATCAGAGTATTTGTTCAAAAGTGCTGGGCAGTGTTTTATTTGTGGGCTCTTGTTGTTTAAAAAATAAACTTCCATTTTAATACTACAGAGTATGGAAAAAGACAATTGCATTTTGTTATTTCTTAGGTTATTTTTAGCTACAATGACCTTGGAACAAGTTAATGAACTGTAGCTGAGAGTGCTCTAGACTAAAAGTATAGAAAACTTTACTAAGCAGCTTGAATTACCCATTTAAAAGATTCTGTGGCAGGTGGTAGTATTTTTTTCCTCATGGTTCAAACATTTCTGAGTAGAAACTTTGCATTAAACACCACCCTGTGCCCCAGAAAATGTGCAGCAGTTTATTTGTTGCTCCTGTACAGGAAAGGATTGGGAAATACACATGCAAACATAGGAGCATGTGTGTGTAAGGAAGTAACATAGTCTGAATTTCCATTGCCTGTCAAATCCTTACATCCCAGACACTGATATATCACTTTTCACCCTAAACAATTAAGTATATTTTCTGTAATCTTTTCTCTTGCACTTGCCTTTTAGAACTATAGTTCTTTTCATCCTGGCCAAAATGATTTGGTCCTTAGTTTATTATTAATCTCCACATAGTTTAGAAGTATTTTATAATAATTCTTTTAGCCAAAACAATATTCTAGTGTACGTGTTGTGAATTCAAATTTGTAACTTTTTTATCCAACAGGATGACAATCTAATGGATGTCTTGCAATTGCTGGTTGCTCTGATGTCAGAGCATCCTGGTTCTATGATCCCTGCATTTGATCAAAGGAATGGATTACAGTAAGTTTGGATTTTCTAAGTGGGGAAAAAGGAAACAGTGCTTTGACCATACTGTTGCTTGCAAGAATTCCCAAGAAATCTGCACGGTTCTCATCAGTGTGTGTGTTGCAATCATAGACTCCTCATCTTGGGAGACTTTTGGGTCCAGGTGTTCATTTTGACAAGAGGTGCTGTTGGATTTATTATCAATGAGGTGTTTTTTTTAATGTTTCTAAGCTGCCAGTCACACTTAAACAGGGAGTGATCCATTTCAGTCTGTGCATTGATGTCTTCATCTACTGGTGCTCTGCCTTCAGCTGCCCATTCTGACAGATGTTTTAGGACTGGGAGGGGACTAACAAAAATTGATTCAGATGTCTTCTGATCCTTGTTAGTTTTCAATTTTTTTTTCCTGTGGGACTTTTCCAGAAAAACTTTTTATTTGCTTAAAAGTAGCACTTTGTACTATGCACTGTTTGCAATCTTTCCCCCAACAAGCAGAAAAAAAGTGTTTAAGGCTATCATGACAGAAAAGCAGTGGAAGTAGCAAATTCTACTTGTACAAGTAGAAAATCTGGTAGAGGAGTTAAGACTCTGATTTTGTCTAGTGGCACTCAGAGGGTGGTCACAGAATTGAACTTTCCTAATTTAACAGGAACCTGCCTGAGCATATTGGGGAAAAAAATTATTACAGGCAAACAAATGTAAGAGCAATTCCTAGAAGGATATGGGGAATAGTAATTCTCTCACTGTGTAAAGGCAGTCTCATTTCATACATTTAGTTGCACCTATTGGTTAACCCCTGTTTATGCATGTATTTTTTCCAGTTGCTCTTTCTTAAGAGACTGCATTCAGGCATGTTTGTAATTGTTTTCACCCCTTTTAGTGCTAGACTGTGTGGGTTTTTTCTTTTTTTTGTTTTGGTGGTTTTTTTTGTTTTTTTTTGATTTGATTTCATTTGTATGGTAATGTATTACGTATGGGAAACTAATAAAAACCTCTAAATAATAAAGTATTTGAATGTCAGGTTGGGTCTCCAATGTAGTACATTTGGTTTTATTTAACAACTAGCAGTAGGTGCTTTCTTTTTTGTTAACAAGTATGTGAGCAAGTCAGCATGAACACTGAGTCCACAGTGAGAAATCACTTTGTTTTCTTGTCTCATTTGTTACACTCCTTGCTCTGGTATTGTCTCCAGTCACTTAATGGATTGTTTGCATGCTTCTTGATACATCTACTTTTTGCAGTTAAGGCATGAAAATCTTGAAATTTAAAAATTATTTTCCAAAGCTTTATAAATATTTGGAGTTCTCTTAAGATTAAAAATGTTAAAGTAACCAATCTGGGGTGGGGGGAAGAAAGGAAATGCTTTTTGTCTATACAATTAGGAAACCCTGATAATGTTCTGTAAAGGAAAGCAGAGAAATGGATTCCATTGCTTGAATGGCCAGTGCATCATAGGTTTGCTTATTTGTTTCCTTCTATAGTTTTTGTGGTTGCAGCATTCTCCAGGATAAATTATTTGTTATATGGAACTGTTTTTTAATCACTCTTAGGTTTTACCTTTAATTCTGGTATCTGGTATAGAACTAATTTTTTTTTTTTTTTTCTTAGTTCAGATATCCTGAAAATTATTTTTGGGTATATAAAAATAAAAGTACATAACTATTGATGAGTGCTCAGTTATGTATAGATACGGCCTAAAAACTTGAAGTCCTTTGAACTCTTTAAAACTTGCAGATCTAAAATGCCATGTTGTAACATGGAATAGTTTTGGAAAGGCTCTCCAAAGTTGTTTAAATGAGGTAGATTTTTTTTCCTTCCCCCTAGTGAAGTGATCCAAATTTTTTCAAAAATTGTCAGACTTATTTATGGTAAAGCATAAGTACTATGCCTTCTGCTCCAATATGATTTCATGGAACATTTGGAAATTAATATTTTCTTTTTTCAAAGAGAGCTTAGTAGTCCATGTAGATAAGTTAAATTATATTTCACAATTTAAAGATCTGTTGAATACTATGAACCACAGTCCAACTAGAATCAGATAATGATGTGGCCCTAAGCACTTGACTGTCTAAAAAGTACATGATGAAAGAAATTGGATGTAACTGATAAATACATTTAGATGTCTTAAGTTTTTATGGGAGATGTACAAGGACCAAAACCCTGCATTTGTTATTCTTCACATTGACAGAAGACCAATGTGTTTTCTCCACTTAGGGTTGTCTACAAGCTTTTGGCATCACAAAGTGAAGGCATCAGAGTGCAAGCTCTGAAGGTGATGGGATATTTCTTAAAGCATCTTGCTCCGAAGTAAGTACTGATTTGGGTCTTAAAACTAAACCTCCCAAGAAAGGAAGGAGTAAAGGTAGGTTGTGACACAGACATGTTGTTTTGGGTATAAATTATTGGGTGTATTTACACACATTTGTGTGTAAAGGGGAAAAGGCTGTATTGGAGGTTAATCACTAAATAGGCTTCACTGAATAGGAGCTACTACAGGAGAATAGGAGCTACTGTTCTTCACCTTCCCTGCTATTTGTCACAAATGTATTTTTGATATGGTGGAATTCCTTGCTGCTGGCAGCTGGTGTCCAGGCATTATCACTTCCTTATCAAGCTAATTGAATAGTTCCTTGCAGTGTGGCCTCCTGCTTTTTAAAGTGACTCTTTTCCAGTGAAATCAGTAGCAGGAATTAGGCTGGTGAGGTGGAACCCCATGTTACTGAGAACTGGGTTTAACATGTCTCGAGCTGACTGTGACAGGAGATAACTTTTGAGATTGCTGTCCATGGTTGCATTTTTGAGTGAAATGAGAGAAAAGGTGCCCATTCCTTAGTGTTTATCAAGAAATCCCCAAGGCTGTGTTTCAGCTCTTTGGGCCCATGGGTGAGTGGACCTCATTTATGGAAGAAAAGTGGCTGCCTTCAGGGAATGATTTGGCCTTTCAGAATCTGAACACTTGCCCTTTTCTTTCACCAAAAGTGAAAGACTTAAGGAACAAACAAGAAAAATATCTCACCAGCGATTTTGTATTTCTTGAGGCACATATTTTAAACTCTTTTTCCCCTAAAGCAAATGGAATGTGTAAGTTTATTTTACCTTTCTCTACCATTTTAGGAGAAAAGCTGAAGTCATGCTTGGACATGGATTGTTCTCTTTGTTGGCTGAAAGGCTGATGCTTCAGACAAGCTTATTCACCATGACCACATACAATGTCCTGTTTGAGGTAGTCATACACTGTAGTTAGGATCCAATCTTTCTAATTACTTGTAAGACATTGTTAGAAAATTGCTTACATATTTGTGCTGATATGTTCCAGATGACATTAAACCTTAGTGTGATGCAGCTGAATGCTGCTTTTTCTCCCCCCTCAAAGCTCACTATTTTGGATTTACCCCCTCCTTAACTTGGTTATGCTCATTATGAACAATTCTAGATAATGAGTAACCTGTATGTCTCAAGCAGATGCTCATATAGATGTGGAATTTTATTATAGCAATGTTCTTGCCTTAGGATAATTGCTTTGGTTAGATTCACATTCATCTTCCAGTGTATTTTAAATAACAGTATGCACTTAAGAGAGAAATAAAAAAATAAAGTAGCTTACAGAGTTTTAGAAACAGGATGAAATAAATTATCAAGAAAGTTAGTGGGGATTTTTGGGGGTGATTTTTAGAATGATGGTGATTGTGCTGCATCCAACTATTTTTCAGTAAGCTGTCTTCATGTACATTGATGTGGCATCTTCTTCTTTCTTGCTAGATTCTGACTGAACAGATTTGCACTCAAGTAATACATAAACAACATCCTGACCCAGATTCAACGGTGAAGATACAAAATCCTCGTAAGAATGATACACGTTTTTAAGTGCTACCTTAAGAAAAGTCTGCTTCAAAAGAACCCCACCAATGAAAAAGCTTATTAATTACATGTACCAGTCTTCTAATCTCAGTTTTACATTTTTTTTCCACTCTAAAAGACAGATAACTTGTATTTAGTCAGAGTTATGTACACAGTATGTCTCTATAGCTCTTCGAAAGACATTTTATATGTCCATAGTTCATAACTCACCTTTTTTGGCGGTGCAGTCACTTTATGAAATGGTTTTTCAAGCCTTGTATGCACAGGATACTTCTATTTAATACATGTTAAGGTTCCAGCAAAATTCTGAATGCGTTTAGTGATGTCAGACTAAATTATCTGAAATATGGAAACACCTTTCATCTTAAATTACATTCAGTATGACAATGCTAGATGGAAAATAGGAGAAATGTATCTGCTCACTGTTTTGGTTAGCTTACTTTATAGGAAATATCTTGATATGAAACTTTAGATGTCCTTTGAACTTAGAGAAAATACTGATCTCCTCTCCTGAATTATATACATTATTAATATACTCTGTACATAATACAATGTACAGATAGATAGCTCTGTACAAAGACAATACGATAGCTTTGGGAGTTCACTTTCTTCTGGAGAAGTAACAGATTTTTCACTTTTGTAGCTGCTTTGTCATTAAATGTAGGTCACAGTTGTAGGTGTACTTCAGGTGGAAAGTGGGGGAAGAGAAAAGAAAGCAAAGCAGATATGGAGGAAAGGAATCTGGTTGCATTATGCCATTTGCCTTCTGGTAAATCTGTATGAAGCAAGAGATGTGAACATGTTTTGCTTTGCTGTTGCTTTCTCCTAAGATTTTTGAAGTTGACAGTCTCTGCTGTGGTCAGTATAGACTATATGGGGACTGAGTTGATTCTATACTTACGTCAGTCTGGTAGGAAGAGTAACTTCTGGAGTCCCTTTTTTAGATCATTACTATTATCAAATAAGGAATCTCTCTTTAAAGAAGTTGTACAAGATGAACTGCAACTATCACAGTGTCTGTGTTCAAATTACAGCCTAATTTGTTTACAAAGTTGACTTCTTTTAAAGTAACAAGAGAAGTTACTGCCCCACTGCTTCAAAGAGTGCAATGTACCCTCAATTTTGACCTCCTAAAAATACAGAAAATATTGTGATCATAAGAGATAAAATTTTGTATTAGGAAGGTTTTTTTATAACAGAAACTGTTAAGTTTAATTGGAAGTTGGTCACATTCTTTGAAAATTCAGTATTATTAAGGTAGAGCAAAATCTTATAAGGTAGAGAACATTTTTCTCATACATTGGTTTTCTAAAGGATGCTTTTTTTATGTGAACCTCATGTAAAAATTGTTCTGACAGGTTCTGATAACTTATCAATTGTCATGCAGTAATATTTGTGTTGCTTAAACGTGGTAATTCAATGAATTCTACTTTCTTTAGAGGCCTGCAAATCTCCCTGATGGGTGACTAGATTTGAAAAGAATTGGAAGAAGGGATTTGTTTTACTAAAACCTTCTTCTCCAATAGAGATGTGCTTTTTCTCAGTATAAAACTTTTTTATGTGGTGTCACTTTCCTTGTACAAACACTGTTGAAAGAGGCCTTGTGTTTTACGCTGTGCTTGGTCCTAATATTTTGTTACTCATGAACTGTTTTACAGAGATTTTGAAGGTTATTGCAACCCTGATCCGTAATTCTCCGCAGTGTCCAGAAACTCTGGAGGTCCGGCGAGCCTTTCTCTCGGATATGATTAAATTGTTTAATAACAGCAGGGAAAACAGGAGGTAAGATGGCTTGCTCTGTGCAGAAGTATATAAAATAAATAAAAGGTCTCTTAGTAAATTAAACTCAAGAGGGCAGATATGCCCTTCATTGCTGTTTTGGCAAATTCTGTGCTCTAGCAAAGTCTTCAGTATGAAAAATTTGAGAAGCTTGCATGTAGCAATTTTTTAAAGAGTGTTGGATTCTTGATTTAGCTGTTGTATGTATTTCTAAGGTATATTTTAATATATGATTCAATAGCATGTGTGTGTTTTGCAGGAGTTTGTTGCAGTGCTCTGTCTGGCAGGAGTGGATGCTTTCCCTTTGTTGTTTTAATCCCAAGACTTCAGAGGAGCAGAAGATAACTGAGATGGTGTACACCATATTTCGGATTTTGCTGTACCATGCAATAAAATATGAGTGGGGTGGCTGGCGTGTGTGGGTGGATACACTGTCAATCACACATTCAAAGGTGAGAGTAATCAAATTTCAGGAGCATTTCTAAAAATTTTTTGTGCTAGTCTTGCTTTTTAATAACAGCAGGAACACAAGGTGGCGCACCATAGCTATTCATCAACCAAAATACCTTTTAGTAACATCAAAAGGCTGTAAAACAAATGAATGGAAAGCAAAGAAATCCAAGCTAAGGCAGATGCTTCAGCTGTTAAACTGTCGTGGAATATGGGGTGGGAGTGCAAATCCTTGCAGTATGAATAAGACTATTACCATTTGTTATTGTTCTGTCTGAATTTTGTTGTTGTTACAACCAGAGTTACATCATAAAAGTTATTAATGGTTCTCTGAATAAGGTACAGTAGTACAAAAGGTATTTTATACTGCAAAGAGTGAGGCCAGTGTGGGCCTCAGAATTATTCTAGTTATCAGAATATTTACTTATAATGAAATAAATTCTAAATTACCTATTTCTAAATGTGTGGAACTTCACAGTGTGAAAAGGACATCTGTGAATCCAAAAGATCATTTTATGATACTAAGGAATTGTTGGCATTTCTGAGGTCTTGGATTTTGAATGAATTTTTGTCTTAAAAAAGGTCAGTCTCTGCAGACAGCAAGAACCTTGTTATTTTGCAGCTCTTTTTATTGTGTTGAGAGGTCAATGGTGGATTCTTGGGCTATGGGGAGACAATTGTAGAAATCTATGTAATAAAAATGGGTGAAATAACTTTATTAAACAGTCACCTAGCTAAGTGGAATTCCAGTAAAAAGCGCCCAGGGCCACATTTTAACCCTTACAGAGATCACATTTTAGGTGTTGGACCATTCTTAATATTCTTTTTTGTCGGCTTTGCAGTCTTCAAAAACCAGTTTTCTCTTTTTGCCCCAAGATGCAGAGGGCATGGTGAATTGTACAGTGGCAGGCTGTAGCCAGAGTAAAGATCCCTAATATGCTTTTATATAAAACTGGCATAATTTAGCATGTGGGTGATTGCTGTGGATCGCTGGGAATTGTCCCTGGGGAAAGATGGAGTGGTGAATAAAGGAGGACCACCTTTTCAACTCTTACTCAGAGCTTTGGTGTCTTGAATTTAGAAATTAGCTAGCACATTATCTTATCTGTAGTTCTATTCCTAGACTCGTTTTGTAAGATAATGTAATGTCAGAAATGTTGGTTAAACAGCATCTATGTCAGAAAGGTTATATGGATTTTTGGTCATTCTCTTCAGTGACTTAATGTGGCTAATCAATGAGCTAGAGTTCCTAGAGAAAAAAACCAAGATTTTATTGTGATGCCATGGCCAAATGTCAAGAACAAAATCCTGCAGTTCTAGAAAAGACCAAATAATAGATATAAATAATATTGGTCTGGTTTATTAATTTGTATTTTAAAGGCTGTATGTTTTTGTGAAAGGCCATAGTGAATGAGAAGATGACCTACTTCAATCTGTTTCTCATTTTTGGTTTCTGGCATGCTGTGACAGGGGGGTGTCCTTGGTTATAGGAGTAACTCCCTGTGAGTTTTCCTAAATCTAACTTTGCTGACTTTCTGGTCAATATAAAATATCTGTCTGTTCTTCAGGCCCATTTCAGAAGAAGTTGAATGATGGCAGGTTTGGAAGTGTGTGAGTGTGGGCAAAGTGTGGTTGTGGAATATTGAGGGACTCATAAAGTGATTCAGCTTGTTTGGACATCAGTACTAATACTAATTCCAGAAACTAAAATGAGAATATTTAAACAGCAAAAGCAGCCAGAAACTAACTTGACAATATTGATATGAATGATGATGCCATTATCAAGATTTTAAAATTTCACCTTTATTATGCACTTTCCATTTGAACTTTTTTGTAAGTCATACATACAATTCATGCAACTAGCCATATAAAACTAGATGATACTTCAGAGCTGCCTATTAATTACATAAACATATTTTAGGAGAAATCACAAAAAAGCTCTTGAGAAATGTCCTTATAAACAGGTAGTTATAATGATTTTTTAAATCCTGTTAATTTTACTTATTTTAAATAGTCTTGTATCCGGTACCACTATTGAGATTCATCGAGATTCACACATAACTTGGTGTAGGCATAATTCAGTGGGCAAATTGTTCGATGCTAAGTGCATCTCAGATGTTTTTGATTTCTAGCATGCTTTCAAAGTAATGTGGGAATTATGGGAACAAAAATATTTCCTTAGCATTGCTAAGAGAATAACCAATTTGGGTTTTTCCTATTTCATCTCTAATTGTATTGGGTTACTGCTTATTTTTCCTTTTTACAACCCTCTGTGCCGTTCGTGCCACTAATTTATAACACCATTCTATGATAAAGAACTAGTACATAAAGGACCAGTGTTACAGAATTGGATAGGTTTTGCAGAGCTACACATCAAGATACATGCAGCTGCTATAAAAAGCCAAAGAAACTCAATTGCAATTTTATTGTCCAGTTTGATAGATTTCCTGCCACCTTTGTCGCAGGGAAGCTGTTTGTCACTGTAACCCTCTCCTCCAACAGCTGCACAGTGTTTTATAAGCAGCAGTGGCTTTTCCAGCATAATTGCACTGCATTGGCTTCCTTGCACTCAGAATTTAGAAGGTGTGTAGGTGTGTGCAACCTTTTAAAAGCCAAATTTCGTAGTATTACTCATGTATTTTGTTAACTTCCGTATTATTTTTTGATGCTTTCCAGATACTAAACCATCGTATACAAAGGTGTTTAATCTGTTGCTTCTATTTCAATGAAAATATTATTGGAAAAATTAAATCACAACTCCAGTTTATTCTGACTGGCCAGTGTTGAATTTATGAAAGCATTCAAGAACTTCTGTTTTTTAAGCACTGCAACCATGCTAACTAGGCCTTAGATTTTATCTGTCCAGTCCTGTTACTTTTTACAAAAGACCAATGGTTTGGGGGTTAATAATAGGAAACAAGTAAAGAATGGTGGACAACTTCCCTTTTCAACCTTTCAGCTTCCCCAAGTTTTAAAAGAATAAAATTGTTTACACAATATAATACACTTCTAAATTATCTAAATGCTTTAAACTACTGGGAAGACTAACATCTGCTTATTTCAGGCCCTTAAATATATTTTACTACTTTGAAGTTGATTCATGTTGCCTTTCTGTTAAAGAAAATATATTCAGGTGGAGAATGATTTTTATTTTTAGTTTTTAGTAGCTCAAAAAATTTTCAGTTAGACTCAGGTGTTAATATGTGTAAGGTGCAGTTCTGTTGCTGTTTAAGTGGAAAAATTTTAGTCACTGATCTGAATGAGAAGTATAATCTGAAAATGTTAATAGTGGGACCTTACAGTACAGTGTGTTTCTAACTAATTATCAGTTTTCAGTCTAAAGTACAGTTGTAATAAACATTGTAAGTGCTAAGTAAATTTGTGTATTCTTTTGTACCCTGCTCGTTTAATTTAAGGGGGTGGAAAAGAACCCCAGAGCATTTATGTGTGCTGTGTTTGCCAGGTTTTCATCACTGTCTGATGAGGGAAAACTGGCAAAAGCTGCCAGTTTCCAAAAGATTGGGTGGTGGAGGATTATATATGGTGGCAATTAAAAAACTAATTTGCAGAGAAGTGAATGGGGCTCAGTAGTTTTAGAAGGTAAGAGGCCATTGGAATCTGGAGTCCAAATCCCGTTGGCATCCAGGATTTGCTTAGGATGGTTTTGTCTGTTTTTTATCCCTGCCGTGAGGGTCTCCCACAGCAGAGATCTTCAGCTCCAGGGAATTTTGAAGGCGTCAGGTATTCTTCAATCCTCTGAAAGTGTATCTTCATTGGGCTGAGGAGAGGCAGAGGTACCTGGCCCAGACAGTCACTGTACCACTGCAGGTTTTTGGTTTCCACTTGTGCCATGCCCAGTATGTCAGTGAAGCAAAGCTGGGACTACCCTTGAAATTATTCAATATTACCTTCATTCTAATGATGTAAATTGTTATTTTTAATAAATATTGCTTACTCTACATAGAAATGTTTCTCAGCTTGTCACCTGAGGTATGGAGAGCAGAAGGAGGTTGGAGACTGGAATGTGCAGCCTCCTTTAGAGCTGTGCATCCCCCAGGATGTGTTGTGATGATGCAGTCCCTCACCTTTATGAGATGTTTCCTTGTTACTGCCACTTTTGTAGTAGGTGTGTGGGAAGGCTTTTCTACCCAATGGCCCCAGGGAGAAGAAAGTATTTTCGTTGTTCAGCAGGCAGGGATGTGTACCAGTGATGGGCTCTTACACATGCAGCATGTATGGTTAGTGGGGAGCTCCTCCATCTCATTATTGACTTGGTGTGAGAGAGTGCAATGTCATGAATAAAGCTGCACGGTGCTAACATTTGACTAATCCAGACTGAAAGAAATGAGGATAGAATAGAAGGGAGCAAGGTAAACTGGGAATTTATAAAGTAGGCAAAAACCTTTATAAAGCTGTAGAGAAGCCTTAAGAGAAGAGTGTAATAGAGATTTGGTATTACACTAAGTGCCAGAGCTTTCAAAAATAAGAATTATGGAAACATTTGCAGTGGAGAGAGCTGGTGCATAAAGAGGTAAGTAGCTCTGGAATAGTCTTCCTTAGTAAAGAAGACTTAAGGAGAGAGAGGATTCTCATCTGTATGACTTAGTATAAAAATCATTAGAAGATGGGATCTGTGTCTGCAAGAATAGTTTGTGGTTTTCTTTGTTGTTGCTGCAATTGGAAGCAATCCTCCTCTGTGATTGCAGCTACCTCTGTTCAAGTTGTGGGGCCTGAATTAGGTCTCCTGGCTGTTATTTAAAATGATGGATGTGGAGTCTTTGCTGTAGGGCTGCCAACAATATTTGGAGATACTGGAAAAGGATGGCAGAAGTGAGCGGTGCATAACACCTGTGGCTGGGCATTCCAACAATGGGGTGATAAATGCTGCATTTAGTTACAGAATATTTTTGCTAATAGCTAAATATCAAATACGTGCAAGATAGGGTTTAACAGTCCCTTGAACTGTAGGAATGGTGAAAGGGATTGAGATGGTGAGAGAATACATACCTTGAGATGATTGTGTGTGCTCATGTCTTGCAATTTAAACTCATTAAAAGCAATAATTTCCTTAGTGAAAATGAGCTAATACATGTTCAATATGCAGTTTGAATTTATTGTTGTAAGATGATGTAACAGTAAGCTCTACCTTGACTTGGTTTGAAGTAAAATGCTGCTGTCATACATAGAATTCTCCCTCAGATAAGCAGACTTCTATGAATTATATTGACTAGTACTTGCTTTCTTACTCTAGATTTTTTTTTCTCAAGATGAGTGGAAAAAAAAGGCAGAACTATTGCTACTTAGGTGAAAATGCAAGATACAGGAGCAGGAAACCATCTTGGAACAGTGGTTTCCCCCCACCTTGTACATCATTGAATGTGTTTCTGGTGGAAGTTTAGACTCCTAGAAATCTCTCCTATGTAGTGTCCTGCAAAGTATGTTTTAACTTGCTTGTCTTAGCTTTCTTCTGTGAACCACTCAGAAATTCCTCAAGTCAATGGTTTACAGACTGTAAGTCAGTGTGTGGTGTGTACAGTACCTTTGTATCTTTTCCTGTGCTGAGTTGAAAATTAGTTTTGATATCTGTGATTGTGGTGTCTCCTGTCTAAATAGGCCTGTTTGTGTTTGGAGATTGGATTACACTTTTGAAACAGTTAGTGTTAGTAGAGGAGAAGTGGAAGAAAGCAGGTCAGTAAAATCCTACTTAAGATTTAAAAAGTTGTGATGCTTTTTAGAATTATGAAGAATTTATTAATTTATTATGAAAAGTTTATTTAAACCAGCACAGGAGCTGGTTTGCACTGAGCAGACTCTATAAGGAAACAGCAGTGTATATAATTGTCTGACCTGTCTGGCAAGATGTTCCCTTCCTCTCTCTACTCTGTGAAATTGCCCACCTGAAAATGGAAAAAAAAGGCCAATATCTTAACATATAGTTAAAATACTTTCTCTGTGTTCTTTAATGCAAATGTCAATCATCTTATCCTTTCTCATTGCTGTATGCTAATTTTTCTCCTTGGCAATTAGTAAATGTTGGATGTCAAATTAAGTTAAAATTAATGGCAGAGGCAAATGTTGCAGTTATTAGCTCACAAGTGTCTTCAACTGGTAGTGCGTAGAGATGCATTCCAAGCATTGCAGACAGCTATGGATTAACCATCAAATGATGGTGAAGATTAATGATTGGCCTTTTAGCTCACTAATTTAGAACAATTTCTGGTAATTAATTTTGTATTATCAGCTTTACAGTTGCAAATGCCTTAAGGAAAGTAAAAAATCACTTACGTACATTTAAGGTTCTTCAAGGTAGCAGTTGTCCTGTAAATTGTTGTGTGCTTGCAGATCCCAATGTTTAATCTTGAATACCTTTATGTACTCTGTGCACTTCCTTTTAGTAATCATAATTTCTACTTCATTTTGCATTTTTGTTGGTACTGATTTTGTTAACCTTAGGTGTTTTGCTTTGTTTTTATGTTTAGTTTGGCTTTGTGTACTTGTGTGCTTCACAAATGCCACATCATGCAGTAGAAGTTGTGGGGGAAGAATTGTCTAGGCAGAACCACAGAAGGGCGTGCCTCCATCATAGTACCACGATGGTTTCCTGTCAAACCAAGTTACAGATTGATGTAGTGATCGAAAGTGTTTATACAGCCTTGATGAAAAGTTGGATTTTACAAAGCAGAATTTCTGAAATTTGTATCTTTTTGTTATGTAAGAAACTCCTGGACTCAAAATGGTTGTAAGAGAAATACTGTTTCATGTGGTCTCTCTAATTCTGTGCCTTGGTATTTTAATTTGAGTTTTATTTAAAGGATAGTATTTAATACATTGTAACATGAATTTTTGTTGATGTTTATGGTCAAAGTAGAAATTGCTATCCTCATTGAGTAGATTTTGGGTGTTTTTGGGGAGTGATGTTTTCCTTTAGTTCCGTACTGCCTTATTTTCTTCACCAGTGTTTCTCTTCTTACAGTTTCTTGCACTGTTCAGAAATCAGTGTAGATTCTTATCAGATTTTGCTTGGATTTATTTGCCCATAAGTTTACATTACTGATCTGTGAAGACAGGTTGTCAGTATTGACCTTCTTGCTGGTCTTTGTTTCTATTTCTTTTTAGTGGCAATTAAAAATCCTGCAATGTGCAGTTTCATTTTCAGAATTGCTCTGCAATGTCTTCCAAAGTATTGTCTGTTCCAGGTTTCAGATGAAATTGGTTGTGAAATGGTGTTGCATCTCTGTACCATACATTGCGTTTTTAAATGTTGACCATACCTGGTTGGAAATGTGGAGGTGAGAGGCAGCCTTGGCTGCAGTGACCATGAGATGGTGGAGTTCAGGATTCTGAGGGGAGGGAGGAGAGTAAAAGCAAGCTCACAATCCTGACTGATGGAGAACAGATTTTGACTTATTTTCGGGCATGGTTGATTTAAGGCTGTGAGCCAGATGATTCGTTTGGCTGGTAAGGAAAAATCTGAAGCTGCAATAGGTTTTTGTTAAGGGGATGGGGCTTGGTAGCACACTAGAAAAAAGCATTATAACAAAATAATCACAAAAGGTTGTGCCAACTGAGATACAACTGATTGCCCATTTCTCCAAAAGTAGTTGCCAGCCCTGCAGACTGTGTTCATGGAAAGTGAGAAGCCATAAACTTGGTAATTTTACTCCTGCATATGAGTTTAATGAGATTTACACCAGAATGATGTGTGAAAAAGAAATGTTCCCACTGTTAAATATTGTGGGGCAGTGTGCTTTCTGGGAAGTACACATAAGTTTTGCTGAAATCAAACAATGACATTTCCATTTGTTAAATGTCTCTTTAGTGTTTGCTGGAACAAAGCTTTTTAGTAGTTTTGGAAATGGAGGAAGCAACAGAGAGAGAGAAGAGGGAAAGCTAGCTGGAGATGAGTTCAAGTAGTTAAGATTCCTTCTTCAGAAAAGTAGTTATTAAACCTGAAGTAGCAGCTTTGCCTAATCATGTTTTGGAAAACAAGTGAAGAGGGCAAGGCACAGCTTATAAGCATGATCTATTTTGGTTGCCTTTGACATTCTGATTGTAGTACAATTCAGGAAGTATTTCTGAAGTAATAATGCCCCCCACATGCTCTTTTTAGCAAAACCCTAGAATCGAATAGTTTATGGATCCATTTTTACAGATGGATGAACTTTCAATCATTTATAATCATTCACACTTCTTATTTTTTTTGTACATAACTGAATGAAAAACTAGTATGTGAAGACATCCTTTTTTTTTTTTTTTTTTTTAAACAAGTGGAGTGAGATATCCCAGTTCTGTTTCTAGACACTAAAGTTTCAACTAAATCCAGTTGAATGAATAATATGCTTCAGGTTGTGTTAAAATAGTGCATTGCTTTTCCAATGCTTTTAATACTTGATTGATGGAGAAAATGGTATGTTAAAAAGCTAATATTGACATCAGAACCTGCCAAAAATACTTTTTGTCTTTGTTCTTTCTTTGGTTATCTCTGATTTATTAACTGTAATTTCTAGTATATTTTTAACCTGAAAAAATTTTTTTGACCTCTCCGTGTCATCTTAAGGGAAAATATTCCTACTGACTAGTCATCACTTTGAATACCATTTTAGATGAGATCCAAATGAATGAGCTGAGTATGTAACAGAATAAGGAAATGTGTGTTTGTGTATTTAGTGGAATGCACTGCCCTGCTTTGCCTATGAAAAATGTTTATGATACAGAAAATGATTTTAAAAACTCCTTAGGTGGAGCTTATGTTGGGAAAATTTTGAGAACTCAGCTTACAGATAAATAAACACTTGTGTTATGAGATATAAATCTAAATCCTAAATGGAAAGGTATGGATAAACTGAATTGAGTAACAGTGTAATAAAAACTTAAGTTAGTGTAGTGATATTTTATTTTTTACAACACAGCTATTTATTTGGGCAAATGAGTTTTATTAGTGTGTATATATAAAGAATTTTTCTATCTGGATTTTTTTTTTAATACCTAGAAACAACAATAATATTTTCAGCTGAGGAATAGAGAAGCCTTTTCACTTTAATCAGTTTGTGTAGCTTTTCTCAGGCTGAGATGGGGTGAATAGCACTCACCAGAGGAAATGTCCTCTGGAGAATTTTTGGTATCATTTGGAGATCACAGGATTTTGGCTTTGTTAGGTGCTTCTCTCTGACTTTGTGACATTGTACTTTTTAGTGTAAAATTTTCAAAAGTTTATCTATCTTTGTGGATTTTTGAGCATACTAAAGGTCCTAAAAAGATGTGAAAGCTCTGCTACTTGTCACAACCTCCCCCTTCACAAAAAAATTGACGTTTTCAAATCTAGTAGTTCTGTAGATCTTATGCTTAGGATGTCCTTTGGATCAATCTAGTTAGGGTATTTTTGATGCTGGCTTTACTCTTTTTTTCTTCCTTTAAGCCAGGAAAACCAGGTGCATGTAGGAAAAACTTACTATCAGTTGAAGAGGTATTTCATGTGCAGGTTTTTTTTTATTATTAAAAGGACAGTATCCAATATAAATTTGTGATTTGAGCATTGATTTTGGTGTTCTTTTTTTTTTTCCCCAAGAAAACAGTCATTAACATATAGTTTTTAATGTCCTTTGAACTCCATTCCTTTAGGTAACTTTTGAAATGCACAAGGAGAGTCTTTCCCAAATGTACAAGGATTACCAAGGGAAAGGAGGTGAAGGGAATGGACTGTGTTCTTCAACTCCAATTAGAACAATCTCTGGGATTAGCAAAGAAGCTGAAACCAAGGGAAAACAACAATCTTTGGAGTTAAAAGAAAATGCTGCTGCTCCTTCCTGCATTACTGATGGTGATGCAGAGTGCAGAACTGAACGAAAAGAGGAAGAAAACTCATCAGATGGTGGCCAACAAACTCATTCAGTGTCTAATCATAAGGAGGAATTAGAGGGGGAGAATATGGGTGCTACACAGGATTTGAAGGCAGTGCCTTGTGTGGAATTTTCTCCAGAACCAGAAACAGTGAAGCCCAGTGTCTCAGAAATCAGTAGTGGAATAGCTGAAGCAATTGAAGATTCTAGCAAAGCTGATGAGCTTGTGGAAGGAGCAGTTGCTGTCACTGCTGCTTCTTTACCCGTGCAAACTCCTGCGGAAGGAGAAAGTCCCACAAGTCCAGAAAGACTGGAAAAATCAGCAGTAGAGGTGGAAGATGAAGATGACTTTGTTGATTTGAAAGATGAAAGTAGTTTGCCTTTACCTTCAGAAGAGCTTGCAGAAAGGAACAAGGAATGTGGCTCTAATGCAAGTGAAGTGACAAAGCAGGAAGGAACAACAGAGAAGCAGCCTGAAACTGGGCTTTTAAAATCTGAGGGTACTGAAGGTGTGGATGAGAGGAAACAAGAACTGACTTTGCCAGAGACGGTGAGTTCTGCAGTTCCAGAAGTAGTAACTCAGCTGGATTCAGCAGGTAAAAAGAAGCTGAAGGAAGGAAACATAGTTACTAGTGAAACCAGAACAACTGTGGAAAACTCCAATGCACAGGTGGCACAGCCTGCTGGAGCCTCTGACAAAAGAATTGCCAAGCTTGATGTTTCCAGTGTTGCATCTGATACAGAAAGACTGGAGCTGAAAGCTAACACGTGTCTAGAAGCACCTCTGCCCCCCAGATCCATGCCTGAGGTAAGTTCTATCTGTCCTTCATCCATCTAGCTTAAAAATAAAAGGAAGAATTTTTTGAGAAAGCATACCTAATCTTTCTGGGGATTATAACGTGTGTGATTTTTGTGAGTTATCTACAAAAGACTTTTAACCCTGTGTAAAAATAGCCGATATTCTTACTAATTTGTTTACTGAGAAGTTTCCAAGATTTTTGTACATTCACATATGAATGCTGATATAAACTGAGTATTTGGCTGGATGGCAACTTCATCTCAGTTGTTTTAAACTATAGAAATTGATAGGTTTGTTACTACATCATGTCATCCTACCTTTTTTGTACAAGTATGAATTAAGACTGGGCTTCTGTTGTGTGCTGCAGTGCTCCAGCCCTCTAGTCTTTAGTTTCTAATCCAGCTTTTAATGGCTAAATAGTCATATCTCTGAGTACTTCCCTTCTGCAGAGATACCTCCTAATGGATGCTCTTCAATCTGCACCATTCTTCCTTAAAGGAGGAAAACCACTGTCTACAGCAACATATTTTCCCCCCCTGGTAAGGTTGGGTGGCTGCTTGTGAATACCTAGACTGGCAGGTGTGGTAGTGCAGCTGTAGCCTAGTTTGTAGTTTTGGTATATCCATTAAATAGCATTTGTGTAATAGTTTTAGCTTTACATGGAACCGTGTTCACAGTCTGGACTTGTTGAATATCTAAAATCTCAAGTCTCTTAATTGCATTCCAGTGTGTACCATGGGAACTAATAACCAGAGTGTGGGTTTTGTGTTTTGTTTTCTTTTTTTGTCTGCAAACTGTGCATTCAGCCCTCAAGGCAGCAGGTTTCCTCAGGACAGGAGCTGGCTGCTCCATCGGACGGGCAGAGGAGGGACACGAGGTCAGCCGTGTTCCGTATCCCCGAGTTCAGGTGGTCACTGATGCACCAGCGCCTGCTCACAGACCTGCTCTTCTCCATAGAAACAGATATTCAGATGTGGAGAAGGTACATCCTGTGCTCTCTGTGGAATGATCCAGACTGGGTTCAGTTATAAGGGGCTTATTGACTTAGACTCGTGGACATCTGGTGTTTTACTCATTATTCAATAGCCTGACTTATTCTGTGACCTACGCCAAATTATTCTCAGATTTCTTTTTTTTAAGACTCTTTACAGACATAAATGTGTATTGGTTCAGGGCCTGCACACAGATTTGGACTGAAATGCTGGTTACATGTAAGTCAGTGGCAGTCTAGCTGTTGATTTTTATTCAACCAAAATTTTAATTTTCCTAATGTATTTAAGGGCCTGGGTCTTCTATTTTTATCTTAATGTGAATAAGAAAGATAATATATCCAAAAGAGTATTTCTTGCTTCTACATTTACACACATGGAGTTGCTACTTTGATAGGGTTCTGTGAACCCAGAGATGTTAATTTGAAGATTAACTTCTAACAGGGATCTGGAACATAATCATGAAGATCTTTGAAAACAGCAATAATTCAGTGATTTAATTTTAAGGTTTAATAACTGAAATAAGAGGGGTATCCGTTGTTAACTTGTAGCAATGAGTGTCGAAGTTAAGTTGAACCATATAGCTGTACTGAACTGATAAAAAGGAATGTCAGGATGAAGAAATAGAGTAATTAAGTGATTCAAACAATTGAAACTGAGGTGAATTTTTTTGTCTGACTACAATTTCTGGGATATGTTTAAGGTAACCTATCAGGACGTCATCAGACATAGCTAAAATATATTTTTATTTTAGTCTCTGTTTCGGAAAGTTTTTATATAAGTTTTTGTGCTTTGTTGATTTTTAATTTCTGTGAGAAATCCTTAGTATTTGCTTTAGTTTTCTAACGATTAAAGTTCAAATCTAGTTCACTGCTCCAGGAGACTTTATTCTGTTTCCTAATACAGTGACTTTTGCTAGCAAGCAGTCATAGACCAGCCTATAATGTACCTTTATACGAATGAGGATTAGCAATCATCTCGGTGTTTTTAGCAACCTGTGATCTTGCAGTTTATGAACAGAAAGTTTTAGGTGTAGATTGAGATACATCAGTTGACCCTTACAGTCATGTGTTATTTGCTGCCCCACTGCTAAGTGTCTGGTTTTAGTCATGGGAAAACAGAAATATGTTAAAATGTCCCCAAAATAAATCTCTATTATGACTGTCTTTTTTTTTTTTAATTTTTGGACAGCCATTCTACAAAAACTGTGATGGACTTTGTGAATAGCAGTGACAATGTGGTGTTTGTGCATAACACGATCCACCTCATCTCTCAAGTGATGGACAACATGATCATGGCCTGTGGTGGTATCTTGCCATTGCTTTCTGCTGCCACATCTGCTACTGTAAGGAATTCCATTTTTATATGAAAATTCCTCACTTGTGGGAGGATGCCTTTCTTTATGGAGTGTATTAAGTATCATATCTGTCCTTTTTGGAAATGGGAAACGCATGTGGGGTGTTTCCACAGGCATCTCTTTCCTCCCTTTCTGCCTCCACGCTTTCCCTAAGATAAATTGGGTGCTTGCCTTCTTTGCCTGAAAACGTAAAAAAAAGTTTCCTGTCTCTGTTGCCCCACAGTGGTCTGGAATGGGATTAAATCCCAATACTAATGATTTTTCCTAGAATATGAGTAATTATTACTTATGAATGTGGCTGTTAGTGGACTTCCAGCACACATTTTTCTTCATTTAGCATGCAGGAATGTTGTCTTCGTGAGGAGGTAAATGTTGCTTTCAATTTTTCTCTGTGTAGCATGAATTGGAGAATATTGAGCCAACTCAAGGACTTTCAGTAGAAGCATCTTTAACATTTCTCCAGAGATTAATCAACCTTGTGGATGTGCTAATTTTTGCAAGCTCTCTTGGTTTCACTGAAATTGAGTCTGAGAAAAATATGTCATCTGGAGGAATTCTGCGACAATGTCTCCGTCTGGGTAAGCAAATAATACCACTTAATGAGCATAGGAGCTTGCAGTTACTAAATAGTTAGCAGCTGTTAGCTTTATTATTTTTCCTGTCCATTGTTTTGTTAAATCAAGATTAAATGTAGTCAAATATGAAGATCTTTTACAGTTAAATGTATTCTGCAATCCATATATATATATATTCCTCTCTGAAAGTTTAAGTAGTATAAATTAAGTTTGATAGACTGTTTTCATTTTATCCATGAGGATATTTCTTTTGCCAAAGTTCCCCAAATAATCAAGGCTGAGAGTATATCAGCATTAAGAAAAGTAATCTTGTACTATATAAAAAAATGAACCTTTGCAATACTTAGATATGAGGTCTAACACTTGAAGGTCAGTATATGAGGGTATGGTGAAAACTAGAAGTGTTAAATTTCTGAAAGGTTCAAATTGGGCAGTAATTGTATCCAATTACTACAGTACGTTTACTTCAAACTGGATGGAAAGAAAATGGTCAGTTACCTAAAAAAGTAACAAATATTCTGAAAATGAGAGCATATGAGATCATAGCAGGGTCCAGGTAGTTAATACAGGAGAAGAGAAATCATGCTTAGTTGCATGCTGTAATGAAAAGTTTAATTTGCATGAGTGCCAGAGCAGCTCAGATCCTCAACAGTAACTAGCCTTCCTCTCCCTTTCTAGGCAATTAAAACTTTGTGCAGGTAGAGCAAGATTTATGGGATGCAAACAGGTATAGAGGTGGGGTAGTTCTTTTTTCCTTTGAAAATAAATATTAGAAGATGAAAGAGGGCGCAGATGTGCACCTAAAAAAAAACCAGTTGCGTAACTTCAGAACATTTAGTCCAAGAGTAACAGAGTATTGTGAAGCAAACGCTGCCTTTTGTTTCACTGGTGTATCACTTGTCTTCTCCCTTGCAAGTTTGTGAAATTTAGCTGTCCTCACCCTACCCACCCCCTGGTTGTATGCATGGTAAAATTGCAGTGAGGTTTGCTCACTTACTCACTTTGAAGTATCCATTAGATACAGCATATATGTTCTAATAGTTTAGCATTCACTATTAGTTATAAATTATTAAAGAATTTTGAGCATTGTTTTGCAACTGCCTAAAACTTATGGAAGCAAAGTATTTTACAAATGTGGGTAAACTTTTAGTTCTAAGTGGTAAACAGAATTGTGTTATGCATTTCTGTCAGGGAATAGAGAGCAATACTATTTCTCAGAATAACTCTTAACATTTCCTTTCCCCTCAAGTATGTGCAGTAGCAGTAAGAAATTGCTTGGAGTGTCAGCAGCATGCACAGATGAAGCCTATTAGAGACACTGGGAAGAACCAAAAAGCAGTGCAAGGTATTATAGGACCAGGAAAGTCTGCAGCAAAGGCAAGTTTAAGACCACATTCAGAAACACAGAAGTCAATAATGATTACTCTGTACAGAGGGATAAGTTCTTAAATTTTAATCTGCACCACTGATATTTTAACAGACCTGAAGTGGGGTGGCACAAACACTGGAAATTAAATGTGTCACAAGAAATGACCAGATTTTTTCTGCTTTAAAGATGAAATGCATATCTGATCTTTCTGCTCTAGTTACGACAATACAGCGTACAGCGGGTGATTATACACACTTAATGATTCTTGGTAGAATGCTTCTAAAACCAGGATTTTAAACAATTGGGTTTTTTTTAATAGAGTCCAGTGGACATTGTGACTGGTGGCGTTTCTCCAATCCGGGACCATGACAGACTCCTGCAGGACATGGATATTAATCGCCTCCGAGCAGTAGTGTTCAGAGACATCGTAAGTGAATAATGTCCTTTTCTCTGTCGCTGCATTTCTGCTTGTATCTGTTTGCTGAATGCTTCCTCTGTTTTACAGAGTTTGGCTAAATTGGATGGACAAAAAGGGAATACTACTCACAGTAATTAGGAACTCATAATACTCTGCCGCTGTTGTGGTGTTTGGAATTGGAAAGAGGGAGAGGTGAAACCAAACTGTCTCCTGATCTGGGTCTTTGTGTTCCTAAGAATTGGAATTCTGCCTGTTGTATATTAATTATGTTGTGTTTAGTACAAATATGTACATAGACAAGCTATTTGTGTATCATAAACATGTTTGTACATTTTGAAAAAGTCACGTTCTCCTCGCTAATTAGAAATTAGAGGTCATCTCTAATTCCTTTACTTCCCCTCAGAGGAACCAATTTGTGTGCATGTGCCATAAATATGCATATGTTTTTTAGTCTTGAATTGACCAGAAATATCTTTGCCCTGTGTCAGCAACTTTATAGCTGGTATTGAGGAAATTGAGATTGATTGCTTGAAAAAAACACCTCTGTAAGCAAATACAGCAGCTATAATAGCTGTGAGTCATTGATGGCCACAAGCCTGGACACCACAATTTAGTTTACAATAATTGGACTGTTTAGCAAGTATAATGATTTATACAGTGACTTTTTTTTCTGACCAGAAAAGTGAAGGATTTTGAATTTTATCTTTACAGTAATTACTGATTGAAGCAAGCTTCTTTCAACCCCTACTTCAGTATCAGTGTACAAGAGAGTAGCAGGAAGTGACTCTTCCATACTGGTGGCAGTTAAAGTAATCCTAATGATCCCTTCAAGCACATTTTGTGGACCTTTTTCTTTAAAACAAACCACCAAAACAACACCTACCCACAACCTCTGGTGTGTTTTTTTTTCATGTCTAATCCATCAGGCTCTCTGTTTCACAATAATGATGCAATAGCTCTGCCTTTTGGCTAAGGTGTTAAGCTGTGGGGGAAAAGTAGACTTAGAAATATCTGGTTGGGAATAGTTTTTGTCTGAGCTGTTTACGCTTGCATCTAAATGTTTTATTTGCATGCAGTTTCTTACAATGTATTCAGCACTTAGAACCAGGAGTGGCATAATTTGAATCTGAGTTCTACAGCAGGAACTCTGATGGAATCCACTTACCCACCACTGCACTTACGGCTTTATTTCAAGCGGTTCTTCAAACATAGCTGAAAAAATAAGGAAGGGTCAGTTCTGATTCACTGGATCACCACTTTAAGTACAGTTAGAAACCATCTTAATATTCATCTAGCAAGAAAATTCTTTGTAATCCTTACCATTGTAGGTGGCTTTCCTCAATCTCACACCGTGATTATTCTATGAAAGTTGAGGTTTTGGGTCCAGCCAAGGGGAAGATAGATTGTTTTTTCAGTGCAACAGATAGGATCTACCTATGTTACCTGACCTTAATAGAAAGCTTCTCATAAATATCTCCCAGAATAAATTATTAAAGGACTCTTCAAGGAATAAGGAGCTTTGATGGGCACTACAATCGTGATAGAATGGGCTTGGTAGTGTAACTTAGTTTCTTGAACTGCTCAGAGGAAAAAAATTGAGTATCTGAGTGTTACCTGAGCCCTGATGTGAATGAGGGGTAAAAAACTCCAAACACTCATTTTTTACTGATTAGTCAGTGAGGATACAAATACTCCGTTCTCCTGGGACCCAAAAGTGTATGAAGCTTTTTTCCCTTTGGTAGCCAAAAGAGACAGGCTCTAAGCTAAATCTCAATGCCTAGTTTTCCCTCTGTTTCACTAGGAGTGACTGAGTACTCTGGGGAGGAACCTGGCATAGTTCATATTAATATTTGTTTTCAAGGTTTTCTTAAAATCTCTTCATGAAGTTACAGCTATAGTGCAAATGCATATTGGTCAATTCTTTTTTAAATTATATGTAGTAGATTACATCCATCTGGGCTATCTGGTAATGAAATAAAACCTTAACACTTGTTCTGGAATTTACTCCTTTTCCTTCATTTATATGTTCCAGTTATGTAGAGTATGTTTGCCTTGCAAGTGCTGTTAATATCTTGGCACTTTTGAGGAAATGTAACAGAAGAAACACCCATGAATAAAGGGGGCCTAGACCCTACACTAATTTGAAACATGAAGTCAAAATGCACAGCCTTAGCCAAAGTTGTCATATAAATGAAAAATGAAAGGATTAGTGCCACTTGAATACAAGTGCTGTATTCCTTAGCTTTATAGGTGAGACAAACTGTGACTAGAGAATATTGTTCTTCCATTGCTGACATATCAGCTTCCTCTTGGTCTGTTTATGGTAGTGCTAGGGCATACTTCACAGAAAAATAAACATGCTGCCGAAATTGTAATGGAAAAATCTGTGTGTGTCTGTTTTTACAGGAGGATAGTAAACAGGCTCAGTTTTTGGCTTTGGCTGTTGTATACTTTATTTCTGTGCTCATGGTTTCGAAATACAGAGATATACTGGAACCCCAGAATGAAAGACGACCGCCAAACCAAAGCCAGTCACTCAAGGAATCAGAAAATGAAAGTAACGAGACTCCTGCTGCAGGTAAACTGCTAATTATTTTGCCAAATGAAATAATGTGGCACAAAATGCTGTAAAAATCTTCTTCATGACCAATGTTGTGAATGCTTCTCTGTTAATAGTGACCTTAAAATGTGTTTTCTGTTCTTTTGATATGAACAGTTGTGGAAAACCCATCTGCTGCTCGTGGTGCTTCAGCTTCTACTGAAGATTCAGCAAGTACAGCATCTCTGCAGAGAAGGGATTCTGGTCTTGGGGAGGAGGCGGCTCCAGCACAAACGAACAGTTTGGGTGGTGCTGCTGAAGCAGCACCTCTGAGTGTCAGTGCAGGCCCAGATGCAGTCAGTGAAGTCCTGTGCACACTCTCGTTAGAGGTCAATAAATCTCAGGAGGGCGGAAGTGAGACGGGAGCTGAAGAGAGTAAATCTGTGGCTTCTGTGCCAGCTGCAAAAAACGTCAATGTGAAGGACATCTTGAGAAGCCTGGTGAGCACACCAGCTGATGGGACTGCAGTGGATGCTGCTCTTCTGCCACCAACTTTCCTTGGCGTTCTTGGTGATGGAGCTGCTGAGCAGCCTGTGCAGTTCCATTCCTTTGACAGGTAATGTGACATCTGAAATACTTAAAATTTGACTTGAAGTATTTGTAAAGAACAGGGAAACCCACACTTCACCAGAACTACTAAATATAGCACTGGCAGATGAGGACTGCTGCGCATATTTAGTTGGTTTTAAAGAACTCAAGAGACAAACCAGACATTAAATAACTTAAAATAATGATATGTAGATTAGCAGGTGTATTCGTCACAAATTTGTATCTAGTCTCTGTTATTGTGGGCCTGCAAAAGAATACCGGCTTACTAATAGTTACAAATAGTTCAAAAACAAAAGAGTAATCATCTAGGTGTCCTTCTGCCTAAAGAATATTCCCATATTCATTTAGGAAAATAAATGTGTGTTCTGTGTTCTGGTGCCAAAGGCCTACTTTAACTCTTTTTGTTATTCCTTCGGTAGATATTATCCCTCAGCTGTTAGATTTGCTTTGTTGTAATAGCTTTTTGTTTTGTTGTAATAAATTTCTGTATCTCTTAATACTCAAATGCTGCAGTGAATTCAAAAAGGAGAATTCCTGCTTTCTTCCTTTTAGAATGAAGTCACTCTTTCCTGGTAGCAATTTTGGTGTTCCTTGTGTCTCAGTCTTTTTACTCCTTATCTTTTCCCAAGCATAGTAAACCGAACTGTCTTTTACTAGACTTAGTGCCTTTTACCTCTTCAGGATTCCCAACAGCTGCAAAGAAAACAAAAAGGAAAAGACAAGAAAGAATCCTGCAGCACTTGCATTCCTGCCTCTAGGAAAGCCTTGGTTACTTGCAGAAATCCTGCAGTCAGTCTGGTGCGAGGGGATCCCTTGTTACCACACCAGTATCTGATCCTCTGCTGATTCCCAACCTTCCTCTGGCTCTGATGTCTTTGCAGTCTGTAGCTGCCTTGTTTAAAATACCAGCTGCCCCAAGAGAGGAGTGCAGTGGTGCCAGGGGTGTGGGTGCAGCTGTCACAGCCTGTCTGCTCCACTCACACTGCCCTGTCACTGCTGGGGGAAGAGACAGTGCTGTCTGGCCAGATGAGACACAGATGGGGCGTGCCAGCGTTCGGCCCCTTGCTCTTGTCTCAAAGTAAATACTGTGCTCTCCTTGTGATGCTGAACAGGAGGACTTGTTCTGGGAGCAGGAGGAGGATGGAGGCAGAGGGGGAAATTGGTAGAAGGGGGACACTGAGTTAGAACTTGCCCAAGTGCTTTTGGCACTTCCCCTTTGAGGCCTCTCGTTGCTTTTTGCTGCAAGTGGGCAGTTGATGTCAAATAACATAACGTTTTAGTCTGTGAGCGGTGCTTTTTTCTCATGAAATTCTTAGTATTCATTGCTGCATGGTTTCAGCCACATAGATAACATTTGTCTGGAAATCTGGTACAGGAGTGACTATTGCATTTATGAATTACTTTTTAGCTGTTGTCAACACCAAAGGTTGTGCTGATTTGAATTGCTGTACAGGAGGTTAACTAGACAGGAAGTAATTGGGCACTTGCAGCCCTGATGGCTGACATAGGTAGATTACACCTACAAAACCTTATCAGAGGAAGCTGTACCATTTAATTTGATAGCATGTACACTAATGAAATACTGGGCATTGATTGCAGCCCTTCTGTCACTTGCAGTTCTGTGATCTTTTTTCCTGTATAGTTACAAAGGCACTCAAAAAATAACCAAAAACCCCCTTAAGTTGTGGTGTGTGTTTTATAAAGCGAGTTACTAAAAAGTTGAATTACTTCCTGTTCTGCCCTTTTACTTTTCCACTGCCGAATGGACGCTGTTCTGTTTCCACCTCCGAAGTGCCAGCCATTTGTAACAACTCTTAACATTCTTTCAGTTAACCTTGAGGCCTAATTACTGCCTTGCTACTTAAAGCAAGGTGGTCTGATGAAGGAATATATACAGAGGAATGAAGAGTGTGCATGGGTTGAAGCAGTAGACAGCACTGTGCTTCTGAATGGAAGAGCTGATTTTTGTAGGGTTTTTTGTAGCTGTCTGCTGCACAGTGATAACTTGTGGGCATTACTTTCCAAAAATTTTGTGTTTAGTAGGTGGGGCTAAATATATGAGGAAAAGATCATGAAGTAGTATAATATATTTTGTCCTCAGCAGTTTCACGTGACCTCAACATGTCCATGGCTCTCTGCTCTCCTAGGTGGATTATTTTTTCATCTCCTTGCTTTTGTGGGTGTGTCTGTTAGACAAAAGTGTACTTAATGATACAAAAGTCTTACTGCTAATCATTAATGATCTGGTAGATCATTAATGACACACACAGTCTTGCACCTATGGTAAATATGTTGATATATGATAAACCATGTTGCTGACTAGCTAAACTTAAAAAGAGGAAATAACTGTGTGTGAAACATTAAGAGTCAAATGGACAGGCAAGTTTCAGGGCCACTTGAAGGTGGCTGTATCTTTATGTAGTGAGACTGCTTAAAATACAAGTTTATGCTCTGAAAGGACACCTGGTTACCACAGCAGGAAGGAGTTGTGTCAGGAATAAAAAACTCACACTATTTATAAAAAACTGTAATAGAGTTGGAAATAGTAGATCTCATCTCTGTGGTAGACAAAAATACTAAGTTACATTGTGAGGGGTTTTTTTGGGGAAAACAGACTTTGGTATGCTCTCTACTCTTCTGTGTCTGGTTTACATTTAATATATTGTTTGATGGCAAACACAAATTCTGTGAGGTTTTTTTTTTTTTTTTTCTTTTTAAAAGCACTTTGTTAAAAGTTGTTCCCATGTAGCAGTTTACCAGTGGGGTATCTCTGGGAATTTCAAAGCATCTCTCTGATCCTGCGTTTATCTCAGGAATGCTGTGTCAGAAATCAAAACTCTCCTCATATCTTAAGGATTATCAACTTCCCAGCCATAGCTGGAGAGTATACAGTAACAGCTATGTGAGTGAAACCTTACTGAAAGGCTGCCAGGTTGCAAGCCTTTGCAAACAGCTAGGTGTATGTGTTCATTCCCATGCCAAAAATCCGTCCCTTATCTTATGGGAAGATACAATCTTGTGATTAGTGGGTGCCAGGGGTTTATCATGATAAAGTTCAAGACTTGCATTGGCTTTTTCCCAAGATCCACAGGGACATGAATTAATGTTCCGATTTCAGTGCGTCCTAAACCAGCAGTTTTCTTATTTAGTAGTAATCGTGTAGGAAAAGAGGAGGGGACTAATGCAAGCAAATTCAAATAAAATGGAAATAAAAATAACCAAAGCTTGGGATAAAAAGAGAGATGACATTTCTCTTCAGTTAGTCTAATGAAACCCATAACCTATCGCTAGCCATTTTTACTGTATGCTTTAAAATAAAACCTCAGTCTCTCCTGGCTTTGGCTGCTCTTTGTGGAAACATTCAATAACCATGTCGTTATGGGAAGCTGGTGCTGAGGGTTCAGAGGAATATAGGCTCTTAAATCATGATCTTGTACCATAGAGCTTAAATCTGCAGCTGTGCTGTAACTTGCAGAACAGATATGTTAATAAGCTTGTTTATCTTTTTGGAACATCGTCTGTAAGCTGCTTAGTTTGGCTCAGCCTGTGTTTAGTCATTTGTCAGTCAGTGGTGTGCATACGCCTTTGTAGTGGTTGGTTGTGGTAATTTCAGTTAAATTTCATCCAAGTTCCTTTTTATATGCAATGGATACATCTTAGACTTCATTGATTTGGGCCTCAAATGCAAAAAGAATAAACTATTTGTTGACAAGATTAAATCTGCCAGGTAGAGAAAGACTATGACAATGGGGAATCTTTAGATAAAGGCAAATACGCTATGAGGGAAGGCTCAGCTCTTTCAGCACACCAATGATTTGCATTCTGCAGGGACCAAAGAGGCAAACCATTTGAAGTCTTCTGCCTGCCAAGCTGATTTTAAAGTTCTCTTGCAAAATTGATGCTATTCTTTCTATCATATCTTCTCTTCCCCTCCCCGCATCCTCTGATCTCTCATGGTTTTGAGAGTCTCTTATTCTTCCTTTCTCCTTGGATATTTCAAAGGAGACATAAGAGAATGGGTATTATCCACAGACAGCAGAGCCCATAGAAGGACACTGACATGTCAGGCTGCTTTCCTGGGTCACAAAATAGAGATAAAAATAAGTCTCTGATCCTCTTTGTTGGTCTTTTGCCCCTTGCACAGGACTCTTGCAGTGGCCATCATTTTGGTAGCCAGGAACAAGGCTATTTTCTTCTGATCTTGAATTAAAACCATTAACCTGTAGGGGTACAGACAAACTGTCACCTGCATTGCTTTTCAGTGCTAAAAAAAAAGCTAAGAATTAAATCTGTATAAATTCTTGTATGTCAAGAGGAATCAGAGCTCATGTAAGTATTTTTAAATTACAGTGAGGTCATCAGTTTGGGCTGCCTCATGTTATATTAGGAATATTTGACTTGCACCCAAGGAAAATTTGTAACTTGAAATATATTTAAAATGAAATGGGGACTTGCCAACTTAATGAAAAGTAAATACTTGGGAAAATGCTAAAATTTTAGGAGATGTAGATATTTCCTCTCTTTATATTGAAACAGAAGAATCAGTGAACTGAAACCAGGGAAGGGTTCAATAAGTAAATCCTTATGGAATTTGGCAGAATAGATCATTATTGCGTAAGCCTTTGTCTGTGATGGAAGTCAGTGTTCAGCTCAGTGGTCTGTGCTCATTCAGCAGTGAATAATTGTCTGCAACACGAAGACTTCTTACACTTCAGCATAATTGGGACTAATAACACACTGACCTTCTGGCTAAGATGTATTTATGGTGGCTGGTTCTCACTATGCCTGGCCTATGTTTATCAGTTCCCCTGCTGTAAATTCTTATTTTAAACCTTAAATATTTGATTTTAAATGAAAACAGGCAAACATCTAATATAGTCACGTAAATGAGGCAGCTGAAGTGTCGTTCTTACCGTGGTGCTTGAGGTCTCCTTGAGAGAGACCATAAGTGTATTTTTTGTGCAGTTTTAAAATTTTATTTATCCTATAGCTGCAACTTAATATAATGGATGTTTTAATATACAAATGTAACCCAGAAATATAATTTAATTGATGTGAATGTTAAGGAGTAAAATGTAATGATGCTTTTTTCCATGTGATGCATCTCTGCCCCTGTGTGAGGTTGCTTAATGTATGTATTCTGATAAAATTAATGCATGATTACAGATGTCTTATAAAATATATTATTTTTCTAGATCTGAGGAAATATAATATAAAGCAGCTTGTTGATGAATATTTTATTCGTATGTGTAGCAATACGTAACTTTTTCAGAAATCACTTACCAATTTAGTTGCAAAAAAAGGACTGTCTTATCTGTGTACTCTTTAAAAGCAAGTGCCCTATTATTTAAGGGAAGTTGAAAGCACATTAATTTTTAAGACAGTTCTGACAAATTTACTTGATTTAATAATATGCTGAACACTCCATGTTTTCTACGTAGTTTATTTGCTCCAATATTTAAACTCAATTTCCCACTGTCTCGCATTCCTTATGCCAGTTGCGTTCATTTTTCTTATATTAGCATTTAAATAATCTTTCAAAAGAAGAACACAAAGGAACATTGGTAGCTAATGGAAAAATATTTCTTAGGAACACATTTGCAATTCCACCTAAATATTCAAAGAAAATATCATTTTACTACCCAAGGAAGGAAAAATGTAAGAATTTCAGAATGTAAATAAAGAAACATGACTGATGTTTATGCTTCAAAAATCTTAGTTTGCTTTTCCAGTATGTGGTAAATATTAATATCTATATGTGATTGGTGAGCTGTCCTTTCATACCTTTGAAGAAGGCCTGGAAGTGGAAACTCCTAAAACAAATCCTGCAGCTGTAACATTGGTTGGTTGCCCTGTTGAAAGGGAAAGACATCCATGGCAATTAATGCAACATTACCAGTACTGCAGCAGTGCACAGCTAGAAAGTCAGTATGTCAGGATACTTGGGTGTTTTGCGTTGTGGTTCTCAAGCTACTTTAAGGATTTTTTTGCATCAGGAGGCTGTGGCAACTGACCAGAAGACCAGGAGCATTCACAATTTGGGGTTATCTTGCATGATGCTTTCAAACAATATCCAGCACTTCTTTTGGCTTTGTACATCAGATTGACACAGCTCTTGGAAGGGACCTTCTTTCCCCACCAGAAATGCTTTTTATTTTATTTTGGCTCAAAAATAGTAATAATTTCAGTTGACTGTTCCAGATCCCTATCTAAAATTCTGTTCAGAAGTAGTCTGAGCTCTACGGTGAGATGCTCAAATCATCTCTTTTCTTTCCAAGGGTCCATGGCCCAACAGGACCTTTTTGTTGTTGAATTTATGAAGTAGATTTGTTGAAGTCTTATTCTTTAGCTAAAAGGTAGAGTTTCTGTTTCAGTGGGATACAGTAAATAATGTGTATCTCTCAGAAAAGTTTGTGAGAGTCTGTGTCTCTTATTTGAAGCGTGTGGTGACTCTGGAATACTCAGGCACTTCCCTGTGCCCTGTTTATAAAGTAGCACATTCTCTTGTATTTCAAAGTCTGAAACCTGTAGTTATTAATTTTTTATTCCTTGAATCAAAACAAAAGGAGTGATGCTGGGTAATTAAAAAAAATAAAAGCGGCAGCTCTACTTTGCAGCTGTTAATAGAGTAAGTGCCAGATTTCTGGTGCTGATAATCTGAGTATCCTCCTTGTAGTGAATGCCATGGCTAGATGCTGAAAATTATACTGGAAGTGAGTGTTCCTTTTTTTATATACTTCATGGAAAGTAAGTTACTGAAGGTTAGAGTAACTGCTGTACATGTATTCCCAAACCTGTACAGACTTGAAGGTGAGGAGGTAGACAAAAGATCTGAAAAGGCAGAAAGGACTGTGCTGGTCATTTACTGCTGTCTGCTGCAGCCCAGGGGAAAAACCCCAAAAAAGTCTTAATTCCTTTGCATGATGCACCTCTCCTTGGGTAGCTGGAGTGTCTGACAACTTGCTGAAACTACTCCCTCAGTGCAGCTCCCCTTAAGCACACCGAAGGTCAGTAGGAGTTTACAGGAAGGAATGATAATCTCGAGTGTTGTTGGGGCTGGGATTTCTTTGCCTGCCCTCATTGCTGGCTGCAGATGAGCACTGTTAAGGTAACAGCTCTGTCTGCACACGGCCGTCCTCGCTCCAGGCCAGGCATCCTTGCTCCTGTGCAGTTCCAGAGCTGTCACTTGCCCCGTGAGGAGCTGCTTTTAGTAGTGCTACAGCTTACTCCTTTTCTAAAACTCCTTCTTGATCCCCCCAGCATCTTCATTTCTTGATTTTCGTCTGAAAGAAGTCTTTTCTAGTTTTAAATTCAGCCAAAATTCTGCCATGTATGTATGGTTTTTTTTTTTAAATGTCATTCTGGCATGTTCTCTATGACTTAAATACCACCTGGTTTGCTGTTCCTGGGGCTCTTAAGAGTCAGAGAGTAAAACTAGAACATTCATAGGCATTCACAGGACACATCCATTCTGATTTGATGTTTTGAGACAATTGTGATTGATTATTAACTCTGGAAACAGAAAGCTTCTCTAAAGGACTTGTTTTTACCCTCAGGGTACTTTGATGTTTTCCAATTCAAAATTATTTTCATGAATTACATGTTTTTGAACAGACAAAACCTATGTGTGCACAACTTCCATCTCTATGTGCACTGAAATTTGTCAATAAACATTCTCCCAAATCCAATCTATTATATTCAATATAATTTTGTCTGTATTAGCAGCAAATGGATGATTATTTCTGTAACTTAGTGGGTGTGCAAAGAAATTTTTCCAGATCATGCAGGGAGATCTTATTGAGTCCACCTGAATAGACATATATTTATAATGAGAAGTTATACATTTTTGGGTTTAATATTGTTGATTACTATTTCTTGAGTTGGATATCGATACACTAAAAGGACTTAAAATCACTAAAGGAATACACCTGGGCTTCAGTGCTGAATTGTGAAGACATTGGAGAAATGTCCCAAAATCTACTGCATATGGGTGCATTTGTACTCTGTAAACTTGTATTCATTTCCTAACCCCTTCCAGGTGTTTGAATGTGTGTTGTAGAATAGTAGGAGCAATTTCCAGGTAGTGAATGTCACAGAATCTTGGGTGAGAGATCCCCTTCTTATACCTGTGTGGTGCAAAATTAATTGGTAATGTGACAATAATTTAAAAAACACTCTAAATATGTGACTTATTTCTTAGCCCATTGTTCACGTGTCAGGGAAACAGACATGCACATATGAGCGAAATTCATGGTTTAGGCACAATATCTTGACTTGGGGCTCAGGTGTTGTTGCTTCTATTTTTTTAGTGACTAGTTAACATTAGCAGTCACCCTTATAATGATATGACATGTATGCCTCCAAGTATGGTGCCTGCCTACTCTGGCCATTGAGGAGGGCTGATTTAATCAGTAACGTGGTCTAGCTTCTATGAAATCCTTTGACATCCTGTGACTGAAGAAGGGAGTCAAATACAGACCTCCTTTCCCCATTCCAGCAAGAACTGTTTTAGAAATATTTGAAAGAACTTCTTTGGTTGTTCTCACACCTGAATTCAGGTCAAGTTTCTGAGTTACTTTATTTAGAAAATGAATATTTTAAAGCTATTAGGGGAATACTTTCAGTGTGTAGTTGTATTACTGTCAACAAAAGATGTGATTAAATAAATTGAATGTTGAAGATTTTCGGCTTATGGTTAACACCAGGTAATTAAAAGTAAGCGCTGCAGTGGGAGTACATTATATATCAGCTGTACTCTTTACCTCATTAGCTGGGGTTTTGCATGTTTATGGAGCTAACTTGCAATTAAAAATGCCTTTAACGTATGCTTAACAAGGCCTTTTAGGTATTTGGAATGAAGTACTACAATTTAATTGAAATTGGTATAGCATAAATACATGTCTTTGTAACGTGTCAGATAAATTTCCGTGCCTAACTTGTCACTTTGCATCTTTTCCTCTGATGTAGTCTTTAATGCTGACTATAAGGCCTGACATTTAGCTTGTATAAAAGATGGAGGTTCTCTCTTAACTCCAAGAAATGTTTTGATTTGTTATATAAATAAAACTTGATTGGCAAGATATACTTAAATTCATGCCTTAGCCGTATTTTTAGGATATGTGAACATTTGTATGTGCATGCAGATGTTAGGATGTTTTTAGCTATGGTAGATTCTTCTTCAATTAGTCTTCTGTTCTGCATTAGAATACCTGGAGTAAAAGACTGCCAATGCATCCTTCAGCATTGATAATTCACTTTGAAGTTGAATACTGCAGCATCATTTGTAAATAGCTGCCTGAAGTTTAAAAGCAGATCTTGGGGAAACTTAAGGTGCAAAGATAAGCTTCATTGTGGAACCCTTTTCCTGGTGACCGTCTAACTTTGTGCTTTTAGTCAGGGGTTCTGTGGAAATGGATGAGATATTAAAATGTAGCATAAAAGAGTCTGCCATCAACAGGTGAAGTGTCCTTAGGTAGGCTAAGGTGGCTTACAAAAGGTGATTGAAGAAGAAAGTAGGGAAGCAAAGCAGCTTCTACAGGACATGGAACTGGAAGTGCTAGATGTATGAAAAAGGATCACAGTAGTGTGAGCCTTGATATACTAACTTTTACTAACTTTTTGTCTTCACCCAGGAGTGTTGTTGTACCAACGAAGAAATCAAGCATTTCCTCTTCTACAGCTGCTATTGGTGCTCCTACAAATGCTGTCAGTGTGGTTTCTTCTTTAGATTCAGCCCAGGCCCCAGATTTGTCAGGAGAATCTCCTGGTAAGTAAGGGTTAAATTAAACAACCTAAATACCAACACTTCTTCTGTTGCTTCTATTAACATCACCATTCACTCTGAATACTAATGAAATAAAGAAAAAAAAAATGAAAGCAGTACTGTATTAGAAAGAAACCCCAATTTTGCAACAAATGTAAATGTCTGAGCGGTATTTACCTTATTTTCAAGATTTCTCACTGTTTTGATAGAGCAATCATGCTATATTAACTTGTTTTAATATAAATATGGTGAATCCTAAAGACTATTTTTTATTACAGATTAATAATGTAAAGTGTAAGCTTATTTATAAATTCTGGGGTGTATACCAAGGGTATATGTGTTAGTGCTAAGTTGAACTGGAAATTATATCCAAGTGTTTCCAATAGCTTTAGCCTGAGGTCAAATTCAGTGTTGATGCTAAACTAATTGCTTTGGACAGTTTTTTCAGTGGGGACAAAATTGAGTAGGTTGTTTATAAGCAAGTGTTCCTTTGAACCCTTGGTCTCTCCGGTTGTTCTGTGTGAGATAAATGATGTTTAACCTTAAATGCTGTGTCAAAGGCATGCTTTTCTACTTAGCCATGTCTGAGTCACAAGGCTGTGTAGGATCTTTTTGCCCATGAAGTTTGACTTCAAGACTTAGAAGTGATTTGGATCTTAATCAAGGAAATATCAAGCTACGCCTGATTATTGGTGGTTTTTTTCAATGTTTGAGTTTTTTGCTTCCTGGTTTTATGAACTTACATCCGAACTGCAAGGACTGGGGGGGAAAAATGTGGTCTGTTAGCATGTCCTGTTGTACTCATGTGTCTGGAAGGTATTTTTTCCTGTCTTCAACTGCCCATCCTATTTCTGGCGGAAAATTAAAAAGGTTTTGCACCAGTCATTCCAAAGGAAAAGAAGAGCTATTGAAATATAGTGTGGTCTTACTTTTTGTGAAAGGGAGAATGAATCCATTTTGTCACTAAAACTGCAGGAGGTAGCATTATGTTAGCATAGGAGTAATATTTGAAGTAGGGGAATTAGCTGTATTTTGAAATGGCACAGTTCTTTGGGGAAGATTGGCTCTGAGCAGCTAATCTGTGTTAAAAATAGTAAAACATCACCTACATTGAAATTGTTTTAAAAAATTGCTAATTTGTTAACTTCTGATTTACCTGGCTTAGCTGTGGGCTTAATTATTACAATTTCTGGAGTAGGTATTCATTTGCTTTTAATAAAAACAAAACAGCTGAACATTGATTTTTCAGGTTTAGTCAATCTTTTAGGAATGCAAAGAAGAAAAAAATAAGTGCTCCTGTGCCTGTAGAATGTATGAGACATCCAGACAATAAACAATACTAATGTAGTTTGTAACTGTGTGACTTCCATCATGTCTGGAAGTTTTGGCAAAAATGGAACATGTAATCTGAACTGATATGCATAAAAAGAAACTAATCAGGATTAAAAATAGACATGTTTAGACTGGCAATATAATAATTAAAAGAAAAGTAAAGGGATAAATGAAATCATTCTCTAAACAGATTAAAACATGAAACTCTTTCTTTTTTCCCCCTGTAAAATAACGGCATGGAAACAAAAAATCTTGCAGAATTGGCCTGGTTTGCATCCAGTGTTGCTCATGTAAATTGCACATGTTTAAGTTTGAAATCAAATTCTCTATAAGACCTTAATTTGTTTTTTATTAGAGGATGGAAGTAGTAATAAGCAAGCTTCCTATAAAACAAAAATATAATTAATGTAATTTTCCTCTGAGTTCAAATCACATATTCTTTTACTAATTTTTATTTTCATGCAGCAGAGAATCAATACATTGCTCTCATTTTTCCAGCTAACACTCAGTATAAGTCTGTTTACTTTCGTAATTGAGAAATAAATTAAACTTTTTTTTTGAAAGTGCTGAGATTAAGGGCTTAGGTAGTGAATATAAATTTGGGGCTATTTCATGTTTGATATGAAGGCTGTTAAACATTATTCCTACATAAAAAACACATCTCATCTGTTTTTTTATAAGTGAGTTTTAAATACATTTGTTTGAAACATTTTTTTAAAAGATACATATATTAATAAATATATAACATTTATATTAATATATAAATATAATATAAAATCAAAACAATGGAATATTAATATATATTGATAAACATATAACAAATATATTAGTTGATATAAATTTATATATACAACTATATAATGATATATATAATTTATTTTAATATATATAATATATAGCATGTAAAATATATGAACACATAAAGCTTTATGATGAACACTTGAACAGGTTTAGTCCAAAACAGGGGTGAAAGTGGTATGCAGACATCGAAATAGGATTAAATAGCAGGTGATAGTGTTCAAATAATAATGTGTACAAACACTCTATTTGGGAATAAGTGTTATATAGTATGTGATCATCATCCACCTGTAGATGTGATGTCAGAATTGCTTGGTCAAAGGTGGGATTTGTGTTGAAATATCACTCTGTGTGGTTCCAGATGCCTCCATGGCCATTTGTGTGTGCTCAGAATTCATCAGGCTCCTTCCCAATAATTTTTCCTCAAGTTTGCATCTTGCTTGTAGCTCAAGGGTTGTGAGCATCTCAGATATTTGATGCTTAAGATGCTCCCATATCACATGGATTGTGACATATCATGGCCTACCAAATACAGACAGGTTGGAGGGAACCCTCCAAGCTCAGTCTGTTCCTCTGATACTTCAAAAGAGGATGAAAACATGTTTTGGCCTCAAGACACACCTTTTTGCAGAAGTTTCTTCACCTTTATTCATTCAACCTGCAGAATATTTCATGTCACAAAAAGCTTTTCCTGACCACAAATGTGCCCCCTGTGGTCTGAACTTTCCCATCAGTCTGTTGCTGCTGGCTGGTATTTGGGTTGTTGGTTTGCTGGAATCTTGGAAATGAAGGGAGAAGATAAACCTGGTGGCCCATCTTGAGCTAATCATTCCATGCCTGCTGCTGAGGGTGATACTGAACAAAAGAGCATCCCTGCTAGTAGTAATGTAAGAAGGGGGAATTCACTGCAGTTGTTTCTTCCTTGGGTTGCCTCACAGGCTGGATGTGCGATGTGGCGCAGAGGTTTTCCACATGCTGTGTTCAGGAAGGGCTACTGCTAAGGCAAGACTAATATTTGGACAGGCAGGACTTTGCAGAGCTGCCTGAGCTATAGTCAACATGCCAGTGGGGCGCCTGTATTTTTGTTTGTCAGTTAGTTTTCCTTTTAAATATTTCCCTTACAGTCACAATGTTCTGAAGTGGTGAAAATTTTTAAAAATGTTTTGCAGTTTGCACTCCCACTGTTTGCTCTAATGCTCTGATTTTCTCTGTTTATGTATTCAAAGGATTTCACATGTGTTTTATTAGTGCTTCAGTCCAAAGAATGCAGTCTTGAGGTTTTCACTATTCAGTTTCCAAATACAATTTTTATGAAGAGGGGATATGAAAAGTCCAAGGGAAGCAGGAGTGAATTGTCTTTTGTCCTTTCTGATGTTCTGGATGTAGAAAAACACTGGGAAGTTCCACTGTGTTTCTGTTGCCTGCCTCCTCCCCTTCCTACTTGAAGTTCTTTAAGTTTCACTTGTTTTGCCTCTGAGCCACACAGAGTTAGTTACAGGACTTTTTCCTTCTCTAGGTGAGCTGTTCCCCAAATTGTGAAGTTGTAAACAAGGCCATGTCAAAGGGTGAGGTGAAAAAGGAAGTGAATGCTTGGAAGAAACATGAGGATAAGCAGTTAACAGCAGATAAAAACGCAGTTGTGACTCCTGAATTCTAGGCCAATACATAGGAAAATGTAAATTTTTCTGTGACAGTTGGCTTGTTTTGCAAAGATGAATGGTATTCATTGATTTTTATACATAGGTGAAAATGAACTTGAAGTCATGCAATAAAATAAATTAGCAGGAGACAAGCTAAAGAAAGAAAAATGATCATGAAGTGAGCTACCATCAGTGCAGAGGTTGTTCAAGCAATTCACTGGATTATAGTAATTATTTCAAAGAGAATTCCAACTTAACGGTGACAGTAGTTGAAGGCTAGTTACCAAAGCAAAATGACACTTTAAAAAATCTCAGATTCTGATGATATGCAATGGAAGTGGCCTGATACTGTGTCAGTATAAAAACTGCTTTAAAGCCACTTCTCTTAAAAGAAGTTTTCACCATTGTTTCAGGAAATCTGTTTTGGTTTAGCCTACAGATGTGTTTATGTAACAGATCCCTTATATTAGCTTGTAAAACCTTTCATTGTAGTCTTGCATTGTGCACTTCCAGCCCCGGAAGTGTATATTTGAATGAGCTCATTATTTTACTAGATACCTCTTCCACCAAGGGTACTGGTGCATTTATGCAGGATAGGTCTATTGTACAAAATTAAGATATATGCATATTTAATTCAACCCTGGTTTTTTTTATCCCTCATCTCCATCTCCTTACAAAATAAATTATCATGTACTGCTTGTGCATTGCCAAGTGCACTTTGTAAGTGTACATGCAAAAACATGAGGATCTTGCACAAGGACTTTTTAAACAATATTTTATTGCTCGAGACACTATTTGTTTAGACCCTTGGGGACCTTGAGTAAACAATAAGGTTTCACTGTAAGGGTGCTAGACAGATGATCTATTTGCATTTTCTTTTATGTTCTTGCAAATGTCTGTAAAACTGTCAGTTTGAAGGAGCCAGTTTATCAGTGAAAGGATAAGGAAGAGATAAGTCAGTTTAGTTCCACATGTTTGAAGTAGCTACTGCACTTACCCACATGTGTGTTGTGGATGAAAATATGCTACTGAAGTATTTTCATCTTTTTCACTAAAAGCGAAAGAAAAGTGTAGCAAAAAGCTACCTCTGAGTTAAATAAAGTAAAATATGTACTTTCACAAAACGAAATCTGCATGCAAAAATCACTATGCCTAATCCCACTGACAGAACCCTGAAATTCTCAGCTGGGATAAATCTGAGATTCATCCCTTTATGTGAAATATATCTGAGTTTGGAATGTGGTTTTAGGTGTTGATAAGCATGAAGAAATTCAGACCATAAATATCCTTATGTAATCTTCAAAAAGAGTATCAGTTTATATAGATGCTTGCCTTATATGCTTTGTTAAATTCAAATTATCAGTGCTTTTTCTGTTATGTTGATTTTTAAAACTTGATATTTACTTAAAATTTCATAGTTTTACATTTATACATAATCTGCTTTGTGCAGGTTTTTTTTCTAGAAGAAAAAAAAATCATGTCCTGTGTTGTCAGTGATTTCCTTTACCTCTCACTCAAAATATTTCTACCAGTTTTGTTGAAAAAATGCAAAACAAAAAACACTGCAACCCATCCCAACAAAATAAACAACCAAAAAGCCAAGTTACCCTAGACTGACAGTATGTTTCTTCATTAGCCTTATGATGGCTATTGTGCCCTCTCATTTTCCTTGCAGATGTTTCCCTTGATTTTATTCTTTCGCTAATTTTACCTTCAGTTATTTTGCTGATGGCCCAAGCACTGCGCAGAATTACTTTAATCTCATTTAATTTAAAAAGTCATGTTGCTATGCTTCACTGCTAAGTCTTATTTTATCCTGATAAAGTGTTCTTTGCTTTAATAGGGTAAGATTTTAGTTGTGTATACTATTGACCATATAACCATACCCAGTGAGTAGTGGCTTACTGGTGACAGATTTTAGATGTGGCAAAAAGCATGTGAGCATTTCTGTATCAAGACATGCTGCTTCCACAACCTGTGTGTTGAGAGGACTTTCTTATTTTGAAGGCTTTGTGTGCCATTTCAGTTTGGTACTGTGTTGGACTACCGGAGCAGTGGGCTGATTTCCCTTTACGGGCAGTGTGTGCCTGTAAATCCACTTCTGGACATGTGGACTTCGGAGTGTTTTTAAATTAGAGGTACTTGTTAAGTGAGAATAGGGATGTTGGGCTTTAGGGAGAAAGCTGGGTATTCTAGTCAAATTATTTAAAGTTTCTCATGACAAATGACATAGTAGTTTTAAAATCTTAAAAAAAAAAAAGGAAGAAAATATTGTAGCTGTTAAGTATCTGACAAATCACTGATTCATGTGGCTTTATTGCCTTACGTGGGCTTTGTTTTTCTGTGCAGGAGGCTGTGTTCTAATTTTTGGCACATCATTTGACAGCTTTTCTGTTGGGAATACCCAAAATACTTTTTGGTGATCTGACTGTAGAAAACTAGCTGTTAAAAAAAATGAAATTATATCCATGAAAATATTGAGAACATTTACAAAATCTTGCCATCACCATCGAAACTTTGAGGAATATATATTGGATGAGTCTTTATTAGATAAATTATTTAGGATACAGTACCCAGAAGGTTCACATTTCACTTTGCTTTCAGCTAGCACTTTTTTCACCACTTTCTTATCCTTCATTCTGTGTGGCCCACTCACTTTCCTTCTGATTCTATCATACCCATGCAGCAGTCAGCATAAGAGCTTCAGGTTGAATTTATGAGAAGCACAAATGAATTGCATAAAGGTATCTCCTATCTCTAAAGAAAGAAAAAGAAATGAGAGCAAAACGTTTCATGGTTATAATATTCTTGTTTATTTTATTAGTTGCTGTGCTGCCTTTGAAACTAGATTGAGGAAAACCACCTTCTCTGGATAGAAAAATTAGATAACCTTCACCCACCAGAAACCCTTGATATTCCTTGGAGCAAGTTCTGTGTGCCAGAGTTTTGGAGCAGAAGTTTGAAATTTGACAGGAGAAATCAATTCACTATCTCAGGGATCTATCTTTGCCATCTCTTTCCAAATCTATTTCGCTTTAATCAGGTTGAAAATCTTTAAAATGTTGCAGTTGACACATTTGGTAGATAGATTCAAGATCTCAGCAGCTGATTTCCAGGCAGGTTGCATTTAACTGAATTAACAAACTCCATTGTGGGTGGGACCATCAGGAATTTTTCTATAGTTACAGTTCTAAGAAGGGTCACGTCTTTGCTAAGATAGATGTGAGAACTAGAATGATTAAACTCTCTTATTTCAGGCTTTTTTCCTTTTTTTTTTCTCTCCCCTCCTTTCCAGCAGCATAAAAATCTGAAACTGGCAAGGTGAGAGAAAAGAGAATAGGACAGGGTCTCGGGGTGGAAAGAGATAGGATTGCAGATGGACTAGGAGCAGTCATGCTCCTGGGAAATGCACAGAAACCTGTCTGCTAAGATTCATTCCTCTCTATAGCTTGGAATGCAGTGTAAGATTTGTGAGTCACCATTCCTATCCTGGCAGAAAATATCTGTGAAGTCTCTGGCTGTCTTGCTTGCCCCCTGTTCATCATTGCTAATACCAATCCATACTGCAATATGGAGGTTGTATTTCTCTTTATATACTGAACAGCAGAATTTAATATTTACAGATTCCTCCTGTGCTGATGAGAGCCATGTAGTGTCAATTTGACATAACACAACTGCTTTTTTTTTCTTTAAGTGTAGGATACATAAATGTAGTCTTCCCTATCAACCTTTGAATAATTGATGTGGCAAAGTTAATAACTCATAAATGAGGTTATACCACTGCCATCATGCTAATGACACTGGCAGTGCAATGGAAAATTTTATCATAGCTGCCTCTGTCAGAGTCTCAGTTTTGCAAAAATTTAAGCCTGGCTCTTGAAAGTACCCACTCATTGTTTTCTGCGTGATTTTGATGCAAATATATATTTTAGACAAAAATATTAAGGGTTTTCTGTGGAAATTACTTGAAATTGGGTGAACACTTCCACTAACCAAAAGAGACAGCTTTAAAACATTACCACTTGGCTGTATATTATTATATATTAGTATTATTATATATATTAGCATACTATAGGAATATTAGAGGTGTAAGACATTGTTTGTATTCACTTCTGGGGTTGTAAGTGTTACTAAATTTGTTCAGAGAGGATCCTGGCTTATAAGACCAGAAGGAATCACTGCAGCTTAGTCTGATTTCCTTGACAAAACAAACTACAATGCTTCCTTCAATTACTTTCTGCCCATGCTAAAGCAACATTTTAAAAAATTGCCGTGGCATACCTGGTAAATATGAATGCAAGTAAATAGGACTCCTATGGAAAAAAAAATTTGAGGTGCAAAGAGGTGAAAAGGTTTCACCTAGTCCTCACACAACACTTGAAAACCATAGTTTCTCAGAGCTCAAACTCAAGGCTTTAGTTTCTGTTCTGCTTTTCTAATTCCTGGAATGTTTTCTTATATAATTTGTTTATTGTTACTTTCTCTTGTAGGAAAGGGATCATCTAATTCAAAATTGCCATCTGTTCCTGCAGTTTCTTCAGTGCCTGAGGATTCTGCCTCCAATATGAGGTAACTTTTCCAATTGATTTGAACAGCTGTGCTGTGGCTCATGTTATTGATATTACAATTGATATTCTGATACCACGTAACTTAAGAATGTCCTTTTGCTGATTTTCAATAATGAAGGTTTGGGAAAATATCAAGTGTTGGGTAACTAATTCGTTCTTATACGTGCATATCACTTAAACATTGTCAAAAACCTATGTTCTTTTTTACAAAATTTCAGTGGCTCCCTTCTTTTATTGCTAATCACACGTATCTCTCTACTAGTATTACAGACAGGCTTGAGCATGCTTTGGAAAAAGCTGCCCCACTTCTGAGAGAGATTTTTGTGGATTTTGCTCCCTTTCTTTCTCGGACTCTTTTGGGCAGCCATGGGCAGGAGTTGCTGATAGAAGGTACAAGTAAGTTTCCATTTAAAAAAGGGGGGGCTTTGTGTTCTTTGTTTTACCTTGGAGACTGAAAATTTCTTTATTTAGAAAAGTTCTTCTTGACTTCCCAAACAGTGCTGTCCACTGGATTTCACTGCCTCCTTCCTGTTCCTTCTGTCTTTAGCCCTCTGAGGTCATTGCCTCCTCATCTTTGCCATCTCTGCTTCTTCTTTGTGTCCATCTTGCTTTGTTTTCCAACTCTCCTGGCCATTTGTCCTATAGAAGCTGGTGTACAAAATGTGTTTTGTGAGCTCTAAGAGAAATTTTGGTGTCAGGGTCAACACTTTGTGAATAGTGTAGCGAGTTGGGTCTTGGGACCCATGTCAGTGCAGTGTGTTCTGGTCTGTCTCTCACACGTGAGTCTGCTTCTGGCTTTTTGGTTTCTAACTGGAAGGGAGTCATACAGGCAGGAGGAATTCATTGTCAGTATGGAGGAGAATTCTCTGGCACATCTGAGAAGATGGGGATTCCTGTGCACGGCAGTGAGCGTGGCTCTTCCTGGTGGAAGATTGGCATGAAATGGTCGAGATTGAGATGGTGAAGTTTTCTTTACACTGGTTGGTTTCTCTCTGCTTAAAAATGAGGCTCAGGTTTGCAGTGCAAACATTAATGTCCTCAATTTAAAAAATTTTGCTTCTTGGAAGATTGAATTTAGCAGTGCAACACCAGTTTTTCAATTTTCTCAAAGTTTGGCTTATCATATTAATTGCTTTTTCACTGATGTTTCGAGTGAAATTTTTAGGGTTTGTTCTGCTGAAGAAGAGACTAGAAGAGCTTGTTGCAGCTTCCAGTGATAAGTGCACTCACCATAGAATCCCCTGGTTGCTTAACTTGAGCTGATCATTTGCACATGAGCTGTGTTTGCACTAACAGATCTAGTTTCTTCCTAGGGAATTAAGATTATTTTAAAAACATTTTTGAAACTGCTCTTTTCATGGATTAGAATCATCCCGTTTGTAGTGCTGAATATGAGCATTATCAAAAACATAATTAAAGTATTAAACACGGCTAAATGTTTCATTGAAGACTGCTGATATCAAAATTGAGACTTCATTAAACTTCACCAATTGAAGTTATTTAGTTTAGGAGTTCAGCTTGCTTACCATTTGAGGTAAGAAGAAATGAAAGCAAGAAGTGTATGAATTGCTTCCTGTGAGACTCAAAAAGATCGGATTCTACTTTTGTTTATGCATGTGAGCATCATTTTAGCTGATAAGCATTTTAATGGAAGCTGCCTTTTGAAAAAATTTATTTCATTCATTTAATCAGAAAAACCAGAAGAGCATTTTTTCTCAAAGCTTTATTTTCTAAGGAACTAAAAATCCCATTTTAGCTACATTTTTTTCTCTCAAGATGTAAGAAAATCTGGTTCAAAGTATTTTGGCTGTAGTATAGTTATATACATGGATGGATGAGTGTGTCATAAATTGGATGCGCAAAAAAAAAAAAAGGCAGGATAATCACTAGGAGTGTATGAACTGTCTAGACAAAAATAAACACACAAAACCAGTTTTTGGTTCCAAACCCTGGTTATAGACCAGCCCAAACCAAAAAGTGAATACAAATAATAATACTCAAATTAGTTTGTAAACAACTGAAAATATATAATAGGTTACTGCTTGCACTTCTGCTTAGGTTTAGTGTGGGGTTAAGGGTCAAAGTACTAATAAGAGTGTTTGGGATGTCTGCTGCCATGAAACAAAATGGAAACTTGATTGATAGCTGGGGGCTGAAAGGAGAACGCGCAATGGAGAAAGCAGAGGTCATAAAGCCATTTCCCTCTCTGCATATATAATGACCCAATCCTTCGAGAAATAGCAAAATGTAGATACAGTGGATTAATATAACATATGTTAACCACACTTCTGATCATTTTGACATACAAACATTTATGAAACTGAGTAATGGGGGTAAGAATTACTATTAGCTGCTTCTTTTAGATGGAAGGCATGGAATTTATGATTTCCCCCTCACATATGTACTTTTATTTTGTGCCGATAAAGTACAAAATTGAACTGGAAGTGGCATGAAAATTTCGGTTTTCTTTTGTTTGTCAAAACGCTTCTAATCTATTGCACTTCAAAATAGCTTCTGTTAATAGCTGGTGCCATATAAGCATGCATTTATGTTTCATTTTTTTTCCTTTTATAGGTCTTGTGTGCATGAAATCTAGCAGTTCAGTTGTGGAGCTGGTGATGCTCCTTTGCTCTCAGGTGAGGTTTAAGTAACAATGTCTGAAATTGATCTGTTTGAACACAATGGAAATTACAGATAAAATTTTACTTTAAATTTTACATTTAATTTAGGTTCATGTGTAGTGGGTAAAAAGATAACGTACAAGGCCTTTTGATTAGAAAAAAACATAGTGATTGTGTCTATTCAAGTGGGTTTTTTGTTACCTTGCTATTGAGCATTTACATAACCTTGAAGATGGTGTGCCCACATAATTCTATGCTGTCATTTTTGTAAGATGAGATAGGATCAATAAATATTAAAGTTAAAGAAACAGATTGATTCCTACATCTTGACATGCTGAATCCTCTGGGATAAATAGAATTTTTCCTTTTGTGTAGAGGTTATGAAATGAGTGATAAATACTTTTGAAACCCTGTCATTCTTAATTGATTTGACAAGTACTAAGGATTGGAGAAAAATTTAAGAAAGCAACCCTGGTTGTCATCAGTTTGGGACATTCTACATTCCTAAAGGCAAAGGGATTTTAGATATGTAAGGACTTGAGAACAGCCTGTTCCTGTGGTTGGAAAAGAGACAGAGCCTAAGGAACTTTCTTAAAATTATGTATTAATTGGATTTTTTGGGGGTTTCTTGCTTTCTTTTTTTTTTTTCTTTTTTTTTCTTTTTTTTTTTTTGTAATTAAATGGAAGACTGTTTTTATTGAGCCTTTCTTTTGGTGCCTTAAAATTATACCTTTCTGGTAGTAAATTCCCCTACTTAAAACTTTAAAATAGCCTTTTTTAATGGGAATGGTATTGGTCTAGAGGTCAAGGGTTCTGACCCATTTCAAAACCTTTGACCTTCATTTACAACCCCTCTGGTTTGCTTGCCTGACGAATAAGGATAATGCAAAATTAATGTTTCTTCACATCGATTTATTCGTTTTAGTGCCTATATTGCCAAATTTATTTAGAGTGTGCTGATAGACATTTCATGAATACAAATGAAAGAATCATAGAAGGTGTGAAAAATCGATAGTCTACATTGTCAATAAAGTGCAATAAGAACAATTACTTCTGGAGATTACACCTAATAGATTTTACAATGAACTAGTGAAGAGTAGTTATGTTTTCCAGTGAGGTTATTATTAATGAATGTAACCAGAACTTTGCTCATCTAGTTTTCCATCTTCCTCAGGAAATACAGTATCATTTTACCCTGAAAGGAATTTAATATTCCTTGTGGAACTTTTGGAATTTAGAGATTGTTATTTTACATATGGCAATACTGGAAGTGAACATTGTTCACAACTTCTAGAATATGAACTTGCAGCTGATTTAAATTATGAAAGAATCTTTGCTACTGAGAAATCCGTGTAACAAAATTTACTGTTTATTCAGGAATGTGTTAAAGTAAAAACTAATCCAAGTATTAAATATGTGTCTGACAACTTGGTATTACCATTTAGAAAAATTAGTTTTGGTATCCATGCTTCTTGTATCAATAATTAGTACTTGACCTTTCCATTTTTTTGGGGGGTAAGGTAATCTAATCTTCCTTAAAATCATGTTGTGTGCTGTACTGTACGTCACTTGTTTGGTTTTGGGAAGTGGGAAGGATAAGGAATAAATGACGTGCTCTAATGCATCTATTTGTCATATGTGTCACAATGCCACTTAATGCTAATCTAATCAAATTGAAGCTACGGTGATTGCTTAGCAGTGCAAGTTGCACAGGCTGAGATGATTCTTTGTGGAGTAGTAGAAATAAACCAATAAAGTCACAAAGACCTCAAAGTCTTTTTAAAGTTACATAGCAGCTGTAATTTTTGGCAGAATATGAAAAATGATGTGAGAAATGAATCTAAAATTAGCTCCAGATGTATACAGATTGTTCTGGGGTGATAATTACATTTTTCACTTTGAATTTTCCTAATTCAAAGAGGTCAGCATGGCAATCACAGAAGTGATTTATTTTGTTAAGAAGTGAACTGTCTTTTGCTACATGAAAGCTTGAGAGATATGAAATTGAATTTCAAGCCGACATTTTACAGATACTGGGAGGAGATGGGGTTGAGCTTGATTGATTTTTTCTTTTTTTTTCTCCTTCTTTTTATTTTCCTTTTTTTCCCCACAAGATAGGGTGGGAAATGAAGTGATATCCTTTTGCTAAAATTTTAATTAATTTTTAAGAGGAGATGGAGAGGATGCAGTGCCAAAGATCAAAAGATCAGGTCAAAAAACAGTTTTTAATCACATAAATAATGTGGCATAGTTATGAAGTAAGTATCTGCAAATTTGATTTAAAACTTCACAAATTTGTCAGCCATCGTTTTATGAAATTGAAAGATTGCTCTGATTAATCTTTGGTGGTTTTTGTGATAACCTCTTCTCAAAATTCATTTTAAACATTGTAGATATGATGTAAGTACTTGGATTGTTTTTCTGAAGCACCTGACATTTTTCTGATGTTCATTTAGATCTATGGCTGAATTATCTTTTTCTTCCTCAGAAGTGGAAAATAGAATAGTAGTATCCTACAATTTTGCTTCATAAAATTGTGAAAATAAAGCTCTTTAATAAGTAAATTATTTTTTAAAAAAAATTCGAGGTACAATTCTCTGAAACCATTTGTGACACCTGGTTAATTTCTTTTCTCATTTAAAATTCATATATTTAGCCATATGGAAAAGACCCTTATTTAATGTTTTTGTTTGCATGTTGATATATTGCTGTCTGTTTAACACAAGGTAAAGAGAGAAACAGGTGGTTTGAGACACAGACAAAAGGCTTTTTCTAAGACAAAAACAGTTGTGTTTTTTGATAGACACGCTACATTTTGAGACGTGTCTGTGTGTGTGTACTTATATTTCTATAAATCTATCAAAACATAAAGAATCTTTCATTTAATATTACTGCAAAGTGTTCCTGCTTATTTGACATTAATATCATTTTTGAAGGAATCGACGTTGCATTCAAGGCCACTTTATAAAAGCGTTGTGTTGCTCATCCTAATTCAGTCTGACACACATTCCAATAACACTACCTCCCTTCTAGGGTTTAAAACTAAATTTATGGCTGAGCATTGTGAAGTGCATCATTTAAAAATGGTTTCAACCCAAAACATCTAATAAATAAATAATGTGTATGGCTACTCAGTAGCAGACTTTCCAGACTAGAAATCATTCCATCGGATACTCAACAGTCCACTATCGGAGAGGGCTGTCAGATAAATCTTATAGTAGCTGCATTCATGTCCTGTAAATCACATGTTATTGTCTGAGCCTTCTGCCAGGTCATCTATTCTTTTCCCATTTATCAGAAATGCATACAGTACAGTGAACCTGGAAGCACCATCTTGTCTGGCCTGGCATCCTGTCGGGGTAATTAAACCAGCTGAAGAGAGAAGTTCTCTTTCTGTTCTCCTGTCTAAATGAGTGACATTAGGCTGTTGGAGGTGCCCACACGCAGTTGTGAGACAAGACTTCTGCATGGGGATACTGATGTCACCTCTGAAGAAAGCATTTTCATCTAGAAGGGCTCTCTTCTCTGTGCCCGAATCTCAAAGGGGCATGGATTAATTGAGTGCATGTCCATAAAGCATAAATGGCTACTGTGCTTCCTTTCATTTGTCAGACATTTTCTTGAAATACACGACTGCGTAGGAAAAACTGTGGTCTTCCCTTCTCTCTCGTGAAGAAATTAGAAATATTTATCTCTTGCTCACATGCATGAAGCATTTGTCTGATTATTGCAGCTCCAAGGTGAAAAGGTACAAAACAGGTGAGATAGGTTCCGTAATTTTCCTTGATACCTTTGGATTTACCAAATTTCCAGCACTTGAAAGATGCTGCTTTCTGTAGTCAACCAACTGAATTGTCAGTGGAGTTTGTGTTAGAGAACTAAGTAGCTGGCTCTTCTCAGATTCATGTTCTACTTAGGAGCATTTTTCTATTGTATCTAAATGTTCTAGACTACAAAACAAACTTACACTAACGGATTCAAACGCTGTTCAGCTCTTGGATAATTTTCTAAAATTGATGGAATGCCACCCAACCTACTTAAAAGGTTACAACTAAAAATTAATGCATGCTGCAACGACTTGTATGACCCCTCCACCACCACTGCCCACTCATGCACCCCATGTGCTTGTTCAAGGTATTCTGATTCTTGGTTCCTTCTTCCTCTATCCAGTGTCTCTTCAAAAGCACTAAAGGCAAATTCTTGATAGCTGATGGTGTATGTAAAACCAAGACCAACTTTTCAATACATTTAATTGCTAGATATTTTATCTTCTGGGAATACTAATATGATATATTGCAATATAACTACATAACCATAACTATTAGATGCATAGTGGACCTTGATAAATTATTACTTCCATGGGGAGATGGAAGAAGGAAGCATAAACTCTAATACTCCAAATATTTTTCATGTGCAGAAATGGCATCTCCTCATATTGCCCAGTAAAATACAATCATGATTGAACATGTCACGTGCAGCTCAGACAGTTTGTGGAGGATTACGTGTGCATTTAAATAATACAGCAGAGGCTGATTAGTAGTATTAAGACAGAAAAAAGTCACTGTGAAGGTTGGTCTTACTGCCCTTATAGGCAAACTTAGAGGTCTTCAGATTGCTTTTCTTTTTTCTTGTCTAACTTAGTTGTCGCTGGTTAAGTGGTGAAGTTTTTGCCACAGGTATTTCTTTAGAACGATATTTCATATTCTAACAAATCCCTTTGCTGGTGGATTCTGGTGCTCATAAAGAAGTCAGTGTGCATCTCTTGCATGGGCAGCATCTTGGTCGTCTCATCTCTCTTACTTTGGTAAGGAATCTTGATTGAGCAATACCAACATGTTCCATATATCCATACAAACTGTATGATTCCGTTATTTTCCCTAAGGAAGAGCAACAGGAGTTGGATTTTTTCAGCAGAATTTTCCACAGCCCCCTTCCTCTTCCACCCTGTTGCTTAAATGTTTGTGGAATGCAATGGGATCTTCAGGCTTTCATGAGTATCCTCTGCTCAGGAAAAAAGCTTTCATCAATGATCCAATGATCCGTTACCTCAGGAACGGATTTCTGCAGCGTGTTCTAAAATGTGGCAAGCCTTTGAATTGCTTGGAGACTTTAGTTGATGTAGAAGATGGCAGGTTTTCAGTGTTGGTTGAGAGAACACATTATGCTGATGCTCTGTGATCTGCACTGGTTTCTAATTTACTTTTAAGTGCAATTTGATGTGATGGATAACTACAGTGATTGCTATGAAGTTTTAATTGAATTGACTGTAGGTTATCTAAAGACCAATGTCACTGTGATACCATGGCAGCCAAACTCAACAGATTCATCAAAACTCTTTAGCAATATCCCAGTTTAGATATGAAGAGAATAAATGCTGTTGGAATACTTTTGATGTGCCCCAAGTATTAGATGATGCCATTTTAATCACAATGATGTTCTTCCATCTAATCACTTTGTTATAACAGCTGAAAATAAGCTTAAAAAGAATTTGATAATCCTTTAGATATGTGGTCAAAAATACATATATGTGTTTTGGCATAAAGGGTAGATTTTGTAGGGATTTTGTAAGCTGTCAGAGGATTTTCTATCAACTGTGATACATGCTCTAATTTCCTTTTAAAAGCCATTTAGAAGATACCAGGAGTGGAAAGGTTTTCTTTTTATACAGTGTGAACTTCTGCCAACAGGATCTCTGTCTGTATCAAAGATTAATTCAGCTGTACTTGAGTTAAAAACCTTCAGTGATAGATTGCTTTCATGATAAAATGATTAGAAACATAACTTTATCAGGCAAATGAAAATGATTTAGATCTTAACACACAAAAATTGAAAGAAGAACTTACCAAAGTCTGAACTGAGAAGTTCAGGGGAAGATTTTGCATGAATCATGCCCGTAGGTGCTTGCCTTGTGCCTTGTATTGCTAACTTTCCATGAAGTGTTGTGCCAGAAACTTTATAGTGCACTTTTGCCTTCACTTTTATTTTTTAAAAATTATTTTTATTGCTTGTGCTCTTTTGAAGTATTTGAAGATTGGAAGTATATTTGGTAGCCTAGGTTTTTGCAGACATAAGGTGGCTGTGGAAGAGAGAATATTCAAGATCGTTTTACTATATTCAGTCCATCTCTACTATGGATTATTTAGATTTTTAAGCTGCTCAGATCTGCTTCATATCAAGTGGATCCATTAATAAAACTGTGTAAATCCTAACATTTGGGATTGCCAAGCATGTTATTAATTGTTAGCAAGCAGCAGCAGGGATGTTTCTAGTGTAATTTAGTAACAAATATTACATGGTCCTTGTAACTGGAAAACAAAATGGAGGATCTTCATCCTGATCTTTTTTAGGATGCTACTGGATAGAAAGTAAATGGGAAATATCTGTTGAGCTTTATGTATAGTGCTACTTCTGATATTTTCGGTGAAAAGATTTTACATTATAAACCATTTTCTCCTCAAAGATTCTTTTCCCCCTGCAATGTATGTTTTAATCTACAGTGGTTTAGTTTTGCAGGATGGAGGCTGTGGTCAGAGCCAGGGAGAGGGAAATGTAGATCCCACAGTAGCCAGGGGCCATCCTATCAAAGTATTCTCCTGGGACAGAAGAGATTTAAGTTCAATTGTTTCAGGTAACAATTATTATTGCCAGGTAAAATAATCTGTCTGAAAAGTTTCAACATATCCTCACAAGGCAGCTAATAGTCCAGGAGCTTAAGGGCATTCAGCAGTTGTGTAGAAGAGTCCAGTTTTGAAAGAAATTAAGCTCTCTCAATTTGTAAAAGCAACACTGTGATTTGTCTGTTTTTCCTCAATTACCATTTCCTTTTTTTGTTTTAATATAGAGTTTCTCCTATATTCCTGATTCCAATGCATTCTCCTGCATTGCAAGACACTTGATATATGCACAGCGAGCTCTTTGCCTAGTGGTCAGTAGGATTAACTTGGGAGAATGTAAATGAAGGTCCGGGAAGGTGTGGGTGGGCACTCCTGTGGAATCCAGACTCCTTAAATGCGGTTCTTTGGTGCTTGGATTTTAGCTACTGTCTTGTCAGTAAGTTTTCTTCTGACAAAACAGAAGGTTACGTTACCAAATCTGTTCTCTAGAACACCTGGGTTCTCCCTTACATCAGTATATCTGGGGGTTTATACATAACTTCTTTCCTTCCTGAGTGAGAGTTTTTCTTCCATCTCTGAAATCTGAGGATTTCAGTTTGGATGCTGAAAATACCTATTGACAACTTTCATGCTTGGTATTTGTCACTGAGCAGAGTACTTGGAATAATTACAAATGGATTACATGTGCTGTGGATATTTTGCTGCTTGCTTCATTGAACTATGTTATACATTTGAAGTGTCTGAAACTGAAGATCAGATTGGTAGATAACTGTCTGAAATGCAAATCTGATAAGATTGAAATAAATGGAAACAGCTGGGAAAACCTTTCCTTTGAACTGGAGTATGTTGAAATTACATTTAAATTAGCTGCATATATTTTTTTTTCTCCTTTGAGTTAACCAGTATGTAGATTTTGTCTCTCCAGAACTAGATTATTGTAATATATTCTGTGTAAAATCCCAGGATAATGTAAAACCTGTCTACAAGAACTTCATCCCTGCCCTGATTTCCTGTTGCTTTCTAAATTGTTTGAGTGTTTAATTGCCTGTAATTGCCTGTTGAGTTTATTATTATTTGTTTTGGAATTGCTTGGAGGGCACCTTAGCATGTTTAAGTAGGAGTTTCTTTCAAACTCCTGTTCTTAAAATTGCTAAGGTTCACAATTCACTACACTTAAGATCTGCTTGAAATCTGTCTTTTCTCTTAGGTGTAGGTGCTGGTTTCAGGAATATTGTGCTTTTATTATGGCTTATAGATAGGCCATTTTACAATGCCTATGTCCATCACTGGCTAAACTTTAAAAACAATTAAAAAATTGTGTTAGATTCATACAAGAAACAATATGCCATGAAATGAATGGATGTATATTGACAGTTTGCTTAGTAGAAATCAGAAGTTTATAACTTTGCTTTTGCCTTAAGCGTGAAAATAGGTTGGAATGTTTTAAGAATTGAGAACTGTTTGCCAATACTGCATAAATAATAAGTGACCTATTCTTGACTTGGTGATGCAATAAGCACTTGGTAGTTGTATCCTAGCAGGTGGTGGTCTCAGTGGTTAAAATGTGTTTGCTTTATATCCTTATATCTTTCCATAATACTTAAAGATGTTTTAAGGGTTGACTCATTCTCCAATTTGGAGATGAAATGTACAATGTGAGATTTAAAGATAAGCAAAAACTAGTGTCTTTTTTGGCTTATGCGACATGTCTGCTTTCCAGGAAGGAATTGTGAGCTTTGTGGTTTTGAAGTATGAAAAACTGTCAAGATGGGTTCAATATATCAGACTAAGAAAGTGTATAGACAGGTACAAGTACATAGGTATGGTACAGCCATAACATTTTTGCTTGGAGTGATGTGAAGCATTGTTTCTTGGGACAATCCAGTTGGAGGATTCAACATGTCTTGTAGGCTTTTAGTAGAGACATGGGTAAAAGATAGGGTTATGAACCACAAAACCATTCTTTGAAATAGTTTGCCACACTGGAGAGGAGAGAGATGAACTTTCCTAAATTGCTCCAACTAAAACAGAATTCTGTGGCAAAAGTGAGGATTTTTCCTCCCTGATTTTCTCTTTTTAAAATTCAATCTTTAGTAGTTCCGTAGACTTCTCATATATTAGAAGCTCATATGAAGACAAAATCTCTCATGAGTTAAAAATTACTTGCATTGGTCAGAAATTCAGGACGTGATGTTGGTGTGAGTTTAATGGAAAGCACCCTCTACAGCTAAACTATTAGCCCTTAAAGCTGTGTTGCTGAGAGTGAGTTTGATTAATGTATACGTTTTTATGTCTTTGGAGGAGAGTGGATTGTCTCATGTAAATGTGAATCTTGGGAGTGGGATAGGGGAACGGGACAGCTTCATTTCCATTAATGTACAGTGCTGCAGATGTTCAAAACCGAGGGAACATAATTTAACTACAGAAGTAAGACTTTTTTGAAGAAAAAAGGCATCCTGTTGCTTCACCAGCACACTAGGACTTAAAAAAACACCACCATTTAAGGTGAGTTTTGTGCAGCAAGAGCACACCCTGTGGCTTGGCAGTCTAGTCAGAAGGATGATACCACGCTGACTTTATAACTAGATCTTTGAACAATATTCTCATGGGTGGTAAATGCAAAACAAAGTAATATCAACTGGCACTTAATTCTGTGAGCTCCCTGCTGGTGGGGCTCTGCACTGAAATGGAACTCTTCCTGACAGGAAGTCAGCCACGAAGTGTGGAGACCTCTGAAAATAAAGTGTGCTTTAATTTGATGCCCTGCTGTTTTACAGCCAGCCTGTTTAATTTGAGACTATGGAAAGAGGGTTAGTGCAGGGGAGGGGTATGAAACTGTGGAAAGTTCAGTGAGCAGCACTGCTCGTTGCTGATTTAATACTAATTACAAATATGGGAACTTCTTTGTTCGTGTTAATAAACCAAATAATGTGTCTCTGTTTCCAAGCAGAACTGCTTTGGGAACTCAGGATTTGGGGAGCTGTGCTATTAACTGGAAGTTCTACCCAGAGAAACTTGGTGTAGTGGTGCTGTTTGGTTTATTGTCTAAGTTGCACTCTTACTCATTTGCATCTGTGCTTTTTGCCTATTTCTGCAGCTGGGAAAACATTTGTCTCATCAAGCATTGTTGACAATGCACTATTTTTTCCATAAGTATTTTGTGATAACTTAAGTGATAAAACCTCATTATTCAGATTACGCAGCAGTCATGATATTGAGGTCTGTTAGGTGTTAAATCCTAGTTCAGAGTCAATTTTGATTCAGAAGAAACAGCTGGATTTTCCAGTGACCTTTGAATAGTTCTACAGACATTTATTTCTATTTCTATAGATAGAAATAGAAAAATGGATATATTTTTCTTTTGGTAAGTCTGCTTGGTGAGTGCAGTGAGGATTTGCAGTGAAAGAAGCAGAAAATTATTATTTATCATGTTTATTGTAGTGACAGATAATAGAGACCTTTGTTGCAACATGTTGTATATATATTTTAGTGTAAGTAAAGACAATAGATATAGGATGAGAAAGGGAACAGAGTATGCAAGTGGAGTGTAATGGGGGAGATACTAGTTTTTCTGCCTTTTTTAAAAATTGATTTAGTTTTGTTTTCTCTAAATCTTTTAAGAAAAGATCTGCATTAGGATAGGATTGTCTAAGGGAATATCAAGGGACAGGTTCGGACATCCTGTGTTATGAGTGAAGAGGTGGAATTGGTTTACATACTTGAGATTCATTCCCTCAAAGGTACAATGGCAGCAAGAATCCTGTTCACCATGTTTGTGCATTCATTATGAGAGTTTAAATATAATCCAAACTACATTTGGGGGATAGGGTGATAACCACAATCATGGAATCATGAAAAGTTTGGGTTGGAAGGTTCCTTAAAGATCATTTAAGGATCTTTAACCTTTTAATCTTTAACCAACCCCTCTGCCGTATAAAGGGGCTTATGGTTCCAAAAACGGTGTCTTATTTCTTTATTAGTTAAATTTATTCATTTGAAGCTAAGAACATTGAGCAGGAAGGTTTCTGCTATTTGATGGTGATGATGAATGTTGCTATCAGTGGGACCAGTCCAGCACTACTGGTGCTGCTGTGCAACAATGAGCCTGTTCTGATTTTCTTGTTTTTGTAATTTGTAGTCTACCTTGAAAGGCATTTTCCTTCCTGTTCAGTGGTTTTACAGAATCTCAAATTACAATCACAGTTAAACAAAAAAGCACTGAAATCAAGGGTCAGTTGTGTTATGTTCCTGCTATTCCTCAATTTGTTTGCCTTTGTTCATGAAAACGATGCTGGCACTGCAACTTAATTATTTGGATCTTTTCCCTTTGTTCATCTTAGGTTGTCACTTTTCCTCACGTCTGTTTTTCTGACTCATCTCCTTTGTCTTAAGAGTTTTGTGCTTCCCATTGCTGCTTATTTACAGAACTGCTTGGTACTTTGATTTCTCAATTAATTTTTAAGATTCCTGTTTGTATTCTTTCCAAAGCTAGTCTTTCATCTTGGCATTGAAAATAGCCGATGGTTAAAGAACCTGGAGAGGAAACTGCTGTGGAGAAGGTTTGCTGCTAGATGAACTCAAACCTGACCCCTAATTTTGTTTCATGAGGCGTCATGGCAACAGCCTGCTAGTGGGAGAGAGAAAGGGAGAAGCTGCCTGGGGAAATTGCTTCCTCCATCAGAAACTGGGGACCTGAAAGCAGCCATCCCCTCACTCAGTTTTTTCCCCAGTTTTTCATACTTCTTTGAAACTAGATACAAAAATGAAATTTATGTGTTTTGATCAGACAGATATGCAGCTTTTATGCTGTGAAAATTATTACTGATATAATTTTATTTATGCAGACAGTGATATTTTTATAATTTTGTATGAATTTGGATTAAGTTAATGTTTTCTTTTATTGCTGTTTTAAGAATATTTGGTGTCACCATAAATTATGGCAAATGCAACCTATCTCAAGATTTTTTGGCTGTGTGCAATTGTTAAGGATTGCATATGCTGTAAGATTTTATGTAGTATATCTTTCATAACAATGTATTTTTTCTGGATAGATTTTTGTCCTTTGTAGAGAAGGCTACAGTTGCCACTTTGAGAGTAATCTCACAGCACAACAGGCATTGTCTGACAAGCTGACAGTTTTTTCTGTGGTATTTTTACTGAAGAATCTATTACTTAAGTATGTAACTCCAGCTTTACATGTGTATAATTTATTTTCAGAATCTATAAAAGCTTGAACTCTAACTTTTAAGTATTGAAATTAAACTCTCATTATAGATTTAGGCATTTACCACTAACAACATAATACTAGTTTATAGGAAGCTCTGTTTACATGGAATAACCCACATGGTTAAACAGCAGGGGAGTCTTCTGCTTTTAGTTAAAAACCTGCTGTTTCTGTATGGCTTATTTACTACTTCTTTAATTCTTAATGTAGTGTGCTGTGGAATTGAGCATGCAAAAGTCAGCAAAGAGTTCTGTTTTTTGCGTCTAAGGTTATTACTTGCTGTACAATAATAAAGGCACTATTTTATTGGGTTAGTTGTAATTAACTTCAGCACTAGGCCTTGATATAAATCATTCCTAATCTGTTTTCTTTACATTTTCATTCTTTTAAACTGGTTTAACATAGCTTCTTTCTGTCATCCTTTTACATGAGGACTAGGGTTGTAATTGCTTTTTTGAATTAGGCTGTCGGAAGCTAATGTGCGTGTTGGTTCAAGAATTGATTAAGGAACACTAATGAATTTCATATAGCACTTTTAAAAGATTTGTAATAAATACTCTGTAGCGGTGATCTGTTACAACATTAGAACTCAATACAGTGTTGTCATGCTGTGCAGCTGGGAAAATATTTCAGTATAAGAAACTTTGATTTGGTTTCACCATTAAAATAGTAAGGAATTTTGTGGTTATGAATAAAAAAAAGAAGTCATGTTCCAACTTTTCCCCAGAGTATATTTTATGAAAGTAGCTATCGTTATTATAATCTTTGTTTCAGTGTTTGATAAAATAGAGGAAAAATGCTGAAACAGTGTTAATTTTCATTTTTTTGCTTAGTCTTAATGTTTGATACCACGCGGGTCCTGTGCCATTCTGACTGATTTATCAGTACACAAGTACTGCAGCGTGTTTGGTTGTTCCTCAGCAGCACAGATTTGAAACAAGGATTTTGTTTCTTCCTTTCAGTCACCTTTGCAACACTGAACATGTTTGTTTCTTGAATTCCTTCTGTTTTTCAGGGGTGGATAACCACACATGCACAATCTCAGCCCGGCTTTGTGTAAGGTTCATTAGTTTGATATGAGTGTGTTTGGGATATTTTCTCACATTAGTGGGTGTGGTGTTGTTATACCTTCAGTTGAGAAGCTCTCTCATCCAGTTAAGTTTTACACAACTTTCTCCGAGAAGACTCATTAAAATTTTCAATACAAAGACTTCAGTTGTGTACTGTCACCGGTGGATTTTTTGACAAAAAGCAATGTCTTTTTTTAATGGGATGCCAGCAGTAAATACTTTTTATTATAACTGGGTGTGCTTGATAGTTTTAAAAGTCTTATAAAAATAATTAGCTCTTTTATATAGTTCTAATGGCAGCCTTGCCAGTTTCCCCTGGAGCAGTCTCTAATGAACAGGCCTTGATTTTTCCAGTTGGGCTTTCAGATTCCCAGAGGACTTGACTTCAGACCTTGAAGGGCAGCAGCTGCCATTTGTCTTGAGCCCAGAGTTGCCAAACAGCCAGACCATGTACTAATAGGACACATTTGTACAGCCCCAGTACGTGGGACCCCGATAGGGCCCTAATGACGATCATCTGTTGAGAGCTTGTAGCTGGCCAGGGTTAGAGTAACTTTTATCACCCTTATTGAAATCAAGCCCTCTGTATTGATTAGTGAGGTAGCTCGGCTTGTTACACAGATGCCACGTTAAAGCTTTCATAGAGAAGCCTTTGTTTAAATTTCGGTAAATCCACGCCTGTTCAATAAGGCTTTTTGGGTGACTGGAGGTTCTGAGTTTTTAGGATAGTAGGATATATTTTTGCAAGTTCTCACTTTGTTTCAGAATTCAGCAACAGTGGTGATGTTCTGTAGAGAAAGGGCCATGAAAATATTTATTGGAATTACTTTTTTTTCTCAGCCAGTTTCTGATAGTTTTCATTATTTGTTTATAGTTTTTAAATTTTATTTGAGTGTACAAATATCTGTGTATGTATACTGGATAACTATCTCAAATGTGTTCTCATGTTATTTTTATATTAATTTGTGTCACATCTTTGCAAAATGTTCCTCTTTTGTAAGTACTTGGCATGGGGTAATTTCAATATTAAATTGCTGCATGGTTTCTAGATATGATTTCCCATAACTCCATGTTGCTTTTAATTTTTTTAATGGAGTTTCGTAGATTAAAATAACTGAAGCATGCTTCAACTTTTAAAAGTAATTTATGTTTGAAGAGATTCTGCTTAACATGCAGTCTAACTTCTTTTAATTATGAAGAACCCAGCTGAGATATAATCTACTTTTCACTATATGTTCTTTATTGCTGAGTTCATTCAAGCCTGTAGTGGATGTGGTGCTGAGAGAGTGCTGACACCAAGTGCAAACACTGCTGAAAAGTTCTTGATAGTTTACTTTAGGCACTTAAAGATTAGTGTATCTCTCTATGAACAAGTTTTTCATGCAGATTTGACCTTTACTCTAGGATATGTCTCTTAGTCATATGTTAACACATTTTCCCACCCTGCTCCTTAGTGCCCCATTCATAGTTGTCAGTACCAAAGCCATCCTTCTCCTTTGTTTCATAACCAAAATAAATTATCAAAACTCCTCCAGCATTATGGGAAGGATGGATTAGTGAAGAATTTTCTCTTTTTTGCCTGCTAAAGAGTGTGTGTTTCAACTGCCAGATATAATCCTTAATTGTAGACTGTGTTAAACTGTTTAGAAGGATTTTTTTTTTAAATTTCTGTGAAAAATGAATTTTTAAGGAGCATGCATGTATGTATTTATGAATGAGAGCAGCAGAACAGTGTGCTACTGTTGGAAATAGAGCAGTTTTCATCTATTGGAAATGTGTTAAATATTCTGTTCATGGTTAATTACCTAGCCATCAGAGCAGCTGATGAGTTGGTCTTGCAAATGTTTGTATATAACTTGAAGAATGTATGTCTTGGAGTATTCATAGAATTGTAGAATGGTTTGAGTTGAAAAGGACCTTAACATCTAGGTCCAACACCGTTGCCAAAATTGTTTTAGATATATTACTTTACCAAGAGTTTACAACTAGGGAGGGATATGTCCATTTTCTGCCTACAGGCAAGCACTTCAAATTCCAAACCAACAAAAATGTGTATCAACAAAATTTTCTTGGCATTTGTTTGAGTGATTACAGTTTAGGAATGGTTATATTGGGCTACATAAAGGCTCCACTTTGCTTCTTGTCCCATCTCCAACTATAGACACAAACAGGTGCTCAAAAAGAATGAAATAGGACAATTGTGATACTTTTTCACTCTCCAGCAACTTTTGCTCAGGGTATTTTCTGAATTGGATGAAGTTTCTGTGTATTTAGCCAATATTAATGTGTTTATTTGTTTGATGTGTAGTTGTTCCATCTCCTCTTGATCCTGTTGAACTTTTAATCACCATGACATGCTTTTGGTGATAGATTCTTTATGCATTGTGTAAAGAACCACCTGCATTCCCTTGTTTTGAAGCTGGCTCCTGCTCTCTGCTGCTTGCAGAAAGAGGCTTTGTGGGTAAATAAGAGGTTCCTGAAGTATTTGATCTGAACAAGGATACCTAGAATGGGTAGGAAGCCAATAACAAATGGAAAAAAAATCAAATTCAAGTCAGAATATTTTTAAGAACTTCATTTATCTGACCATGCCATGTGATTAGAGATGTACCTTGTTTTTCTGAAATGAAATATGAGGATCAAATAGTGTGAAAGACTTTCAAATGCACCTGAAGACTGAGATAGCTAGATGTATACGTTGGTGCGATGACATAAAATGGATGTACAAATACTAAAGACTGTTTGGTACACTAATCTTGTTGCTGGTTATGGTTTAATCCAGCTTGTGGTATTTTGTATGTTTTGGTCTTTTATTATAGTCAAATGCATGCTGTTGGTCTTGGTATTTCCTAGAAAAAAGTAAATGTAGTAATTCATGAATTTCATAAGAGCATTTGGTGCTGTCATACAACTGATCATTAGTTAAGGGCAATTAAAAAGCCCCACTGTAAAATAGATTAAATAACCCCAGCATTACTCAAATGGGACAACAGGTCATGATATCAACCTTGAGGGAGATTATTAGTTTCTGAAAGGAAGGGTTTAAGACCACTGCTGTTTAATGTTTTCTTTTAATGACTCTTGTGCACTCAGTAAGAATGTGCTAATGAAACTTGTTGATGATATGAAATTAAGGCTATAGAGGATGTATTTTTGCTCACTTCAGAGTTGTGCTATATAGAAAGAAATGTAATACGTTATTCCATACAAAATCATAATTCAGATGAGGTTTGCAGCACCATTTCAGGAAAGGTTTTAGTCCTTGCATAGGGTATTATGGGGCTGTTTATAGTTTCTATTAAGGAAATAAGTGAGACAATAAGGAGTTAGGAAATTTCCTTATCAGACACAGTATTTGAATAAAATGTGATTTCTTATTTGTCTCCTTGTGACGGGGATTTTTCATTGGAGTTATTTGTGATTGTGTCTAGTGCTTCTTGTTGATAGTACAGTGACCAAAAGCATTAGAAGTAGATGATGTCTCTTGGTCACTAAACATTTACAGCCACGGGAAATGATGGTCAATTACCTACAGCTAAGAACAGGTATGAAATTATTGACTCAGTTGATCTTCCCTTACAGCCCTTCCTCAGAAAAGTGCTGAAATGTGTTTTGTAGTTATTTAGTTGCATTAGTGGTTGAGTTTGAAGCTTTTAACATGTTTTTTCCCTAATACCTTTGGGAGATGGATAACTAAGATGCTGATATAATAATGTAATATGTATACTGAGTGTAATTGTTTGAGAGTGAACATATACTGTGGGGAAATATTGAATGGATCATGAAAGATGAAGACCATTAGTCTTTTCTTTCAACTATTAAAATAAGCTTTAGGGTTTGTTCAGCTGTGATTTATGAAAATGTTTAGACTAACACCTTCTTTGATGATGTCTTATGCAGAGAAAAATGCTGAAAAGTATAATGATAAATGCACTTTCTTTTCACTTTTGGCAGCCTCCATCTTCACCAATTAAATTTTCAAGTATTGTTGTGAGCTCTTTAGAGAGCAGAACAACAGATGGACAGTGTCATAAGTGGAAAAAAATTTTTTGCTTTTCTTGAGTTTTCTCACACTTTAGCTAACAGAGTAGTTTCAGCTATCATTTTATAAAGCTAAATATTTAGAACCTGATACTACATTTAAAGCCTCTTAGAAGGATTATTTGCATATGTTATTTTGTTTAAAATATTAGAAACTAAAAGGCTTTTTTTTGGTTTCCACTAGAATACATTTATAGTTTGTGATGAATAATACATCACAAGTTCCAATTATTCTGCTTTTGATTCTGACTCCTTGAAAATTGTAATACATTGTTGCAGCTTAAACATGATGAGCATGATGAACGTGATAAGCATGTCTGGGAAAACAGAATGAGAAATCAGAGTTATAATTTCTCCCCTGCATTTGAAATTTGGAAATCTTTTTTTTTTTGGTGGGCGGGGGGGTTGGAGGGCAGAGGGGCAGGATTTAAGTTGTAAATGACAACATTATTTCAGTGTGTGTCTGATCAAACCTTTGTCTCACTGACTGAGAGGTAATTCTGCAACCCTGAGCTCCAAAAAATGAACCTGGACGCTGTGTATTAAAAACCTCCTACATTCCGAAATCTGAAATTTGTTTAAGACATATTTCCTGCTTTGAACTTTTTGCCTGCCTTGGAGCTGATGAGATTTTTTAAAATAGCCACGGTGATAGAAATACTCATGTAGATAATCTGTAGGATTATTATTTCATAGAACAAAAATCAAGAAAGTTGATGTGGAAAAGCCCATGAAACTTAACTGTCTGCTGCAGAATCAGTCTTTTGTATTAGATTAGAAGAGTTGAAGAGTTTAAATCAAGAGCTGTATTTTTCCTGTTCTATCTATTTGCCTCTACATTTTCCCCAAAAGATAAAATACATTTACTCCTCTAATTTTTACCTAGGTTAACTTGTTCCTATGTGGTCTAAGATTAAAAAGATCTACTTTGTGTGTTTGTTAACTAACTTTATTTTCTTCTCATCTTTCAAATGAGGGCAACAATCCCAGTGATTTTCAGTGTGTTAAAAATGTTACATTTTTTTTAAAACGTTGTGTGTTAATGGTGCAATATTTGGATTGTTAACAGATTTTTTTTTAAATGAGTAGAGATGACTGTGATTATTAGGAAATATGCCTCCGAGGCTTTAAGCTATGAGAGAATTTTCTGTCTAAGGAATGAGCCTTGCCTTAATGTGAGAGTTTCTAATACTATCATGGTTCAATAAGGCAAAAAGCATCTGTGAAGCAGAGCAAGTTCAGGATTATTACATGACATAACAAAAGCAAATGATGGAATCTTTTGTGGGATGTTTTTGGATTTTCTTCTCCCCTTACTATGACCTTAAGTAAATGATGCTGCCCTGTTCATTCATGCTGGCATTCATTGCTTCCTGATCAGCACACAACTGATGCTTTGCGTGTTTGCTGATGGTTCTGTAAGTTGCTAAAGCTGAAAAGAAAGAGTGTGATTTTGTCTCTGAAAATGCCTCTTCTGAGTTTTGTTTTTATACAGCTAGTTTTCTCTTATTTTTTATCTTTACCCAGGAATGGCAAAACTCTATACAGAAGAATGCTGGCCTGGCCTTTATTGAGCTTGTCAATGAAGGAAGGTAAGTCACAGGATTTGATAGCACCTCCCCCTTAGCCTTCAGCAAGTTCTGTGCCGTGAAACTTTTTCAAAATAATTTTACTTCTTCCTTTTTGTGTCATTTTCTTTGAGTTTTACGAGCATAGTTTCGTGTTCTTTAGTACTTTGGTTCAGTTCTAATTCTGAATATAGGATTTTGCAGAATCTTAATGCTCTTTAGTTTCATTAAATACTTTGCTTATCTGTGTGTCATGGATTTTCTTTTTTCCTGTCCTTGTATACTGGTTAACGTTGAAACTATAATTTGTATTCAGCTAATCTCTTGAGAAAGGGAATTTATATTTGAAAGACATTACTGCTAGGAATTGTAAGATAAGCCTCTGTCTCAAAAATTAGATTCCAGTTTGCTCATTTATTTCTGATCTATCTCTTAAACTAGAAAGGAGGAGAGTCTCTCTGAGGAAAAAAACCCCTCTTAATACTACCAATTAGTTTAATGTTTTATCCATAACTTTATATATATATTATTGGAACTTATAGAAAATGACAGAGCGGGTGATGAGGCCATGCTCTTTGACTTATAGTCAGTGTTCAGAACCATCAATATTTTCTTCATTACAAATTGATTGTTGAGGCAGACCAAGAGCAATATTTACTTTTTTTCAAAAGGGTTTTTTAAAAGATGTCTTAACTAGTTAGCTAAGGTGTGTTATAAGAAATGCCATTTATTTAAATGTAACTTCTGTTAGTGAGTAACTTCAGCTAGTAAGAATCCAAATAGAAAATAAATTTTATGTGATTAGGACGGCTACTGAACTAAAACTGGAATTATTTATCACATAAATTAATAAGCTATATAAATATCTTTTTATCATTGTAAGAATGGGGGAAATGGCTATTTGAGATTTTTTTTTCTTAATATATAGATGTTCTCAAAATACATAAAAATAATGGCCGTTTTAATGGTTGCATTTCAGTTTATGGTAGGGGAAACACCGTTCTAAGGCAGGAAAACCATTTTGCTACTAGTCTTGATCCCAAGGGCCAAGGTAAAGTAACAAGGGTGTTCAGTTACAGTGTTAAGATCTAGCCTATAGTTGTTTCCTATTATGTGAGGCTGACCTGTCTTGACCTTACTTACAAAATGCCTGCTATAAATTTGGCCCTTGATTAATGTTTTATTTGCATAGATAACATAGAGATCCCACACACATGTAAACCACAATGTAAGGTTCATCTGTGTAAGATGATTATCATGGACAGATCAGTTGCTGAGACTGAGCTGTGCATGGCAGTCACCCAGTAGCTATTCAGCTCGTCCAGGTCAAGCTTTCTATCAGTGAACTGTTTGGAATTGAGTATTTTCTCTTCAAAACATGCAGTGCCCATCACAGACAGATGGAATCACTCCCCCACCTCCATAAACAACATCAATAACTTAGAGTCTAGCCTGAGCCAGAGTGGTTGTCTCAGGGACAAATGATCCCTTGAAGACTGGGAAGTGTGGTTTTGGTTAGCAGAAAATGTCTGTGTAATTGTTACTTCATTTCATATCTGACGTGTAGGAGAGTTGGGTTTTCTTTTAGTGGTGTGTTTCTTTTTTTTTTTTTTTTAAGTGGGAACATAACATTCATTATGGTGAAGAGGAGAGGGGATTAATTTCTTAAAAATGGCTCCTTTTATCTGTCTCCATTTTCCTCCATTGCTGTTTATAGGAGCCTTTATAGTTACTGCTGAATTGTGGTGCTTTGTGGCTTTTCAGCATTCACTAAAATGAAACTATTATCCCTCAAATTATAGGAACTGTATTCCAGAACTAGTCTTTCCTTCTCTTTATGCAATTTGAACATTATTTTTCTTGCACATATGCTAACAGTTGGACTAAAACATCTCAAACCTCGTATTTATTTTGCTTGCTGTTTTTTTCTGTATTTTTGCCATAGAGTTATAGTCTTAGAAACTCCAAAAGCTGAAGCCTTTTAATTAAAACTTAAGAATATACCTGAATGGTACCGATTTAGACTTAAGCTGCATAATAATATAATAAAAGCTGGATTTTAAGTTGTTTCTACAAATGCCCAAGAAAATATGTCAAGGTAGTTCTAGAAAGGACAGAACTAGTTCAGCACATGGGGAAGGATGTCTGTAGGGCACCATGACCTGAGAGTTAGAATAAATAAAATAAAGGACTGGAAGAACTGCTTAGAATTTGTACAATTGCTATCCTCTGCTGCCTTGGTGGGGGGACTTTGGTCACCCTGTAATCTTTGTAAACCAGAGTTTTATTCCCATTGTTCATTACTAGATTTTTTTGGACTAATGATGCTATAGGATATTCCAGCTTGAGGTGTGTTCTACTGTTGGGTTTTTTTTTTTGGGCAAATAAGATGAATGAAAAATATTTCTGGAAGAAGTCTAGAAGGAAAGATGTAAATCTCTTCTTCTACTTGCTTTCAAATGTACTTTTTGCCTTTATGTGAAAGGTATGAATGTACCTCTCTCTCTCACAGCGGTTGGAAGTTTTATGTTTAGGCTTGCCATGTTTTGGCTAGGATTCCCTGGACAGAAATATGTGCAGAAAGTTTGCCTCTGGGACTCGTAAGATCTGCAGTGTGTGTGCTGCATTCAGAATGTGTTGGTCTGAATTTCCTCATGTTCACAAGTAACTAATGTATTCCACAGAAGAATTGCTCCCTGCCTTTCCTGGTAGATCACACCCATTTCACGTGTGGAGCAGAATTAATTAGTTTGTGCCCAGTGAATTTTTGAGTCTTGAACTGCAAGCAAATCTCTAAACCAGGAGGCTGGTATGTGGAAATACAGAACTGTAAACCTGCCTAAAACTAAAATACACAAATGAAGTCTTGAAGTCCAGGTTACAAGCATAGTAAAAAGAAAAAAGCCAGTGTAGGAATCCAGGAAGCTACAGAGTGTAAGTGAAAAGGTAAAGGAGCAGATATTGGAGAATAATCTCTTTCTGTGCAGTAAAAGACACATCAGTTCCAGTACATTGCTACATTTAACAATTATCTGGTTTTAATAAAAAGTAGTAAGTATTGTTCTCTGTTATTGTAGTGTCTGGGAACACTATTAATGCTCTTTGAAACCTTGTTAAAAAGGTGCCTGTACCCATGGCTCCTCCACGTCCTGAGCCATCTGTGCAGCAGAAGGATAGGTTGTGAAATGTTTTCCTTAGCCTGCTGAACTTCTGTCAGTCTGGATTTCATTCCTTGTGCTTGCCTTTCACCTTTGGGTCCTCCTTTAGGGAGAGTCTGTTTTTGGAGCCTGAACCTGAGAACTTACTGGTGAGGGCATTTGTTCACCAGAACCATCCTTTCGGTGGGATCTAGTTCACTGCCATGGCCAGCCCTCTCCTTTGGAGACTTCTGAGGTGCCCAGACTGATTCCTTTTTTGCACCCTGGAACTAATTATGTTTCCTCCTTGTGCACAAGATGGTGGAGCTATTATTTATGAACTAAAACAAGCACAGCTTTGTTTTATTTCCTCGCATGTCCAAATGCCTCTTTTGCTGGAGCCTGATTTCCCTTCTAACTGTACTTGACCAGTTAGCGAGCAGCTCCTGTGCTCTGTGAAGGTTAAAACTCTCTGCTGTCGTTGTGATTCATTAGCACACTTTAGTGTGAAGCATCTCTTATGCTGGATCTTGTTTTCTGTATCAGTCAGGGCACTAACAAACGTACTCGAGCTCGAGACCAGGCATGACAGTTATTATCCCCTTTGGGGTGATAATGGGTTTGGCATGGCAGGGGTTGAGGGATCAGTCTCCTAAGCATGCTGCAGCAATTATTCTTTCCAATTTTAGGTCGAAGAGACTCTTGAAGATGCTTAATTTTAATTTAATTTTCTCAAGCATGGTTTTCTTGACCATCCAAGAATTATAGAACAATGTTCTATACTTACATTTTTATACACTTGTAAATGAAAATTCATTTTAAAAAGTCACAAAATGTTTGGTTTCAAGACAATCTCATTAAAATAGCAAAATCCATGTATAATTTCCTCTCCTTAGCTTGGCTTTTTCAAATCCTTATCCAAACAAGGCAACCCAAAACAGAAGGATTCACAAGTGTATCCATGTTTGTTTTTCTGTAGCTTTTTTTTATTGCCACGTTCTTTGTTGTCTAATGAGGAATGAAGTCTAATCAAAATTCTCCCCTCTATATCAGAGCATTTTCTAATGTGTCTTTCAGTGTAGTTGAAAACAGCTTTTTGTTTTTCTTTTCCCAAAAGAAACTTGCAGGGGATTTTGTGCTCCCTTGGATTTAAAATCATTATTTTTGAGACATTATAGCCATCTATTAAAAATATTTGTTGGAATTATACAATTAATTCAAAAGTTATTGAGAGAAAAAAGAAGGCAAACAGAATGCAAATTTAACATCCTTAGCAAGTAAAAACTCCATCAACCAACCCCAAAAGTCCGAAACCTCTCCAGAAACAACCAAATGCAACTGGTATTGTTCTCTTGGTACGTAAGATCTAATAGCATAAAATCTGGAAGGCTGTAATCATCTATGTTTCTATAGCTGAGGGGGGTGGGGAGCAATTTTAAGAGCTGTTCTAACAAAATTTAAACATACGTCACCTGCTGTTCCTTGTCTTAAAATTGTATGTATTGCTTTTGACTGATCATGGATGCAAATACTTTTAATATTGAAATACTTGGCAATCAAGCTGGCTGGTCAATTACTTGGATGCTTTCTGAATGGAAAATAGGGGACAGATGTAGGCTGCCCCATTCAATTGTCTCTCACTCGCAACGCTGCGGTCACTCTCAAGGAATGAATGTTGGAGGGTTGTGTTGCCATAGGAGCAACTGCTGTGATGGGAAAATAGTTAGAAAAATACAGCTATTAATGAAAAAATGGATGATAACTGACAGACTTTGTGCATAATTGACCAAAAAAGGCTCCGGAGAAAAATGATAAATGCAGTCTGGTCCAAAGTAGAATTGATTACTGCCAGTCTGCTCCCCTTGCTGCAGCCTAGTTGTCCTGGGATTCTGAGACATAGAACCTGCACCTCAGTCTTGTTTTGTAAGAGAAAAGACATGTTTTCCACATTTCCTTGCTTTTTGATTTTTAACAACCCTTTCTGTTTAAGTGGTATGTTTTGTAAAAGAGATTTTTGATGATTTCTTTTCTGAGTCTTGATGTTATTGTTCTGGTTTGTTTAAAGAAAGGAAAAAGCAGCTTTATTAATGTGTGAATTTGAATACATAAGATCATTAGGCTAGACGTAAAACAGCATTTTAAATGTGCTGAAAATTAGGAATTGTAGCCTGAATGTGTTTCAGAGGTGGATAAGTTGACTAGAGTGGGGTTCTTGATGCTACCTAATTTTTTTGTGTGCGTGTGTGTGCAATTTTTGTGTACATACTGTGATGTACACAACCATTTTTAAAGCAGTTTTTTATTTCACTGAATTTTGAAGGGTATGGATGTGACAAAGGTTGATTTTGCTTGTGAGAATACGTAATTAATTTGCTGGGTCTATGAAAAAAGAAATTCACAAACCACTTTTGAGTGCTTGGGAGTTCTGAAATATTTTTTAATGTAGAAATTTTTGGTAACATCTGCTTTTAAAAAAAAGAAATTATTGCAAGAATAACAAGAAGGTATCTGTGCTGTATTGTGTATGCATACATGTATTGTACTATTGGCATCTGATGGGACATTTTCAGAAATCATCTCTCAGAGTACTGTGCAGTGGCTCTGAAATGTGAACACAACAGTTTTCAATGGACTCTGCTATGCCCTAAGAGGCTATCCTAGGTAGAAAATATTGGATTGGTGCGTCCCCCCCTCAGCTGCCTTTTCAAAGTTCTGTTTCATTTAATGCTAGTGCATGTCCAAGTCAGCATTTTGGTGAGTCTGCACAGCTTTGGGGCTCTGGTTTGTTTGTTTGTGGTTTTGTGGGGTTTTTTGTGTGTGTATGTGTAGTTTTTTTTCCTCCTATTTTAACTCAATAAATGTTTTTCAGACTTCATCCTTTAAGACTTTATGGACTAACTATATTTTTTGTGAATTCAGTAGAGTATCTGTTAAGTATCTGTGTTCCACAAGGCAATTGTAAAACGCTCTTGCAACAGGAATTCCACCACTTAACACATTGAGCAGTCAGATCCCATAAAAGTCAGATCCATGTGTGTCCATGTAGAACATACCCCCTTTTGAAGTCAGAGAATCTCCTACATGCCAGGTTTAGGAGGAAGGAGTGCAAGTAGGAGAGGTTACCTTGCTTGGCTGTCTCAGGGTTCTCTGTTGTGGAGCACCTGGAACTTACAGTCTCTCCCTGCAGTACTTTGTGATAGATTAGTACCTAAACAGCTGCTCTCAAGTGTCACCTAAGAAGCTTTTTCGTACTTTGACTAGAACTGATAATTATTAGACATCAGTAATGCTAATCCAGAATTTGTCAATCTCTCACTTGCTTTTGCTTTGTGCGTAGTTTTCTGTTTATTCTTTTGCCTCTTGTACCTCTTAATTTTTGCTTGTTGTAAGGAGAAGCTTGACTTTTTTACTTGCTCATCTAAGCATTCAGCAGCCAGAAATCAGAGGAAGACTTCCAGTTCTGTGTCTCATAGTTTCTCAGCGTAACAGTGAAAATCAGTCTATCTCATGTATTTGGCTGGAACTCCTTCTCTCAGTGGTTTAGCACTTCATTCCTGACCCAGCAAAATATGCAAGTATATATTTTAACTTCCAGCATGGAATCCATCCCCTTGCTTGTTTTTACTAGGCTGCTCATCTTTTCAAAGTTAAACACATGTTTTAAAACATTTCAGTCTGGAAAAAAAAGTGCTTGGGAAGAAAAGTCTGTTTGAGACCTTCAATCTGGTGTGCACTATAAGCAGTAGAGTAGCTCCAGTATTCAGAGTCTTTACACTCACAGATAATCATGTCTAACTTCTACAAAATGTGTCCATCCACACTCCATCCACATTCTTCTTGTATTAAGATCAGGAAAATAATAATTCTGTAGCATGTAATAAATAAAAACAAACGAGAAGAGAATCTTATCAGGAAGGTGGAGTGTAAATCAGCACATTCAACAGAATTTTGGTGTTTAATAGTACTAAAAAAAATTAGCAGATATATGAGGTAATATAAGACAAGCATGGTCCATGGATCATAATACAGGGATTATGAAGCATCAGCAAGAAGGAAATTATTAGAATTGAGATTATCTTTAAGCTTGGGTGTGCGTACTTTGAAAAAGACAAAATATCCAATCTGTCTGTTTACTCAAAGAAAGGAAAAGCTGTCCTTTTACTGTAAAAAAAAAAGTATTTGATGTGTTCTAGATGAAATTTTTATTTAACTGAAAAAGAATTAATGTAATCTTGTTGCTGGGGAAAAAAATCTGGATAAAAGCACACAAAGGGAAATTTTGTTTGTGTTTTTTTGTTTTTGTTTTAATTGACAGTAATTGCCTTATTATAAAACTACTTTATGGGAGAATATGGTGTAAAATATCTTTTTGGTCTGGCACAATTTGCCCAGAGAAGCTGCAAATGCCCCATCCCTGGAAGTGTTCAAGGCCAGGCTGGATGGGGCTCTGAGCAACCTGATCTAGTGGAAGGTGTCCCTGCCCATGGCATGGGATTGGAGATGATCCTTAAGGTCCCTTCCAACTGAAATTAGTTAATAATTCTATAAGCATGAAGCCTGAGGGGGAGAAAAAAAAAAAAAGGTATCTTTCTGAATCTCTGCTGTAGTGCAAACAGAAGATACAGTCTTGATGGAGGAAATGAAATTGTTTTCAGGAAGACATTCCTGATCAGTTTGCATGGGAGGCCAGAGTGGGAACCAGCAAGGACCATTATGATCCTTTAAATCCATGAAGTGCCACTTACTGTCTTAGTGAGGAGAATCAGATGTTTCTAAACATTTTTTTCTTAAGAAGAAAGTGTTTGTCTCTCAAGGATCTAGGTAATTCAGTTTACAGGCTCTCCCACATGCACAAAATGTGTTGTGTGTAGTTTGGAGTTGAAGGATTGCTAAATCCTTCAGCAGGAGTCAGATTCCTGTCCGTGCCTCAGCAATGGTCTGCTTGCCTGGGAACAGTTGTTTTACTGAGAGCAGTGAGCTACACTTAAATTTCTGTTCAGTGTTTTGTTTCTCTGAAATGGAAAACTAGTGGCTGCCAAGGTTCCCAAAATTTGTGTTTAGTAGGTGATTAAAACTTCATTTTAAACATGTAAACAGAGGTGTGTTCATTTATACAGGTGCTATGAACTCATATTTGCCTTTGATTTTTAATGATGGCTACAGACTCCTCTATTATATCATGCCATCATTACTTTTATGTAAAGATATATATATTTATTTTGCAGAGTTGCATACTTAAGTGATAAATTCAAAATAGAAATCAGAGTGGTATGCCACGTATGTGGATACTGTTTTCATAAAGGAACTCCAAACTGCCCTAGATGATAATGCAACTTGAATTGTTTGTTATAAGAAGGCTAATCCAAGCATATGCAGTGTTTGGAAAAGGTTGAACTGAAAAAAAAGATTAAAATTTAAAGTTCTTGAATGTTTAAAAAAAAAAATCATGTCTCAGTTTCATCTACCTGGCCTACCCCTGTGTGGAGTATCACAGAGCAAGTGAGGAAAGTGTGTGGGATTAGTAAGCAGAGCTGAGGGTGACAGGAGAGACAACTGATCCATAGGAGACAAAGCGTTTCCTGGAATGTGAAGTGTATTTGTTTTCACTAGGTACACTTCTGCCCTGTTTGGACAGTGTTGTTCCTGTGTGAGGGAATGTAGTTCTTTGCTTTGTTTGGAGCACATCCATCCTTTCTGGACATGCATAGCAGGTGCTGCGCTGCTTACTGCTTACATTTGGTAGATAAAAAGGAAAACTGTGTTGTAAAGTGTTAAAACAATTATTATATAGGGTGATTTCTTAAACAGATGAAAGAAAAGTGGGACTCAGAGTGTATAATTAGTGTTAGATTAAAAGTAGACCTTTTAGAGGATAGCTGATATTTTTCAAAGTCTGATCAAGCTAGCAGAAGATACTGGTAGTGACAAACTCAGGGAAAATAATGGAATACTGTCCAACTGTGTTACATGCAACTTGTGATACATGATATTGTAGTACATGAGCATTTGTGATCCCCTTAATTTTTTAAACAACTCTTAGTTCAATTAAAAAAAGTTTATTTCAATGCTTATATGCCAGATTTGAGGGTGCTACTGGAGATCGTGGAGAAAGAGTGACATGGAATCTGCCCAGACTGTGCAATTGCTTATACAATTTCTTGTTGCTGATTTGTCACTAATGCATGCAGATAAATGGGCAGAATTGTGTGTGTGTTGCTCAACAGCTACATCTATTCTATCAGTGACTAAAAATAGAAAAAAAGGCCAAAGGAGTTGTAATGTGGTTTTAAACTAGTGGCTTTTGTACAAACCTCCCCAAACAGAAGGTGAAGTCACACCTCGAAGAGTGAATTGTGCATATTTCTTATTTCAAGACTTTATCCATGGGGAGAGACTAATCCACCAACTTGGCTGCTTCCTGAGCTCGTGGCCTCACGTGGCTGCTGGGCTGCAGTTTTCTGAGCCTGGGGATGAGAGGGGCAGTGAACAAAGAGTTTCAGCTGTTGTTCTGCCTCTGGATTTCTTCTCATGGCAGCAGGCAGGTGACCTGCAGGTCTCCTGCAAGAATGTGGAATTCTGAAAGCATAGGAAAAGAGACAGCAGAGCATCACTCTTTCAAACATACAGTAAGAGACAGGTGCAGCCTTATTTCTGATAAATAAGTTATTGGGGTTAAAATTAACATTGGATGCATTAGAAGACATCCTGCATAATAAATCCTGTGGTTGTAAAGAAAGCCTTTCAGTACACTCCTGAACTTGTTGAAATGTACTTTAGTTTATATGTGCAAGGAGAGCAAGTGATTTTATGTTCTGCTACTCTCTTTTTCTGCAACTGGAAGCCTTACAAAAAAAAAAGGTTTAATAACAGATATTTAAAGAATTAATCAGTAGAGCATGTAATGGATTTATCTGGTGTATCTTTGAGTGATCCTATGGAAGTGTGCACTTTCTAAAACAGTGTGGCTCCTGTATAGCCAGTCTTAACTTTATGAATCCCAATGTAACTAATTAAAAAGGAAATGTTTTTAGTAACAATATGTGAACTCAGAGAATAATTGGGTTGTAATTCAATCTGTCAGCTCTGCTGCCATTCATAAACTCAGGGTTTATGAAGGCCCCAGAAATCTCAGTTTGAATTACAGCTTTATTCTGTACATAACCTGGAACAATGTATATCTTAGCATTTCATTTGTGAGACTGAGAATGTTTTATAATCCTGAAAATATTACTTAAATATATACTTACCATAAAATTTCAATCTTGCATTTGGAGGAAAAACTATATTGCATTGCATTTTTTTTAATTTAGATTTTACATCAATTATGTTAGAGCTTTAACTGTGGATGTTCATATGCACAAACTTTATATTGTGGTGGATGGGAAAGGTTTTTTTTACATGTCTCTATTTCAGGTAAAACAAATGACTGTCTGGAGTGTTTACATTTTGTTTAATATTTACTTTGGTTTACTATAGAAATACAATTTTACTAGTTGCCAGGGAATTACCCTCCAACCTTATTTATACTGTTTTCTTATCACAATAATGTCAGTCATAAGAGCCCAACATATTTGCATATATATACTGTATTTCCAGATTTTTTTTTTGGGCTTCATTCTCTTAAGGCAGTTCTTAAATCTTCTCTGTCCTCAGGTTGCTGAGTCAAACCATGAAGGAACATCTGGTACGAGTGGCTAATGAAGCAGAATTTATCCTGAGCAGACAGAGGGCAGAGGATATTAACCGCCACGCTGAATTTGAGGTAGGAAAGGAAATCTTGTTTCAAAAAAGCAAAACGCAAAAGCATAAACCATCCCACTGTGTTTAAGGATTCCAGGCTGTGATATGGGCTTTGCAGGCCTCAGGAGGTTCTACTCTGAAAGGTGCTCTGCAGTGGTAGAGTGATTTGATAAGTTTGCCACTAACTGATGGAAAAACAGGCTGAGCAGAGCAGCTCAGAACTTGTTGAAATCTGCACACTTGTATTGTGTAGGGGATTGATTGTAGGGGAAAGAATTTTATCATACCAATGCTGCTCTTTTCCAAATAGCAAATATCACTGTAAGTGTTAAAGCTGCTTAGCATCACAGTCAAGATACAGGTCTGAAAAAAACCACTTTGCTGAAGATAAGTGGTAACAGCCTGTGAAGTGCAAAATGAGAAATTTCTTTCTTTTTTCTTTTTGTATCATCTGCTATTTAACTAATCCCTCTCTAAACCCATTCTCCTTATGTTTTACATGCCTCAGTGTGGTTTAGTTGTTTTCATATTTTCACCCCACTTAAGGGAATCTAAAGTGAAATGATGGTCTCTGTTTTAGTAATAAACTTGTATTACTTCTAACTAAAACGAAAGCCTGTTTTCTGAATCACTTTGGTCATACCTTCAGTTTAGGATCTTGGTTACATTACGTATCAGCTTTCCCTGTGCTTTAATTATTGGGTAGATGAAAATGAAGCTAAATCTCTCTCAATTCACTAATATTCTACTTAAAGAGTACTTTGTCTTTCTTCTGACATGTGATATTAGTTGTGGTTTTGTTTTTAAAATAAAGCATTAAGAGATTGAAGGCACATTTGTGCTTTAACATACTTCTAAACTGTTTTCCTCTTAAATCTTTACTTGAAAAAATACTCCCCAAAGATGAAAGCATATTTGTCTTAGACAGTGCTTATGTTCTAAAGGTCATCTGTGTTGGCCCCGGGATTCAAGCTGTGCGTTGTCTAATAACATATCTGCACTTCATCTAGAGCTAGTTACCCCCTCCTGCAAACAGAGATGTTGGAAGGTATCTACAGTACCGTTCTGCAATGCTGAAATAGCAGGCATGTTTCATTTATTACATCAAGGGTTTGGCGACAGTCCTGTGGAGATGAAAAGTGCATCCTTTTACTCCGTTGCCTGATAATCACTGGACTGGGACACGCTTGACATCTTTTGCTCTGGATTTATGCAGAAGCTCCATGCATGACACGCTGTTATTGATTAGATGAACAGCCCACTTTTTTCCTTCAAATGCAAACTATTCTCCGAGAGGGGTGTGTGTAGGTAGGAAATGTGAGAGAAATGAAGGGTCCTGTCATATAAATACATATAAATACAGGCTCTGAATGCAGTTGTTCAGGGACAACTGTGCTCTTAGCCCTAGTTCAGCCTCAAGATACCTTTTATGGTGTCTGGAAGAAATTTAAACAGAGCATCAACTTACATTTTTAATAGAGCTCTGAGTTCTGCTGTGACAAGTCTCTGAGATGAGAGTTGGCTGATACTTCAGGCTGATACTGGTTTGAGTCTGTCCTGTCTCAGTGGTGGTGGCTCAAGAGGTTTAACTCACCAGGTGGAACTTAAATGGAAAATGGTGTACTCAAATATCAACAGTCTGTTTATTCAGTTAAGTTTTGTTCCTGTGTTGGAAAAACTTGGATCCAGCATGACTTCCACAGGTGTAGAAACTGAGGATATACAACTGTTGTATTCTGCCAAATGTGTAGAGAACCTGATGTCCGTGGCAGACTTGAGTCAGTGTTGTGTTCCTTTGTGGAAAGAGGAGCCATTAGTCACATCCATGTGAGTCCGCAGGTACTACATTTACAGTCAAAAATCTGGTGTACCACGTTCCATCCATGCCTTAAGACGTGATAGCTAAAGAAAGTGAGCAGAGAAGTGATCCTAAAGGATTTAGCCCAGGAAAATTATGTATGTGAAAATCTGGGTTTGATCACATTTAAAAATGTTTTGTGCTTCTGGTAATTGCTAGTTGCATTTTTTTTTGAGAAATGGTTGGGATCAGCATGTGTGGTTCAGATCAGAAGAAAGTTTTGCCCTCTGAGTGCTATGGAGAAAGGAGATGAGACTGGTTGAGGAGGGATAAAGGCCCTCAGATGAGAAATAAGGAAAGAACTATTACCCATATTCCTTTTTTATTCAGACTTGCAAGTCTGGTGTTTCATATTGCATATGAAATATTCCATGTTACCGCTGGGTCAGCAACAATCCAACCCCCAATTTTCTTTTTAAAGATCTTTAGTATGTTTACTGCTATCTGATTGTAATTCTCCATTTCTAAAAGTCATGATGAGCCTTGCAATATCTGAGTCAGATTTTGAAGAGGTTTGCACTTTGTATGCAAGGACAGTTTAAAAGCAAAAAGCAAATTGTCTTTTCCTTTTAAAAACTGAAGTCTGGTATTTGGAACACATAGAGACAGGAGAAAGCAATGGGAAATTTAGGCAAGTTTCATAATGAAGCTCTCTAGTTATATATAATTGTATATATTCAGTTATAAATGGGGTAAGGATAACCACTGTAAGAGGAAGGAAAAACCTAGGAAAGTAGGTAATACAGGAAGTGCACTGCTGTGCTGAAAACTGCATCTTATAGAAATGTGGTGCAAGAAATTATTTGACAGGTGATAGTTTAAAAGTTGCATGGAGTGCCACTCCTGTTTGGTTCTTAATTCATTGCAGGTACAGGAGAGATGTTTTCCTTCCAGAAGTGGTTTGAGAAATGTCCTATCAATTTTTTCCCGTCTAGGAGGAGACAGAGAAGCAACAGCAAATGCAGTACATGTGAGCTTTGCTGTGTAAGCTCTGGTTGGGCTTTGCTCTGTCTCCATGTGGTGGGACCCTGCATTGGTAAGAACATGGAGAGGAACCCTTTCCATACAGTGGGATGACCAAAAGCATGGGAGGAGTCTCTGAAGCAAGGATAGTTTGGGGTTTTGTCTTCTTTTTTTAAAGCTTGTTCTTCTAGTTTGTGCTGTAACTTTGAGTATGCAGTGAACCCTGAGTGCCTCAGCGAGATAGATTTAAACTGAAAGGAATAGAAAAGAAATATTTTCTGTTCTACTTTTGCCTTTTTGTGGCAATTTTCTCTCTTTCAGAAACTTAGTGTCTTTTCACTTCTACCTGTATAAAGAGTAGTGCCATCTATGCATGTAGGCATATGAGGAGGTCACCAGGAAACCTGAGACAAACTCATATTTGCAGTGTGATTGAGCCTCCAAGAAGCCTGATGAAGGAATATTCTACTCATTTCTGTAATGAGGTAGCAATGAAACACACATTTTTTGCAGTGAATGTGGGAATGTGAGCATTTTTAACATATAACCTTAATTTTTCTCCATTGTCCCTGGGATTTATATGTACACGTCTCTTAGGTATTTTTTCAAAATCTCACCTGCGGTGTTTGGCAGAGTTAAAAGTCGTGAAGAGGAGCCTCTTTATGGTAGTTTAATGCTACCACAGATTTTTTCCTAGAAATGACCTTGAAAAATGTGGTGATTCTCACTGTGTCTTAGATTATCTGTGCAGACTGCTGTGGAGTTGGGCCTATGGGAATAATTGGATTTGGTGTGAGGAGGGGGAGGGAATTTTGTACTCTAATTGACTTTATTTCATAATTTATGACAGGAGTGCCCATTGCCTTGGCTATGCCTCCTGTCTTATATAAATCTTTTGATGTACTTCTGGGTGAATATACATATTTATAGAATTCTAAATAAGTAGATCTGCAAGGTTTTTAGGCCTGGGTTGTTCAGTGTTTCATCTTTCTAGTAAAGCTTTAGTTTGCTATTGGATGGCACAACTGGATTTAGGCAAAAATCTGTGATACCAAGTCTCAGTGCTTGAGTAAAGTATTTTTGATGACTGCTCCAGGAACATGGTTTCTTTTTTCTTTGTTTGTTTTGTCTTGTCTTTGGTGTTTTGGAGGTTTTTTTGCATGGAAGAGTCACGTGGAAAGTTAAGAAAATGGGGGAAAATGCACAGTAAAAACTATTCCTAACATTGTGCATTATGGCGTGTGTAGAAGAGCAGCGTTGAGTGCCACACAATAATTTTCAGAAAACTTTATATAATGGGTGCGCAAAGATTCTTCATTCTGAGGAAAACAAACCCCTTGGTACTTTTTCAATAAAATGTTACTGCTACTCTAATTGGCAAATTAACCTGCCTCCTCAAAGTGTCATTTTTGAAAGATTGTGTGATGCCATCCCCTTGAATTTTTGGTCTTATTTTTTTCAAATTCTTGTCATCCTTAGAAGTAAGAAGTGCTGGCATTCTTGTTATTGGCTGTTTCTGTTGATTAACTGGGAATTTCACATGACTTTCCCTTTGCATTTGTTATAAATCATGCTAGGCAGCTAACTTCTCTGCATGATTTCTCTTCAATAATTAAATCTAGCATTTCCAGCTGCTGTAAAATTTGTTGCCCTTTTGTGTTCAGTTATGTTTTTTCATGCGGAAGACTTGGACTTCCTTACAGTTTTAATTCTTATTCAGTGTCAATTTACAGGCTGTGGTAATAAACAGAATGTTTTACTTGGTGGCTCATGCTGGGAAACGAATCTTGAAACTGGTATTGCCTTGACAGAGGTGGGATGCAAGGCTAGGCAAGCGTTCCAGTGACTTGGATGGAGCTGTTTGCTTTTTGTTTCCTTGGAAGAAGGCAAAATCCAGTGCTTCCCTTGATGGATAATCTTCTGTATCTCACATCTTTTCCTCTTTGGTGCACTAAGCATTAAATGTTGGAATATGTTATTTTTATCAGAGGAAATGACTAAAAATTACTGCCAGTCAATCCTGGCAGAATACTCGTAAGTCAAAGGGAATGTTTGAGAGCCCTTGAAAGAATTATGGAAAGGCATTTGGTGTTTTTGTAGTTTCTGTAGATGATTGTTGCTTCTGTATGTAATAAGAAGTTACTGTGGGAAAGAAGGTTTTTATCCTTGACTGGGTCCATATTCTCCATAGTTTACCAGTGTTTTTAACAAAAGCTGCTTTGTTATAGGACCTGTGCATCAAAAATTCCTTCTGTGGCTCTTGCAACATCCTTTTATATTAAAGTGTTTTTCAGCACACTTAATAGTAATGTCCTTATTTATTAAAACAAAAGATTTTGTAGTGACTTCAGTGGGAATTCCCACCAAATTAGCGTGGGTCAGCAGCAGTGGTTCTCCACAGAACACACGGAGATAAAGGATAATGCAAGCTTTAGGAATGCACCCAAAAGTTGTTGTCATTAAGACTGCAAAAATGTAATGGGGCAACATGAAGGAAGTTAGATGTTCCCTCACTGAAAAGTAAGGCTTTACACGTATTGTTATGAATGGGCTTGAGTCTCTCAAATTTAAATTTGTAAATAAGTGCTGCCCTTTGCATTGGGACGTTTAGGTGTTACAGCACCATCTGTCTGTCGGTAGAAGGAAGAAAAAAATTGACTTTTATTTCTAAACATATTTTTGAGGTATTATAAATGCTTCACAGAGTGCTGAGCATAGGAGAATTTTTTTTTTTCCATGGGAGGATTAACCATTTTTGTTCTGCTGCAATATGTTGGTAAGTCCCAAACTAGGAGATTAAATTTCTTTTATTCCTGAAGTAGCAAATTTTGGGATTGTCTCATGTGAAACAAAGGAGACTGAGTAAGTGTAATTTGAAAAAAAAAATATCCTGGAAGGTCATGCACAGTGTTTTACAGTGTTTGAGATTTCAACTTTTTGTGTCCTTTCTCACTTCTTTTACATATTTAACACATCTACTTATTTTTATCTTCCTGTGAATGATAAACTTGCTTTTAAAAACTGTTTATCCCCTCTCACTAGTACTGTCACATGTTATTATATTCACTAGAAATTATCAATAAGCTTAAATAATCTATGCTCTGTAGGTCTTTGAACTTATCTTTTGCTGTGGGAATACATCTAACTCCATCATAAGATCTTCCTGTCTGCCCTACCTCATCCTGCCTTTCTTTAAATATCTTTTTGGCATTCAGACTTGATGAGCTGGATCTTTCTTGTCCTTGTCTCGGGTGGCTTGTTGAAAGAAATCTGATAAAGCCTGACTTCCTTTACAAAGGCAATGATGGCTCTTGCCAGTGTGTTTATTCCTTTGTTTGCTTTTTGCTTCAAACACAGATCCAAGTTTGCCTTTTAGAAATTTCAGTCTTATTGCCATGTTGCTCCCTGCAGTCCTCCAGAATCCATTTGGCATATTTCTTTCCTCTGGCACGGAGGCAGTTTGAACTAGAACAATGCAGCTGATGGCTGTGCTCATCCCTAGTTATTCTGGATCACCTGAGTGGACACTGCCTGGTCTCAGCAGTTGTTCTCTTCCCAGTTTTCTTTTGTAACATCTCTGTTCTGTGGTAATCATGAGCACTCCATGCACACTTTTTATCCTTTCATCTTCTATTAGCTCTACAGGCACTCCTTAATGGGCTTCCTGCTCCTGATTTGCTTGAAAAATAATTTAATACTGCCTTTTATGACTTCATGCAATTGTTCTTCCATCTCTTTTGACCTGCTTCCTTCTGGTTTTAAAACTATCATGCTGTAGTTGACATATTTTTCTGTTTTCCTTCTTTGAGGAGACTTACTGAAGAATGCCATTTTCTTTCTACAGCTTAACCATTCCAGCTTTTTGTTTATTTGTTTTTAAAAAAGCCTTCTTTTGGATGGCATATGTTTCCTTTGAACCCCTAATATTGTATCTTTCTATACAGATTTTGTGTTGTCTATTAAAACGTTTTCCATGTTTTTCTGCATCTTTTTTATATTTATAGTATGAAAATTAAGGTAGCTGGGTATGAAATTTCTTGCTTCAAATGAGAAGCATCAGAAATGTTGTTGTTCTCACCTATTTATGAAAAATAAATCAGTATTGTTTACCTTATTTATTATTCATGTACAGATTTTTATGGTGGCTCATGCCAGGTAATAATTTTTAAGTAATCTGGACTGAAGTAATACAGTGTAAATGGAATGTGATTTTTTAGCACTAACAAAGCAAATATCCTGTTTGTGCTTGACTGGATATTTTATTCTAAAATTTCTGTCCAGAGATGACTTGTATTGCTTATGTACCTTTTTAAGAGCAGTGTTAGGAATTGTTCAGCTTTGAAGGAAGAGCACTGGTGACAGTACACATCTCTCCTATGTGTTTCATTGTAACTTAGTTTGATCTAAATGAGAAAGATGTTACATTAAAATAATTCTGATATTGGAGCTGACAAGGTCACAGAAGATCTTCAGGGCCTGTATACCTGAAGGTATTCTTTTTTCTCAGTATTTCAACTTGTAGGTTGGACCTTAATACTCTGCTCAGTTTTAAACTTGAAATTATTTTTATTTTCATTTAGTATTATTTCTTTTCTGTTATGTGTTTATTATCTTTGGGCTTCACTGTCAAGCCTACTATCCTATGTCAAAGTGTGCATTCTAAAGGAAGAGTTTATTGAAAATGCAGTAACACTCTTCCAGAATACACTCCCACTCTTCTGCAATTTGAAGTGATGCTTGGGTTGAAAAATGCCTTTTCCCTGATGGTGAATCAGCTTGGATGAGGAGACATGGATCACAACCAGTATTTCCTAGAGCACCTTCTGTTCATTACACCGTTGTAATTAATAGAATGAAGCTGTTGCTGATAATGGCTGATGACTACACTCAATGCTTATGGTTGGGAGGCTCACTCCAAGTGTAACGAAGGATTAATTCCAATAGCTGCCAAATTATGGCAAAAAGGAGCAAAGATAAAGGTGAACACACTGGACATAATTTTATATCTAAAATTAGATTATTTTCTATGTTTTATTATCTAAGGTGAAGTTCCTGTGCTGTTTTATTGTTATGATGACTTGGTCTTCCAAGCTTCCCCTCCAGTTCCTCTCCTTTGTGACTAAACAATTCTGAGTAGCTGAGTGTCAGCAGGGAACTCTGTCAATTCATTATTCACTCATTCTGCAGACTGTTTTTTTCATATATGTTGGAGAGCCTGGAACAAACTACAGGAATTGTACAGTTAATACTAGTTTGACCAGGCTCTTATCTAGTATTTTCTCTCCTCTCCTTCTGGAATTATCTCTACTGATTCTTGTCATATACCCTTTCTTTGGCTGCTTTTTCTTTTATTTTGCTTTTGTGATGTTGGTCTCAATAAGTCATCTAGATACCTTCCCAAAATGTGACTTTTTAAATCAAAGTAGTTTGTTTATGTGAGTGGAGGATTTGTGCTTACTGATGTTTTAAGAGCTTTGATGAAAAAAAGGGTTTTAGACTATTCTTCTGTTGTTGTTATTTGTAGATTTAGCATTTCCACTGTAGGTGAAAATATAAATATCAGAGCCATTCTGAAAAAAGTGTTAATTACAGCATGATAATTTAGTTTTTGTTTGCCTATGGGAACCCGAAACTGCTTTTTTGTTTCTGTTAGAACAGAATAGGGAATCAAAGAGTTTTTAATAGCATTAACTTTCCGATGAAATGTTTTCAACCAGTCTTTCTAATTCCAGAATTAGTGGAAACATTTATATCTTTAAGATTCTTCCATCAAGGCACAGGGAAGCGAATTATTGAAAAGATAAAAATAAATTTGTTTGCTTTCTGTCAGAGTTCATATCTACAGCCAACCTTGATAGAAGACCAGAATGATTTAGACAAGTTTGCTTTGGAGATTCATAACATATGCTTGCTGGACAGAATTGAGTTATCTTTGCTCTGGAGAGTAAGTTATTGTAGCAGGAGCTGACAGAGATGAAGATAACTGAGGGAAATTCAATTACCTTTTAGTGTTTTCCTTCTAATAGGATTCTTAATGTGAAAAAGATCCTTAGATGATGTGCCTGTGTTGCTTTGTGAGATCTGCTTTGATACCTGCATCTAGAATAAAGTGAACTCTTCTTTTCAGGCCTTCATTAAGGATGAAATATGCATCTGATTGCTAAATGGGTGTTAGCTTTTGATTCAACATACTATCATTTGTAGTCCAGATGTATTTGACAGTCTTTTGGCAGTAGTCTTGAGTATTCTAAATGCAATTTCATTTTCAAAAGTATTGTTTTTATGTAAAAAGGTTGTTTATAACAGCAATTGAAGAAGGAGGTCACAAAATTGTAAAATAATTCCCTATACTCTAGTGCTGTCTCTGCATGGTTTTTCCTCCCATTTAACTTTTCCTGGCAAAAGCAGCCAAGTTACAAATATTATTTATGACTGACCTGAGTTCAGGCTGTTGGGTTAAAGCCCATCCACTTGACTATAGCTGGCTTTCATGTAAAAGCTTTTCAGTTCTGAAGTTACTGGGGAAGACTGGTGCATACAGGTATTAGGATATTGTTATTTGTGTTACTTGTATAATGTTTTTTGTGGTGTCTGGTGGTTGAAATGACAATTTAGAAGTGACTTTATGAAGACATCTTACTCTGTGGCTGTATGTACAAGAACAAACCATGCACAAGTTTGTGTACCTGCAGTATGCGCTCATTTACTGACCCACTGAGCTACTGGCTGGAGCTGAATATAAAAAGAGTTTATTTTGAAAACTCTGAACCTTACTAGGGTGAAAGGTGTGCATCATTTACCCAAGCATGTGCACACTGATATTTCTATGAAAGAAAGGAAAAACAAGTATCTTCATGTTAGATTGATTTGCAACCCCAAACCACGTTTGGATGGGCCTAAAAGACACAACATACCTGACCCTAAAGAGTAATGAATTGAAATTCTGGTCTATATTTTGAGTAGCTGCTTGTCTTGACCTATGGCTTTTCGGTGAAGTCAGCTGTGGTTACTCTCATCACTCTCTTGTTTGGACTAAAATCTTGGTAGGAATAGTCTCATTTTGTAGTTAATGCAGTCTCCTGATGGAGGCATGACAAAGTTGATACCTGCAGGTTTATTTTTTGATGCTCACGAAGGTGACTTTTGAAAATCAGCTTTGGGACAACAAACTGAGATGCTTAGAAAGTGTTTGAAGGTGTTTGTCAGTAGTTCCTGAAAGCACTTATGGTCAAGGTTTTTACTGTTACCTATATTTCTTCCGTAGAGTATTTTTCCCTTTATCTATTAGTATATTACTGAGGAGACTATTGTACAAAATGCTGCATTTTGTGTAATAATTTATTTTCTTGTTCCATTGAAAGCTTCAGCCTTTCACTGAGAATGCTCCATTATGAATGCAAAATATTATGATGTGCAGAAATAAACACCTCCTTGAGTGGTGGTTGAAAAGAGACAGTAATTGCTTTAATAAGGACTTTACAACTAAATTGATAAAATTCTCTGGAGTTTGTAGAAGACAGGGCTGTCTGGGATCCAGGGAGGTGGAAATGGTGGAAAACTGTCAAGCCACATCCATCCAGGCGTGGTATTCCTAATCTTTTACAAATGTAGCCTTTTATTTCTGACTTGATCCATGCGGCTTTCCAGGAAAGGGAACAAGACTGCACTAATCAGAAGTCTTAACTGGAATTGAAAAATCCTTTCACATTGCCTCTTTTACTTCACTGCTTTGCAGTCCAGGATTTTATCTTAACTTCCCTGTATTTGCTTTAAAGTGGGAATTACTATAACAGAGTTAAAAAATATTTTTCTTCCTGCTTCATGTTATTCTTTTATCCAAGTGTTTACAGAATGAGTCTATCTACTGATTTTTCTCTTTGACCTAAACGAGAGTAAGCTGAGCCAATTCCTTTGAGATGGTCTTGGGTTATGAAAAGGAAGATGTGTCAGGCAGTTAAGTTGCTCTTCTGGTGATTATTTTGTCAGGGAAGCTTCCAAGTGACTGAAACCTCTGGATTTCACTGTTAATCTGGAGTGCAACTGGAAGTGGCAGAGTCAATCCTTAGAAAGATTTGCCAATCAGAAAACCAAGCTATCCTCACTATTCTGCTTCACACAAGATGTTTCCTGTTACTTTTCTCATCACTCCTCCCTCCCACCTGTTTCCTGCTCACATTTCTAAGTCCCTCATGTTAATTCGCTATTTAGAAAATGCATCTTCAAAGATTTCTGGCCATCTTAAAAGAAAATATTTTGATATCTCTTGGAAGATAATGATAGTGACTATGATGAGCAGTGCAAGTGCTTTGGTCATCATTCCATGTGTTTTTCTTTTGTATCTGCGGGCAAAGATACTGAGGTTTTTTTGTCAAAAATTTACAAGAATGAATTCTAAGTCTAGGTAGTAATGCCAAGATCATAGCCTAAAGGATTTTGAGCTGTGTGTGCGCCTTCAAGCCTTTTCCCTGCCTGTCCTTGGAGAAACTTGAGATTTGAGTCTTACAAACCTGTCCTGAATTGTCTGTTGTCCTTAGAGCCATTTGAGATTCCATCTTCTGTGGCTAATGCCAATCCTTGATGGATAAAGCGAGCAAAACTCCCAGTTACTGGATGGGTTGCTGTATTATAGAAAATGTGTGGAACCTGTGAAAAAAAGGTTGTCATAACTTGGGACCAGAGGCCAGGGTTGGCCCTGGCCTCTCTCCACTACCACCAGCAGGGCTGGGTCATCCTCAGCTGTGCGGGCTCCATGCTGGCCCTTGGTCCCAAGGGAGCATTTACAAAAGAGAAAAAACCCCACAAAACAGACATTCTGACTTCTAAAATATTGTTGATTATTTTTTCCTGTGCTGCCTGTTGGAAACCCCAGCTATCTCATTTCTAAGCAGTTGTTGAGAGCCCTGTAGCCAGAACCACTCATCTTGGCACTGGCCCAATGCCCTTTTGCAAGGCAATTTCATATGGTTGGCATGAGAGGAGGGAGGAATGTTTCCTGGGTTATTTCTTTGGATCACACTTGTTTGAAGCTGTTCAGAAATTTGGAATATTAGAAGTAGATTTTTGGCTGGCGTGTAACTGAAGCTGTTAGTGTGTGTGAGAGATGTTGTTACATGGCTCTTTGGTATGCCCAATAACTGTCACTTACATGTGTTTTATATAATGTTTTGTGTAATTTCAGTAGTTTCCTTTGGTTTTGTGCATGCTTGGTGGAAGCTGCTGATTTTGATTAGTCACTGTACTTTATTTCAAAGCCTATAATTTTAATGAGTGAACTGTAATTCACACCAAAACTCAGATTTGCATTATAAAAATCCGTAGAATTTGTGTTGCTTTTTTTTTCTCCTGCATGGCTATTGTGCTCTGAACATAACAAGCTCCAAGTATTGAATTTAGTATTTTTCTCTGAATTTAAGTCAATTAGCAAGTCTAGTTAAGCAGGATTTGTGCAGTTGGAACATGTAATGTGTTTTGTGGTCTTCCACCAACATCCCTGAGTTCAGCTGTTGGTAGAAAATAGATAACTGTTTTGAGGGGTACTATGAAATCACCCTCATACCATTTAAAAAAACCTAACCCAAAACAACCTGAGAGAAAAACCTTGCATGCTGAACTGAAACAGAGTTTCAAAACTCAACAAGAACATCAGAACCTTGAAATTGGTATATTTCACAAGTTCTGAAAAGTGACATTGAAATGAGAAATGTATGGCAAATTTAGGAAGTGCCTTTTATATGTCTTTTTTTTAAAAATTAGAATTGACAACATAAAGGATGATGCCAGCAGAACTTGGTGCTACGTGGTTCATCATCTCTCTGAAGGGAGCACCTGTGGTAGCTGCAATACTGTCTCTTGCATCGTTGCAGTCTTTTCATTTACATCAAGAGAGCAAGAAAAAATATAAAATTTAAAGCAATATTCTCAGTCTGTGTTCCATATTGCTCAGTATAAGGATCTAGATTTGTATGAATGAGTGTTTTTCACTTAAGATGGCTGTAAAAATCCCAGAGGCTGTTGTCTTCTCATGCTTCCAATAATGGGAATATTTCAAATGCTGTCTCTTTATGGTTATTAAACTCACCCAGTTATAAAAGAAATTAAATTGTCCTCTTCCCAACAAATTTTAGAGCCAAATGTCAACCTTTCAAGGGTGGTAGAACTTTTTCTGAATTAAAAAATGTTAGTTAAAAAAAACTTCATACATGTCTCATGCTGTTCTAAAATTAAAAGTCATGTTACCTTAATGCATGAGAACCAATCAAACGGGAAAAAGTCTCATGCTGTAAGTGGAATGAAACATAAGACATAGAATACTAGAAAAAAGGAGAGGGGGAAAAATAAAGTTAGAACAATTTGCTTTTCACAGTTTGATGCTATAGGAACTCTGACAGGAGGCTTTAAGATAAGGCAGAGGTTAAGCCAAAGCTGGGATTGTGACTCCTTACATGTTTCCAAAGTAAGTGACGAGGAATAATTTTAAAGATTGCTGCTATAAAAGACCATATAGACCATATTTTTAAAATCCTTCTCTTGGTTCTGGTGGTGGTGTGTTTTTTTTTTTTTTTCTTTTTTGTCTTTGCCATTTCATCATCATATTCATCAAAATATCTTGCTTTTAAAATAGTTGGTCCTGGAAAGAGTAAGCATCTCCAGAATCTTAGTTTACAAAGAGGTAGAGAGCAAGTTTGGAGTGTTAGTTAGAAACGTGTAAATTGGCAGCACTGTACATTTTATTCTTGAATAGACTTTAGAATAAAAATCCATGTAATCCTCCTTTTTTCACAGATTCTCTCTAGTAATTTGAAATTTTTCTGACCAAAAAACAGCCAGCAAACCAAAACCCAACCTTAATACTTTTCCATAGTAATTAATTAAAATGTTTCTGCAGATGCAGATGACTTGATGGCAGTGACTAAAGGGCTTTTTTCCATGTGTGGGAAGGAAACACTTTGCCAGCAAACCTGTGTTTGTCTTATTTAGCAGTGTTGCTCAAGGATATGTGCCAGGCAGGGTGATCATTCTCCACTGTGAGAGACTACAATGGTCCTGAACTGTCAGACATCAAGGACAATTACATGTTTTTAATTTTTCTAAATTAATTTTTTAAAAAAATTTTCCCACTGAGCCTTATAAGTGACATCTTTAGGACCCCAGTCAGGTCTGAAAACAATGTGGTATCCAAAGTATTGATGTTTATTAAAGATGTGCTTGTCACTGGCATGCAACCCATCATGGCAAGATAGGAAATTATTACACCTCGATGCTTGTTATCTCAAATGAATGTGATCTCTCTGTTCTTTGTTCATGAAATGATAGACTTCGATACACTCTCAAACTCCTGGATTAAAATCAGAGTTGGGTTCTGAATCCAAGACACTAAACAGGGAAAGCTGAAAAGTGCTTGAGGGGAGCTATGTAGAAAATAGAACCAGAAACACACACCCCAGACTGCAGGGATTTCTCAAGGGGCTAATCTTTCTGCCTTTTGCAAAGCTGGAACTTTACATAAGCTTGGAGACTGTTTATGAAGAGGTTTTTGGCTGGAAATGAATTTTCTTTGCATGTGTTTTGCAAATTTATAAGGAAATTTAGTAAGTGTGATGTAGCAGGAATATCAAGCAATAAATAACAAAATCAACAGAGGTATGTTGATTATTTGTGTTTAGGATTCTACATATGATATGAATGTGACTTCTTATATAATAACAAAGCCTATATAGAAATACATATTCCTCCAAGTTTTGAGACCATTAACATAAGTCAGGTGTTAAATAGTAAGTATTTATAGCTGTCTCTTTGATTGCTATAGAAGTTAAAGAATTTTAATTCATGCAAATGCCTTTTGCTTTTTTTTAATAGCCAGAGACTGAAGCCACATTTATAGCAACTTTATTTGGAACTTTGCTGCAAAATGCTCCGTACCATTTATGAGGGGAACTAGTGGTACAAGGTATTTTGTAATACAGTTCCAAATTATCCTTTGGTTTATCTGCTTGTCTGAATCATTCTGCCTACATTTTCCTGCTCATTGAGAATGTCCATTTTTTCTATGTTTTAAGGTATTATTGTTTCCCTACTTACGGAAATGCACCTTTTGCCACTAGTATGAAAAACTATTCAGAATTAATCAGACACAAAATTTGTGAAGAAATTGCTTTTTATGGGGTATCTCTAAGGGCTTCTTAACTAGTAAGTTGTGTTGTTCAAAAATCCTCACTGATGTGTGTTACCCGCTCTTAGAGACTTCATTTCAGGTGTAACTGTGCCATCTGAATAGCTTGTGACTTTCAATCTGTTCAGGTGTCACTCCTGTGCCAAGTCTTGGTGCTGTGAGTTGTAATAGAACTGTGCTGGCAGCGGGCTGTCTGGCAATCTGAATCCTGGGGAAGCTGCTGGGGGCCAAAGCTGCTGCACTGCTTTGTTCCCACCTCCAATGCAATGGAATTCCTTCCTCTGCCTCAGTGGAGTGAGGCTGTTGGAGAGGCAGTGGTCACCTCTCAGGAAGGGAATGAATGAGGACATTCCAGAGCTTTCTATTTGGCCCACTTCAATACTTACATGCTTTCAGCTGATGAAAAGGTATTTTACCCCCTTTTTAAAACTTAAGTTTCATAGAAAGGACAATATGAAAAGAGCAAAACCAAGTATCCAACACCTGCGAAATAACACACCAGTGTGACCTGAGTTTGTCCCCCACTAAGAATGTGCAGTGAATCCTTAGATTATGTAAGTATATGTCATTATGTGGGCAGAGTGGGTGTTCCTTATAAAATAAGGGAGTGTGTCAGTTCCACAAGCTGTTTGTGGATTTGATTTGCTTGTTGCACTGGACTAGAAGTTCTTCAGTGAACACAGCACTAATATCTGTGGTGGTGCTGAAGCCACTGAATGTCACAAGGGTGATGCAGTGTGCTTGGGGAATGGCTGAAGAGATCATCCTTGGCTCCTTTGCTTAATATCAAATCTGAGAGTACAGAGCCACCTGTGCAGGAGTGCTGAGCTTTACTGTTTCTAGAGCATAGGGAATGGTACTTGCATTCTTTCTAGCTTGAGAAATGCCTTGTACTTGGAAGATGTGAACCCAAAAAATGTTAAATTTATTGCCAAAGTGTGTTGCTTTCAGGCACTTAGACTGTTTTAAACCAGAGCAGCATGAAGACACTATTGACAGACTGGATTTGCAGAAGAGGAAGGGAGGAAAGTTCCTATCCCAGTGCATGATTTGAATGCAAAATGGACGTGAATACAATAAAAACAGGTCTTTGGGTTTGAAAAGAACATTTCTCCCTGCATATTGTTTATGCCAGTGGTTAGCAGCGATGCTTAGAGAGTTAGAATATTGGAATAGTGTAGCAAAGCCCAATTTCTAGCAAAAAGGAAGAGATCTTACTTGTTTGTGCAAAGCTTTGGCTTTGATTCCGATCCAAGGGTGCTACTGTCACACAAATAATATCAATTAGATAATTGTCAAAGAAAAAGACTAAAAGAAGGTCTGTGGTACTAGTGGACACTGGAGAGGAAATCTGATTTTATTTGTCTCTACTCTTCACTATTTCTTTATTCTGACAGCTGCTTTTTTTTCCAGTTGAACTCGCATTAGTTTGTCTCATTTACCTACTGTACCAAACTGGGTTCATTTGAAAGATGCAATCTGCATAAAAGTGCTGTTGCCTAGTGTTTATTTGGATTTACTAAAGCTTAATTCTGGAGACTTGAAGGTAAAAAATAAAGCTGTTGACTCAGCACAGATTAAAACCAGATGTCTCTTGAGATCCTTGCATTTCTCTCTAATCACAAACCCAAATTGATTGTGGTAGATTTTTTTTTCATGATCATGACCATAGTTTTACCAGTCTGTGTTTGGTGTGATCTAAGTTAACTCCATGCTTTTTTTCCTCCTCCTCTTATTTTAAATGCATTTTTTTCCCCCTCAGGAATGTCTGGCTATAAACCTACTTTTTTTTTTTTTTCATTTCCCCCCTCCCCGTGCCCCATTTGTATTACAAACAGTTGATTTAGATGCAGATTCTTTTTAATGTTGAAATCAGATAAAAGGCTGGAAAAGTGGATAAATGAGGTTTGGAAAGCCATGGGTTGAAGAGATGAGAAGCCATTGCATTGTGTTCAGTCCATTAAAACAAGAAGAAATAGAAGAGATACTTTGATAAGTGTTCTGCTGGTGTTAACCTTGATGGCTATTATCGGGGGGATGATGCTATATCTATTTCATTGGCTTAAGCTTTTTTCATGCTGAGAGAAATCAATACTTGGAGTCGTTGGATGACAGAGGCATCACTTCAGAATTGACGGTGCCTGTCAGACGTTGTCATTGGTTGACTTTTGTTCGCTGTTGAGGTTTTAAGCTTTCATTTTTCTAAGTCTTATTCAGGAGTCTTTGTAAGATTTCCCTGGGTAGCATTTTTAGTCCAGACTTTAAACCTCAGGTCAGAGGTCAAGTGCAAAGATCTGTGAAAGCAGAGGACCAAGGAGCGCCGTCATTTACTAAAATATCCTTATTTGTAGGGAATTTGCATTAGTGGCAAGACTGTGCGTTATCTTATGGATGACTTTTCCTCTTAAGTGACACCCTCTGAGACAGGCTGTTCACAAAGCTAATAGCTTTTAGCTAAATTAGACAAAAGAACTGGCATATGTGAAAGTGCTCAGTGATCTCAGAATTGAAGAATAAAAGTAAAAAAGTGCAACATTTCTTTTAAAAACCTCACACTATTAAACTTTGGAATCACTTGTAGAAAGAATTATACTGTAATTCCGGGGCTGCAGAGGTGCATGATGCAGACGGTACTGTGCAGAGAAAATCTTTTACTTGACACTTTAGTGAAGATCAAAGATAAAATAGTTCTGAAATCTAGGTTAATCCTGCTCTTCACTGAAATACAGACAGGCAGAATAGGCTAGCTCATCATGTCAGTATTTCTGGACTATTTCCTGCATACAGAATGTACTGTATTTTCATATCTATAACTTCCCTTTTGGACAACCTTGTGTCCCTTCAGAATTCCAGTTCCTTAAAAATTAATCTTTAGATAACATACGTGTTCAAATTGCCTGCAGTCTTGTCCAGGCAGAGAATGGGAGAGAGGAAAAACCCTGTTCTATGATAATGGCAAAGGATTTTGTTCTATCCTGGATGAAGGGCTGGAAAACAAGGGTCTTGCCTCTATTCTATGCTTAATGCACTTCCCCTTTGTAAAACTTTCAACAATCGCTGAATTTAGGACTGTTTGGAGATAACCTTGAGGTGTGTATATGAAAATGCTTTTTTTTCTCCTTTCAACACTTTATTTCATCCTAAGGGTGACTGCACTACTTTTGTGATTACAGTTCCATTGCACACTTGCCCAGACAGATAACAAAAATCGTGTAGGCCAAGGGAGCAGTGGAAGGAAGGTTTGAAAACTCTGTTTAACTGTGTGTCTTAATTGTAAAACCATATTCTGGCATGACAGGGTGCACATTGCAGGCACAAGAGATCAAATACTGAAAAAGAAATAAAACTGTAAAAATAAATTTTTGGGGTTGTGCACAAACAGAAATCAAGCTGGATTTCTATTTTACACAAATGGAATTATGGGGATATAGTGAGAAGTGTTGACTGTGTACCACTCTATATCCTAGTGTTGCGTTTTTGGAAGTGGTGCATGCCAGGTGAACCTGGCATCTGGAAAATGGAAAATGAAGAGAAATAGGGACGTTTAGTGCTTTCAGAATAGTCTAGTGGTGATTGACTACTTTAGGATGGATCTTTTTCTGATTATTTTGGTGGAACCAGTCTTCTTTCACTCTTGTATTCAAAGTATTTGAGAGAGGGAGGTGGAGAAATAACTTCTGTTTTGCTGTATCTTTGGCATATATTGAGGGTAGAATCTGAACCACTGAACAACTGGTGAGACACCTGCATGATCAAAGAGAAGGTTGTTCCTGCAGAACTTTCTTAGGGTTAGTAACTACATGTGCATGTAACAGATATCTGGCAAAACCGTGACTTCTTTAAGTTTTTGTTTGTAAAATATATGCTGTAAAGAGCATGCAATGGTTAAGAGTTCTTCCTAGAGTGATGTTTTAATTTTGTGGGATTGCTGCCTGTGGGAACCTCTCAGTTTTGGTATATAATTGCAAATCTCTATTCATATTAAGTGGTAAATTTCCTGAAAAGTGGAGTTCTATTTCCAGTGTGTAACCAGCTGGTTATGTTTTCATGGAAGTTGTCAGGACAATAAAATACCATTTTTTTTCTTCGTTTGTCACAGCTACATTTTGAAAATCCTTGTTGGTATTTAATGAAGAATGTGTTCAAAATCACATCATAGAGACTTTTTAAAAAGAGGTACAAGTTCATTATATCTTTTACAAAACATTCTAGTTTGATTTCCATTTTATCATGTTTTAAGGTCAAATGTGACTTTAATGTTCCATAAAGAGACAGAGATTGATAATGGGGAAAGAATAACCCTCTAATGTGATTTATATCTATGGATTTTATGTCAGATATGAAAAGTTGCTGTTCAAATTGTAAAGGAGGATCCATTAAAGAGCACTTTAAAACATTTTACTACTTAGCTTACCTTATTCACTTGTTTTTAGAATTCTGCCCTTTCAGGCGACTTAAAAATAACAGCTTGTGAAACATTTACAAAGTGCTGAAGAGAAATAGGAATCATCATGGGTGCAAAATAATTCAATGTATTGGAAAAGACAGCTGTGTTCAGAAAGGGCTGGAAAAATCCTGTTTAGTGTTGGGTATGATTTAGTCATCTCACATTTTTGTGAAGAGGGGTGGTAGAGTGCTTCATGTAGGAATACAAAAGACAATTTTTGATGTCTCATTGGCTTGGAAAGTCAGCTGCTTATTCTTCAGTCCTCCTGGATGTCTGCTCATCAGGTGAGCATTGCTGTAAAGTATGGGGAAATTCCTAAATACAGTAAAAGTGTTAGAGTAGTTCTTTAAAATTTATTCATCTGTTAGTACATTTTTGTTGTCTAATGTCTGTGAAAACCTACACAGGGCCAAATTTTATTTTGTGGGGTTTTTTCACATTCTTGCTATCTTTCTGTCACTTTATATGACATATATATTTATATATACACATACATAAACAGCATTCATAGCCTGCTAATTTTTTTATTTGCAGCAAGTTTCTAGGGCTTGTACATATGTATAGACAAAGCGTTGCTACTGTTTTAAACATAAAAAGCATATGATATTGTGCTGATATCTAACCTGTAAGGAATAATTGTACTACTGTCTGCATCAGCTGTGCTTCACAAAGAAAAAGCAATTTTTTTTTGTTGTTAGGCAGACATTTGTGTCCATTCCACTAACTAGATCATAGAATAATCCAATCATTGACAAAGGCCAAAATGCTTTGTCTGGCATATGTGATCTGCGGAACTGCCAGATGAAAACTGAAATTACAAACAGGGAGTGCTGAAGTGGGGAAAAGCCTTTATTATTTCTACCAATATTTGAATTTCTTGTGTGTTTTCATGTACAGCAAAATGAGGTTTTTGTGAGGGGGTGATAAAAATTTGATGCCTTTTTTTTTGAGTTCATTATTAACAGGCAAATTTTCAGGTGGTCGACAAAACCCTAAACTATGAGACAATGTTGTAACAAAGAATCTCTCATAGTTTGGAGTTCTGTTTGTAGGCGTGACTTAGAGTTCTTATTTGCTAGAATTTTCTTTTGAGCAGGTTGGCAAGCAGAAAATGCTTATACAACAGGTGTAATCGTGCTGGGAAAGTTACTGACTTTCCCATGCTGGCCTGCAAATGTGCTTGACTTTGAGAAGTACCTGGTAAAGGTCGATTTAGTCCTCAAATGCTTTTTGTTTTCTGTCTATCTGAAAAAAATGTGGATTTTTCTCCTTAACTTTCATAGATATATATTTATATAAGCAACAGCAAGCAGTTGGCTCCCCAAATCTAATTGAGGGTCATGGGAGTGGAGTGGTCAGCTAGCTGACATTCATTATTCTGAAATTTGCCATTGTTTTTATAAAGCTATTCACTTTGTTACAGGCATAACCACTTTTATCTTATGTGTTTTATTATGCAGTCTGGCCACTAACGTGTTGGCTTTTGCTAAATTTTGTGTGTGTGTGTGTGATGTGGTTAAAGAATTCATGGCAAACCAAGATCTTCTGCTTGGCTCCCCAGATGAATTTCCTGTAGGCAGCTGCACAGGGCCTCAGTTCTCAAACCTGGAAAATGGGTTTTGTATAAGTAATTAATTATGAAGTGCCTCAAACTTCCTTTGGATGGTGTAATTAAAGTGCAGAGTAATAAAGTTGTTTTTTTTTTTCTCACCAGTCACTGTGTGCCCAGTACTCGGCAGACAAACGGGAAGAAGAAAAAATGTGTCATCATTTGATCACAGCAGCCAAGTACCGGGACCAGGTGACTGCCACACAACTAATACAGAAAATTATCAACATCCTAACAGACAAGCATGGAGCCTGGGGAAGCTCTGCACCAAGGTAAGGCGTTTTTGGGGTGTTCTAAAATATTTTTGTGCAGCAATGCTCTGGTGATTTGACAAATGGTCAGAGGAAAGCATGGGGTTGTTTTAAACAAAGTAATAGAAGAAGGGTAAAATGAATGTGTCAGTGTTTTGTAGGGGTGAATGCCAGAGAACTGGTTTTGTTAGAGCAGGGAAAAACAGGATGAGTTTGTTGCGACTTTCAACTTTGTTATAAAAGTGTGACAGAATTTATTTTGAATGTTCCAGCCTTATTGTTTATTTGAAAAATAATTTTTAAAATTAAGTACTTTCTTACTACTAGCTTTCTTCTTGGTGTATTGTGTGATTCAAGCTTGAACCACCATTCAGTAATTTGTTTTCTTTCCTGCCAAACTTTGAAGAAACAAACATCTTTTTGAGTTACAGGGAAATGGTGAGATTTGTATCAGTAATTTCAAAGTAAAACCAGTACTGCCAGATTAATTCCTTTTGGAATTCTCAGCATGTACCTTCATTACAATGATACTTATCTAACTTCTTTAGCTGGGGCTTGTGCTTAAGTTTCACTTGCAGATCTGAAATGCAAGTTCAAGTGCCTGCAGTGCAACCTTAATTAATGCTTACAAATAACTGGACCATATTTAGGCTAGAACATAGCTGAGTATGCTCATGTATCAAGATACTGTTACTTGAATGTAATGGAATAACAAGCACGAGAGAAATACATGAGCAGACAACAAACTGTTTTTCTAAGTAACATTTATTCATTGTTCAATGACTACTTGTCTTCTGGAAACAAAAAGTTATTTCCCAAGCACTAATAACTTCTATAATATAAGGAAACATAGCAAAAATTTTATGAATAAAATTAACTGGAAGTATTCCAATTAAAAGTCATCATACTATGGCATAGGATGTCTGCAAACATACTGTTAATATGAGTATTGGGCTCTAGCTTACAAGGTTAAAAATGAAACGTTGAAATAAGTGTTTAATGCTGCATCTCTTTTGTTAAGTGAGTTATGCTTAAATCTAAAACAACTGTTTAAGAAAAAGATTATGAGAGTGCAAAAAACCCTATAGCTTATTTCAACATTTCCAAGAATTTTTAGTAAAGCATGTATTACCATTGTGTAAAACCAGATTTCTTTAAGTACTTCGTACATCTGTAATTTTGCTGAGTGTGTATCTTGTGGTTTACTCCATCTGTTTGTGTCCCTGGATTTCAAAATATTGTTACTCTATTTCAAGAAGCTTTGCTAAGAAGCAGAGAATGCTACGTGCTCTTTAGGTGTGTTTTGCTTGTTGAGGTAATATTG